>JAZKJV010001997.1:0-622438 GCA_037367405.1 Ottelia alismoides | reverse complement strand
TAAAAATTAGTATGAAATAGAAATAAAATAGTTAGAAGACAAATTAGAAAAATGTTGAACATCAAAATTATAGATCTCAATGGGATCTATAATTTTCATGTAGAAGTCAAGGAGGAATGTGGTCATATATACATGATAAAAATTAAACAAGTTATTTAAATAATGAAAACATTTTCTTTTATTTTCTTTTCTCATTTTTGGATGTTTATTATGTTTTATGTAAAAAAATAATGCACATTATTATTCTAAATTTTATTTGATTTTTTATGAGAAATAAATACATAAAATAATAACACAATAATAGGGTTATATAATATATATTAATTAGCGTCAATTATTTACAACAGACATATTATTAATTAGTGTTAATAGTCAATGAATCTTGATGAATAGCTTAAGTTCGAGATAATACTATAAAATAATGTAGATAAATCTCGGATTTATCATCGATCAATTATGGTCGATCAAGTCAAATTGGTTGATCAATCAGAGGTAATTAATTGAGTGGATCAAGAAAGTTGATTGATCATAATGGCTTGGACTTAATATGCCTTTATGATTATATTTGAGACTTTTTACACGTGCCTATTACAAAAGTATTCTTCTTATTCTTTACTTTATCCATAGCTTTGAGCTTGTCCATAGCTTTTGTACTTCATACTTGGAGTAAATTTGCCATGAGTATTTAGAGTTATCTGTACTCACAAAGATTTATTATCATCAAAATAATAATACAATTAGTACAAAATCAAGATACTAACATTCTCTCCCTTTTAAATGATGACAAATAAATACAACTTGGAGATTAACATCTCCAATTCTTCTCCCTCTTTTGACATATCAAAAAGATTTCATTTAAAAATGTTTTTCTTTGAAAACAATTTTCTTCCCCTTTAAAAATTAAAAAATTCATCTATTTTATTTAAGAAAACCACTTATAAAATTTCCCGTTGAAAATATTTTAAATTTTAAAAAATAATTCTCTCCCTTTTTAGCGTGCTATATGATGCACAACTAGTAATAAAAATCATAAGGTGGAAATATTACACCATATGACTAAGGATGGTAGACAAGGTATAACGACGGTGTCCATCCACTGAGGTTGTGCTAATATTTGTGGGCATCTCCTATGTCTTTCTACACATAATTTATCCAAGTTGGGGCTTTACTTCTCGTTGTTTGAGGTCTTCTTGTATATTGTTGATGAACCATTAACTAGATATGATAATATCGTATCGTTGTAGTGCGAGCGAATACCAATCTATCAGAACCATGTTGAAAATATCTCGATGAAGAGAACATGATTTTAGTTATACATGGATAAGTCCATGGTGGAACACAAGGACACATGATAATTAGATTAGCTAACTAAGATCAAAATAATAAGTTATAATGATGCTACAAAATGGATTACAATGTAATTCTAAAAAATTTACACAATCATGAGAAAAATGCTCCAGAATTCAATATTAAATGATCTTAAATTGGCCTACAAAATTAATTATACGAATAATGCATTACTTGGATACTCAATTACTTATAAACTAAGATGGAATAAGATATCTATTCCTATTAAATCAAATTTTAAAAACCATCAATTTCGTTAAAAACTCAATGAAGCAGGAGGTGAATATATCTAGAATTAATTTGCCAAAATTCTATGTGAAATAAAGAGCTAAGCAAATGTATGGTAAATAAAATACATGTTCACAAGTGTGCATAATATTATTCAAATTAATAATCATTTTTACTTAAGAATAAAACAATTAGTACATATCTAAATAGTATAAACTTACGCATATAAAGAGATCAATTTCATTAAAAATAGATTCCGTACGCAATAAATATTAAACATACAATCGAGGGGTACAAATGCAATAAAAAATTAATAAAAAACACCTAAATACATACCAAAAAAGATCCAAAAAGTTCTTATCAGAAATAAAAACAAGATGTAGGGGCTTGTATGTAAAATACACGCATGCAGGTATGTCGTTGCAAATTAGAAGTACCAGGGGTTGTTCTATAAATAGCCCAAGTGTATGTGCTTTGGGCACGTAAGGTTAGACTCGATTGAAGGTTCGAGACTCTGGCATACTGATGAATACTCATTCATCACTCTTTATTCTTATATTTTAGCTACAAAAACCTTTGCAAATGCATGTAGATATGTGTAAATACTAATAATTACCAAAAGCATGCATGGTGTAAAAACTAATAATTAACATGTTTTTGTGCAAAAAATAAAAGAATAAAGATTAAAAAGAAAAGAGGGAAATATTTAGAATAAATATTGAGCAACTTAATCCCAAGGGAGGGCTCAGCATGGGCCTGACCGCATAAAAGCCAAAGTAGAGGGAGATAGGGGCTCATGTGTGTAAATATACCTGTAAATATAATAAAAATATTTTCCTCCAAAAATAGAATAAAATGAGCTTGTATATATTTGTATATATTTGTAAATATAAAATCCAAATAAAAATAGAAAAATTAAAAAGAAACTAAAAATACTCTTCCATGTACATATTCACCTTATATATATATCCACACTTATATTTATTTAGCCTTGTAAATAACTAAATTAAAATCCCTAAAAATTTATATATACTCCATCTTTTATGTTGTAAATAAATAAAATAAAAACCATAAAAACAAAAATAAAATAAAAAGAACAAAATTAAAAATTAAAAAGATCATTGTACATACACCTTGTATATAGTTGTACATATCTATTTATTTCACCCTCGTATATAAATAATTAAAATAAAATAAAAATATCTTTTTATTCCTAATTCTATGCTATAAATAAATAAAATATAAAATGGGAATAAAAATGTACAAAAATAACTAATTAAAAATCAAAAATTAAAAAGCTATATTGTATATATACCTATATATAGCACTAAAATGTAAATACCCTATTTTTATTTCAAAAAAATTAATTAAAAATCACAAAAAATAGAAAAAATTAAAACAAACATTTTTCATGTTTTAAGTTTTTAATAATTCGGCCATCCTCTATTTTTAAATGAATTTTCAAATATTTTCCAGGTGGCCATCCCTGATTGGTCCACGGGGGACGTTGACCCCCCGGTCAACTCCCCCCCAGGACCACCAAGCCCCGGATCTCGCGCCCGACCCGCTTTTCTCCAATTTTTTGCGTCATGACCCGATCACCATACCCGCAAACCCCGGGCTCGTCTTCTTCCCCGTGCATCCGAGACCCTCGCCACCATATCCGCGTGGGGATCCGCGCTTCACGGAACCCTGCCCGATCCATTCTTCTCGGACTTGCACCCATATTTAATCTGAGCTCTGCCTCCCTGTTCTTCATCTTTGGCTCATACATTCTCCACCCAGTGACCTCCATCGTCTCAGCGAGAGTGACAGCTCGCCCCAGGTGGTGTTGCAGCGAGGAGGGAGCAAGGAGACCATCGATCCGGCGACATTGCGCCGCCGTGCTCCGCCTGGAGGTGACGCCAGAGCCTCGAACACAGACGGTCCTCAAGGCAAGGACCTGGAGCAAGCCCTGCTCCTCCACAGTCGACAGCAGCCAGTCGGTAGTCCCCGTTCTTTCTCTATTTCCTTAATTTCGCATTTCCCCCCAAATCGCTCTGTCACCTTCGCGCTTCGATTCCGACCATCCTCCCCTTCGTCCCTACCATCGGAGTCGCCCATCACGATCGCCTTCTCCCCGCGCACCTTCTCCACCCCTTCATCCAACCCTGCTCGCACAGGAGCTGGGAGTCGAGTTCCTTCACCGTCACCTCTCTCGAGCTCGCACGCCCCGCCGCACCATCCACCTTCTTCGCCGCTTACTGGGTCGAGGCACTTTGCCCTCGACCCGCGAGTCTGTTCCCATGCTTTTCAGGTACATCCGAGCCCATATGAGGGTCTCGACCGTTTGGAGCAACCGCTTCTCCTCCGCCGGTGTGGCCTGAGCTCTCCGGAGCTCCACTGCGTCATCGAAGGGTGCCATTAGACGCGGAAGGCCCGCACGCATCTTCTCCGATCATCAGTGGCCTCCGAGGTGGTCTCCAGCGCCATCACGAGCCCGGCAAACCTCGCCGGACCCCAGTTTTTTGAGGACCCTCCGTAGCCGTCCGATCCAGCCCCAGCTCCAGGTCTTCATCGAGTCGTTCGTTCGTGGAGTAGCAGTGACCGTCAGATCCTTAGAGGGTTGATCGGGACCGTCCGATCATCGAGGGCTTCCCTCGTCAGATCCCAGCCGCCCGATATTCCACGTGGTGAGGCCCCGGCCGTCGATCAGGGCCGAGGACCCCAGTGTTTAGCCGCGCTGCACCCCGATCGTCCGATCTCCACGTGGCGAGCATCCGAGCCTCGACTTAATAAAGGGTAATTTCACTTTAGGCCCTTATCTTTATAGTAGTTTGTTTTTAGTCCTGTAAATAGTTTTAGACTTTCATTTGCATTGGGTAAATTGCATAGTGGACCCTGTCTTATCTGTTATTTACGTGTATGCCCCTGTGTGTAGTGGAACACGTGCTTCGACACGTGCATGTTGGGTTATTTGCATGTATGGCCTCTTTGTTTCAGGGTGTTAAGAAATGAATTAAAGTTTTTATTAATTACAGATATACCCCTGTGAATGGTTTTAATGTGCATGTGCGTTTATTAGTGGGTAATTTACACTTACGCCCCTGAACTTTTAGTACGTGTTACTAATTAGTCCAGGGATCTAAGTTTTCTTGCAATTAGGTCCCTGTGTGCCTAGGTCACGCGCCTCACGTGTGCAACCTTGGAAAAATTGCATCGGACCCCCTGGACTTTTCACTATTTGCGTACAGGTCCCTGTGCACTGTACCTTAATTTTCATTTTTAATAAAATAGCAAATCAACTCCAAATGTGATGAAAATTGGATACGTGGCTCCTGCCATAGTGTAAAATTTTCTCTTATTTTTGGAGTCATTTTTTATTTCATTTGATATTTTTAAAAATTCAAAAACACAGTTTTTTGTTACTGTCTAAATTTAAAGTTCACAAAAAAATATTAAGACACCCCTAAAAATTACAAAAAATTATACAGTAGTTTTTTTGCCTTGTTTGATTTTCTGACCAATTTTGGTCATTTTTTGATATATAAAACTTATAAAAATTGAAAAACACTAAAAACCCTATAAAAATTCTAATAATTAATTGAAAAATCCAAAAACAATAATTCTGGTGCCTAAATTTTTCTAGTGTTTTCTACTATACAGGAAAATTACCTTCAGGTGTTAATAGGGCTATTTTGTATTTTAAATTGGCTCTTGACACCTGACTGGACAGTACCTCTCTTTTCTTACCTTGTTTGATTTTTAGAAAATTTAACAAAAATCAGAAAAATACAAAAAAATAATCAAAAACAGTAAAAAATATAAAAACATAAAAACACTTTTGTTTGAATTTTTGGATGCTTTTTGAGAAGATAAATAATTATTTCCAGTTGCTTGATTCATTGCTTTTCTATTTTCTTAATTACATTAAAAATCCAAAAAATATAAAAAGAACAAAAATCCACCAAAAACCATTTTCTTTTATTTTATTCCATTTGAGACTACTTCGTAAGCCGCAAGGCCATTACGTGCTCCTTGTGTTCGACCGTGGTCGCTATACCAGGTTAATCTAATAACGAGACCGCTACTTGAGCTTGTTTGATTTTTATTCGATTTTGGTGGTATATTTTTCTCAATTGATCACCCGAGTGACTGAGGTCACAACGACCGCATGAGATATACCTGATTTAGCTCACTCGCTCGATTTTTGTGGTCATCAGAATGGTGCCGTTGTCGAGGAGCACGACTTAGTAGTTGTCTTTTTCCACAGCTTCCTTTTCGCGGCTTTTGTATATATTCTTGTATATATCTTTGACCTATTTATACATTTATCTGGTCTGATCACTTTCTGTTTGTTTTCTTGCGAGGGCCCGAGGACCGAGGCGGCTTTCTTCGGAAGCCGAGCAACCGCGGGAGTCGGAGGCGGCTCTCTTCTCCACAGAGCCGCAGGAGGACGCGAGAAGCGAGCAGGAGTGCGCCGTGATTCACCACATTCGAGCCTACGCGCCGTGAGCCTGCCCCGTCAAGCGCTACTCCTGAACTTGACCTATCGAGAAGAGGAGGGGTGGGTCTAGACGGACTCTCTGGATTGGAGGTTGGTGATCAGCTAGTGGTTCTTTCGAGTAGCACTGCTGTTTAGGGACTCAGTTTTCCGTTGCACCATATAGGTAGTTTACTTTCTGTCTTTCAATTCTGCGCGGATCATATTGCATGTAGAGTGCTGGAGACAGGTACGCTTTTTTTACTTTGCATGCATCATTGATTTTCGCGCATCGGCTTTTTCGTCTTCTCCCCCCTGTTTTGGACTTAATAACCAGGAGAACTGAAAAATTTGTTAGGCGATTTGTTTGCTTATTAAAAATATCTAAAAAAGAAAAATAATAAAATTTGGGACTGTTAAAACTATTGAGCCTAAAAGACACCTCATTTAAAAAATACTTATCTTGGGGAGAGCAACCCCCTCATTGCTTGGTTTGATTGTGCGAGAGAGTGACCCGAACACTAGGTAGAGCCCTCCGGTACTATTCTCGACTGATTACCGACTACTTCTGTGCGGGACAGTCGGTTGGGAAAGTATCGGGTATGCCAACAGGTCACGTAATCGCTCTGATATCTTGATTGTTCACCAAAATAAAATTAACAAGATAAATTGACCGAACCTTTACGGTCTTCAGCTCGTGTTGTGTTGGTGAACTGGGGGTTTGCTTGTGATCATAGTTTTTCCAGATCTCATCCGCCTTACTCGCCACATCAAGATGATGGGCAGACGATCTCTTAGGCAGCCTCTGGCTGCACCGCTTTCGGGCGCGTCTACCCGCTCATCTAGGTTGGTTCGCGAGAGCCGAGACCCGCTCTCCAAACCCGAGTATGATTCCACCCTGTTCCCCCTCGACCCCCTTTCTTTCGGTTTCGAGAGACCAGTGCCAGAGGAGAGACTAGCAGACTTATTGGCACCTGAGTTTGGATCATTTGATTTTGCAGAGACTATGGCCGGCAGTTCTGATGATCGCAGTAGAGGTCCACAACTCGAGCATTTTGTTCTGGACCAGGGTGCGATCAACTCCACCCTGATCGCCTCCCTCGAGACAGTGCAGCAACAGTTGAGGGATGAGGGAGCTTTTATGATCGAGATGAGGAGAGAGCTTGAGCAGATGAGAGCCGACCGCGAGAACCACGGAGGAGGACCCGACGATGCGGCAGCTGCCACAGCAGCCGCAGCAACAGAAGCAGGACAGCCGAGACCGATGCGGGAGAACCACAATCCCGGATCGACTCTGACGTACCGTTGGGTGGTGATACCAGCGATCGTGGGGGACTTCAAGTTCCCCCCGAACACTTTGCAGCTTCTACCCCGGTTCCATGGGTTGGCCACTGAGGAGCCTCATCTCCACCTTCAGGAGTTTGAGATGATTTGCGGTACTGTCCACGATCTTTAGGTGGACCAGGATACCATCAAGATGATTGCCTTCTCCTTCTCTTTGGCAGACAGAGCAGCCACCTGGCTGAATCATCTGGGGAAGTTCGTCTACACTTGGGAGCAGCTCCGCACCGAGTACTTGCACAAGTACTATCCACTCGGGCGGACCAATGCCGCGAGAGCCCTGATCAGCAACTTCTCCATGCTCCCCAACGAGCAGTTCCATGAGGCATGGGAGAGGTTCAGAGAGCTGACTGATAGATGCCCGCACCACGACATTTCCATGCCGAACCTCGTGAAGAGCTTTTTCAGCAGACTGACACCAGAGCTTCAGGGCTTGGTGAACGCTTCTTGTGGCGGGTCTTACTTCGTCAAGGATCACGACCAGGTCTGGGCCATCTACGAGGAGATGGTCGAGAACTACATGTTGATGTCCCAGACCCGGTTGTACACTCAGGGCAGACCCCAACAACCACAATCCGTGCAGTACAAGAGGATAGCACGGGTCGACGTCGGTCCTTCCAGTGCGTCCGCAGTAGCAGCAGCACAGGCCGAATAATCAACCGCGGACATGGGGATCATCAGCGAGAAGCTGGACCGGATGGAGTTGATTGAGAAGAAGCAGTGTCAGGGTATCACTCAGATGGATCAGATGGCACAGACTCTGAGCGATATGAAGACCCAGCTCATGTGTCTCCAGGAGGCACAGACGGCTTCCCAGCCCCGTCTTCAGTCGCGAGGCGACTCCGGCAGCAGCAGCAGCTCGTCCCAGCGCTCCATCTCACACCAGCAGCCTAGACAGGTTCACCTTGTACAGGCGGAGCCGTACCAGCTGCCGCAACCCACCTACCAGTCACCACCATCTCCAGACTTGCAGATGGTGGTATACCGGTCGGATCAGCCTCTGGCAGTGCTTCCACCACCCCAGTACGATGCAGAGCCATTGATGGATGTCAACGGGATTTGGTATGACCGCCCTCAGCCCGGTATCCGACGAGACCATCCTGGATTCCGGTGGAGGACCGGAGGCACCCAGCCCCAGCAGCAGCCGTCAGGACAGGGTGGCCAGTACGACCATCAGAGAGAGCACCAGCCGCAGCAGCAGCAGCCCCTAGTGTACCCCTCACAGCAGCAGCAACAGTCGTCCTATGGTCCTCGTCCCTATCAGCAGGGACAGTCGTGGAGGCGTGAGCAGCCTCACCAGCAGCAGCAGCATCACCCATACCCCTCTCAGCAGCAGCACCAGTTCCAGCAATCTCATTACCAGAGAGGCTACCCGTCGGGTTCCCATGGACCACCTTACGAGAGCCCCGCCTTGGATGACATAGCCCGCCTCCTCACGGATCAACAGGCTACCTTTCGACGGGAGATGGACGAGTTCCGCCAGGAGATGCGGGACATCGTGAGAGGGAAGGCCGCCATCCCTGCCCAGATCGAGCCGAACCCCAACAGCATGAAGAGGAAATCTGAGCAGGTAGCTTACACTGAGTATGCCACTCCTAGTGCTACATTTGATGATATGTCTGCAGACCTTTTTGATACTGATTTTGTCGCACTTAGGAGTGGTAGGATGCCAGCAGGCGGCGCCTCGTCTGAGCGACACCACGAGGACACACCCAGAGTGCCTGACGAGGAGGAGAGCGGTACTGAGGCCACTGGAGATGATGATGGTGGTACTGAGGCCACCCACGATGCCGAGCCATAGAGCGGTACTGAGGCCGCGAGTTCTCCAGTTGATCCAGCCGATGGTGGTGCTGAGGCCACCCGTGTTCATTTTGAGAGATCTGTTGTTTTTCCTACTTTTGATGTATCTCGGAACTTCTCTGTGAATAAAGGAAAGAGTTTATTTTCTTCTGGTCCCACTGTGGTGCATGAAGTATGTGTGGATCCGGTCGTCGAACCGTCTAGACCCTTTCCTAGTCCTTCATCTGAAAAGGACCCTGTGATCCCCTTCCCTAGAGCCCTTCAGATGGGGAAGGGGAAGAGAAAAGAAAATTCCAAAAAGAGAGAGCAGGAAGAGTTCAACCAGCAGATGATAGATCGGTTTCACATACACCTGACTCTTCAGGAGGCTTTGCAGCACATTCCCCTTCTTCAGCATTCATTGAGAGACAGGACCACAGTCAGGAGGAAGAGGAGGAAACCACCACTCAGAGATTCATGTGCTGACGAAGGCCACTTGTTTCGCGATCCAGAACCGTCTGCCGGCCAAGAGGCCAGATTCAGGAGCCCCTTATGTCAGATGCCATATCAGTGAGCAGAGGTTCGACCGTACTGTATTAGATAGCGGATCGTCGATCAACCTACTTCCGGCAGCCCTTTTCGATCGCTTCGAGTTGGGCACTCTTAGACAGAGCAGGACAGTTCTTCAGTTTGCGGATAGATCTGTCAAGAGGCCGAAGGGGATGTTGCGAGACGTTGTCATCACGATTCAGGGCCTGCAATTCCCTGTGGACTTCGTAGTGTTGGACATGGAGATCCCTGAGTCGGTGATCGATACCCCCATCATTCTAGGTCTCCCGTTCTTAGCCACAGCCAAGGCAGTGACCGATCATGATAGGTGATGAATACCCATTCATCACTCTTTATTCTTATATTTTAGCTACAAAAACCTTTGCAAATGCATGTAGATACTTGTAAATACAAATAATTATCAAAAGCATGCATTGTGTAAAATGTAATAATTAGCATGTTTTTGTGCAAAAATAAAAGAATAAAGATTAAAAAGAAAAAGAGGAAATATTTAGAATAAATATTGAGCAACTAAATCCCAAGGGAGGGCTCAGCATGGGCCTGACCGCATAAAAGCCAAAGTAGAGAGAGATAGGGGCTCATGTGTGTAAATACATTTGTAAATATAATAAAGATATGTTCCTCTAAAAATAGAATAAAAGTGACTTGTACATATTTGTGAATATTGTATAATTATAAAAATCAAAACAAAAATAGAAAAATTAAAAAGAAAACAAAAACACTCCACTTGTGCATATCCACCATGTACATACAACCACTCCTATATTTATTTCACCTTATAAATAAATAAATTAATTTACAAAAATTTTGTAAATATTCTATCTTTTACGGTGTAAAATAAAAATCACAAAAACAAAATAAAAAGAACAAAATTAAAAACCAAAAATAATATTGCAAATATACCTTGTACATAGATGTATATATCTATTTCTTTTACCCTTGTATATAAATAATAAAAATAAAATAAAAATACCCTTTTATTCCTTATTTTATGCTATAAATAAATAAAATATGAAATGGGAATAAAAATGTATAAAAATAACAAATTAAAAATCAAAAAGAAAATCCTATATTGTATATATACCTATATATAGCTATATAGTGTAAATACCTTATTTTATTTTGAAAAATTAATTAAAAATCACCAAAAAATAGAAAAAATTAAAACAAAAATATTTCATGTTTTGATTTTTAATTAAATCAGCCATTTGCTATTTTTAAATTAATTTCTAAATCTTTTCCAGGTGGCCCCTTCTCATTGGTCCACGGGGGAATGTTGACCCCCCGGTCAACTCCCCCCCGTGGACCACTTCCCACGGATCTGTTTCGCGGACCCAACTTCCCCCATTTATCCCCTCCAGATCCGATCACCATTTCGCCTAACCCAGGGTCCTAATCACTCTCCTACAATCCGGGAACCTCGCCCGATCTTCTGCCTAGGGATCCGTGCTCAATCGAGTCGGACCCGAGCCCTTCTTCCCGGACCTCCCACCATACATAAGCCGAGCTCCGCCTCTCATTTTTCCCATCTTTGGATCATTTTCTTTCCACCCAGTGACCTCCATCGTCTTGGCGATAGTGACAGCTCGCCCCAGAGGGTGTTGCAGCGAGGAGGGAGCAAGGAGGCCATCGATCCGGCGAGCCTGCGCCGCCGTGCACCGCCTGGAGGTAGCGCCAGAGCCTCGGACGCCGACGGTCCTCGAGGCAAGGACCAGGAGCAAGCCCAGCTCCTCCACAGTCGACTCATCCGCCCAGGTAGCCGTAGTTTCCTTTCTAATTCTCGAATTTTCATTTAGCCCCAAATCGACCCATCGCCGTTCCGCGCCGATTCCGACCACCGTACCCATCGTCCCGACCATCGGAATCTTCCATCACGTTCGTCTTCCTCCCTCGCACCTTCTCCGCCCCTCCGTTCAACCCAGCTCGCACAGGAGCTAGGGTTCGAACTCCTTCACCGTCGCATCGCCGGAGTTCGCCCGCACCACCGCACCGTCCACCTTCACCACAACGAACGGGGTCGAGGCAGTTTGCCGTCGACCCAGGAGCTTTTTGGTGTCATTTTGCAGGTTCCAGGAAGGCTATCTGAGGTCTTCCCACTTGAGCACCGGAGCTTCCCCTCCGCCGGAGTCGACAGAGCTCTCCGGAGCTCTGTTGATTCATCGGAGACGTCCCACATACGCGGGAGGCTAAGGCGAAGCTTCCCCGATCATCAGAAGCCCCCGCGGAGGCTAGGAGCGCGTGTACTGGGCCGACGAAGTTCGCCGACCACTTGTTCTTCGAGGACCTCCAGCAGCCATTGGATCGCCTTCCAGCTCCAGTTTCAATCTGAGGCATCAATTCCAGGAGCGCCAGCACCGCACGATCAAAGGAGGAGTTGATCCAGACCGTTCGATCCTGAGATGAGGCGCAGTTGGGCAGTCACAATCAGATCCTCCACGTGTCTTCGTCTCAGCCGTCCGATCACGCCAAGGGTTACAGGAGCGAGGCGCCTCCTCTCCTTCACCGTCGGATCTCCACGTGGCGCGCTTTCAGCCCTTGGATCGCTAATAAGGGGTAATTGTTCTTAGGACCCCCTAGCTCTGAGTTTTTAATATTCAGTCCTGTAAATATTCAGTAGAGTTATTTTAGTTTTGGATAATTTGCACTTTGGACCTGGAGTTTATTTAATTTGCATTTATACCCCTGCGCATTGTGGACACATGCTTCGACACATGATTTTTGTGGATATTTGCATAGAGGCCCTGATAGTTTTTATATTTGCACTTATGCCCCTGTGCGTGATTTTTTTGAACATGTGTTGAAATGTGTGGGCTTTTTACACTTAAGCCCCTAGATCTTTTGTACGTGTTACTAATTGGTCCAGGGACCTAAAGTATTTGCATATAGGTCCCTGTGTGCCCAGGTCACGCGCCTCGCACGTGAATTCTTGGCTAAATTGCACCAGGACCCCCATGGTTTCACTTTTTGATACTGTTAGGTCCTTCAAACTTATTTTCTTTACAATCAAGTCCTTGTATACTATGGGCTTTTGATTATCTCGAATAAAATATCAAATTAACTCCAAAATTGGTAAAAATTAGACACGTGGCTCCTGCCATAGTGTAAAATTTTCACTAAATTTTTGAAACATTTTTTAGCCCTTTTGCTATTTTTTAAAAATTCAAAAACAACCTTTTTCCTTACTGTCTGCATTAAAAAAATCACAAAAAATATTAAAACTCATCTAAAAATTATAAAAAAAATTATTTACTGTTTAGTTTGTCTTGCTTGATTTTATGACCAATTTTGGTCATTTTTAATTATATAAAACTCATAAAAATTACAAAACACTCAAAACCTCATAAAAATTCAATAATTAATTTAAAAACCCAAAAATAATAATTGTGGTGCCTAAATTTTCCTTGTTTATTTCTCTTTACAGGAAAATTACCTCCAGGCTTATTGGGGATTTTTAGATATTTTATCTAAGTCCTCCAAGCTTGGCTGGAAAGTACCCTTGTTTTCTTGCCTTGTTTGATTTTTAGAAAATTAAATAAAAATCAGAAAAATATCAAAAATTAACCAAAAATAGTAAAAATCATAAAATACACAAAAACATTTTTATTTGAATTTTTGAGTGATTTTTGATGCATTAAATAAATTGTTGTATTGGCTTGTTTCTTTGTTTTCCTTATTTTCTTATTAATTAAAAATCCAAAAAAATTTATAAAATTAAAAATCCACCAAAAATACATTGCTTTTATTTCATTTCTTTTTGAGACTACTTCGTAGGCCGCAAGGCCATCACGTGCTCCCTGAGTCCGACCCTGGTCGCTATACCATGACCGTTATTGTGTTTGATTGATTTTTCTCTGATTTTGGTGGTCTGTTTTACTTTTTCTTGATTGAGCTGAGATCCTCATCGATCCGGGTCGCAACGACCCGAGTGATATTTTGACCTGATCCGGATTAGTGGGATTTTGGCCCAATCAATAGCGGGAAGGTATACTTTCGCGTCGAGGGCGAAAGTGTACAAATAGAGACGGTCGAGGACAACAGAGCCAGAGAGAGAGAGCATGCTCAGAGACGACTTCAGACACAGAGCAGCTGACAGATGCAGGGCTAGACATCCACCAGGACCGTGACTTTGTGATCACAGACGATGAGGCGGTTTGGGCAGACCCAGCAGCACAGGCCATCCTCTCATTTTCAGACACCGCTGATGCAGAGACGACAGCAGAGGAGAGCTTGGAGAGCACATTCCTGGTCCAGGATACTTCTGAGGCAGCAGAGCCGGTTCTCGACCGCGACATTGATTCTTGTGATGATGGTGGTGCTAATGCCACCTTGGATGACACAGATCCCTCGAAGTCAGAGTCTGATTGGGCAGACTATGAGGATTACATGCCAGACCTGATTTCCACTGAGCCTGCAGATAGAGAGGAGGTAGACCGAGCAGAGCAGAGACAGTCCAGCAGGGCAGTCTTCTCCAGTTTTTGAGATTGACAGAGAGTTTCAGTTCTCCCATGCAGATTTGGCAGTGTTCACGTAGACTTTTCAGAGGCCAGATCCGCCAGCACCCAGTTGTCCAGAGCTAGAGCCGCTTCCTACTTCGCTGAAGTACAGATTCCTTGCAGGTGAGAATGAGATGTACCCAGTCATTATCTCCGTCGATTTGACTGGAGAGCAAGAATCCTGTCTGATGGGGGTTCTTGAAAAGAACCGCAAGGCGATTGGATGGAGCGTAGCAGATCTCCAGGGGATTAGTCCGGCCCTGTGCTCCCACCATATCTATCTCGAGGATGAGGCAAAGCCGTCGCGTGAGTTCCAGCGGCGGCTGAATACGAATCTGAGGGAGGTTATCATGAAGGAAATTTCGAAGTGGTGGAGCGCCGATTTTATCTATCCCATCTCCGACTCCAAGTGGGTTAGCCCTTTGCATGTGGTGCCCAAGAAGACGGGCATCACTACAGTGGTCAGCGAGTTTGGAGAGGAGATTGCTACACGGGTACCCACTTCTTGGCGGGTCTGCGTTGACTACATGAGACTCAACCAGGCCACCAAGAAGGATCATTTCCCCTGCCCTTTATTGATCAGATCATTGAGAGACTGGCAGGGAAGAGCCACTATTGTTTTCTGGATGGGTACTCAGGCTACAACCAAGTGGCCATCGCTCCCGAGGACCAGGACAAGACCACCTTTACCTGTCCCTTTGGCACATACGCCTTCCGACGCATGCCATTTGGGCTATGCAATGTCCCTGCGACCTTTCAGAGATGCATGCTGTCGATCTTTTCGGACATGATATGGGACTGCTTGGAGGTCTTCATGGATGATTTCTCGGTTTACGGCGACGGATTCGACTCCTATCTTGGCTGCCTAGATCGAGTACTTCAGCGATGTATAGAGGTCCACATTGTGCTATCTTGGGAGAAGAGTCACTTCATGGTGACTCAAGGGACGGTGCTTGGCCATATAATCTCCAACAGGGGCATGGAGGTTGATCCGGCCAAGGTAGATGTCATTAGAAAACTCGCACCGCCATCCAATCTGAGGCAGTTACGGTCATTCTTGGGGCACGTCGGTTTCTACCGACGATTCATTCATGATTTCAGCAGGATTGTCCGGCTGTTGACTGACCTACTGACGAAAGACACTGAGTTCCTTGTCGATGACAAGTGTCTTTCGTCCTTTGAGACTCTCAAGAGATGTGTTGTTGAGGCTCCTGTTCTCTAGCCACCTGATTGGTCTCTCCCATTCGAGATCATGACGGATGCCTCCGATTTTGCCGTGGGGGCCGTGCTGGGACAGAGGAGGGATGGAGTCCCTTTTGCTATCCACTACGCTAGCCGCACTTTGGATTCCACGCAGCGGAACTATACAGTCACAGAAAAGGAAATGCTAGCCGTAGTTTTCGCCCTAGATAAGTTCAGATCATACATTATTGGATCTAGAGTGACCTTGTATACTGATCATACCGCCGTCCGATACCTCATGGCAAAGAAGGATGCCAAGGCCAGACTGACTAGATGGATCCTTCTACTCCAGGAGTTTGACATAGAGATTAAGGATAAGCCTGGAGTCAAGAATGTGGTGGCGGATCATCTCTCCCGATTAGAGCATCTTGAGGATTCTGACTTGATTGACCCCATATGTGAGACCTTCCCAGATGAGGCGATCCTTGCTATCGTCTCTCTCCCATGGTATGCCGATATTGTGAACTTTCTTGTTGCTAAGAAAGTACCACAAGATTGGCCCAAGCAGAGGCTTGAGACCTTCCTTGCGAAGGCCAAGTCCTACCATTGGGAGGATCCCATCCTTTACCATGAAGGAGGGGATAGCGTCTGGCGTAGGTGCATTCCTCAGGAGGAGCACCATAGCGTCCTCAATTACTGCCACAAGCTTGAGGCAGGAGGACATCACTCTGGGAGGAGAACAACACAGAAAGTGCTCCAATCCGGCCTATGGTGGACTTCCCTCTTAAAGGACTCTGATGAGTTCGTGAAGAGGTGTACTGACTGTCAAAGGATGGGCACTTGTGGACAGCGTGAAATGATGCCGATGCGGCCCATTCACTTCTGTGAGGTTTTTGACGCATGGGGCATCGATTTCATGGGTCCATTCCCTAAGAGTCAGGGATTTGAGTACATTCTGTTGGCCGTTGATTATGTGAGTCGTTGGGTTGAGGCCATCCCCGCTCGAGCCGCAGATGCCAGGACAGTTTGCAGATTTTTGAGGAAGCACATCATTACGCGGTTCGGGGTACCTCGAGTATTGATTTCAGATGGGGGGTCTCATTTCATCAACGACCAGGTGAAGGCCCTTGCTAGCGAGTTCGGTATAGACCATCGAGTTGCCACTCCATACCATCCATAGACGAATGGTCTAGCCGATGTGTCGAACAGGGAGATCAAGACTATTTTGCTGAAAGTCGTCCGTCCTGACCGAAAGGATTGGTCACAGCTTTTGGACTCGGTCTTGTGGGCATATAGGACGTCTTTCAAGACACCATTGGGCACATCTCCCTTTCACCTCGTATATGGCAATCCGTGCCATTTACCTGTTGAGTTGAGGTACAAGTCACTTTGGACAGTCACGGATATTCTTTTGGATTCAGATAGTGTAGGAGACCAGAGGAGGGCAGAGTTAGCAGCCTTGGAGGAGCTTAGAGATACCGCCTTCTCAAACAGCCTACAATACAAGGAGAGAGTGAAGGAGTGGCATGATTCTCACATCAGCCACAAGCATTTTGAGCATGGACAGAGAGTATGGCTGTTTGATGCGAGGCTTCGTTTATTTCCAGGGAAGCTGCAGAGCAAATGGAGGGGACCCTACTTGGTGAGAAAGGTACACGACAATGGTAGCATTGATATATCCGAGTTGTCTTCTGAGAATATCTTTCGAGTGAACGGCCAGCGGCTCAAGCCATTTCTAGATCATGAGCCGCGGGTCGTTGATGTTGCCCCGATTCACTTTGCGTGAGATGTGGTCTCTTGACTCACATCTATTGCATCTCACGCCAGATTATCACTGTTCTTCCGACCTGTATAGACCAGATGTCCATATCATTCCATTCTGTAGTCCCACATCCCGTTTGTCATCTTTGATTATGCTATACTTAGGGTGTACTTTACCCTAAGTATAGGGGGGATGTGGGACCTTTGAGTATTCCTTTTGATTCTTTTTACTCCTGTTTTACTACCTATACTTAGGGATATTTTACCCTAAGTATAGGGGGGGGGTAGACTCTGTACATCCTTCACTCGGATTTCCCTTCATGTACAACTTGCTATACTTAGGATTACTTGATCCTTAGTATAGGGGGAAACCACCGAGTTCTCCTCATTCTATTCTTTGATTCATCTCTGTACATAGCCATTCCTTTTCACATCTCTATACTAAGCACGAGTTATGTCTTCTTCATCGCTCTTGACTCTGAGGACATCGTTCGAGCTAAGTATAGGGGGGTGTATATATATTTCATATATACTTTAGCCATAACTCGTACTTTGTGTAAGTGTGTGAATAAATAAAAAATGGCTAAAAACTCACAAAAATTTAAAATTTTTCTCTCTTGTATATAAAATTCACCTTGCACATACCTATGTATCTATACAAATTATTTTTTTACAAATGATTGTAAAATGATTTGTGTAAAGGATTTGTAAATATGTGTATATCAAAATTATGCATATAGTACAAAATTTTTCCAAAATGTTTTGAAAACAAAAAGTTTGCAAAAACCCGTGTGTAAATGTTTGTAAATATTTTGCAAAACTCGCATTCACGCATACATCCATGTTTTCAAACATTTTCCAAAAATTTTGCACGATTGTAAATATTTTTAAAGTGCATATTTGTAAATAGCATCGTTGTAAATGCTTGTATAGTTTTTCCTGGATCATAGTTGACATTTAAACTAGCCTGGAATTAAATTGGGAAATGGAGCTTAATCCACCTAATTCTAAGAGGAACCTTATAGGGCTTAGGGTTAAGGCTTTTCAGGTCCATTGGGACTTAATTCTTTGAGTCCACTAGGCTATGAGCATATGTCATCTTGATGAGCCTAAGTAGAGCACTTAACAACACACACATGACTCTTAGAGACAATGGCTTGACTTGCACCAGCACCTTACACATAGCTCTCCACGGATGAGGTGGTGAGGAGGCAGTTTCCTTTGGCTTGGGGTAGCATATGAGGGTAGTACTTCTAGGCGGAACCTCTCTTCTTCTTCTAGTGAAGGAAGTGCGTCTCAACTTGGTCTAGTGGTGATGAAGGCTAAAGACAGAAGCCGTGGGTTGCAATAAAGCTTCAAAAGAGGGATAGTCTACTGGCTCAAGAGGAAAAACTCCTTGTATATATGCTGCACCATGTAGATATGTTGTACAGTTGCACATGAAAAAAATGTGTGCAAAAAAAAAAACTCCAAAAAAGTGGTGGGTCGGACTGAAAATTTAATAACCCCACCAGAGTGTATATATTCAAATAAAGCAAAAGCTTATGGTATCCATGTTACATCTCATGAAGCTTGCAGCGGGAGACTTAGCTACACTGGTTGGGCTCCCAGGGATACGTGGCTACACTGGCCATGGTCCATTCTTCATCTTCTTCCCCCTCTTCTTGAGCCGGTTGCACTTGAACTTAGAAGGGAATACCCCGCTTCTCGAGGAAAGAGTTGCTAGATCGAGGCATTAGAGTTACCAGGTTGGGGGAGGCTGTTTCTTTGTTACTTCTGAGGTGGGGAGCTACAAATCACTTACACTGCATGGAAAGATTCATGGTCATTAGAGTTTGTGTATGTAGACTTGTTCTGATCTGGTTTATTGAGGAGTCTTGTCCATAGATTGGTGGAACTTAGAGGCTGTTAAGTTTTAAGTTAAGTCCAAATAAGGTTTCGACACATTAATAATCCAAAGATCTGATCGAGCTCCATATGTCAATTTAATGAAGGCAAGTTTAATAATCAACCTTAATCCTTTTTCTCCTCTTTTTCTTTTTCTTTCTCTTTTTCACTTCTTTTTCAAATAAGTGTTTGCTGAGGGACTAGCAAAGTTAAGTATAGAGGGGTGATGAATACTCATTCATCACTCTTTATTCTTATATTTTAGCTACAAAAACCTTTGCAAATGCATGTAGATATGTGTAAATACAAATAGTTACCAAAAGCATGCATGGTGTAAAAATTAATAATTAGCATGTTTTTGTGCAAAAAATAAAAGAATAAAGATTAAAAAGAAAAAGAGGGAAATATTTAGAATAAATATTGAGCAACCTAATCCCAAGGGAGGGCTCAGCATGGGCCTGACCGCATAAAAGCCAAAGTAGAGGGAGATAGGGGCTCATGTGTGTAAATATACCTGTAAATATAATAAAAATATTTTACTCCAAAAATAGAATAAAATGAGCTTGTATATATTTGTATATATTTTTGTAAATATAAAATCCAAATAAAAATAGAAAAATTAAAAAGAAACTAAAAATACTCTTCCTTGTACATATTCACCTTATATATATATCCACACTTATATTTATTTAGCCTTGTATATAACTAAATTAAAATCCCTAAAAATTTGTATATACTACATCTTTTATGTTGTAAATAAATAAAATAAAAATCATAAAAACAAAAATAAAATAAAAAGAACAAAATTAAAAATTAAAAAGATCATTATACATATACCTTGTATATAGATGTACATATCTATTTGTTTCACCCCTGTATATAAATAATACAAATAAAATAAAAATATCTTTTTATTCCTAATTCTATACTATAAATAAATAAAAGATAAAATGGGAATAAAAATGTACAAAAATAACTAACTAGAAATCAAAAATTAAAAAGCTATATTGTATATATACCTATATATAGCACTAAAATGTAAATACCCTATTTTTATTTCAAAAAATTAATTAAAATCTCAAAAAATAGAAAAAATTAAAACAAACATTTTTCATGTTTTAAGTTTTTAATAATTCGGCCATCCTCTATTTTTAAATGAATTTTCAAATCTTTTTCAGGTGGCCATCCCTGATTGGTCCACGGGGGACGTTGACCCCCCGGTCAACTCCCCCCCAAGACCACCAAGCCCCGGATCTCGCGCCCGACCCGCTTTTCTCCAATTTTTCGCGTCATGACCCGATCACCATACCCGCAAACCCCGGGCTCGTCTTCTTCCCCGTGCATCCGAGACCCTCGCCACCATTTCCGCGTAGGGATCCGTGCTTCGCGGAACCCTGCCCGATCCATTCTTCTCGGACCTGCACCCATATTTAATCCGAGCTCCGCCTCCCTGTTCTTCATCTTTGGCTCATACATTCTCCACCCAGTGACCTCCATCGTCTCAGCGAGAGTGACAGCTCGCCCCAGGTGGTGTTGCAGCAAGGAGGGAGCAAGGAGACCATCGATCCGGCGACATTGCGCCGTCGTGCGCCGCCTGGAGGTGACGCCAGAGCCTCGGACAGTGACGGTCCTCAAGGCAAGGACCTGGAGCAAGCCCTGCTCCTCCACAGTTGACAGCAGCCAGTCGACAGTCCCCGTTCTTTCTCTATTTCCTTAATTTCGCATTTCCCCCAAATCGCTCCGTCACCTTCGCACTTCGATTCCGACCATCGTCCCCATCGTCCCTACCATCGGAGTCGCCCATCATGATCTCCTACTCCTCGCGCACCTTCTCCACCCCTTCATCCAACCCAGCTTGCACAGGAGCTGGGAGTCGAGTTCCTTCGTCGTCACCTCGCCGGAGCTCGCACGCCCCGCCGCACCATCCACCTTCACCGCCGCTTACTGGGTCGAGGCACTTTGCCCTCGACCCGCGAGTCTGTTCCCGTGCTTTTCAGGTACATCTGAGCCCATCTGAGGGTCTCGACCGTTTGGAGCAGCCGCTTCTCCTCCGCTGGTGTGGCTTGAGCTCTTTGGAGCTCCGTTGCGTCATCGGAGGGTGCCATTAGACGCAGAAGGCCCCCGCGCATCTTCTCCGATCATCAGTGGCCTCCGAGGAGGTCTCCGGCGCCAGCACGAGCCCGACGAACCTCGCCGGATTCCAGTTCTTCGAGGACCCTCCGTAGCCGTCCGATCCAGCCCCAGCTCCAGGTCTTCATCGAGCCATTCGTTCATGGAGTAGCAGTGACTGTCAGATCCTTAGAGGGTTGATCGGGACCGTCCGATCATCGAGGGCTTCCCATGTCAGATCCCAGCCGCCCGATATTCCACGTGGCGAGGCCCCAGCCGTCGATCAAGGTCGAGGACCCCAGTGTTTGAAGGATATGGTTAGATCCTCAAGCGCATCACGGAAGCGTGATCGTCGTATCGAATACGACGAAGAACGACTAGTCGCACTAGTTGTTCTATGCAGCGGAAATTAAAAAATTTTCATGTGACGAAACCACATGATCCAAGAACACTTCTCGGATCGTTTCGTCTAAACCACAACCAAGTATTAGGTTTACCTCTTGAAGCGTGGTTGCGATCAAGTCTCTGAACGAAGAGACCTCCTGTCTCAAGTCCGATCCGTCGGAGAAGACGCTTGCGAGCGCGGGGATGAACCGCGTGCTTCTCGCAATCCATGTTGATGATCCAAGCGGCGGATCTCCTGATCTCGACACACGAGATCCGATGTATTCTTCACGAGCGGGGCGCACCGAAGGAGACAGAGATCCACGAGCAAACCATCGGGCAGCATAACGACGATGCCGCGGCGATGGAGAACCTCTCTAGGGCATCCATGGTGGACGGCCACATGAGAGAGATGGAGAGAGGACGTGTAGAGAGAATGAGAGAGGGTGCCTCTCCTTATATAGGGTTTTGGGATCCATGGATCTCAATCCATGTGTCAACACAAATCCAATGGTCCACATTAATTTGTGTTTCTTTCAATGGTCATGATTTGTTGCTAAAAACACAACAACAATTAATTTAATTTAAATTAAATATATGTTGATAAATCAACACAATTTAATTACAAAATTAAATCATCAATACATGGAGATAATGAAAGGAGAGAAAGCCTCCTTCCATGTGGAGAGGGGGGACGGCCTCCCTTTCCTAATGGGAGTGGTGGCCGTCCACCCTCCTCCATTAGGAAGGTGGCTATTTCACCTTTTATATAATCTCCATTATTTGCAACAACTTTTGTTGCAAATTATTTCACAAAAAATAAATCCAATTTATTTTGTGAACATTGCAATCATGCCATTAAAAAATTGTGAATCACATTCACAACCCAAAACAAAATGTAAATTACATTTTCAATTTGATGTCCAATGTGAATCCAATTCACATTAACATTTAATTAACAAATGTAAATTACAAATAGCTCTCTCTTATATATTATAAATCACATTTATAATATATATGACTAATATGGATATTGCTATCCATATTATTCATATCCATGATAATTAAATCATATTTAATCATCTTGGATCTCTATTCTCTTGTGTCCAAATAATATGAATCACATTCACATTATTTACATCTTTGATAATTAAATCTCATTTAATTATCTAAGATAACTCTCTTTATAATATGAATCAAATTCATATTACTCATGATAATTAAATCACATTCAATTATCCATTTTCTCAATGCTCGGATACATATATCAACAATAGAATTATCCATGAACTCCTTCAAGGATAATGCGCTTTCTCCGCAGATACTTGGAGATAAGGACAGGGCGATTGTATTGTTCCACGTATAGTGACATGGATATTGAGATCATATCTCAAATCCAGATCGCGGGCCTCCCATAGATGCTTGATTAAATCAAGACCGTAAATCTAATCTTCTCATTGTATCTGAATCACATTCAGATCAATGTCCAACACTTGGACCAAGATCAGATCACTTCTCTACTGAGAGGAGTCACTAAAATCCAGACCCGTTTCATCACTCCCTAGGAATGGAAGCGTCATGGCTATACAATCGTTTATGATCACATCACCCTCAGGTATTCCCAATACCTGTACATCCTGCATACTGGAAGACTCAGACTAAACCCGAAGTATTCGATCAACTTTATACTGTCTACTTCATGGTTTTATCAGTAAGTTTCTCATTCGATCATTGGGAGTCGGTGTTGATCATATACTTTCCAAAAGCATATATCATACCTAGGTCTTGATCATATACTTTCCAAAAGTATATATCAAACCTACAAATTCAGTCAAGCTTCCAAAGCGAGACGACCGTGCGCACGGAATTTGATTCTTCCCAATATCTCATGAGTGAGCTCATGTCTTCCGGTTCAGTAACTGAACCTGTATGATCCCTTTGAGAGATCGTATTACTCATATGCCCTTATATGCACACCAGCGCGCCGGTGTATAGACCTTGATTAGGTCATCAACCTATTGGTCTGCCAAATGTACATACTTAGACATATAGCAACACATCTGTCTCCGGTCAGAGGATGCGTGCCTATATCATGACAGCATACGATATAGGACTTTGGTTATCTCGATCTCGTTAAGTCAACTCTTTGACCTAACTAATCTGACACCTCCGAATCTCTATTCCTATGCAGAGGACCTGCATCAAGAGGTCGGTCAGATATCAGCCTTCAGAGATAAGGATTGCCATCTCCTACTCAGGCTGGAGATCATCTCTTAACAATCATTTGACGGTGCTTGATGAGTCCTCAATCTAACTCTTTAGATATTCATCCAAGCACCAGCCTCTATGATTCAATAGTTGAATCAACAGCTGTATGATCATCAAGATGGCCATGGTACATAACCCAAATTGTACTAAGGGACCTATTATGCAAATTATGTATTCTTCATTTCAGATTAAGGAGTGAATTGCAATAACATTTATTGCATAATGGCTCGCCGTGGGCTCGCATTTCCAACAGTGTTTAGCCGCGCCGCACCCCGACCGTCCGATCTCCACGTGGCGAGCATCCGAGCCTCGACTTAATAAAGGGTAATTTCACTTTAGGCCCTTAGATTTATAGTAGTTTGTTTTTAGTCCTGTAAATAGTTTTAGACTTTCATTTGCGCTGGGTAAATTGCATAGTGGACCCTGTGTTATCTGTTATTT
Source organism: Ottelia alismoides (assembly GCA_037367405.1). Lineage (NCBI taxonomy): Eukaryota > Viridiplantae > Streptophyta > Magnoliopsida > Alismatales > Hydrocharitaceae > Ottelia > Ottelia alismoides. The sequence continues at coordinate 598,186 of JAZKJV010001997.1, read as the reverse complement.
ACGTGTATGCCCCTGTGTGTAGTGGAACACGTGCTTCGACACGTGCATGTTGCGTTATTTGCATGTATGGCCTCTTTGTTTCCGGGTGTTAAAAATGAATTAAAGTTTTTATTAATTGCAGATATACCCCTGCAATTACTTCCTCAACTCTTTGAGGTGCTATCCCTTAAGATAGGTCAGTACCATATCTTAAGGGTTAGAAGCCTTTCTTGGAATTTCTATGAATAGAATATGTCCAAGGTATACTACAAATGTGACAGTCCAATTATCCTCTTCTCTTGGCTTCTGAACAACTTCAGAACTAAGATCTAAGAGGTATCTTTGAAATCATATTTCAAGATATGGAATAGCCAGTCTATAAAACACTTATTATCATCCTTACATCATTCTAAATGATTAGGATATCATCTACATTCAGCAAGATGAACACAAAGGCACTCCCACTAAGCTTCACATGGCTCATCAAGATTCTATCTGAAATCATAACAATTATAATTCCATCAAATCTTATGGTCCAACTTCAAGAAGCTTATTTGAGTCCATAGATGGATTCCTTAGTTTGCACACCTTGCTTTCCTCAACCATGAAGCCCTGGGGCTACTTCATGTGAATATCCTCAAAGAGGTATTCGTAGAGGAATGCAATATTGACTTACATCTTGAAGATGCAATAGTCAAGTTGTGTAGCTAAGGTTAGCAACATTTTGATGATTTTAAGCATGGTCACCGAAGAGCAAGTCTCATTGCAAGCAATGTCTTCTCTTCCGGTGTGTGGCTCATGGCTACGAACCGTGCTTTGAAGGTCTCTACCTTCTCATCAGGTTCCCTTTCTCTTGAAGATCCATTTACACCTTTACGGGTCTTACCCATATAGGTGGATCCTCGAGGGTCCATATACAACACTTGTACATGAAGTCTACATTAGACTTTTATTGCTAACATCCATCTATCCATGCTATGATCTTCAGAAGCTTCATCACATGAAGTTCGATCATTGTCAGATTTCTCTGACACATGGAATCCATCCTCAAACTTATTTGAAAAGGTATTAGTGTTTCATTTTTAATTGTCCTCTTAGTTTCCAATTTCAGGAGCCTCATTATCTTCTCTTGATTAAATGAGTTCCTACACTTCATCTTGATTCTCAAGAGTCTCAACCTCCAAGAATCACATTCTCAGAGATGAGATATTTCAAGAATCTCAAGATCATAAAGTAGGTATCCAATACCATCCTTTATTTTCCTAATGAAGCAACACTCTCAAGTGCTAGATTCCATCTTGCATGGAACCTTATTAAGGATATACATTGTAGTCTCTACTACACATATATACCTGGAAACTAAGGGATAATTATGCTAAAATTCATCATTGATAAGATCATGTCACACATGATCCAATTGTATCTGCCTATAACTCTATTGAGTTAAGGTGTGTTAGGAGGATTGAGATAGAAATGATATTCATTTCTCTATAAGGTATTCTTTGAATTTATCTAACAGGTACATGCTACCTTGATTAGATCAAATTCATTTTATCTTCCTTCAAACTTTGGTTGTAGACCAAAATTATGAAATCTTTGAACATTTCAAAGGTTTCTTCAGGTGAAGAGAAGAAATTTCATATCATACATAATCATTAATAGATATCATATATCCATAATGTTTACTATGATATAGATGATCCGCATACATCAATATGTATGAGATCCCGAATACCTTATCATCTTACACCATTCCCAAAGAAGGGTGTATTGGACATTTTATTATGAATACAATATTCATAAGCATGTAAGCTTTGAAATTTTAGACATTCTAAAGTTTCATCTCTTACTAGCCTATTGATCAAATCAATAGACAAATGTCCAAGGCTTGATGCTAGATCATTGTCAAATGATCTTCATCCTCCTATTGATCTTAAGGTTTAATTTCAGTATTCAGAAATGTTAATGAACCATTCATTAATTTTCTAATTTAGTGAAGTCCACTAGATTATTAGATTACTATCTGAAATATATACATCATAACTCTTTATGATAGTTCTATCTCAGATTCATGTTTATTTCTAACATTTAGAAACAAACAATGAGTGTATTCTTATATCTAGGTCATAGAGACATTCTCTAAGACTAAGGACTCTCCCACTGAAATTAACAAGTCTATCAATCCAACAGAGATTGTTGCAACAATTGCATCAATATCCATGTGGATAACTATAAACCTTTAAGATCAAATTTTCCAGTCTTCTAAAACATATGCAACCTATTGCAAATGTCATCAGAAGATTGAGATACAATTATTTGACTTTATCTTATCAATGATTTATGTAGATTAATCTGATGCTCCATCTGAGTCCTTCTCTAAGGATTCTAGATAGACTTGATAGTCATATTATCAACACATCAACTTATTGCAGTATTGGCATTCATCCAACTCTTCGGATGACATATGGAAGTCATTGATGTATAGTCAACTCTTTGACCATACTTCTTACTCGGGTCCAACCCATGCTTCCACTGCACTCCCTTTATCTATAAGCAACCATTGCTTAAGACTAAGGATCTCTTATGTAAGAGCATTTCAACATTTATACATGCTTCATTAAATTCATACAATATGAATATTATGAAGCTTCATGAATGACCAGAGTATAGATAGTAGAATGATGACACTCATCATCTACATCCATCTAAACTCTTAAAACATAGGTTCAGGTAGGTACTCAAACAATTTGAATACACCATCTCTTATAGAGCCACCATTCTGCATGATGCAGTGAACCATCTCATTCATGTTAAATGTCAAGAGCACATATGTATGCCCGAATATCTTCATAAATTTTATAAGGATTATTTGACAATTGCGATCATCATCGACATGTCACTTCCAAAGTACATCCGATGAGAGATCAAGACTATAGAGACATACAAACCCTAGGGTTGTAGTCTTATTATCTATTTAATTGTCATTCCTCAATATTATGAGGAAACTTGCACATTGCAACCACATACATTATGTGTCCAATTGCAAGTACAATATCTGGATCATGAATCCAATCCATGATATTTTACTGGTTATTATTGAGTATATCATTGAGTGGGTTTTAATGAAGGATTATCTGAAATAAGAAATTTGCATAAATATATAAATATATATATTTTACTTTGATTTAGGATTTTTATATCAAAGTTGTCTTGTCTTGTCAACACTGAAAGTTCATTCCCTTAATCACTTTCAATGTAAGAGATATACTTACCATTATATCTTAACAAGATCTGGGATCTCCTTCCTTATCTTTGTTACATCCCAATAATATGAGAATCTGCAACTCGGATAAAAAGAAGCGGGAACACATTCCGCTTTGCAAGTCCAACTTGCATTTCCCAATTCGGTCTTTAACACCCGAGCCCACCACCCCTAAGGCGATGTTGACCCGTCGTTAATTGAACCAACCGTCAACAGGAATAGTACTCGCTATACGCAATCCAATATCGCCCCAATAATATGAGGATCCGATATTGGGGTCACTACGTATACGGCCTTACTCTTTCGAGAAGCAAAGAGTCCGATCCAGATGCGCTTGCAAACAGGAGCTGTCACTTCGGACAGGCGTCTCCCACATACAATCCCTGGCGACGGAACCCTTCGCCTTGACGGGAGACCATGGATGTCACTTATGTGATCCTCCACCTCATATTCAAATTTTAATTAATTATCGTGAATCACATTCACATAATTAATTCTTCCAAGGGAATTATTAACTCTAATAATATTAGAGTATTTCAATCTTACTTGGATTCCAATTAATCTAATCATATTAAATTAATGATCCAATTAATATCCAACAAACATTTTAATAGTTACTTGAATAATGGTATTATCTCAAATACGTATTATTTCGAATTTTAATAATTAGAAAAATACATCTTAATCCCTCGGACATTATCCCGGCCCTACCCGCTGTCATGGCCAGTACCGACGAGAGTGGGACGGACCACATACATTGCAACCCGCAACCCTAATGCTCTCCGACTAGGCACCATATCCGCCTCGGGAAAGGATAATGCCAAATTGATTAATTTGTACTTGAGATGATCATCGGTTCTTCAACCGAAATTATACCATATAGTAATAATCAAAACATTTTTTATTAACATTATAATGAGATTTGCTAAACAAATCCCAAGTCCTATTCAAGCAACATGTTTGTTGGAATGTTGATCATGTAGATCATGTAACCAATCTTGATCTAGATCACATCTAATCATTTGTTGGTTAGGGCAAAGTCATTTAAGGACATAATTATCATTAAATATTTCACAAATATTTATGCATAATTATTCCAGGAAATTAAACAATTCAATTTCACTAATTAATTAAATGACAATCACTAGGTTCTTGATTAGGAAAGTATTTTCAGCAGTGACCCTCACTTACTAAAAATATCATATCTCAATCAATTTAAATCCAAATTAAGCAAAGTAAATTTCTAAAGTTTGCTAACTTGATTTACAACAGAACCCAAGATTTGCACGCATTTCAAGGTGTATCAAATCCGCAATTAACATCTTAATTACGTCATGATCCGCAGTCCCCGAAACAGTGGATACATGTTCACTAAAATGAGCATATCTAGAGCAAACGGAATCGAAATCACGCAAACTCAGATCCTACGGTTTCCTTATTTAATGGGAAATAAAATCCAAATATTATTTTCGTGTTTAAACAATTTAAACAGTGTCGAAAATAATATCAAAACAGAGATGCGAAACTGAAATGCAAGAAAACTTTCGCAAACCCTAATGAACCCAAGTCGTCCTCGGTTTATGGATCGTATCCAAAAACACCGACCTAAGGCTCTAATACCACTTGAAGGATATGGTTAGATCCTCAAGCGCATCACGGAAGCGTGATCGTCGTATCGAATACGACGAAGAACGACTAGTCGCACTAGTTGTTCTATGCAGCGGAAATTAAAAAATTTTCATGTGACGAAACCACATGATCCAAGAACACTTCTCGGATCGTTTCGTCTAAACCACAACCAAGTATTAGGTTTACCGCTTGAAGCGTGGTTGCGATCAAGTCTCTGAACGAAGAGACCTCCTGTCTCAAGTCCGATCCGTCGGAGGAGACGCTTGCGAGCGCGGGGATGAACCGCGTGCTTCTCGCAATCCATGTTGATGATCCAAGCGGCGGATCTCCTGATCTCGACACACGAGATCCGATGTCTTCTTCACGAGCGGGGCGCACCGAAGGAGACGGAGATCCACGAGCAAACCATCGGGCAGCATAACGACGATGCCGCGGCGATGGAGAACCTCTCTAGGGCATCCATGGTGGACGGCCACATGAGAGAGATGGAGAGAGGACGTGTAGAGAGAATGAGAGAGAGAGAGAGAGATTTGTTGCCTCAACTTATATGTGTTAAGAAGAGAAATGGGGTGCCTCTCCTTATATAGGGTTTTGGGATCCATGGATCTCAATCCATGTGTCAACACAAATCCAATGGTCCACATTAATTTGTGTTTCTTTCAATGGTCATGATTTGTTGCTAAAAACACAACAACAATTAATTTAATTTAAATTAAATATATGTTGATAAATCAACACAATTTAATTACAAAATTAAATCATCAATACATGGAGATAATGAAAGGAGAGAAAGCCTCCTTCCATGTGGAGAGGGGGGACGGCCTCCCTTTCCTAATGGGAGTGGTGGCCGTCCACCCTCCTCCATTAGGAAGGTGGCTATTTCACCTTTTATGTAATCTCCATTATTTGCAACAACTTTTGTTGCAAATTATTTCACAAAAAATAAATCCAATTTATTTTGTGAACATTGCAATCATGCCATTAAAAAATTGTGAATCACATTCACAACCCAAAACAAAATGTAAATTACATTTTCAATTTGATGTCCAATGTGAATCCAATTCACATTAACATTTAATTAACAAATGTAAATTACAAATAGCTCTCTCTTATATATTATAAATCACATTTATAATATATATGACTAATATGGATATTGCTATCCACATTATTCATATCCATGATAATTAAATCATATTTAATCATCTTGGATCTCTATTCTCTTGTGTCCAAATAATATGAATCACATTCACATTATTTACATCTTTGATAATTAAATCTCATTTAATTATCTAAGATAACTCTCTTTATAATATGAATCAAATTCATATTACTCATGATAATTAAATCACATTCAATTATCCATTTTCTCAATGCTCGGATACATATATCAACAATAGAATTATCCATGAACTCCTTCAAGGATAATGCGCTTTCTCCGCAGATACTTGGAGATAAGGACAGGGCGATTGTATTGTTCCACGTATAGTGACATGGATATTGAGATCATATCTCAAATCCAGATCGCGGGCCTCCCATAGATGCTTGATTAAATCAAGACCGTAAATCTAATCTTCTCATTGTATCTGAATCACATTCAGATCAATGTCCAACACTTGGACCAAGATCAGATCACTTCTCTACTGAGAGGAGTCACTAAAATCCAGACCCGTTTCATCACTCCCTAGGAATGGAAGCGTCATGGCTATACAATCGTTTATGATCACATCACCCTCAGGTATTCCCAATACCTGTACATCCTGCATACTGGAAGACTCAGACTAAACCCGAAGTATTCGATCAACTTTATACTGTCTACTTCATGGTTTTATCAGTAAGTTTCTCATTCGATCATTGGGAGTCGGTGTTGATCATATACTTTCCAAAAGCATATATCATACCTAGGTCTTGATCATATACTTTCCAAAAGTATATATCAAACCTACAAATTCAGTCAAGCTTCCAAAGCGAGACGACCGTGCGCACGGAATTTGATTCTTCCCAATATCTCATGAGTGAGCTCATGTCTTCCGGTTCAGTAACTGAACCTGTATGATCCCTTTGAGAGATCGTATTACTCATATGCCCTTATATGCACACCAGCGCGCCGGTGTATAGACCTTGATTAGGTCATCAACCTATTGGTATGCCAAATGTACATACTTAGACATATAGCAACACATCTGTCTCCGGTCAGAGGATGCGTGCCTATATCATGACAGCATACGATATAGGACTTTGGTTATCTCGATCTCGTTAAGTCAACTCTTTGACCTAACTAATCTGACACCTCCGAATCTCTATTCCTATGCAGAGGACCTGCATCAAGAGGTCGGTCAGATATCAGCCTTCAGAGATAAGGATTGCCATCTCCTACTCAGGCTGGAGATCATCTCTTAACAATCATTTGACGGTGCTTGATGAGTCCTCAATCTAACTCTTTAGATATTCATCCAAGCACCAGCCTCTATGATTCAATAGTTGAATCAACAGCTGTATGATCATCAAGATGGCCATGGTACATAACCCAAATTGTACTAAGGGACCTATTATGCAAATTATGTATTCTTCATTTCAGATTAAGGAGTGAATTGCAATAACATTTATTGCATAATGGCTCGCCGTGGGCTCGCATTTCCAACAGTGTTTAGCCGCGCCGCACCCCGACCGTCCGATCTCCACGTGGCGAGCATCCGAGCCTCGACTTAATAAAGGGTAATTTCACTTTAGGCCCTTAGATTTATAGTAGTTTGTTTTTAGTCCTGTAAATAGTTTTAGACTTTCATTTGCGCTGGGTAAATTGCATAGTGGACCCTGTGTTATCTGTTATTTACGTGTATGCCCCTTTGTGTAGTGGAACACGTGCTTCGACACGTGCATGTTGCGTTATTTGCATGTATGGCCTCTTTGTTTCCGGGTGTTAAAAATGAATTAAAGTTTTTATTAATTGCAGATATACCCCTGTGAATGGTTTTAATGTGCATGTGCGTTTATTAGTGGGTAATTTACACTTACGCCCCTGGACTTTTAGTACGTGTTACTAATTAGTCCAGGGACCTAAGTTTTCTTGCAATTAGGTTCTTGTGTGCCCAGGTCACGTGCCTCGCGCGTGCAGCCTTGGAAAAATTGCACCGGACCTCCTGGACTTTTCATTATTTGCGTACATGTCCCTATGCACTGTTTTCATTTTTAATAAAATAGCAAATCAACTCCAAATGTGATGAAAATTGAACACATGGCTCCTGCCATAGTGTAAAATTTTCTCCTATTTTTGGAGACATTTTTGATTTCATCTGATATTTTTAAAAATTCAAAAACACACTTTTTTGTTACTGTCTAACTTTAAAATTCACAAAAAATATTAAAACACCCCTAAAAATTACAAAAAAATTATACAGTAGTTTTTTTTGCTTTGTTTGATTTTCTGACCAATTTTGGTCATTTTGGGATATAAAACTTATAAAAATTGAAAAACACTAAAAACCCTATAAAAATTGTAATAATTAATTTAAAAATCCAAAAACAATAATTCTGATGTCTAAATTTTCCTAGTGTTTTCTACTATACATGAAAATTACCTTCAAGTGTTAATAGGGCTATTTTGTATTTTAAATTGGCTCTTGACACCTGACTGGACAGTACCTCTCTTTTCTCGCCTTGTTTGATTTTTAGAAAATCCAACAAAAATAAAAAAAACACCAAAAATCAACCAAGAGTAGTAAAAAATATAAAAAACATAAAAACATTTTTGTTTGAATTTTTGGATGCTTTTTGAGTAGATAAATAATTATTTGCAGTTGCTTGATTCATTGCTTTTCTATTTTCTTAATTACATTAAAAATCCAAAAAAATATAAAAAGACCAAAAATCCACCAAAAACCATTTTCTTTTATTTTATTCCATTTGAGACTACTTCGTAGGCTGCAAGGCCATTACGTGCTCCTTGTGTTCGACCCTGGTCGCTATACCAGGTTAATCTAATAGCGAGACCGCTACTTGAGCTTGTTTGATTTGTATTCGATTTTGGTGGTCTATTTTTCTCGATCGATCACCCGAGTGACTGAGGTCGCAACGACCACATGCGATATACATGATTTACCTCGCTCGCTCGGTTTTTGTGGTCATCACAAACCAATTTGGATCATCTGCTGTAGCTCCTACTGCAGCAGATTCTGTTGTAGGAGCTACAGCCGTCCGATCCGCATCCGACGTCTCTCCACAGCCTCGAGATGCGCGTCCCCAGCCTCGAGATGCGCGTCCCCAACCTCGACATCCACATCCACTATCCCCAGCCCCCTCTGAGCGTCGTTGGATCCACACCCGACGGTTCTCATTCATTACAGCAGGGGTCGTAAAAGCCCTTTACAGCAGACGATCGGAGCCCTCTGACAAACACAAGCCATGTGGAGGCAGCTGGAGATTCATGTGAGGTATGGGTCTACTGAGGCTGCATGTTCGTGGAATTGGCTTGGGTAGTAATCCATGTCGTTGGATCAATTGAGATAGATTTGATCCAATAGTATATGCTTCTCCTCATGTCAGATCTCCTCCTCGAACGACGGTGTGATGACTAGGCTTAAACGAGGGACCTACTCCTCCTCCGTTCTTCTCCTAGCTTGATGGAGATCTGATTACCTTCTTGAGGACCTCGTGAAGGCGATGGAGGGTCGGAGAAGGACCTGTAGTGGGTGAAATAGTGGATCAACTCCTCCTCATCTGAGGCAGAGCTTATGGTCTCAGAAGGGTTGTAGAGTCCGATTAATGCATCCTCAGGGGTACTTGCAGTCATTAGCAAATAACCAAAGCAACGGGGAAGTGTTTGGAAGTTGTTTTGGGCTGAATGGAAGGTTGAACGGATGGATGGTTGGATGGAGCCCTAAGAGGGTTCTTCACCTTTTGCAAGGTAAAGAAATTGATCAATTCGATGATGATTTTGGAGAAGGGGGAGGATGAACTCAGGTGTGTGTGAAGATTGGAATGTATGTCCAAGATGTGGAGCTTTTAAGGTGAGCATGAAGGAGTGTTTGTGTGTTTTGGAAATAAATGAAGATATCAGAAAAGGCAAAGTACGGGATCTACTTGGAAAAGGAGAACGGTCGGAGGGGGAGAAGGAGCCCAGGAGGGAGTTTTGGAGAGCTCATGGGTTCTTTCTTGATGCACTCGGCTGATGTGCGAAGCTCTAGCAACATCGTAGAAGGGTTGCAACATGGTCGAAGTCCATGGATCTTGCCAGGGGTATTTCCTCTTTCTTCACTCTAAATCTCCTGTTCTAACTACCATTGGAGGGAGAAATATTCTTGGAGGGACACACACACAAGGGTGGATAGGGTGAAATGATACCCCCCGTCGATGGTTTCGTTCAAAGAATGGGTGGCTAAAGCAGTGGTTTCAACCGCTAGAGGTTAATATACAGATGAGGAGGTTGGAGATGCAGGAGTTGGCGTGAGATAGGGATGAACAAACTTCACAAGGATACAAGAATCAGGTCAAGAGGGCACTTTAGTGACTGGAGTAAAATGGAGAATTTGCATCGGTGAAGAGATGCATCATTTGGGAGGCAAGCAACGAGAGGTTAAAGATATACAAGTATCTTTGGATCATGAGATCTAACTACCCTGATCAATGCATCTAGGTCTAATACGGAGCGAGTTGATCTTTCGATCAAGCAGTCCTGATGAAGATAGGTCTGATGGGCCACGGACCGTCTGATCAAGAGATCAAATTGCTAATAATGGGAGCAGGGTTGAGTAAAGAAGCGAGTCACGTGACGTGTCTAGAAGCAGCCACGTGGACCAATAGAAAAAAAATCCAAAAATTAAAAATAAATAATAAATCAAAATATAATAGTAAAAATGTTAACTTAAAAAGTGTTCAACATAAAAATTGTGTATCTTTTAAAAACTGCAACTTTACGTAAAACTCAAAATCAAAATACATCATTTATATATACTACTATTTTCATCAGTATTTTTGTTATTATAAAATTACCTATTTTAACTATTTTATGTATTTTTTGAGTAAGAAATAATATACAATATATTATTTACAATATTATACTAATTTTTATGGGTGTTAGTTATAAATAACACATAAAATAAAGAGAATGATAAACATACACACACATATATAATAAAAATTTAATACATTATTTTTTTACAATATGGTAATAGGGAGTATGCACCAAGGTGCATGTAAGTTTATATGAATCGATACCATAAATGTCCATTTTTTTTATTTTTTCGAAATGAATCTTTAAGTGACTTACTTAGAATGATAAGTGGAATATGTATTTGAAGTTTCGTGTAAAACAATCATTTCTAACATGGACATCTAGAAGGGGTTCATTTCATAAATTTCAAGATCATTAAAATTTGACGGTATTGATGAGTGCAATATAAGTATCCAATTACGATGAATTTGGAATGATGGCATGGTGATATATGGTGATCTAAATCCACTAAGGATTCATTTAAAAAAAATAACAAAGTGGATATTTGTGGCATAGGTGCATGTAAACTTACATGCAAATTGATGCATACTCCCTATTCCTTTACAATAATTAACCTTAATTATTTATAAAGTTTATAAACTTAATTATATTTATTTAGTTGTTTAATTAACTTAATTGTCTAAGATAAAGGCTTAAATAACGAGAATAACATTGATGAATCGGATATTTATCACCCCTATACTTAAACCTTTCTCATCCTCAAGCAAATAAAGAATGAATAAGTAAGTTGAATCCTTAACTATGTATGTGAAAGACTTGAATTCAAATTACAAGTTTCATATAACACTTGAACTCTAAGTTTAACCAAATCTCACTCAAAAGGAACTCAACTTCCCTAGATATCAAACTCTCTGTATAAATAGATGTATGTGAGTTTGACATTTAATGTTGATCACATATACAAGTATAGAGTCTAAACTTCGCATGAGATGTAACTTCTTGGACCCTAGACCGGTTATCATAGATTACTGCCCAAACAACTTGTTGGGATTGGACCCAACTAGAGCCCTTGACCGCAACCGAAAAATGCTTAAGCCCAACATGTTGTCTAGGCCAGTAATCTCCAACAACGAGCTAGATCTAGGACCCATGACATTACAGACAACATCATAGCAGATTCCCTCTAATAGAAGAATGTTCTACCTGAGAAGAATTCCACCCCTATATGATAACCATGGTTCTTGACGGTCGTACGATCTCAGAAAGCAAGACCGTAGTCGATGTATTGACTGATCAAGGGACATCCATTAGTCAACAATCAACCCACGAATAAATAAAGCAAAGGGTAGCACAAAATGTTAGTTAAATTTTATTATTCTCTACAACTAATTGTATAGCGAGTAAGTTTGTAGAGGTCGAAACATAGAGAGCAAAATCGGCGGTTCGTCCCAGCGCTCCACGCAGCCTAGACAGGTTCACCTTGTACAGGCGGAACCGTACCACCAGCCGCAGCAGTACTACCAGCCACCACCATCTCCAGACACCCAGATGGTGGTCTACCTGCCGGATCAGACTCTGGCAGTACTTCCGCCACCCCTTACGAGCCGGAGTCGTTGATGGACGTCAACGGGATTTGGCACGACCGACCCCAGCCCGGCATCCGATGAGACCATCCCGGATTCCGTTGGTCGGCTGGCGGTGCTAGTTCCCAGTAGCAGCCTCCAGTTCAGGGTGGCCAGTACGGCCATCAGCAAGATCACCAACAGTAGCAGCCCCCAGTGTACCAGCAGTAGCAGCAACAGTCATATCAGTAAGGTCCTCGTCCCTATCAGCAGGGACATTCTTGGAGGCGTGATCAGCCTCACCAGCCGCAACATCACCCACAGCAGTACCCCTCTCAGCCGCACCAGCCACAGCAACAACCTCATTACCAGCGAGGCCACCCGTCGGGATCTCATGGGCCAACCTATGAGAACCCCGCCTTGGACGACTTAGCCCGCCTCATGACAGAGCAACATGCTACATTTAGACGGGAGATGGACGAGTTCTGCCAGGAGATGCGGGAGATAGTGAGAGGGAATGCCGCCAGTTCTACACAGATAGAGCCGAACCCGAACAACCTGAAGAGGAAGTCTGAGCAAGTAGAGTTTACAGATATTACCACTCCTAATGATTCTTTTGGTGATTTGTCTGCATACATGTTTGATGCTGATTTTGTCACACTTAGGAGCGGTAGGATGCCAGCAGGCGGCGCCTCGTCTGAGCGATGATCCCATGCCACACCAGGAGCGCCAGACGAGGAGGATCGCGGTACTGAGGCCGCGAGAGATGATGACGGTGGTATCGATGCCACCAGGGATGTTGATCCAACCGACGGTACTGAGGCCGTCGAGTCACCAGTTCGAGGAGGTGGTACTGACACCACTCCAGTTGCTGAGCCAGAGCGCGGTGCTGATGCCACGAGATATGCCGAGGGTGGTATTGAGGCCACCATTTTCACTTCTGCTAGTCCTGTTATCTTTCCATCTGTACATGTATCTCAGGACATTTCTGGAAATAAAGAAAAGGGTATGTTGTTTTCGGATCCACATGTGTTGATTGATGATGATTGTGTGGATTCTGCTGTTCATGAGCATGCCAGACCCTCTCCTAGTCCTTCATCTGAGAAGGACCCTGTGATCCCCTTTCCACGAGCACTTCACATGGCAAAAGGGAAGAAAATAGAAAATCCCAAAAAGAGTCATCAGATAGAGTTCAGCCAGCAGATGATAGACAGATTCCATATCCAGCTGATCTTCAGGAGCCCTTGGAGCACATCCCTCTACTCCAGAGGTCACTCAGAGACAGGACCACAGTTAAGAGGAAGAGGAGGAACCATTAGTCTGAGGTCCATGTGCTGACTAGAGCCACTTGTTTCGCGATACAGAAATGTCTGCCAGCCAAGAGGCCAGATGCAGGAGCCCCGTATGTCAGATGCCACATTCATGAGCAGAGGTTCGACCGCACTCTATTAGACAGCGGTTCTTTGATCAACCTACTTCCGGCAGCCCTTCTCGACCGCTTTGAGTTGGGCACTCTCCGACAGAGCAGGACGGTCCTTCAATTTGCTGATCAATCTGTCAAGAGGCCGAAGGGGTTGCTGAAGGACGTTGTCGTCACGATTCAGGGCCTGAAATTCCCCGTGGACTTTGTAGTGTTGGACATGGAGATCCCTGAGTTTGTGACCGATGCCCCCATCATTTTAGGACGCCTGTTCTTGGACACAGCCAAGGTAGTGTCCGACCATGATATCGGGAAGGTGTACTTTTGCGTCGAGGGCGAGAGTATACAAATAGAGAAGGTCGAGGAGACTAGAGAGAGATATTCAGATTGCTCAGAGCCGACCACAGATTCAGAGCAGATGACAGTGTTAGGGCGAGAAATCCACCAGGACTACGATTTTGTGATTACAGATGATGAAGCAGTTTGGGCAGATCCATTTGCACATGCCATCCTCTCACCTTCAGAGTTCGCTGATGCAGAGACACCAACAGAGGAGAGCTTGGAGAGTGCATTCCTGGTCCAGGATACTTTTCAGGCCGCATACCCGGTTCTTGATTGCGATACAAATTTTTGTGAGTATGATCCCTCGAGTCAGAGACTGATTGGGCAGAGTTTGATGATTTCACGTCGTGTCTGACTTCCACTAAGCCTACAGCTAGAGAGGAGGTTGATTCTGAGCAGAGCATAGACAAACCAGCTAAGCAGCCTTCTCCAGATCCAGTTTGTGAGCAAGAGTTCTCTTTCTCCCGTGCATATTTGGCCGCATACACTTGGATTCTTCAGGAGCCAGATTTTCCAGCACCGACTTGTCCAGAGTTGAAGCCGCTACCAGCATCTCTGAAGTATAGATTCCTTGCAGGTGAGCATGAAATGTACCCAGTCATTATCTCCGCTGATTTGACTGGAGAGCAATAATCCCGTCTGATGGGGGTTCTTGAAAAGAACCGCAAGACGATAGGATGGAGTGTAGCAGATCTCCAGGGGATCAGTCCGGCTCTGTGCTCTCACCACATCTATCTCGAGGATGAGGCAAAGCCGTCGCGTGAGTTCCAGCGGTGGCTGAACCCGAATCTGAGAGAGGTTGTCATGAAGGAGATCTCGAAGTGGTGGAGCGCCGATTTTATCTACCCCATCTCCAACTCCAAGTGGGTCAGTCCGATGCATGTGGTGCCCAAGAAGACGGGCATCACTACTGTTGTCACGGAGTCTGGAGAGGAGATCACTACCCGGGTACCCACTTCTTGGCGGGTCTGTGTAGATTACAGACGACTCAACCAGACCACCAAGAAGGATCATTTCCCCCTGCCCTTTATTGATCAGATTATTAAGAGGCTGGTAGGGAAGAGCCATTATTGCTTCTTGGATGGGTACTCCGGATATAATCAGGTGGCCATTGCGCCCGAGGACCAGGATAAGACTACCTTCACCTGTCCCTTTGGGACATATGCCTTCAGACTCATGCCATTTGGGCTATGCAACGCCCCTGCGATATTTTAGGGATGCATGTTGTCTATCTTTTTGGACATGGTGGGGGAGTGCTTAGAGGTCTTCATGGATGATTTCTCGGTCTACGGCGATGGATTCGACTCCTGTCTTGACTGCCTAGACCGAGTCCTTCAGCGATGCATTGAGGTTCACCTAGTGTTCTTGGGAGAAGAGTCACTTCATGGTGACTCAAGGGACGGTGCTTGGCCACATCATCTCCAACAGGGGCATGGAGGATGATCCGGTCAAGGTGGATGTCATTAGAAAACTCGATCCACCGTCCAACTTGTGGCAGTAACGGTCTTTTCTGGGGCACGTCGGTTTCTACCGACTCTTCATTCATGATTTCAGCTGGCTTTCCCAACTGTTGACTGATCTGTTGACGAAAGACACCGAGTTCCTTGTAGATGATAAGCGTCTATCGTCGTTTGAGACTCTCTAGAGCTGTATTATAGAGGCTCCTATTCTCCAGCCACCTGATTGGTCTCTCCCATTCGAGATCATGACGGACGCTTCCAATTTTACCGTGGGGGCCGTGCTGGGACAGAGGAGGGATGGAGTCCTATTTGCCATTCACTACGCTAGCCATACATTGGATGCCACGCAACGGGACTATACCGTCACAAAGAAAGAGATGCTAGCCGTAGTCTTTGTCCTAGATAAGTTCAGATCTTACATCATTGGATCTAGAGTGACCGTTTACAGTGATCATACCGCCATCAGGTACCTCATGGCAAAGAAGGATGCCAAAGCTAGATTGACAAGATGGATCCTTCTACTCCAGGAGTTTGACATAGAGATTAAGGATAAGCCTGGAGTCAAGAATGTGGTGGCGTATCATCTCTCCCGATTGGAGTATCTTGAGGATTCTGAGAAGATTGACCCTATTTGTGAGACCTTCCCAGATGAGGCGATCCTTGCTATCGCCTCACTCCCATGGTATGTTGTTATTGTGAACTATCTTGTCGCCAAGAAAGTTCCACAAGATTGACCCAGGCAAAAACTTGAGACCTTCCTCGCGAAGGCCAAGTTTTACCATTAGGAGGATCCCGTCCTTTACCATGAGGGAGGGGATAGTATCTGGCGTCGGTGCATTCCTCAGGAGGAGCACCACAGCATCCTTACTTACTGCCACAAGCTTGAGGCAAGAGGACATCACTCAGGGAGGAGAACGACACAGAGAGTGCTCCAATCCGGCCTATGGTGGCCAACTCTCTTCAAGGACTCTGATGAGTTCGTGAAGAGGTGTACTGACTGTCAGAGGATGGGCACTTGTGGACATCGTGATATGATGTCGATGCAGCCCATACACTTCTGTGAGGTTTTTGACGCATGAGGCATCGATTTCATGGGTCCATTCCCTAGGAGTCAGGGATTTGAGTACATTCTGTTGGCCGTAGATTATGTGAGTCGTTGGGTTGAGGCCATCCCCGCCCGAACCGCAGATGCTAGGACTGTTTGCAGATTTTTGAGGAAGAATATCATTTCACGGTTCGGAGTACCTCGAGTGTTGATATCTGACGGGGGGTCTCATTTCGTCAACGAAAAGGTAAAGGCCCTTGCTAGCGAGTTCAACATAGACCATCGAGTTGCCACTCCATACCACCCTCAGACGAATGGTCTTGCTGAAGTGTCGAATAGGGAGATCAAGACTATATTGTAGAAAGTCGTCCGCCCTAACCGAAAGGATTGGTCACAGCTTTTGGACTCGGTCTTGTGGGCATATTGGACGTCTTTCAAGACACCTTTGGGTACATCTCCCTTTCACCTCGTTATGGCAAGCCATGCCATTTACCTGTTGAGCTGAGACATAGGTCACTTTGGGCAGTCACTGATATACTTTTGGATCCAGAGAGTGTAGGAGATCAGTGGAGGGTAGAGTTAGCATCCTTGGAGGAGCTTCGTGATACCGCCTTTTCAAACAGCCTACAGTATAAGGAGAGAGTGAAGGAGTGGCATGATTCTCATATCAGCCACAAGCAGTTTGAGCCAGGACAGAGAGCATGGTTGTTTGATGCTAGGCTTCGATTATTTCCAGGGAAGCTATAGAGCAAATGGAAGGGACCTTATATGGTTAGGAAGGTGCATGACAATGGGAGTATTGATATATCTGAGTTGTCTTCTGATGCTACCTTTCGAGTGAACGGCCAATGGCTCAAGCCATATCTAGATCATGAGTCGCGGGTCGTTGATGTTGCCCCTATTCACTTTGCGTGAGATGAGGTCTCTTGACTCACATCTATTGCATCTCACGCCTGATTATCACTGTTCTTCCGACCTGTATAGATCCAGTTGTCCATATCACTCTATTCTTTAGTCCCACATCCCTTCTCTCATCCAATGATTTTGCTATACTTAGGGTGTACTTTACCCTAAGTATAGGGGGGATGTCGGACTCTCGGGTATTCTTTTGATTCTTTCTATCCCTGTTTTGCTGCCTATACTTAGGGATATTTCACCCTAAGTATGGGGGGGGGGGTAGACCCTTTACATCCTTCACTCAGATTTCCCTTCATGTACAGCTTTCTATACTTAGGATTACTTGATCCTAAGTATAGGTGGAAACACCGAGTTCTCTTCATTCTATTCCTTGATTCATCTTTGTATATAAGCCATTCCTTTTCACTTCCCTATACTAAGCACGAGTTATTTTTTCTTCATCGCTCTTGACTCTGAGGACATCGTTCGAGCTAAGTATAGGGGGGGTGTATATATTTCATATATACTTTAGCCATAATTCGTACTTCGTGTGAGTGTGTTAATAAATAAAAATGGCTAAAAATCCATAAAAATTAAAAACTTTTCCCTTGTACATAAAATTCATCTTGCACATATTTATTTATAAAATTATTTTTCTACAAATGATTGTAAAATCTTTTTGTGTAAATAGTTTGTAAATAAGTTCATATCAAAATTATGTATATAGTACAAAATTTTTGTAAAATGTTTTGAAAACAAAAGGTTTGCAAAAACCTTGTGTAAATCTTTGTAAATATTTTGCAAAACTTCGTATTCATGCATACATCCATGTTTTCAAACATTTTTCAAAAATTTTGCACAATTGTAAATATTCGTAAATGTTTGTAAAATAGCATATTTGTAAATACTTGCACAGTTTTTCCAAATCATAGTTGACATTTAAACTGGCCTGGAATTAAATTGATAAATGGATCTTGGTTAAGACCTTAATCCACCTAATGATAAGAGGAACCTTAGAGGGCTTAGGATTGAGACTTTTCAGGTCCATTGGGACTTAATTCTTTGAGTCCACTAGGCTATGAGCATATGTCATGTTAATGAGCCTAAGTAGAGCACTTAACAACACACGCATGATTCTCAGAGACAATGGCTTTACTTGCACCAACACCTTACACATAGCTCTCCACGGATGAGGTGGTGAGGAGGCAGTTTCCTTTGGCTTGGGGTAGCATATGAGGGTAGTACTTCTAGGCGGAACCTCTCTTCTTCTTATAGTGAAGGAAGTGCGTCTCAACTTGGTCTGGTGGTTATGAAGTCTAAAGACAGAAGTTGTGGGTTGCAATAAATCTTCAAAAGAGGGATAGTCTACTGGCTCAAGAGGAAAAACTCCTTGTATATATGCTGCACCATGTAGATATGGTGTACAAATGCACAAAAAAATGTGCAAAAAGAAAAGAACTCCAAAAAAGGTGGTGGGTCGGATTGAAAATTTAATAATCCCACCGGAGTGTATATAGTGCAAATAAAGCAAAAGATTATGGTATACATGATCCATCTCATGAAGCTTGCAGCGGGAGACTCAGCTACACTGGTTAGAGCTCCCAAGGATACATGGTTACACTGGCCATGGTCCATTCTCTTCTTCCCCCCTCTTCTTGAGCCGGTTGCACTTGAACTTAGAAGGGAATAACCCGCTTCTCGAGGAAAGAGTTGCTAGACCGAGGCATTAGAGTTACCGAGTTGAGGGAGGTTGTTTCTTTGTTACTTCTGAGGTGGGGAGCTACATATCACTTACACCGTACAAGGAAAGATTCATGGTCATTAGAGTTTGTGTATGTAGACTTGTTCTGATCTGGTTTATTGAGGAGTCTTGACCATAGATTGGTGAAACTTAGAGGCTGTTGAGTTTTAAGCTTAAGTTCAAATAAGGTTCCGATAAATTAATAATCCAAAGGTCTGACCAAGCTCCATATTTCAATTTAATAAAGGAAAATTTAATAATCAACCTTGATTTCGCCTCTTTTTCTTGTTCTTTCTCTTTTGCACCTCTTTTTCAAATA
This sequence comes from Ottelia alismoides, assembly GCA_037367405.1. Taxonomy (NCBI): domain Eukaryota; kingdom Viridiplantae; phylum Streptophyta; class Magnoliopsida; order Alismatales; family Hydrocharitaceae; genus Ottelia; species Ottelia alismoides. Next base: position 578,580 of record JAZKJV010001997.1, on the reverse strand, counting down.
AGTGTTTGCTAAGGGACTAGCAAAAGTAAAGTATAGGGGGGTGATGAATCCCAATTCACCACTCTTTATTACTTTATTTTAGCTAGAAACTTGATCAAAACACCATGTAAATATGTGTAAATATCACAAATTGCCAAAGTACATGCATCTTGTAAATATGCATATTTAGCATGATTTTGTGCCAAAAAAGGAATAAAGAAACACAAGAAAAAGAGGGAAATATTTAGAATAAATATTGAGTGACCTAATCCCATGGGAGGGCTCAGCATGGGCCTGACCGCAAAAGAATTCAAGTAGAGAGAGATAGGGAAGCTCTATTGTGTGTACATATACCTATGTATATAAATAAAAATTATTTTTCTCTAAATAAAAATAGAAATGTGTGTTTATTAATTTGTACATATTTGTAAAGATAAAACCAAAATAAAAATGGGAAAAATACAAGAAAAACAAAAAGAAATAAAATCCCTTCATCAGTGTACATGGACCATGTATATAGAATAACCTATCCATTTATTTTCCCCTTGTAAATAATTAATAACAATCTAATAAAAATATTCTCACATTCCATATTTCATGATGTAAATAAAGAAAATAAAAATTAGAAAAATAAAAATCAAATAAAAAGAAATAAAATAAAAACCAAAATCCACCTTGTGTATATACCACGTAAACATGTATATAAAAGTATTTATTTAATCTATGTAAATAAACAATAAAAATAAAATAAAAATCCCCTTTTATTCCAAATTTTATAATATAAATAAATAAAATATAAAATTGGAAAAAATATACAAAAATAAACAATTAAAAATAAAAATAAAAAATACATATATGTATATACCTATATATTAATAATATTTTGTAAATACATAATTTATATTTCAAAAAAATAAATAAAAATCACTAAAAATTAATTTGAAAATAAATAAACATTTTTCATGTTTTAATGTTTTCAAAATAAAGTCGTTTACTATTTTTAATCGAATTTTCAAATAAATAATAAAAGGCGAACCACGGGGGATTGTTGACCCCCGGTCAACTCTCCCCCGCGGACCTCATTTCCCGCGGATCTCGCGATCGACCCGATTTCTCAAAATTATCCCCGTGCGATCCGAGCTCCAAATATCCAAACCCCGGGCTCTATTCGATCCTTGCACATCCGAGACCGTCGCCGGAGCATCCGCCTAGGGATCCGTGCTTCACAGAACCCTGCCCGGTCCCTTCTTCTCGGAATGTGCCGCTATTTAGCTGAACCTCCGCTGCACTTTCTCACTCATCCTTGGCTATGCCCTTTCGTCCCAGGACCTCCACCTTACTCCCCAGAGTGACAGCTGCGCGAGGCGGTGTCGAAGAGAGGAGAAGGAGCCTCCATCCATCGATCCGGCGACTTCGTCGCCGTGCGCCGCCGCGAGGTGCGCCTAGCCTCAGACTTCGACGCTCCTTGAGGCCAAGACACCCCAGAGATCCGCGAGCTCATCCCCAGTCGACTCCAGGCATCAGGTAGACCCGATTCCATCTAGTTTCGCCTAATTTCATCTTTCGCCCAAATCGACCCATCACCGTCGCCGATCGATTCCCGCCGCTACATCCACCCATTCGATCATTGGTTCATCCCATCACCTCCGAGAGACCTCTCTCCACATTCTGCACCCACTCACCCACCTTGGTTCGCCCCGGAACCAAGGCTCGACCTCCCTTGCCGTCGCCTCGTTGGAGGTCGCTCACCCGACGCGCCCGACCACCTATTTCACCCCTAACAGGGTCGAGGCAATTTGCCCTCGACCCAGGAAGTTGTTGGTGCCCATTTGCAGGTGAATGCGACCCATATGAGGGTCGCAGCGTTCAAGCCCAGGAGCTTCCCTCCTCCGCCGTTGCCAGGCCGCTCCGGTGGTCCCCGGCGTCATCGGAGGATTCCAGCAGCTGCGGAGCATCGAGTCGGAGCTTTTCCATATCTCAGCAGCTACAGAGGAGGTCCCCACCGCATACACGCAGTCGGCGAAGCTCGCCGACGAGTAGTTCTTGGAGGACCCTCCTACGTCGTCCGATCATCCCCGACGCTCCAGATCCTATCTCAGCCGTCCATTTGAGGAGCGCCAGCCACCGTCAGATCTCTATGGGGTGATCAGGACCGTTCGCTTCAACGAAGGGGTGCCCTTGCCTTGCAGCCGTTGATCATCCATGTGGCACCCCCTCGTCCATCGAATCCAATCCGTCGGTCCTCGAAGAGACGCCAGCTGCACCTCCACCGTCTGATCTGACACGTGGCGCTTCTTGGTCCGTCCGCTTCAATAAGGGGTAATTTACTTGTTGGCCCCTCTGTTTATTGCGTTTCATATTTTGTCATGTTAATATTTAATTCACTTGTCTTTATTTTGGTTATTTTGCACATCGAACCTCTATGTTTCTGTTATTTACATTTTAGTCCTTATATATGTGGACCACGTGCATCGAAACGTGAGGACTTGGTCTTTTTGCACTTTCTATCCTATATTTCTTGTGTGTTATTGTTTGATCTTATAGAAATAGGAATTACAAGTAGGTCCCTCCGTGCCTGATACACGTGCATCGCGCGTGATTTCTTGGACATTTTACAAGAGGGCCCCTGCACTTTCTTACCTTGTTAATGTTTGTCCCTGCAAACTTGTTTTTCTCACATTTAGGTCCATGTGACTGTGAGCCTTGGTTTTATTTAAATAAAATAGTAAATTAGACCAAAATTACGTGAAATTTGGAAACATGGCTCCTGCCACTGTGTAAAAATTTCCATAAAAGTTTGGTACATTTTTTAGGCTTTTTTATATTTTTAATAATTCAAAAACATTGGTTTTTGTTACTATCTGATTGAGAAAATCAAAGAAAAATAGAAAAACCCTTTAAAAATTACAAAAAATTAGTGTAAGTTTCTTTTAGTGTCTTTGAATTTCTATCCATTTTTCGTGATTTTTGGATGTTTAAAAACCCTAAAAATTGCATAACCTTAAAAACTCATAAAAATTCAAAAAAAATTGTAGAAAAATAAGAAAAATACAAACTCTTTTTCTGAATTTTATTTTTTGTTTATATTTCTCATAAAAAAATATCTCCAGACATTTATAGATCCATTTTATATTTTAAATGGATTTTTCAAGTCTGGCTGGACAACAGCTTACTATTTTTGGCTTTCTTGATTTTTAGAAAATCACATAAAAATCATAAAAATCTGAAAAATTCATCAAAAACATAAAAAAACCAAAAAAACATAAAAACATTTTGTTTGAATTTTTGGAGCCTTTTTTAGTAATTAAATAATTTGTTGTATTGGCTTGTTTTCATATTTCTTTATAAAAGCAAAAATACAAAAACATAAAAAATTGTTAAAATCCACCGAAAAACACTTTCTTCCCCTTTTATCGATTTGACTACTTCGTAGGCCACAAGGTCAATTCGTGCTCCTTGAGTCCGGTCCTGGGTGCTACACCAGGCTAATCTCATAGCTAGGACCGCTATCTCTGTTTTGATTGTTTTATCTTCTTGTTCGGTGGTATGATCTTCATTGTTCTTGATCGAGCCGACTCCGAGATCGAGTAGCAACGACCCTAGTTCTATTACATTCACCTGAGTCTTGGTTGATTTACGGCTCATCAGTTATTAAGTGTGTGAATTTTATCATTTTAAGTAACAACAAATACAGTTAATTGGATATATATATATATATATATATAGAGAGAGAGAGAGGATGTTATGTGTAACAACCAAGTTGGGTGTTACACGGAGCAGTTTCTCCTATTTTTTATTTTTTTTAAAAATTCTATCATGTATATTCATCTATATATCCCTCATACATGTCATTCAAATGTTGTGAGAAATGGAGACTTCTGAGCCCTCCATCTAGAACAAGTAGTTTCAACGGTCTAAAATTTGTTGTAATCGACCTGTTCTAGATGGAGGGTTTAGGAGTCTCTGTTTCTCACGAAATTTCAATGACGTGTAGGAGGGATATATAGGTCAATATATATGATGGAATTTTTGAAAAAAAATAAAAAATAAGGGGAACTGCTCCATGTAACAACCAACTTGGTTGTTACACATAACAACCTCACCGACCTCACACACACACACATACACACACACACATAGAGAGAGAGAGAGAGAGAGAGAGAGAGGGGAAGGGATCCTACTCCATGGACTAGGTAACTTACCTACCCCATTTTCTTTTTTTTCTCAATTTTTTTTATTTTTTGGAAAAATGCTTCCATAGATTTTCATAACTATATCCCTCTAATATGTCATTCAAATTTCACCAGAAACAGAGACTATTATGGCCCCCATGCAGAACAGGAAAGATATAACAAACCTGTGACCGTTAAAAATGATTGTCTGGATGAAGGTCATAGGATTCTCGGTTTCTAACGAAATTTGAATGACATATTAGAGGGATATAGCTATGAAAATCTATGGAAGCATTTTTTCAAAAAAAAATAAAAAATTGAAAGAAAAAAGAAAATGGAGTAGGTAAGTTACCTAATCCATGGAGTAGGATCCTTTCTCTCTCTCTCTCACACACACACACACACACCCACATATATATAGGAGGCCTTTCAAATGAGACCTGCTCCTTCCATGTGTAAGGAAGGTCAACGATCATTGCCATTAGATTCAAATCTAATAGCGTGATCAATTTATTTACCCAAAAGGGCATTTTGACCATCATGTTTTACAGTAATTACGGATAGTATTTAATATTCCGAAATACTAAATATAGATAGAAATAATTTTGGTATTTTTCCGTAATACCATATTAATGTCCAGTTTTGTGCTGGGCGACATAACGTCAGAAGATTTTTGTATCCTAACACATTTTTTGTATAATCTGTGATTCATTTTGTAACAACTGTATGTTTTTGTATAATTCGTGGTTCATTCAAATTTCATTAGTCATTTTGTAAAATTTGTATGGTTATTTGTATAATATAATTCATATTAGCAATACATTAGCTACTTTTATATTTTTTTTCGATTTATGTGAAATCTGCAATCCTTTTTATATAAAAATGTATAATACATGTTCTCAATATGTATAATACATAACTAAAATGTATAATACACATCTAAAATATGTAATGGACATCCAATATGTATAATATACATAAAAATTATAATTTTTCATTCGCATCCAATTAATAAGTAAAAATATACATAAAATATGCATAATACAAATCCAAATTGTAATAATAAATATTAAAATTGTATAATACACATGAAATATGTAAAACATAATGGTTGTGCAGCCTCCTTGTGCAGTCACCACCATGATACACATGTCGTCATCACCATCGCCCGCTGCTCCTGAAGATTCATCCATCGCCGCTCGAGGAGCATCGCAATCTCCACCCCGTTGTCGACCGACCGACTGCCCATGAATACGCTCAACGTGAGCCCACCATTGTCTCGTCATCTCCTGGAACCACACGCGACTACGCACTTCTACCACTGACGCGCGCTGTCGTCGTCCACCAGATCTACCATCCCGCAGTACCCCGACCGCCTGGACCACCACCCTCCTCCACTCGACCCTGACGTGGCTCAGGATCTTCATCGCCACCCTTCCACCTCGCAGCCCTCGAGCCGCTTGACGTCACCCTTCACCTCCTTCCCTTTGCCACGCATCTCCATCATCATCTAACATCCACCATCACGCAAGCAGACCTCCGCCCGTGCGGAGGAGAGGTCCAGGCGGCATCACCTTGCCCTCTGCATGGAACACATGATGCCAAAATAATTAGGGTTTCTATTCTTGAAATAAGCAATTAAGGGGATATATTAATGGAGGAGATAATTGAGGTGGTTAGATACTATATTTGGATAATGTATAAAGACCAAAATGGATTTTTGTAAATTTTTTAAATAATATTAATATATCATTAATAACAATCATATGATTAAATTCGGATGGGTGGGATTGATGACCTTCCTAATGGATGGAAGGACCATGTCTCATTTGAAAGACATCCTCTCTCTCTCTCTCTCTATATATATATATATAGGAGCATGAATATCAACACATAGATAGCGTTCGGCTACCGGGTTAACCTCCCCTTGGGGGAGTTTACCTCCCTTGATCCACATCCCCCTCTCTCCCTGTGGGCCTCACTTTATTCCTTTTTTAAAAAATTAAATAAATCGATTTTACATCATCAATCCTATCAAAAAATAATATATTATACCATCATATCATATAAAAATTATAAACTACTCCACTTCTACTCATTTTTCCAAACTTCAATACAATCACATCACAATAACTACTGACTTTTTCAAACTTCAATACAATCATATCACCCCAAAACCATTTCTAACCCACCCTTAGTTTAACCCTATATCTAAACACCAAAATCCAAAAATGGGTTATCCTCTACCAGTTTAACCCGCCTTAACCCGCCAACCAAACAAACCCATAAAGTTTTTACGTTTGATTGATTACTGGAGTAAATCACAACAATATTCTCTAATACAAAGGTAAAACTATCATTGATCTGCAACTTATCCTCTAGGTAGATATTACTAGCTCTAGCTATGTGATGTTGTAGAGAAGACATATCCGATAAGCTTGGTCCTCGTACTGGTTCAATTCACAAATTGATTTGTAGAATTACTAAACGCTCATCTCCAATTAAGAAATGGACGCGTTTACTTCTCTACTCTAGTCAGGGCCGTCCCTGAGCCTCGTCCCGGGGTGCAATGGCCCAAGGCCCCACAATTTTGGGGGCCCATCTCTAAATTGGCTACACACAGTTAGTTTTTATTATTTTTATTTCAAATACTAGAGATGAAAACGGATAGGATACGGATCAAATATGTCTATTTCTATATCCATATTTGCTTCATCTCTGTCGAATACAAATACGGATATGGATATGATTTGGATATGCATTAAGGAAATCGTATCCTTAAAAATATGGATACGAATCAGATATTTATCGAATCTGAATATGGATCGAATAAAGAGCGAACCTGAATACAGATTAAATAAAGAGCTAATCCAAATATTAACCAATGAAAGAGTGAATCCAAATATGGATCCAATAAACATGGAATCCAAATACGGGTCTATTAATGATCACATACGAATACAAATTGATATTTAATCAAAATTTACAATGATTTTAAAACTTGATAATGAAATATAAATAAGTTGCATCCTGACAAAAGGGATCGTAGAGGTGACATGTATTCTTAACCAGAAGTAAAAGGGGGCATATAGTTTCGTAACTTTTTTTCGTGTCCATCCCCAAATAAACGGAAATGTATTAATATTATTGATATATTGTATTATATAATATATAACACTAATATAATAACATGAGGTTGTGTCTTGTATTATATTAACTAATATATAATAATATTAAATATTTTATTCTGATATCCGTATTCGGACCCGGATATTCAAGCCATTACCATATCTATATCCATATCCGAAGAATTTTGCAATCCACATCCATATCCGATCCGTGTTCGATTAATATTTGGATACGTATATCTGTACCCGGTATTTTTTCGAATACTGTAAGTAGATATTTGTATATATCCGTATCTGTTTTCATCCCTATCAAATGTCAATCCAATGTCTAAGTGGCTACACAGGTCCATTAATTATTTACATTTGCATGTGTCATTTGACTCTTCATATTCCTAAATGCCTAAAAAGTCTTTAGATTCCCCAATGCCACATTGATATCTTAAAAGTTAAGACCCCACATTGAACTTAAATGTGTCCTTTGGAGACAAATATGACCTCCTCCTCTTGTGATTTGTCATTTCCACCACTACTGCAATTTCTATTGCTTTCAATTTATGACTTGTTGTTGTTGTTTGGCACCCGTAAATCACATCCTCAGTTAATGATTTTTTTATTTTTGTGCATTGAATTTTTTCCTTAGATTCACAAATCACGATTATTTTTTGTATTCACACATCTACTCACCATATTTGTGTAATTGTAAATAATCTCTTATCTTTTTTTCTAAGAAATTACAAAATTGAAAGTTATTACACATTGTAAGGGATTGGGAATGTGATGTTAATCGCTTGAATTGTTATCCTTTTTACAAAAAAAACTCATATCTCACTTCTCAATCACAAGACATGCGTTTCCTTTTTCAAAGTTTTTATTGTCATTATAATCAGTTTTATATTTGTGATAAGAATATTTTATGGTTGGATTGTGAATAACCATCAAATAATCTTTTTAGGTAACTTATTTTATTTTTCGTAAAACTTAATCTTTATTATTTTATTTAATTTTCAAGATTAATGCTAGTTGTGATTGAGAAGTTATTTTATTAATATATATAGGTTTGGATCTTCGATTGTTAATAGAAACTATCCGCTTGGCCTGATTACCACTGCCAAATAAAAAACGAATGACTTGATTATTTTTTCCATAACTATGATTTTATTGGTTGTTTATATCATGTATTATTTTTATTGTAATTAATTGTTTAGTGCTTCTTGCTTGAATATTATTATTCTCTAACCATATTTTTTTCGACCCATATGATATGGAAAACAGAGATGAAACTCTTAATTTTTAAATATTTTTATTATTGTAGTTAGTAGATATATATATATATATATATATGTGCTTATGTGCTTGAACATTCTCAAAAATCCTAACTTTGAAAAACAATGCTGTACATTTTTTGCTAGCTATTCCCCATACCTTTTGTTTGTATTTACTTCCTTGAATTGCATTATATCCATAGATGTCTATTTCCATTATAGAAATTATTTTTTGTAATTTTAATTCATTACTTATTGTTTGATGCTCGTTGATCATAAATACACGTAGTTTTTTTAAAATTAAAAGAATTTCATTTATAAGAAATTTATAAATTAAAAAATTAAATTATTTTTTATAGGAGCCCTTTTCTTCTCTTTTGCTTAGGACCCATAAAATGTCAGGGACGACACTGACTCTAGTCTTGATGTTGTCCAGTTGTTTGGCATGTCAATGATCCGTTCCGTTCCTCGCATTTAAAGATAATTGATAGATTACTTCGAGCTCCATTTTTTAAATTGCGTCATTCTTGTAGTTGTTCGGGACACAGTCAATGGGGTTTGATCTAAGTTCTTTGATTTAAGCGTTGCAGCCCGTTTTTCAACTATCTATTACATCGTGGTTATCTATGACAGTCGACCAAGAACTATTTAAAGTGCATATTACAGCTGTTTACATGCATATCTTCAAGATTACGATCCAGCTTGCTTTTGATTCGAAAATACCTGAACAGGAGGCATAGTCCCTGGAGAATAGTTCAGATCAGCAAACACACCATAATAAGCTTGGTCAGACGAGATCCATATTCGATCTGTAGTGCTAAATTAATAGACTGTTCAATGCATAAGTTCCACCATAGAAAACTAATCAATCTCTCCACTTACAACCTTTTGGACCAACCATAGGCCTCGAAAATAGGGACAAATGCAACGTCATATCCTAGGGTTCGCCATTCATAGTCCATCCAATCTGCCATTCCCTACAGCCTTCCCTTTTTACCATTTAGACCATTCCCCCATTTTTGATCAGACCAATGCACAGTCAAATCAGCAGAAAGACCCCTTTAGCTTTTTCTTTTCTCGCCTTTTTCTACTTTGGAGTTTGGACACGAAAGATCAAACAACGACGCTCTGATAACATCTCAACGTAGATTCTGAAATTTCTCGTTTGTACCATTCCAGCCTACGGAGAGTGTAATGGCTGGAGAAAGACATAGGTAAAAGGTATTTTTTTTTGCAAGAACTGATATCAATACAAGTATCATATACTACACTTGTTCACTTCATGTATATTAGCTGAATGCATGCATGCACTTAACAAAGAATGGACACTGGAACTTGGCCTGCGAAGAGACCGCGCCTGAAACCTTGCTACTCCGTAGAGATACCGTATGGCCAAAAGAATACAGAGGAAATAACTGTATAAAACCCCCATCAAAGCAACCAAGAACTTATTTTTTTACCACTGCACGAGCTCTTCCCACGTCCGTACGCAGGAAGACGCCCCCACTGTGCCTTGTTTAGTTACTATCCGTGAACAGGAACCAGAACCCTAAAGTAGAAAACATATGACTCCTGAGGCGTGGTATCCCACCACCACACAAGAGATTGATAGAAAAAGAAAGGATATTTGGGAGATGGAGAGCAGAGAAGAAGCACTAAGAGAAGAGAAGAACTCTTGTATTTCACTTGGTGAATGTGTGCTTTGGAAGCTTGAGAGCACATGCTTATATAGCTACAACTCATGGATAAAAATAGGATGCAAATAAAAATAATAAAAAATAAAAACTCCTCCATGCAAGGAGGACCATCCACCTAATCCTAATTTGCTAGATAATAGCTTTAGCTTCAACCAACTAAGACTAAGGATTAGAGCCAATATATAGCCTTATTAAAAAACACTTAAAATACTTGGAATGCCAATAATAGCATTCACAGAGATTGGATGGATGGATGTTCGGAAGACAATGCCATCTTCCCCCTTTCAATCTGTTTCAGTTTATTTTACTGCAACCTGTTGCTGTAAAAACAATTTAACCACCGTCATCATCATCTAATGTTCCAACATTAAGTATGACCTTTCTGTAAGTCCAAGTGACAACATACCAGCCAAACTATAGATTTATTGATATCAGAATCTTACCAATTTTTCAACTGTCCCCGAGATGTGGGGTTACGTAAGTTTGCCACAAAATGGTCGGGCAATAGATTAGATATCTACCGTGCAATATAATTTTAATAACCCTTGACAGGGGTAGTGTGGGGGTCCTTGACCATGTGCAAAGTTATTGATCCCTGACCGCGTGCACCTAAAGAATTATGACGGAGCTGTTCCAAAGAGACCACACATTTAATGGAAGTATTCAATTTACACCATCCCGTGCCCATTAGATTGGATCCTGTAAAATCACCTCCCCTCTCTTAAATCAAATCAGAATAAGCTGAAAAGAATCGTGCTCTCACATGCTGCTGGATATATACTACACATTTACATATTCTAATCGCAATTAAAAACCTTGGAGGAAGGTACAGGGGCATCTGAGGCACTTATATCTATATACATGTGGGGAGGCAATGGTGAGTACGCTCCAAGTTTGGATTGGAACGAGGCATGGACGGGAGGAAAGCAAGAGGGGCTCTTCATGGGGAGGTGATGGAGGAAGAGGAGATGATTATAAAGAGGATGATCGCTTCCCACCCCATGTTTGCTCTCTTGAAGCAAACACATCTAAGCTGTCTCAAGGTATTTATTCCCTTCTCATCATTCTTCTGTATCCATTCTCGAATATGTTGGGAAGATATTGGGAATTGCAGGTGTGCCATGGGGATCGAGTATTGCAGATAGATGAGCCACCGCAGATCAACGCCTTGGAGAAGCCCTCCGAGCTGGACTTGTTCATGGTAAATCCTGTACTGCAAACAATTAAGCCAGATCAGATTTAACCAATTAATTAAGCTAATTTCGGTTTCTGAAGGAGGCATACTACATGGCGCTGCTCGAGTTAAGGAGAGCGATTGAGGAACCCTTGCAGGAGGCGTCGGCATTCGTGGAGTTCATGCACCAACTGCTCGGTGAGATTTCCATCAACCCTAATATATGGTTTAGAAACAGCTGTATCACCTATCTCTGCCGTAGCATTGCTTGCCGATTTACTCCCATTAACAAATAATCTACACGAACTATGTACACGGTAGATGTTGCCCTTCAAGAGTCGAATCAAATGGGCAAGGACCATATGCTTTCAATGCACTTATTCCTGTACTGGTGCAAGTTCATATATGGACTCCCATTTACAGCACAGACTTACTCGGGGATTTGGATCATGCCAAAATTAGTAAAGAGGCATAAATATTGCGCACACAGCATTCACGCTAAAGACAGATAGCAAGCATATGAGCAAGCACTAGTGATTCCACATACACATCCATGTCCTCTTCTTGGATCTCAGCATCCACCGCTTGACAATAGGAAGGGTTGCGCGAGTAGCGTTTATATCAAGTGGTGCTCACAGTGTGATTACATACACGTCCATAACACCAATGTGCTCAGTGCACTGTCGTCGAGCTGAGCGACATATTAAAATGGGCCCTTGCTTAGCAACAGGCAGCAAACAGCGAGATCCAATGGCATCCACGTGGTAGCCTTAATGGTATGATCCACACTCTGCATTATCTTCCAAAACACCCACACTGCACCTTCTGGTGCTTGATTTCACAGTGATGTGGGCAGATCTAAGCACTGCATCAAGGAGAGATTCCTTTGAGTTTGCTCCGAGTTTCGCAGGTCCGTAGGATGGTCTTGTTTTATGCTGCCATTAGTGACTGATACGCATACTTAAGAGCATAGTAGTACTGCTGTTGTGCACTTCTGTAGCTACAGTTTGGGATTAATTACACTGTACCGTGTGGTTTTGGCAGCAGAGGAAGATGGGCGTGGTGAGGGGGAGCAGCGTGAGCTGTCGTGCAGCAGCTGTGGCGAGACAGCGAGCGTGGAGATGGGGAGACTGGGGATTAGCGACTGATACCACTTCTGTTTAGAGGTGGTGCAATTGTTTTGAGGATATCTGTACGCTCTTAATGCTTTTTTGGTTTTATTTTATTTCTTATTTTTTTGCTATCTTTGTATTTTTTTCTTGCTTTTGTATGTGTGTGTGTGTGATGATCACGATCGGTGGTTGTGGTGGATATGATAAAGGTTGAGGTTGTAAAGTTTATTCTTCTCTAATTCTAAATCTAGTTTGTATGCTTTCGCTTTAGTGTCGGACGTGCACATGGAAATGCTTAAGCCGTTAGTAATGTACGTTTTCCTCTGCATTAACGAGTGGGCATTCATCATCATTACTGTTTGTCTTTAAAGTTTAAACTTCCCGGTCACAAACATAATATGATTGTTACTTTTACATACCATTTCTTTGGTCTTTCCTGCTAAGCAGCGATCTATATAATCAATGGATAATGATCATACATTACATACACTAGAACAAAATTGATTTAAGACAAGAAATAATTCAGCATTCATTGTCATATTATGCGTCGTTAAGAACATAACAATGAATAATATTCCTTACTTGCTTCTTTAATTTCGTAACAATTATCATATTTGGTGTTATATTTCTAACAATGCATGTATACCAATACTTATCCGATGAATTTTTTTCTTACCACTGATAAATTTAGCAAGGGTTTGTGCAAATTTCAACAAAAAATCAACAGATAAGTTCTTGTTATATGAATATTTAGCAAGTAATATGATATCTGTTGCTAATTACAAGAATAAAAGCTAATTTTACAATAAATAGTATTCAGAGTTATACAGTTAATATTGAAAGATATGGTAACAAATGTTCAAATTATTTGTTGTCATAAGTCAAATTTCTTGTAGTGGAGTGGTGGTTGTGGTGGAGAAGCAAGAGGTGGAGGAGGTGGAGTGGGCGGAAGATGATGGGAGCAGAGGAGGAGGAGGGGGAGCAGAGGATGGGAGGGGGGGGGGGGCATACACGGAAGAGGGGGGTGATTTCAAGCAAAGAATTCCTCAGCACCTAGAACTTGAAACTGATTTCAGCAAATTATCATGGAAAAGCACTGTCTGATTTGAATCAACACCAAGCATTGCCCCTCTGATTCCATCTTCACTATTCAACTGTTCAGTTCAGCACAAGCTCTAGGCACATAGTCGCTATTCCACCATTCTCGTTGCCTCTTTCACAAGCGCCACCATTCTCATTAAGCTTCTCCTCAGCGATACTTCACTGTGAGGGGCTGTGTTGCATTGCTGCTTGATTCTCTTAGAACTGACTCCATTTTTACAACGGAAGACAAACAGGCTTCTCACATTTTGGCATGTATGAATATGAAAACAATCCATATTATATTAATTCACCCAAACAATAAAACTTCGGTTCAGCTAAATCCAACAGCCTGTATTTTGTTACAGAATCCACAATTTTATCTTATAGCCTGCCACTTGTTAGACCAAATGCCCCACTCGGATACTGTATCCTACAATGTCGTCATTTTCATGTATGCCTACACAGGCACTGCCACTACTGCGCTTAGGGCTCACTATCGAGCCCAACAAGCCGATCCAGCTCCTGGCTCATGCTCGGGCTCGATAAATCCAATTGGGTTCGGGCTTGAAATCGGGCCCATTCGAGCCCAGCCGAGATGGGGCGGGCTCGAGCCTGATGAGCTTGAGCCCTTATCAAGCTGGCTCGGGCTCGATAAGGCTCGAACCGAGCCCCTTATCGGACCAGAGCTCCTTATCGAGCCTGGTCTGGGCTCAAGCCCAAGACAAGATCATTGAGGAAAATGAACACTTTTTGGTGGAAAAATATTTTGCACAAGTTCGAACTCAAAACCTACTCTATATAAGCTATATTCCTTACCAGTAGGCCATTATTCAAGTTGTGAACAAAATCTTAATTATAAGATATATTGTAACATTCTATTTGCTTATAAAAAAAAGAAAGAAAGTACTAATTTCTAATGAGTGGATGGGGGCAAATGTGTGGCTTTTGACGATTGGGTCATGACTCGTGACTCGTGGGAGGGCAAAGTTAGTGGAGGGAAAATTCCAAAGGGATGCTTTTATTTTGTTTGTATTATATATATGTATTATATATATATATATATATTCATTATCGAGCCCTTCTAGGCTCGGCTCAGGCTCGGCTCGTTAAGCTATTGAGCCCAAAATTCTGGCTCAGGCTCGACTCAATAGCCTATTGAGCGGCTCACGAGCCCTTATCGAGACGAGCCCGAGCCCGACTCATCGAGCCATGACTCAATAGCCAGCCCTAGCTACGCTCGAGGTCTTCCAGTACATGCTACGAGATGGGTCATGCACACATGACAACCACACCAGCATGCTCAACGACATTTGGAGTCTAATGGACCTCGTGATGGGGCTCTGCTTGTAGGTCCACTGTATCATTGTGAAGTACGACAAATGGTTGGAAGAGGTTGGGCACGGTAGTAGATGAGGAGGCAACAAGAGAAGGTGGGGTGACATAGGAGACGGGTAAAAAAGGTGGGGTGTTGGAGAAGGAGCACTGATTGAGGGGGTGGGGAGGAGAGGTGGAGGAATGAGAACTGGAGGAGGGGAATAGAGAAGGAGCAGGGGCAGTGGAGGAGGTTGGGGCAGATGAGGAGGGTGGGAGGTGATGAGGTTGGGGTAGAGGAGGACTAGGGGAATAGGGGGAGGACGAGGAAGCTGAGGCGAAGGAAGGGGATCAATAGGAGGAGATACCTTTCAACCTTTTTAAATTTAATTCTCCTTGTGTCCCCAAAGTTAGCATTCCTTTACGTTGGGGATGGATGACAACTAACTCGAAGGGCACAAGTAATCATTGTGGAAGAAATTAGGGCCATAATGATATTCCAAAAATGGAAGGGGCATAATTGATATTGCTATATCTCAGAGGGACACAACTGATAAAACCCTTTTAAATAATTACACTCGAACGCCTAGCTTCTATACTGTAAAAAATGACCTGACAAATTGTTGGATTTGAATCTCTTATAAAAGACATTTTTAACATTTGCACATTTGTGTCTTTGAAAATCAAACTCCTACTTTTTTATACTTAAAAGTAGGTACCTTGTGCATTGCACATGTGTTGCACAGAGATGAGTCTGGTGTTCCTAACAAGGTTAGAACACCAAGCACTATATTGGCAAATCTCTAATTCAGACAACAATCAACCCACAATTAAATTAATAGATAAAATATTAGGTAAAAATTTATTATAACTCAGAATAAAATGTGTATAGGTGCAAGAAGTTTGAGTGTTGAACACTAGGATCAAACGGGTAGTAATTATCGATAATTATTGTTAATTAATAATGATTATTTTAAATCATTTTTAGCTTTTTCTTATTTTAGGTGGATTATTAGTTATATTTAAAAGTTATGGATTTTAATTAGTTTATATTTATAAATTTTTATTTTTATTTTTTTATATTTTATATTTTTATTTTTAAATTTATTTTTAATTTTTTAAATAATATATAGTGATATAATATATTAGATGTTATATCTTATATAAGTAATATATATATGTAATATAGATTTTATATTTATAAATAATAGAAAATATATTTAAAGAAAAGAAATAAAATATTTTTGTTATTTTAATATTTTTCTCTCTTTTTCAATTTTTTTTAGAAATTTTCTAAATTTTATGGATTTTTAAAGCGATTAAATGTACAAAATAGTGAACCGGTAAAATAATCGAGATTGATTTGGGTTTAATAAATACATAATAATTCAAAATTGACTCAAAATTATTTTAAATATATGTTATATATAATAAATAAAATTCACAACGAGAAAGAAATATTTTTAGATTTTTGTATAAGTTTTGCTAATCGTTATAAGAATTTTAGGGTTTTGCGATTTTTAGGATTTATTTCTATATTTTTTGTGGTATTTGAATATGTTGTAGAATATATACTATAGATAATATAATTTTTTAAAATTTTTGGAAAAGTTTTTTTAACTTTTATGATTTTTATGTCTAAATAGGGACTGAAATGCGTGTTTTTGTATTTGAAAAATAGGAAAAACTAGTCTAAATGTCTAAATAAAATTATCGTGAATAAGCAAGATGTCCATCATCTATATTGATTTTCCCATGATTTTTGCGCAATACGAATTTTTAATACAAGTAATAATCACAAAGTAAAAATACTGAACTGGAAGGGACCTGATTGTAATTTAAAGTAAAGTAAACTTCATTTAATAATAGGTCCAGGAACATTAAAGACATGCTTGCAATATTTACAATTCCTCACGTGTCAACACGTGAGGCAAGAGGAAGATATTGCCTGCAATATATTCAAGTTATTTTACATGTTCTATTTACTTTACAGTACTAGAACGGAATACAAAAAGACGAGGAGGTAAACCTGCAATATAGCTAGAAGGAGGTGTGATGGGCGCGTGGCTTCTGATCTGCAGTCCTTGTGCGGCCACGTGGTCTCACTTATGATCCAAAGGCCAAGGTTGCGTACAGGTTCGCCTCTGATTGGACGGTCTAGATTAGACCTGGAAGGCACTTCTAATCAAACAGCAAGGAGATGAGGATGAAGAACATGGAAGAACACTTCCATGTTCCTCATTCAATCCTTGATTTCTCAGCTCTCCGACGTTCTCCGAAAAACCTGATCGGCCCAACAGCTCCCTGGGTTCCTTACATGTCCACAGGAGGCTTCAGATGATCCATGCCTTGTCGTAGGGGACCTGGAAAGTGGTTTCTTCTTCGACAACCTGCGCTGTGTGTTCTTTGTTTGATTCCGCTTCCAGGTAGCTCTCCTGGTCCCATCTCCTGCACAAAAGGTCTAAGGGGTTTATATGATCTCGGTAATTCAGTAGCAATGGACTCACATATGATAAATCCTTCCTTCGAGACTAATGGTTTTAGACCCAAATATGATTCTCGATCGGTTATATATCGTGCTTAATTTTACCTTTGATCAATGCTTGATTTTTGTTTTTGAAGTTACCTCTCTCGGTTTCCTCAAGGAATAAAAACATTTTATCTTAGAATGCTAGGGGTTTGAATGGTACATCCACCATTGATAGGTACTAAGGATACTCACAAAACATCATCATGATATCATTTTTAGTCAAGAAATCAAAATGCAATCTCCACCAATGTACTTGAAAAATAACTTGCTAGATGGTCGAAAATGCTACTGTAAACCTGCAATTGTAAGAAGTGGCGGACTGATCACATTGTGGAACTCATCCCAAGTCATGCTCTATTCTCTCCCCCTCTTCCGGTTTGGGACTATCACAAATTTTATGGCTGGTGAACAATCTTTTACTAGCAGTAACATCTATGGGCTATCGAATTTACATGAGAATTAAAGAAGCCTTCGTAGACTTCTTGTAATATATCTGTAATTTTTCTCTTGGGTGACTTTAATATGACGTCCTCCCATGGTGATAAATCTTCTGACTTCCTAAGTAAATGGGAAGCACAAAATTTACAATGATGGATCAATAGTGATGATCTTAAGGAGCTTAAGCCTCCGTACATCCCCCCCATCCTAGGCTAGGTTGGATCGCTATTCTTTAGCAATTCGACTTGACCTATCTTAGGAGACTCTTATACTTGCAAACCGAACGTTATTGATTTGCCCCATGCATATCCGGATCACACTTTAATTTTGATCTTTCACAATGATCAGTGAAGGTCTAAGCGCTCGTTAAAATATGAAATATCTGAATGAATTACGATGGGTTTAAAGAGTTCTTCTCTGTTTTTTCAGAGTGATAATAACCTTCGTCTCCCTCTTAAGATGCATTTTCTCAAAAGGGAGATCCAAATGTGGAAATATATATACTGTTATGAACATGATTACCACTGCATATAAAAGACAGTAATTACACGGATCCAAATGAACGGAAATAAACGTATTAAAGATTAACGTCATTAACGTCATACATTTCCAATCCATTATCCGATTACGACATGCAAGCAGGAACCGATTAAACAAATGGAAACATAAAACATGGCGTGATCCAGAAAGGGTAAAGCAATAAACAAATTGCAGCAAACAAAATAAAGGAGAGATTAGGTTAGAAGTCACCAAAGCGTCCATGAAATGGACTGTCCTTAGAGAGGATATCGTCCCGACAATACCGGTGCGTAGGGTACTGGCGATCCGCTCCCAGGATACGACGGCACACGATCTTCGTCGGCGCACACCAACGGGATCGTCTTCGATTGTATCTCAGAGAACTGCAGCCGAGAGAGAGAGAAGCACTAGTTCGTCAGCGCAAGGAAGAATCGAAACAAAGAGAAGACGGCGTGAGAATTTCTTGTGAGTGTAGAAAACACAACGTGGGGGAAGAAATATATAAAGACAATCGTGTGCCCTAACGTGCGTTACCATTTCGGTTTCCGAAAACGTCCCTTGACGGGCGCCATTTCGGATACCGAAATCGCGGTCATAAACACGTCCATAATGGCGAGTTGGATTCCCATTTTAGTCGAATTACCAAATTAATCGTGTGATTAATTTAATCGACTTACCAAATGAAATCCACAACAAAAGTATCGAGATTCGAGATCCGAATTGACTCTTCCGAGCCCGAGACAGAGTGGAGCGCACGCGCGTGTGTGGTCCTCCATTCCTCCTCTCTACTATTGCTACAAGAGCTTAGGGTGTGAACTCACATATAGGTCCACCAAAAGTTTAGAACTCCAAGGTATGGTACTGAACTTCCACCCAAACTTTACCATGTTTCAAATTTGAGAATTCCCAACTTTCCCTCCAAGATATTTGGTTTCCCAATAGAAACCAAATTAACTCCAATTGTAATTAAATAGATTTTTCAATTAAAATCTAAATACAATCTTTTAATGCAATAATCCCCCACGAATTCACCAATTTGAAAAAGTGATTCAAAAGGAGTTAAAACACAACTTTCGGCTGCCACACTTTGCTTTCAGTAAAGGTACCTTCCGGTTTGAACCTCTATCTGAGTTTACTATTTTCACTTTAACAGGAACGAAGTGAACTACGTCTTGAACTTCAGACCTTGGTGTTAGAGTATACGGTAGAAACAACAAAGCGTTGTTCTTGGTACAATCTTCAGCGTTGATGCTCTTAAAGGCCATGCACCCTTATCATGTTTCATGAGTGTGTTCAGGAAAGACCCTCTTCCTTTATGGCCCACAGTAACACTCACATAGGTGGCGTTCTCTAAGGATGCACTGCTAACATCCTGCCCAAAGGCTTGAACCCATTCAGAGCCTACGCTCTTCTTAACTTGCAGCTTAAACGACACTCAGGCTTCCAGGGATAAGACACTCATGCTTACGCATTAAGATTAGAGTGCCAACCAGTTCTCCAAACAACTTGTTATTACGACATTTAACCTACTTTGTGGGATCTCCACTCAGATAGGTTGGGTTGCTACTGCAGAGGAACTCCCAATGGGTCTCAGTCCCATCCCAAGCCTAGACTTTAAGACTAAAGATCTATCAAGTCCCTTAGTCAACGGATTTGTTGTATTGTCTTATGATCCAACAAAATCCACAGCCAACACTCCTCGAGACACCAGATTCCTGAACGTCTTAAGTCTGACTTGTATGTGTCTCCTTGTTTTCTGATTGAACTTTGAACTCCTGATTTTGACAATTGTGGTCATATTATCACAATGTACCGAGATCGCAGGAACATGCTGACCTACCATGGGAATTTCAGTCAAAAGTTCCCTTAGTCATTCAACATCAATTCCAGTGGTGTCCAAAGTACATAGCTCAGCCTCAAAAGTGGATCGAGCTAGAATGATATGTTTTAGAGACCTCCAGGAGACTGCACCGCCTCCAAGAGTAAATACATACCCTATAATACCATTACTCCCAGACTCCTCTATTTTCCCTATCCAGCTTGCATCATTGTATCCTTCTAGCACAGATGGATGTCTACCATAATGCAAACTAAGGGAAATAGTTCCCTTCAAGTACTTCAGTACTCGATCCAGAGCCTCCCAATGAGTACGGTCAGGACAGCTAGTGTATCTACTCAGCTTTACAATCGAGAATGAAATATCAGGTCTCGTGCAATTTGCAAGATACATTAAACTTCCTATCACTTGTGAATACCTTAGCTGAGCTACAGGTACTCCACTTTTATTCTTAAACAACGTTTTAGATGAATCAAAAGGAGTGCTTACAGCTTTGCAATCTTGATATCCAAATTTCTCAAGTACCTTCTCAATGTAGTGAGATTGAGAAACTACAAGCCCATCAACTGACCTTGTCAGTTTGAGACCCAAGATCACATCATCAACACCCATGTCCTTCATCTCAAACTTGCTACTTAAGAATGCCTTAGTCTCATTAATAATCCTAATATGTGATCCGAACAACAATATGTCATCAACATATAGGCACAAGACAATACACTCATCACTTTTCACCTTGGAATAGACACATTTATCGGATTCATGAACCTTAAAGCCACATGATAAAATAATTTTGTCAAATTTATCATGCCACTGCTTTGGTGCTTTTTTCAATCCGTAAAGGGATTTGACAAGCTTGCAAACCTTTCCCTCATTCCCAGGAGTCACAAGCCCATCAGGTTGATCTATATAGATCTCTTCCTCAAGATCGTCATGCAAGAAGGCAGTCTTCACATCCATCTGGTGGATATAGAGATCATATACAGATGACAATGCTATGAGCATTCGGATTGTGGTCATCCTAGTTACAGGGGAATATGTATCAAAATAATCGATACCTTCCTTTTGCCTAAAGTCCTTGGCAAGTAATCTGGCTTTGTACTTTTCAATTGATCCGTCAGGTATAAGCTTTCTCTTAAACACCCACTTGCACCTAATGATAGAGCACCCTTTGGGTAAATCAACCAACTCCCAAGTTCCATTAGCCATAATGGAATCTATCTCAGATTTGATGGCTTCCTTCCATTGTTTTGCTTCAGATGCGCCATGTCTTCTTTGTAACTTGGTGGATCACCCTCGATCTGTTAGACAACGAAGTCACTATCCAAATCCTTGGCTATTCGACGTCTTTTACTCCTTCTTGGCTCAATTTCTTTAAAAAGATCATTGGGTTCAGGTTGAGTCTCAGCCCCCACATTCGTTATCCTTTCCACTTGACCTGGAATAGATCCTGATGTAGAGGCGCCCTCAATGGTCAGATTCTGAGGAATCTCAGTCTTCAACAGGAAGACATCCTCAAAGAAGGTAGAATCACGGAGTTCAACAATGGTGTTGACATCTATGCCCGATATCTCGGATCGAATTACCAAGAACCTATATGTATAGCTATTTTTAAGTAACCTAAGAAGACTGCATCAACAGTTTTAGGGACAAGCTTCTTTCTCTTGTGTTCTGGGACTAAAACCTTAGCGAGACAGCCCCACACTTTGAGATATCTTAAGCTCGGTTTCCTATTTCTCCAAAGTTCAAAAGTACATTTTTCCATATGCCTTGGAGGAATCTTATTCAGAATATGGCAAGCCGTATTCAAGACTTCTCCCCACATATAGGTTGGAAGTCGAGAACTCTGTAAGAGAGCATTGATCATGTCAGTTAAGGTTCTATTTTTCCGTTCTGCTATTCCATTTGATTGCGGTGAATATGAGGCCGTAACTTCATGAACTATGCCAAACGATTTGCATTGTTCATCAAATAAGTTAGAGGTATATTCACCTCCTCTATCTGACCTAAGTCATTTAAGCACTTTTCCTATTTGTGTCTCAGCCTCATTCTTAAATATAAGAAAATTTTCTAAGGCTTCATCCTTGGTTTTCATTAGATATACATAGCAGTATCTACTGTTATCATCTATAAATGTGATAAAGTATTTCTTATTGTCTCGGTTCAACACACCATTAAACTCATAGATATCCGTGTGCACTAGATCCAAGATCTCACTATCTCTAGAGTCAGACTGAAAAGACTTCCTAGTGTCTTCGCTTGCACACATATTTCACATTTTTGAGTTTTATCAATTCTAAATTCATCAATCTTTTAATTGAATTTAATTTTACATGTCCTAATCTATCATGTCACAGATCACAAGATTCTAAATTATTCACAACATGAGACACGGAATTAGAACATTCAGAATTCAAAACATTGATTTCATTAATGTTTACTGAATCACATCTAATTCTAAATAATTAATCAAAATCTGCCAAATAACTTTTTCCATAAAAAATGTCATGTCTCAGAATGACAACTTTATTACATTTAAAGTTAAATTCAAAATCATATCTAACTAAGATAGAACTAGATAAAATATTCTTCTTGATGTCAAGAACATGCAACACCCTGTGCAACGTTCAGACACGTCCAGAGGAGAACCTCAAGTTGACTTGTCTCGACCCTAGCAGCATGTCTGCAAAATCATTCCCCATCTTCACAGTCCCACCATTGCAGGTCTGATAAGAAGAAACAATGTTCCGTCAGAACAGATATTTACATTATCTCCCGTATCCACGAGCCACTCATTTGGATCATGGATATGGTATAGTTCAGTTTTTACAGAGACATACCCCTCGCTAGCCCTGAGTCCCATAGTGATCATATTCACTTGTGGACTCCCGTCCGCAGCCTTAGGTTGAGCCTTTAAGGATGTACTGTCCTTCTTCCAATGGCCAACCTGATTACAGTGCCAGCAGGGTTTATTTTTTGCCTTTTTCTGGATATTGCCCTTTGGTTTCATTTTATTGTTATTAGGACCCTTTCTCTTCTTATCTTTACCCTTCGAGGTTATGAGATTGACCTTAGCCTGAATATCAACAGGAAGCACATGTTTTGGGTTCCTGTGTTCCTCCTCTATGACAATTGTCACCATCAAGTAATCCATAGAAATCTTCCCCTTTCTGTATTTCAGGGTCATACCGAAGTCTTCCCACGACTTGGAAAATTTTTCTATGATGCACATGACTTGAAACTTCTCTGGAAGTTTCATCTCGGCATCTTCTAAACCATGGAGCATGAGTAAAAACTCGTGTGCCTGTTTAAAAACAGACTTCCCTTCGGCTATGGAAAACTTTAAGAATTTGGCCATGGAGTATTTCTCAATACCGAGATCTTCGATGTTATACTTCCGATCCAAATCTTCCATAGCCCCTTTGCAGTTTGCGTGGACGAACAGTATACGTCAAACAACGTGTTGGACAGAGCCAACAGGATGCAAGCATGACATATACGATCGCATTCTTTCTACGCGGATTACACCTTCTGGCTATCGGGTGTGGGGTTTTCTTTTTCCACCGTTTGACAGTCAGTTTCATGCATAGAGATTAACCCTATGGTGGTTAATCAGATTTTCAAGCGTTGTTGCCAATGCTTAAAATTTTGACCACCAAATTTTTCAGGCATACCCGTCATATCTATCCTCGATTTAAACATCATTTCCGACATTATTCTAGAATCGGTTCGGATATCCTCTCTAAGATTGTAGTGAACAGAATTTCCACCGCATATAAAAGATAATAATTACACGGATCCAAATGAACGGAAATAAATGTATTACAGATTAACGTCATTAATGTCATACATGTTCAATCCATTATCTGATTACGACATACAAGCAGGAACCGATTAAACAAATGGAAACATAAAACAAGGCATGATCCAGAAGGGGTAAAGCAATAAACAAATTGCGGCAAACAAAATAAAGGAGAGAGTAGGTTAGAAGTCACCGAAGCATCCATGAAATAGACTGTCCTTAGAGAGGATATCGCCCCGACAATACCGGTACGTAGGGTATTGGCGATCCGCTCGCAGGATACGACGGCACACGATCTTCGTCGGTGCACACCAACGGGATCGTCCTCGATTGTACCTCAGAGAACTGTAGCCAAGAGAGAAAAGCACCGATTCGTCCGTGCAAGGAAGAACCAAAACAAAGAGAAGACGGCGTGAGAATTTCTTGTGAGTGTAGAAGACATGACGTGGGGGAAGAGATATATAAAGACGGTCGCATGCCCTAACGCTCGTTACCATTTCGATTTCCGAAAATGCCCCTTGACGAGCACCATTTCGGATACCGAAATCACGGTCATAAACGCGTCCGTTCCCGAACCCGAGTCGGAGATGGAGCGGAGCGCGCCCACGTGCGTGTGGTCCTCCATTCATCCTCTCTACTATTGCTACAAGAGCTTGGGATGTGAAATCAAATATAGGTCCACCAAAAATTTAGAACTCCAAGGTATGGTACTAAACTTCCACCCAAACTTTACCATATTTCAAATTTGGGAATTCCCAACTTTCCCTCCAAGCTATTTGGTTTCCAATTGAAACCAAATTAACTCCAATTGTAATTACATAGATTTTCCAATTAAAATCTAAATATAATCTTTTAATACAACATATGCGTGCCTAACCTTCATACTAGACTGGAAGATCTGAACAGGTGCTGCAGCAACATATGTTGAAGAATTCATCACTTATGAAATCAGGAATGTAGTCTTCGGCCTTAAATGTGACAAGGCATCGTGATCCGATAGTTTCTCCATCAACTTCTTATATGATTTCTAGAACAAAATACAATCTAACCTTTGTAGTACATTCCGAAGCTTCTCTAAATTAAGATCACATCTCGATGGATGGAAAAAACATCATTAACTCGGTAAATTTTCAGTGTAATCCCACTGATCCTGAAAAAAATTCATGCCATGCGCATCGAAAAATTTTCATCTTTTACACTCATTAACTACTAAATGAAGATCATACAATGCGATAGCCGACCGATGCAGACATGTAATGGATCGCCATATCCTAAAAACAGTGTCCCTTCCCCAATGGTGGATCGACTGTGGATTGTGTGGCATCTGCTAGCGAGATTATCACAGTCTAGAGTGTGCGTAAGATTGATGAGCTGATTGCGAAAATTGAGTTTCAGAAGGTTTTTGACTTCGTTGATCGGAGCTTTCTACTTAACACACTTAGGTCTATCAGTTTCAAGTATAAATTCATTTTTTGGATTGAAAAGTATTGATTACAACCAAGCTAACAATCAGAACTGACTAGACCCTCAATGGACTAAGGCTAGGAAATCCTCTTAACCACTCTTTTTCGATATTGTCATGTTCAGGGGCGGAACTTGCATATAGCTTAGGGGGGCCATGGCCCCTCCTTAATTGTTACATTTCTCTTATATAATGTTATTAAATTTTGATATGGCCACTGCTCAAATGTTAAATATATAACATAATGTCGAGTAGTTTCACTAAAAGCTAAATGTCTTGTTGGCAAAGTGTTGTTTTCTCCAATTAACAAACTAGGGTTCGATTCCCATGCTTGCATATTTTGTTAAAAATATTGGCTTTACTCACTTTATCTCACTCTATCCTTTATTTTGTATAGTTGGTCCCCCTTCATAAAATTCCTGGTTCCGCCCCTGGTCATGTTCATTCTCCACAGAATGCTACGAACGCTCAAAGTAGTGTCATGATCAAAGCGTATTGACATCACCAGCTTACAATATGCATATGACGTTCTTATATCTTCATTGAAAATAAAGAGTTGTCTATTCATCACGCCTTCTGCATTTTGGAGATATTCTCAAAGTATTTTGGGACTAAAGGTTAATATATCAAAATCCTCTGACCTCCTCTCAAGGCTAAGACACTGAGGAAGAATGGCCTATCCACTATATCGAGCAAGGCCTGCACACAAAATCTATACTATAAAACTTTTGGTTAAAAACCTTGATAAGGATTCTAAAAGAGTGGAAGCTCTCAGAAGTATTCACCTACCTATTTCTTCTAGTTGTATCATTACTAATGCAACTATAACACATATAATCACTCACACCCTTGATAACTGCTCCATTTTCTCAAATATTCCATTGAAGTGAAAGATGTATACTCTATTGGACATGCGAACCCACAACGAGCCATTATGCAATAAATGTTATTGCGAAAATCATTCCCTGATCTGAAATGAAGAATAAATAATTTGCATAATAGGTCCCTCTGTACAATTAGGGTTATGTACCATGGCCGTCTTGATGATCATACAACTGTTGATTCATTGATTGAATCATAGAGGCTGATGCTTGGATGAATATCTAAGAAGTTAGGTATAGGACTCATCAAGCATCATCAAATGATTGTTAAGAGATGATCTCCAGCCTGAGTAGGAGATGGCAATCCTTTCTCATTCAAGCTGATATCTGACCGACCTCTTGATGCAGGTCCTCTGCATAGGAATAGAGATTCGGAGGTGTCAGATTAGTTGAGTCAATGAGTTGACTTAATGAGATCGAGATAACCAAAGACTTATGTTGAATGTTGTCACAGTATAGGCATGCATCCTCTGACCAGAGACAGATGTGTTGCTATATGTCTGAGTGTGTACATTTGGCAGACCAATAGGTTGATGACCTAACCAAGGTCTATACACCGACGAACTGGTGTGCATGTAAGGACATATGAGTAATACGATCTCTCAAAGGGATCATACATGTTCACTTGTGAACCGGGAGACATGAGCTCACTCATGAGGTATTGAGACTGATCAAATTCCATGCATGGTCGTCATGCTTTGGAAGCATGACATGAATTTGAAGGTAAGATATATGCTTTGGGAAAGCATATGATCTATACCAATTCCCAATGACCAATATTGAGAAACTTAATGATCAAACACTGAAGATGACAGTGTAAAAGTGATCTATATCTTCAGGATGATCATAGGTCATCCAATATGTAAGATGTACATGTATTGAGAATACCTGAGGGTAATGTGATCATAAACGATTGTATAACCATGACGCTTCCATTCTGAGGGAGTGATGAAACATGTTTGGATTTTAGTGACTCCTTTCAATAGAAAAGTGACCTAATCTTAGTCCATGTATTGGACATTGATCTGAATGAGATTCAGATGCAATGAGAAGATTAGGTCTACGGTCTTGATTTGATCAAGCATCTGTGGGAGGTCCATAAGATCTGTATTTGAGATGTGATCTCAACATCCAAGTCACTATGCGTGGAACAATACAATCGGCATGTACTTATCTACAAGTATCTGCGGAGAAATCGCATTATTTTTGAAAGGATTCAAGAATAATTCCATAGATCTAAGCATTAATGAATTAATGATTAAATATAATTTAATCATCTTGATGTGTGTGGAAATCATCCAATATAATTAAATGTGATTTAATTATTATGGATAAGAATAATGTGGATAGCAATTTCCAATTATTCATAATATATTATAAATGTGATTTATAATGTATTAGAGAGAGCTAATTATAATTTATATTTGTTGATCAATTATTAATGTGTATTGGATACACATTATTTAATTAATTGAAAATGTAAATTATATTTTATTTTGGATTGTGAATGTGATTCACAAATTCCAAAGGTAAGATTGTAATATTCTCAAAATTAATTATGAATTATTTTTGAAGAATAAATCACAACAAAAGTTGTTGGGAATAATAATGGAGATTTCCATGGAGATTTGCAATCTCATGAGATTTCATGAGATTGGCTCCACATGGAAACATGTGGATGACTACCAAGTCCTATATGGAATTAGTGGCCGTCCACCATGTTGACATGGGAGATGTAATCTCCATGTTGATTCTCTCCTTATTTGGTTGATCTAATTTGGGATTGAATTGTATTTGATTTATCAAATATATTCGATCTGAATTAAATCATAAATTTGTTGGCTTTTACCAACAACAATCTTGACCATTGGATTGAACATAAATCTATCTCATCCATTGATTTTATATGTCACATGGATTGAGATCCATGGATCCCAAAACCCTATAAATAGAGAGGCATACCATGCCCTCTAAAGGCTATGATATTGAAAGCACATCTCTCTCTATTTTCTCCCACACGTCAACTCTCTCTCCCTCTCCTTGGTGGCCGTCCAGCAAACCCTAGAGGAGAGAACTGTCGACGTCTTCGCCACCGCGCCGCCGCTTCGACGTTCTTCGATTCTCCGTCTTCTTGGATTGCTACGCTCATGAAGAAGACGTTCGATCTCGTACGACGAGATCAAGAGTTCACCATACTTGGATCATCTTGTTGGATTGCGAGGATCACGCGGTTCATCCCCGCGCTCGCAAGCGTCTTCTCCGACGATCGGACTTGAGACAGGAAGTCTCTTTTCGTAGAGACTCGATCAACCACGCTTAAAGAGGTATCCCTTTACACTTGTTGTGATTTTAGATGAAACGATCCGAGAATTGTTCTTGGATCATGTGGTTTCATCACATGATTTTTTTTAAATTCCCCTGCATAGAACAACTAGTACGACTAGTCGTTCTACGTCGTATTCGATATGACGATCACACTTTCGTGATGCGCTTGAGGATCATCCCATATCCTTCATACTCTTCCTTTCGCTCGTTTGACATCCATAATGGATAACTTCCTCCTTCTGACCCTTCAAATTGTTCCATAAACTGTCTATGGTTGATTTACATACATTGGTTTCTCTTTAGATATGAATAAAACTATCTTCCAACTATTATCAATATACCATGTCAAATTACAGTTCAGGCTGAGGTTCTAAAACCTTTGTCTAAAGCTCACCACGAGCTGGCCCATGGATCAACTTTGATTTTCTGCCTTGATTTTTAAATATTATTTAAAAAAAGATTTTATGATCATATTTTTTCTTTATATGACTTATATAAGTAATTTGTGTGTTACTTGAGATGCAAACTGTTAAATTTAATGTATCACATATGAAAAATTCAAAGTATATTATATTAATATGTCTTATCTAACTTCTACATATATTTTTTTAAATTTTTTTACGGGCCAGGATAGATATGCCCATAGCTCAATTCTCCTAGTCCAAGTCCAAACCATAAGCAGGCTAGGTATGTGGGCCCTCGATCCATTGGTCATGTATACTTATCAATCAACCTCAAAGTGCTCATTTATTAGACTAAAATGCTCTCGGTCAAGATTTTTTGAGTTTATCCTAATCTTGAAGGTTTGTTTTAAATTATTTTTGAATTTCAATTTATTTGATAATGATTTTTCCATGTACTTTTCCTTTATATATGTTCTTTACTAAATAAATATATTCCTTTCTTGTGAAGGGACGGCATATTGATCCTCTTTTCATATTCACAGCCGGTGACCTTTTTCTGTGTATCGGATGTCTAATTCCACCGGTTAGTGTTGTTAAAAGAACTCTCAAGAGGGAGACAGATCCTCTCCTATTACACCATGTGCTGTAATGTAGGGAACTGCTCCATCATCATCGGACGGCCATCAGAGGGGATCGGGAATGGTTAGATCCGCTCTCCCTCAGTCAAAAAAAGGTTGCGCACACCTCTTTGATCGGCAACTATTGGTAGATGGTCAACACCTGCAACCCGTAGTCCAAGAACTTGTGCTTTCTCAGTTTCACTTATTTCGACCCACCACCGCATGCATTTGACCCTTCTTCCCCTCTTTAAATTGACGGAATCTTCTTGTTTTAATCAAAGGACGGAAAGAAAGAAGAGCTCCATGGACATCCGCAAGAGGAGCTGCATGGTTGGGGTGATGCTCCTCCTCCTCGTTTTCTCGAGCTCGAGCTTGCACCCGGCTGCCGCACGGCCGCTATACGACATGCGCCTGCTCGGAAGAGGCGAGCTAGTCTTCCAGATGCTCCCCAAGGGATCGAGCTCCTCATCCTTGCCGTCGGGATGCCACTCGAGCACTAGACAAGGCTGTGGCCGCATCTGAAGCTCAATTAAATGTAGATTTGGATAAACTGTGCTGCTGTAATTGTTATGATATAGTATATGGGGTCTCTCGTCCAAAAGTTCCAGAGCGTCTTATCAAAATTGTTTGATTATTTTCCAGATAAAAGATGATCAGGTTAGCACGAATCCAAGAAATGATCCCGAATTATCCCAGAATGAATAATTGGCAATTTTGATCGAGGTGAACTGCAAAACGTCAACTATAATGACATTCTTTTTTTTTCTTTTTCGAAAATTTCACGATCCTATCTTCTCTTTACGGATTCTCTTTCAGCTCTCCTTGGATGCTTTTCTCTGCGCATGTTTTTTTAAGAGGAAAAGGATTTAGGGTGTTGAATCTAGAGTTATGTCCAACCACTCTGTTTGACACCTTTAATTCCTGTAGATATATAGTTGACCGTGCTTATGTGAATATGATCCGAAGCTAAGTTGAGTATGATTAATTAACGAAGCTCTTGGAAGCGAGATAAAGCTCGCAACACTACAAGATTAAAGTTTTGAGCAGTGATGCTGACGGATATCGAGCTGACCAAAGAGGAGTATAAATCTGCTGCGAGGATGATCATGGTGGGGTGACTTGGGGGAGATGGAGCCTCAAGAGTGTGCGAGATGGATGAGGAGGCTGTCGGACCTCTCTGTAAGTAAGATTAGGGGGTCGATACGGTGGCCGACAAGGGTGTATTGGTCATGGGTCGGTGGAAAATATTGGAATGGTTTGGATTTGGGGTAACCCCATTTCATTGAGCCATAATTATCTAAATGCAAAATTACTAAAAGGCTTTTCTCCTGAATATTTAAGATACAAAAAGTACAAAGCAAAATGGGTGATCGAGCTAGGAATGGAGCTCCAAGGTGTTCCAATGATGGCTCTGCCTTCGGTGGAGAAAGGGGAGGCTTGATCAACAAATCAGTGGGTTGCAGACGAGGTAGGTGAAACCTGGAGCTTGCTCCTGATCAACCTTGACTCCCTAGAACTCTAGTTCATGGCTCAATCCCTTGTGTCATGCAAGAGGACTTGCCGGAGGATTGGGGTTTGGGTTTACAAAGAGGAGGTAATGGGACTTTTGGTCGACTTCGATGAGGATTTATGAGAATAGTGGAGAATGAACGGGGGATTTGGGAGTCGTGCATGGTAGGTGGAGATGAGGGTTGTCGAACAATGGTTGGAGGATGATCTGGGGTTGTAATGTCCCGAGTTTAGATCTCCGGTCTGTTATCGAGGAAAATTGACCCTGACAACATGTTGGGTTCCAGCCCAAATGGACCCATTGACAACCATCCAAAATGCTTAAATCCAAGTTGTTAAGTAGTAATCCCCACCACTTATAAGCCACACCCACACTTTGTGAGTTTTCCATGTGGTACTATGTTTGGGGTTAGGGTGTTATATTGTAACACCCTAACACCTAACATAGTACCACATGGAAAACTCACTAAAGTGTGGGCGTGGCTTATAAGTGGGGGGTTTACTACTTGACAACTTCGGCTTACGCATTTTGGGTGGTTGTCAACGGGTTCATTTGAGCCTGATCCCAATAAGTTGTCAGGGCAAGTTTTCCTCGATAACGGACTGGGAACCTAAGTCCGGAACGTTACAAATGATATCAGAGTCAAATTCTCTCTGATAGTGGAAAGGGCTACCCGAGAGGTGGAGCCGCCCCTACAAAAAGGTTGGAGGAAAAGGCTACTCGGAGCGTACATCTGCCACTGTCACTGGGAATAAGTGATGGCCATGTCGCAACGAGGACATTGCGAATATAAGTGGGGGAGGTTGTAACACTTTAACCCCAAACATAATACCACATGGAAAATGAAGGATATTGTGAATCCTTAAGCGCATCACGGAAGCGTGTCGATCGCATCGTATGCAATCGGAGCAACTAGTCATACTAGATGCTAGATGCAGCGGAAATTAAAATTTTTAACTTTAAAGATGAAACCACATGATCACGAGAACACTTCTCGGATCGTTTCATCAAGCCACAAAGTACAAGGAATACCTCTTGAAGCGTGGTTGTGATCGCGAGATCCCAAAGTAGAGATCCTCCTATCTTAAGTCCGACCCACGGAGAATGCGCTTGCGGGCACGATGATGAGTCGCGTCCTTCCCGCAATCCTTTGACGAAGATCCAAGTGTCGAGGCGTAGCAAAAAAAAATGATCTCCTTCCTAATACACAAAGTGGACGACCACTTGAATATTAGGGAGACCCCACGAGAATGAGAGAGAGAGAGAGAGTAGAGTTCTTCAACTCAAGAATGTTGTAACTTGGAAAGGCTACCCTAGCCCTCCTTTTATACTAGTTTAGGATCCAATGGATCTCAATCCATGGGAAACATGGATCCAAGGGCTATGCTTGGTCCATGCTAAATCAATGGTTATGATTGTTGTTGGTTAAAACCAACAACATTAATTTAAATTAAAAAATGTTGCAACATTATCAACATAATTTAATTTAACATTAACTAATTAAGAGATAATGTGATAAATAAAATGGAGTCAACCAACCTCCCTAAAATTGGGGGGCGTCACCCATGAACAATTCATGGGTGACGCCACCTATGAATGATGGTCAATTTTGGCTCCTTTTTATTTATCTTATTATTCCTTAATTAATTTTGTATTCACCAAATTAATTCCCAATTAATTTGGGAATATTTCAATCATGCCATTGAATATTATGTGAATCATATTCACAACCCAAACTAGTTAGTAAATTGCATTTCCAATTAATTAATAAATGTGAATCTAATCCACATTATTAATCAACAAATGCTATTCACATAAATTCTCTCTCTTATATATGTATATTATAAATCATATTTATAATACACATATATCATGGATAGTGTTATCCACATTCTCTTAATCCTTGATAATTAAATCCCATTTAATTATCTTAGATAATCATTTTCACAATATGAATTATATTCATATTAAGCTTGATAATTAAATCTCATTTAATCATCAAGTCCTTGCTTGGATATTTCATCAAATGAATTATTCTTTAACCCTTTCAAGAATAATGTACATTCTCCGCAGATACTTGGAGATAAGGACAGGGCGATTGTATTATTCCATGTATAGTGACTTGGATATTGAGATATTATCTCAAATCCAGATCGAACGAACCTCCCATAGATGCTTGATTAAATCAAGACCGCAAATCTAATCTTCATTGAATCTGAATCTCATTCAGATCAATGTCCAACACTTGGACTAAGATCAGATTGCTTCTCTACTGGAAGGAGTCACTAAAATCCAGACCTTTTTCATCACTCCCTCGGAATGGAAGCGTCATGGATATACAATCGTTTATGATCACATCACCCTTCAGGTATTCCCAATACCTGTACATCCTGCATACTGGAAGACCCATGATCAACCCGAAGATCAAGATCATTTTTATACTGTCTTCTTCAGGGTTTAATCATTAAGTTTCTCAATCTTGGTCATTGGGAGTTGGTATTGATCATATGCTTTCTCAAAGCATATATCATACCTTCAAATTCATGTCATGCTTCCAAAGCACGACGACCATGCATGGAATTTGATCGATCCCAATACCTCATGAGTGAGCTCATGTCTTCCGGTTCATAAGTGAACCTATATAATCCCTTTGAGAGATCATATTGCTCATATACCCTTGTATGCACACCAGCTCGCCGGTGTATAGACCTTGGTTAGGTCATCAACCTATTGGTCTGCCAAATGTACATACTTAGATATATAGCAATACATCTGTCTCCGGTCAGAGGATGCATGCCTATGCTGTGATAGCATTCAACATAGGACTTAAGTTATCTCGATCTCGTTAGGTCAACCCATTGACCTAATTAATCTGACACCTCCGAATCACAATTCCCATGCAGAGGACCTGCATCAAGAGGTCGGTCAGATATCAACCTATGTGAGAAAGGATTGCCATCTCCTACTCAGGCTGGAGATCTCCACTTGACAATCATTTGACGGTGCTTGATGAGTCCTCTATCTAACTCTTTAGATATTCATCCAAACACCAGCCTCTATTATCTATTTAATGAATCAATAGCTATATGATCATCAAGCTGGCCATGGTACATAACCCTAATTGTACAGAGGGACCTTATAGTGCATTCATTCATATAATTTCAGAAAGGGAGTGAAACATCAATAACTTTTATTGATAAACTTAAATATTACAATAACATTTATTGTAAGAATGGTTCGCCCAGGGCTCACATGTCTAACAATCTCCCACTAGCCCTCAGAACCATTCAGGTACAATCCGTAAACCCATACTCATTACATGCTGGTCAAAAACCTTCTGTGTCAGAGGTTTGGTAAGAGGATCATCAATGTTGTCGGCAGAGGCCACCTTGGTGATGATGATATCACCACGCTTTTGAATCTCCCGAATGATGTGGTATTTCCTTTCCACGTTCTTGCTCTTCTGATGGCACCTGGGTTCCTTTGCTTGGGCAATGGCTCCAGTGTTATCGCAGAGTAACGGGACGGGAGTATCAGAGGAAACTACGCCAAGCTCCAAGATGAACTTGCGCAACCACACCGCCTCCTTTGCAACATCTGATGCGGCAATGTATTCAGCTTCTGTTGAATCCACCGTAGTGTCCTGCTTCTTGCTTCTCCAGCTCACAGCACCACCGTTCAACAGGAATACAAACCCTGATGTCGACTTTCGATCATCAATATCTGACTGGAAGTCTGAATCTGTATATCCCAAGACTTGGAGATCACCATCCCCATAGACCAAGATGTAATCTTGCGTCCGTCTTAGATATTTGAATATGTTCTTTACTGCATTCCAGTGTTTCTCTCCATAGCAGGATTGGTAACGACTTACCACTCCCACTGCATGGCAGATGTCTGGCCTAGTACACATCATGGCATACATCAAGCTTCCTACGGCTGATGCATAAGGGCATCCAGCCATGGCCTTCTTTTCCTCAACACTTAGAGGAGCCATCCCTTTGGACAGATGGATACCATGTCCTAAGGGGAGGAATCCTTTCTTCGAACTATCCATGCGGAATCGTTCAAGAGTCTTCTTGATGTATCCATGTTGTGATAATCTCAATATTCTCTTTTCTCGGTTTCTGAACAACTTCAGGCCTAAGATGTAAGAGGCTTCTCCAAGATCTTTCATCTCGAAGGTATGGGATAGCCAAATCTTCACACTGGTCATCATTCCTGTATCATTCCCAATGATAAGGATATCATCTACATAAAGCACGATGAACACAATGGCGCTCCCACTAAGCTTCTTGTACACACAAGGTTCATCAGAATTTTGCACAAAATCATAACTCTTTATGGTTTCGTCAAATCTGATGTTCCAGCTACGAGAAGCTTGTTTGAGCCCATAGATGGATTTCTTCAGCTTGCATACTATACCATCCTCAGCTATGAAGCCCTGGGGCTGCTCCATATAGATATCCTCCTCGAGGTATTCATTGAGGAAAGCCGTCTTGACGTCCATCTGCCAGATGTCGTAGTCAAGAGATGCAGCTATAGCCAGCAGTGTTCTGATGGACTTAAGCATGGCCACATGAGAGAATGTCTCATCATAGTCGATGCCTTCTCTCTGTGTGTAGCCCTTGGCTACGAGCCGTGCCTTGAAAGTCTCTACTTTCCCATCAGGTCCCCTCTTTCTCTTGAAGATCCATTTACACCCAATGGGTTTTACCCCTCTAGGTGGATCCTCTAGGGTCCATACACCATTCTTATGCATGGAGTCAATCTCTGACTTCATTGTTAGCATCCATCTATCCATGTCATGATCCGCAAGTGCTTCATCATATGAAGAAGGATCATTGTCAGTCTCACCTGACACATGGAATCCATACCTTTCAGGTGGTGCAACCACCCTCGAACTCCTTCGAAGAGGTATGGGTGTTTCATCTTCATTTATCTCTTCAGTTTCTGGTTCAGGAATCTCAGAATCCTCAGGAGATTCAATGAGTTCCTCTACTTCATTCCTGTCTTGACCTTTAAGGAAATCATCCTCCAGAAATTTCACATCCCTATCGACAAAAACCTTTTGGGTCTCAGGGTCATAAAGTTGGTATCCGATACCATCTTTAACATACCCAATGAAGTAGCACTCACGAGTGCGAGATTCTAGCTTACTTGCGTCCACGTTCTTTACATGAACCAAGCATCCCCAAACCCTCAAGTGTTTAACACTAGGCTTGGTACCATACCAGAGCTCGTGAGGAGTTTTTGGTATAGACTTGCTAGGAATCTTGTTTAGGATATATATTGCAGTCTCTACTGCATATCCCCAGAAACTAAGAGGTAAATGTGCTTTACTCATCATTGAACGGACCATGTCCATGATGGTCCTATTGCGTCTTTCAGCAATACCATTAAGTTGGGGAGTTCCAGGAGGAGTGAGATTGGAGACAATTCCATTCTCTTTAAGGTATTCCTTGAACTCATCTGAGAGGTACTCACCACCTCGGTCAGACCGAATTCGTTTGATCTTCCTATCGGTTTGGTTCTCAACCAAAGCCTTAAACTCTTTGAACTTTTCAAAGGTTTCAGATTTATGACGTAGCAGGAAGACAAACCCGTATCGCGAATGGTCATCGATAAATGTCAAATAGTATCGATATCCATTTCTAGTCGCGGTACTGAAGGGACCACATACATCAGTATGTATTAGGTCAAGAATACCTTCACATCTCGTAACCTTGTTACGGAAAGGTGTTCTGGTCATTTTACCTCGAATGCAGTGTTCACAGGTAGGTAAAGATTGAACCTGTAGAAAATCTAAAGGTCCATCCTTTATAAATCTATTGATCCTATCAATAGACAAATGACCAAGCCTGAGATGCCAAATCATGTTTGAATGATTTCCATCCTCCCTGGATCTCTTGGGGTTTTCATTATTAGTGGTAGTAACATTCATGACACATTCATCAATGCACAATTCATAGAGTCCACCAGAAGTCAAAATACCATCCGCAATATATTTATCATAACGGTTTATGATTAATTTATTACAGAAAATGAAGGAATATCCATTTCTAACTAACTTAGATACAGATATTAAATTCCTCCTGACTTCAGGTACATAAAGATACTCTTTAAGCATTAGGACTCGACCACTAGATAATGATAGTCTGCATGTCCCGATGGCGACTGCTGCAACACTTGCATCAGATCCCATCTGGATAACTATCTCCCCATGCTCCAGATTCCTAGTTTCCTGAAACAAATGCAACGAATTGCATACATGAACAGAAGCACCAGAATCTACAACCCAACTTCCTTCTCGTCCAACGAGAAAGCTAGTTTCAATGATGAAAGTAGATTTCATACATGCTGGGGTTTTACCTTTGTCTGTGGACTTCAGGTAATCTGGGCAGTTACGCCGCCAGTGCCCCGGCTTCTTGCAGTGGTGACAGACATCAGTCTTTTTCGATGTCATTAGTGTGGAAGCACTAGAAGATGAACCAACTCCTTGATTCTTCTTCTTTCTCTTCGAGGCTGGGCCCTTCTGAGAACCTTGCTTCCGCCCGCGCTTTCCTCTCACCTGTGCAACCATTGCACTAGTAGAGGGGCCGTCCTTCTTCATGACGTCTTCTGCAGACTTCAATGCAGCTAACAGCCCAGCGTTTGTGAAATCACCTTTGTTCATGTGGTAAGACACAACAAAGTTGTTGAAAGACTTAGGGAGTGACAGGAGAATGAAATCAGCTTGCATTTTAGAATCCAAATATGCCCCCAGGGTTTCCAGCTCAGAGAGGTACCCAAACATTTTGAGTACATGTTCTCTGACAGAGGTCCCTTCCTGCATCTTGCAGCGAATAAGCTCTTTCATCACATTGTAACGCTGCGTGCGGTTTATGTCACCGAACATCTCCTTCAGATTCAACATAATTTCTTGGCAGTGGTTCATTTCCACATGTTGCTTCTGAAGCACATTGAACAATGACCCAAGGATGTAACACCTTGCCAGATTATTGTCTTCATCATATTTATCATTATATGATATATCTTCATCAGTCACTAGATTTGCTATCTTGTCCTTGCTAAGCAAGTAGGAGATGCGCTCTGCAGAGAGAACAAGATCCAAATTTCGGATCCAATCCGAATAATTTGGTCCGGTCAATTGGTTGACCTCCAGAAGCCTGCTAAGTGGGTTCATGGACTTCATTTTCTGAAATTAAGAATGCACTATATTAGAATATATAGATTAAATATATATTCATTTTAAAAATAATTTGATTAAGGCATTTTAAATCAAATTTGTCTTGGTAGGTCAACTTTGAAAGATTATTCCCTAATTGTCTTTCAAAATAAGAGATATACTTACTGCTATATCTCAAGCAAGATCTGGGATCTCCTTTCCTATCTTTGTCACATCCCAATAATATGAGAACTTGCGACTCCGATAAAAAGAAGCGGGAACTCATTCCGCCTTTTGCAAGTCCAACTTGCATTCCCAATTTGGTCTTTAACACCCGGGCCCACCACCCCTAAGATGATGTTGACCCGTTGTTAATTGAACCAACCGTCAACAGGATTAGCACTCGCTATGCGCAATCCAATATCTTCCCAATAATATGAGGACTCGATATTGGGGTCACTACACATACGACCTTACTCTTTCGAGAAGCAAAGAGCCCGATCCAGATGCGCTTGCATACAGGAGCTGTCATTTCGAACAGGCGTCTCCTACATACAATCCCTGGCGACGGAAACCCTTCGCCTTGACGGGAGACTATGGATGTCACTTATGTGATCCTCCACCTCGTATTCAAATTTTATAATTAATTATCGTGAATCATATTCAAATAATTAATTCTTCTAAGGGAAATACACATCTATTCAAAATAGAGTGTTTATTGGATATAGGTAATTTAATCATGTTAAATTAATCATTAATCCAATCATCAACAAACATGTCTTTTACTTGAATAGTAGGTATATTATCAAAATACGTATTATTCGAATTTTAATAATTAGAAAAATACACATTGACTTTCTCCGGTATTATACAATCCCTACCCGCTGTCATGGCCAGTACCGACGAGAGTGGGACGAACCACATATGTTGCAACCCGCGACCCCAATGCTCTCCGACTAGGCACCACATCCGCCTCGGGAAAGGATAATACCAGATAGATCATCATGTACTTTGAGATGCTCATTGGTTTTTCAACCGAAATTATACCATATAATATACATCAAAACATTTTTGATTATATTATAAGGAGATTTACTAGACAAATCCCCAATCCTATTCAAGCAAGAGGGGTTTTTCATGTAAATGTTGTCCTACAACTATTGTAGGATAAACTATGGTTTTTATGAAAGCAATGTTTGTTGATGAAACAATGATCAAGATCTAATATCTCATCATTGTGGTTTAGGCAAGTGTCATTCAATGAAATAATTATTTCTTTAAATATTTCACAAATATTTATCACTAATTATTCCAGAAAATTAACAATTTATTTTCATCATGATAATTGAATGACATATCACAAGGTTCAAGATAAAAAAATGTTAATTTCCAGCAGTGACCCCCCAATCACTAAAACTAACTTATCTTGATCAATTTAAATCCAAAAAATGCAAACCCAGTTTCCAAAGATTGCCTATTTAATTTATTAAAGAACCCAAGTGATAATTCACGCATTTCGAGGCGGATTAAAACCGTAATTATCTCATTAATGACGTTTAAATCCGCAGTTCCCGCAACAGTGAATATAGTCATATTCAAAAAGCCATATCTTGAGCAAATAAAGTCCAAATTTAGTAAACTCAAGTCCTATGCTTTCCTTGTTTAATGGGGAACAAAATCCAATTGAAAATTTCGTGTTTAAACATTTTAAATAGTACAGAAAAATTCAATTAGACAGAGGTGCGAAAATTGAAATGCAGTAAAAATTTTGCAACCCTTTCAAGAACCAAATCGTCTAAGGTTCATGGATCATATCCAAACCTTTATTCCACCTGGCTCTGATACCACTTGAAGGATATTGTGAATCCTTAAGCGCATCACGGAAGCGTGTCGATCGCATCGTATACAATCGGAGCAACTAGTCGTACTAGATGCTAGATGCAGCGGAAATTAAAATTTTTAACTTTAAAGATGAAACCACATGATCACGAGAACACTTCTCGGATCGTTTCATCAAACCACAAAGTACAAGGA
Source organism: Ottelia alismoides (assembly GCA_037367405.1). Taxonomy (NCBI): domain Eukaryota; kingdom Viridiplantae; phylum Streptophyta; class Magnoliopsida; order Alismatales; family Hydrocharitaceae; genus Ottelia; species Ottelia alismoides. Next base: position 538,132 of record JAZKJV010001997.1, on the reverse strand, counting down.
ATACCTCTTGAAGCGTGGTTGTGATCGCGAGATCCCAAAGTAGAGATCCTCCTATCTTAAGTCCGACCCACGGAGAATGCGCTTGCGGGCACGATGATGAGTCGCGTCCTTCCCGCAATCCTTTGACGAAGATCCAAGCGTCGAGGCATAGCAAAAAAATGATCTCCTTCCTAATACACAAAGTGGACGGACACTTGAATATTAGGGAGACCCCACGAGAATGAGAGAGAGAGAGAGTAGAGTTCTTCAACTCAAGAATGTTGTAACTTGGAAAGGCTACTCGAGCCCTCCTTTTATACTAGTTTAGGATCCAATGGATCTCAATCCATGGGACACATGGATCCAAGGGCTATGCTTGGTCCATGCTAAATCAATGGCTATGATTGTTGTTGGTTAAAACCAACAACATTAATTTAAATTAAAAAATGTTGCAACATTATCAACATAATTTAATTTAACATTAACTAATTAAGAGATAATGTGATAAATAAAATGGAGTCAACCAACCTCCCTAAAATTGGGGGGCGTCACCCATGAACAATTCATGGGTGACGCCACCTATGAATGGTGGTCAATTTTGGCTCCTTTTTATTTATCTTATTATTCCTTAATTAATTTTGTATTCACCAAATTAATTCCCAATTAATTTGTGAATATTTCAATCATGCCATTGAATATTATGTGAATCATATTCACAACCCAAACTAGTTAGTAAATTGCATTTCCAATTAATTAATAAATGTGAATCTAATCCACATTATTAATCAACAAATGCTATTCACATAAATTCTCTCTCTTATATATGTATATTATAAATCATATTTATAATACACATATATCATGGATAGTGTTATCCACATTCTCTTAATCCTTGATAATTAAATCCCATTTAATTATCTTAGATAATCATTTTCACAATATGAATTATATTCATATTAAGCTTGATAATTAAATCTCATTTAATCATCAAGTCCTTGCTTGGATATTTCATCAAATGAATTATTCTTGAACCCTTTCAATAATAATGTACATTCTCCACAGATACTTTGAGATAAGGACAGGGCGATTGTATTATTCCATGTATAGTGTCTTGGATATTGAGATATTATCTCAAATCCAGATCGAACGAACCTCCCATAGATGCTTGATTAAATCAAGACCGCAAATCTAATCTTCATTGAATCTGAATCTCATTCAGACCAATGTCCAACACTTGGACTAAGATCAGATTGCTTCTCTACTGGAAGGAGTCACTAAAATCCAGACCTGTTTCATCACTCCCTCGGAATGGAAGCGTCATGGATATACAATCGTTTATGATCACATCACCCTTCAGGTATTCCCAATACCAGTACATCCTGCATACTGGAAGACCCATGATCAACCCGAAGATCAAGATCATTTTTATACTGTCTTCTTCATGGTTTAATCATTAAGTTTCTCAATCTCGGTCATTGGGAGTTGGTATTGATCATATGCTTTCTCAAAGCATATATCATACCTTCAAATTCATGTCCTGCTTCCAAAGCACGACGACCACGCATGGAATTTGATCGGTCCCAATACCTCATGAGTAAGCTCATGTCTTCCGGTTCACAAGTGAACCTGTATGATCCCTTTGAGAGATCATATTGCTCATATACCCTTATATGCACACCAGCTCGCCGGTGTATAGACCTTGGTTAGTTCATCAACCTATTGGTTTGCCAAATGTACATACTTAGATATATAGCAATACATCTGTCTCTGGTCAGAGGATGCATGCCTATGCTGTGACAGAATTCAACATAGGACTTAAGTTACCTCGATCTCGTCAGGTCAACCCATTGACCTAACTAATCTGACACCTCCGAATCACAATTCCCATGCAGAGGACCTACATCAAGAGGTCGGTCAGATATCCGCCTTTGTGAGAAAGGATTTCCATCTCCTACTCAGGCTGGAGATCTCCACTTGACAATCATTTGACGGTGCTTGATGAGTCCTCTATCTAACTCTTTAGATATTCATCCAAACACCAGCCTCTATGATTTATTTAATGAATCAACAGCTATATGATCATCAAGCTGGCCATGGTACATAACCCTAATTGTACAGAGGGACCTTATAGTGCATTCATTCATATAATTTCAGAAAGGGAGTGAAACATCAATAACTTTTATTGATAAACTTAAATATTACAATAACATTTATTGTAAGAATGGTTCGCCCAGGGCTCACATGTCTAACAGAAAACTCACAAAGTGTTATTGTGGTTTAAGTGGTGGGGATTACTACTTGACAACTTGGGCTTAAGCATTTTGGGTGGTTGTCAACGGGTCCATTTGAGCCCGAACCCAATAAGTTGTCAAGGCCAGTTTTCCTCGATAACGGACCAGGAACCTAAGCCCGGGACGTTACAAATGATATCAGAGATAAATTCTCTCTGATAGTGGAAAGGGCTACTCGAGAGGTGGAGCTGCCCCTACAAAGAGGTTGGAGGAAAAGGCTACCCGGAACGTGCAGCCGCCACTTTCACTGGGAATAAGTGATGGCCATGTCGCAACGAGGACGTTGCCAATACAAGTGAGGGAGGTTGTGATGAATACCCATTCATCACTCTTTATTCTTATATTTTAGCTACAAAAACCTTTGCAAATGCATGTATATTCATGTAAATACAAATAATTATCAAAAGCATGCATTGTATAAAGTTTAATAATTAGCATGTTTTTATGCAAAAATAAAAGAATAAAGAGTAAAAAGAAAAAGAGGGAAATATTTAGAATAAATATTGAGCAACCTAATCCCAAGGGAGGGCTCAGCATGGGCCTGACCGCATAAAAGCCGAAGTAGAGGGAGATAGGGGCTCATGTGTGTAAATATATATGTAAATAAAATAAAAATATTTTCCTCCCAAAAATAGACTAAAAAGGGCTTGTAAATATTTGTATATATTGATAAATATAAAAACAAGAGAAATTAAAAAGAAAATAAAAACATCACTCATGTACATAGTCCCCATGTATATAGTCCCTCCACCTTGTATTTATTTAGCCTTATAAATAAATAAAATTAATCTCCAAAAATCTTGTACATATTCTATGACTTATGGTGTAAATAAATAAATTAAATTAAAACAAAATAAAAACAAAATAAAAATTACAGACTTAAAAATCAAAAATAATATTGTAAATATACCATGTACATATCTATTTATTTCACCTATGTACATAAATAATAAAAATAAAATAAAAATATCTTTTTATTCCTTATTTTATGATATAAATAAATAAAATATAAAATGGGAATAAAATTGTATAAAAATAACAAATTCAAAATCAAAATTAAAATCCTATATATTGTATATATACCTATATATAACCCTACTATGTAAATACACTATTTTTACTTTGAAAAATTATTAAAAATCACTAAAAAATAGAAAAAAATTAAAACAAAAATATTTCATGTTTTGACTTTTTAATAATTCGGCCGTTTTCTATTTTTAATTTAATTTCTAAATATTTGCCACGCGGCCGCTTCCCATTGGTCCAGGGAATTGTTGACCGCCCGGTCAACTGCCCCCCTCAGGACCACTTCCCACGGGTTTTGACACCCGACCCGATTTCTCGCATTTTTCGTGTCTAAACCCAATCATCCTCCCCCCAAACCCCGGGTCCGTTTTGATCACGTCAGATCCGGCACCCTCGCCGACACATCCGTCTCGGGATCCGCGCACTCCATTGCCCTACCCGCGCTCATCTTCCCGGACCCTCCAACGTATATAGATCGAGCCCCGCCACCTTCATTCCCATCTTTGGCTCATTCACTCCACCCCCAGTGACCTCCAGTGCGTGAGCGAGAGTGACAGCTCGCTCCGGGTGCTGTCGCAGCGAGGAGAGGGGCAGTGGCCCACTGATCCGGCGAGATACACCGCCGTGCTCCGCCCAGAGCAGGAGCTCGAGCCTCGGAGGTCGACGCTCCTCGAGGCAAGGACCAGGAGCTGCGCAAGCTTCTTCCCAGTCAATTCCTTCACCCAGGTAGACCCGTTGTCCTTTCCTTTTCCCTATTTTTTGATTATCCCCAATCCACGCCGCCGCCGCTTTCTTTCGATTCCGACCACCTCATAGTCCCGCTCGATCATCGGAATCCACCTTCGCCTCCGCCTTCCTCCCGCGCACGTTCTGCACCCCTACATTCAACCCAGCTCGCACAGGAGCTGGTGTTCGAGCTCCTCCGTCCAGACCCTCGCCGGAGCTCGCTCATACCGACCCCCCGACCACCGTCACCTCGCCTAACCGGGTCGAGGTAGTTTGCCCTCGACCCGCGAGTCTTCTGGACCCATTTTGCAGGTACCACAAGGACCAACTGAGGTCCTCCTATTTGAGCCAGGAGACGCTTCTCCGCCGGAGTTGACCGGGCTCCCTAGAGCTCCGTCGCTTCATCGGAGGAGCCCATTTGACGCGGAGGCCCCCGACGATTCTTCCCCGATCACCAGAGCCCCGCGAGGAGGTCAGGAGCGTGCGCCTTGGGTCGGCGAACTTCGCTGGCAGACAGTTCTTCCTCGACCTTCGTCAACCGTTCGATCGGCCTCCCGCTCTAGTTTTCATCCGAGCCATCCATCCCAAAAGCAACAGCGACCACCCGATCCTTGGAGAGACGATCTGGACCGCCCGATGTGCAAGGCCTAGCCACCGATACCCTCACCCGTTCGATCCTCCACGTGGCGAAGCCACCGCCATCCGATCATCGCGAGGAGCCCAGCTTTGGAGGGCCATCTGATCCTGACCGTTCATCTACCACGTGGCATCCATCCAGCGGCTCGACTTAATAAAGGGTAATTTACCCTTAGGCCCTCTCTTTTCTTTCGTTTAGCATTTAGTCCTGTAAATATGTTATCTAGTTGTTTAGTTTTTGGTACAATTGCATTGAGGAACCCTGCACTTTATTTCGTTCGCATTTATGCCCCTGTGTATGGTGTAGCACGTGCTTCGACACGTGGTTTTCTGGGCTATTTGCATTTTATACCTTGTAGTTCTGAGATGTTATGGAATGAATGAATAGTTTTGGATTATTGCATTTATACCCCTGTGCGTAAAGTAATTGTGCATGTGCGTTTATTTTTGGGATAATTGCAAACAAGTCCTTGGGCTTTTGGTACCTGTTACCAAATAGTCCTCGAAGCTTGTTTTCCTTACATTTAGGTCCCTGAGTGCCCCATGCATGTGCCACGCGCGTGTTTTCCTGGGTATTTTGCACCTGACCCCCAGGACTCTTGGTATTTGCACTTAGGTCCCTGTGCACAGTACCCACTTCTTATTTTGAATAAAATAGCAAAACAACTTCAAATCCAATGAAATTTGGACACATGGCTCCTGCCATTGTGTAAAATTTTCTGGGATTTTTGGAGACATTTTTATTTTGATTTGATATTTTTAAAAATTCAAAAACATCACTTTTCATCACTGTCTGACTTTAAAAATCCCAAAAAAATATTAAAATTCATCTAAAAATCACAAAAAAATTATCTACTGTTTTTTTGTTGTGCTTGATTTTCTAGCCAATTTTAGCTATTTTTCATTATATAAAACTCCTAAAAATTGAAAAACACCTAAAAATTTCTAAAATTTCTAATAAATAAACTAAAAACCCAAAAATAATAATTTTGGTGCTCAAATTTTTCTTGTTTCATTCTCTATACAGAAAAAGTACCTCCAGGCTTATTGGGGATTTCTATATATTTTATCTAGGTCCCTTAAGCTTGGCGGGACAGTTCCTTTATTTTCTTGCACTGTTTGATTTTTAGAAAATAAAATAATCCCGGCCAAATCAAGGATTTGGGGCTTCTTGCATGACCCGCGATAGCCGAAAAACTAGCGCGGGGGAATTGGTCGACTCGGAGAGGCCTGATTGACGCGCTGGGAAAGCTAGTCTTGCATAGACTAAGACTATCAAAAATCCGCATTTTCTTCTTCATTTTCTTATTTGAAAAGATTGATTGATTCCAAAAATTCACCAAAACAGTAAAAAACATAAAACACACAAAATATTTTTATTAGAATTTTTTGATTGATTTTTGATGCATTAAATAAATTGTTGAATTGCCTTGCTTATTAGTTTTCTTTAGTTTCTTAATTAATTAAAAATCTAAAAAAATATAAAAACCCTAAAACCACCAAAAATACTCTTTTCTTCTCTTTCCTTCTATTTTTGACTCCTTCGTAGGCCGCAAGGCCTTCACGTGCTCCCTGAGTTCGACCTTGGTCGCTATACCAGGTTAAAATAATAGCAAGACCGCTATATTGATTTCGAGTTGATTTTGTCTTATATTGGTGGTCTCCTTTTTCTTGATTGATCGAGCCTGATTGCTTGGATCGCAACGACCATTTAGCACCTTATACCCTAGTGGTCAGGACGGTCATCAGAATGGCGCCGTTGCTGGGGAGCACGACTTAGTAGTCGTTTTTCCGCGGTTTTCTTTTCGCGGCTTTCTGTACATATTCTTGTATGTACATTTGACATGTTTATACATTTATCTGGACTGACTACTTTTGTTTGATTTCTTGCGGGGGTCCGAGGACCGAGACGGCTTTCTTCGGAAGCCGAGCAACCGCGGGAACCGGAGGCGGCTCTCTTCTTCACAGAGCTGCAGGAGAGCGCGAGGAGCGAGCAGGAGTGTGGGAGCCGCGGGATAGCCACGAGAGTAGTGTAGAGTAGATTAGCTTTATTTCCCGCACATTTGAACTATTGTAATAATACAGGTACTCAGAGACAGTTGGACTCTCGGGTCTGTTTCGCCGAGCACTGGTGTGCTCGGGGGACCCTTTAGACTAGTTTAGATTTTTCGCGGCTTTTTCGCGGTTTTACCTTTTTAGCTGCCTTTTACGGTTTTCCGCGGTTTTTCTCGAGCCCTTAGACTTAGGACTTTCTGCTTGACTGTGCCGTAATTAGTAGGATCCCCACACTTAATTGCTTGCATGTTCCTATAGAGCGATAATTGGACCTACTAATAACTCATTAATAAAAATAGTTTAGTCGCTTTCCTAAGAGCTACGCGCCGTGAGCCTTCCCCGTCAAGCGCTACTCCTGAACTCGACCTGTCGAGAAGAGGAGGGGTGGGTCTAGACCGGACTCTTTGGATCGAGGGCGAGTGACTAAGCTAGACGGTTCTGTCGAGTAGAAATTGTCTGTTTAGGACTCAGTTTTCACCGTTGCACCATATAGGTAGTTTCTTTTCAGCCTTTAAATTCTGCGCGGATCATCTTGCATGTAGACTGCTGGAGTCAAGTATGCATTTCTATCTCTGCATGCATCATTGATTCTTGCGCATCGGCTTTTTCATCTTCTCCCCCCTGTTTTTAACTTAATAATCAGGAGAACCGAAAAATTCGTTAGGTGCTTTTGCTTGCATTAAAAAATCTAAAAAAGAAAAAAACCATAAAATTGGGACTGCTAAAACTATCGACCCTAAAAGACACCTCACCTAAAAATTTGTCTTGGGGAGAACAACCCCCTCATTGCTTGGTTTGATTGTGCGAGAGAGTGACCCATACATTAGGTAAAGCCCTCCGGTGCTCATCTCGACTGATTACCGACTCTTCTGTGCGGGACAGTCGGTTGAGAGAGTATCGGGTATCCCAACAGGTCACGTAATCGCTCTGATATTTTGATTGTTCACCAAAATAAAAATTGACAAGATAATTTAACCGAGCCTTTACGGTCTTCAGCTCGCGTTGCGTTGGTGAACTGGGGTTTTGCTTTTGTTCATAGTTTTTCCAGATCTCATCCTCCTTACTCGCCAGATCACGATGATGGGCAGGAGGTCTCTTAGGCAGCCTCTGGCTGCACCACTTTTTAGCACTCCTGACCATTCATCTAGGTCGGTTCGTGGGAGCTTAGACCCGCTCTCCGAACCTGAGTATGACTCCGCCCTGTTCCCCCTCGACCACCCTTCTTCTTCTGATTCAGAGATATCAGTGCCAGAGGAGAGACAAACAGATGATTTATCGGCATCTGAGTTCGGTTGTTTTAGTTTTTCAGAGACGATGGCCGGCAGTTCCGATGATCGCACCGAAGGTCCATGAGGAGAGCAGCATTTCGTTTTGGACCAGGGTTCGATCAACTCCACCCTGATCGCCTCCCTCGAGTCAGTGCAGCAGCAGTTGAGGGATCAGGGGACATTCATGATGGACATGAGGAGAGAGCTCGAGCAGTTGAGAGCCAACCGCGAGGAACACCTTGCAGCTCTTACCTCGGTTTCACGGTTTGGCGACAGAGGAGCCTCATCTCCACCTGCAGGAGTTTGAGATGATATGCAACACTGTCCACGATCGTCAGGTGGACCAGGATACTATCAGGATGATTGCCTTCCCCTTTTCCTTAAGCAGACAGAGCAGCCACCTGGCTGAAGCACCTGGGGAAGTTTGTCTACACTTGGGAGCAGCTCCGCGCTGAGTACTTGCACAAGTACTATCCACTCGGGCGGACCAATGCAGCGAGAGCCCTCATCAGCAACTTCTCCTTGCTCCCCAACGAGTAATTCCATGAGGCATTGGAGAGGTTCCGTGAGCTGACTGATCGATGCCCGCACCACGACATCTCGAAGTCGAACCTTGTTCAGAGCTTCTTCAGCGGGCTGACACCAGAGCTTCAGGGCTTGGTGAACGCTTCTTGTGGCGGGTCTTACTTCGCCAAGGATCACGACCAGATCTGGGCCATCTACGAGGAGATGGCCGAGAACTACATGGTGATGTCCCAGACCAGGTTATACACTCAGGGCAGACCCCAGCAGCCAGGACCCGTGCAGTACCAGAGGATAGCACGGGTCAACGCCGTCCTTCCAGTTCGTCCGCAGTAGCAGCAGCACAGGCAGAGTCCACAGCTGCGGACATGGGCATCATTAGAGAGAAGTTGGATCGGATGGAGCTGATAGAGAAGAAGCAGTGCCAGAGCATCACTCAGATGGAGAAGATGGCACAGACTCTGAGCGACATGAAGACCCAGCTCATGTGTCTCCAGGAGGCGCAGACGGCTTCCCAGCCCCGTCTTCTATCGCGAGGCGATCACAGCAGCAGCAGCAGCTCGTCCCAGCGCTCCAGCTCACACCAGCAGCCTAGACAGGTTCATCTTGTACAAGGCGGAGCCGTACCAGCAGCCGCAGCCCACTCACCAGTCACCACCATCTCAACTTGCAGATGGTGGTATACGAGCCTGATCAGCCTCTGGCAGTACTCCCGCCAGCCACGTACGATGCAGAGCCATTGATGGATGTCAACGGGATTTGGTATGACCGCCCTCAGCCTGGAATCCGACGAGACCATCCCGGATTCAGGTGGGGGAGTGGAGGTACCCAACCCCAGCAGCAGCCATCTAGTCAGGGAGGGCAGTACAGCCAGCAGAGAGATCACCAGCGCAGCAGCCCCCAGTGTACCATCCACAACAGCAGCAGTCTTCCTATGGTCCTCGTCCCTATCAGCAGGGACAGTCTTGGAGGCGTGAGAAGCCTCACCAGCAGCAGCAACAACATCACTCATACCCCTCTCAGCCACAGCAGCAGCAGATCCAGCAGCCTCACTACCAGAGAGGCTACCCGTCGGGTTCTCATGAGAACCCTGTTTTGGATGACATAGCCCGCCTCCTCACAGATCAGCAAGCTACGTTCAGATGGGAAATGGACGAGTTCCGCCAGGAGATGCGGGACATTGTGAGAGGGAAGGCCGCCGAACCCCAACAACCTGAAGCGGAAATCTGAGCAGGTAGTTTGTACTGAGTATACCACTCCTAGTGATGCATTTGGTGATATGACTGGATATCTGTTTGATATTGATTTTGTCACACTTAGGAGCGGTAGGATGCCAGCAGGCGGCGCCTCAATTGAGCTACATCATGAGGATCCACCTAGAGCGCCCGACGAGGAGGATGATGATGGTGGTACTGATGCCACCAAGGATGCTGATTCCACCGGCGGTACTGAGGCCGCCATTTCACCAGTTCGAGGAGGTGGTACTGAGGCCACTCCTGAAGCCGAGCCAGAGCGCGGTACTGAGGCCGCGAGTCTTCCAGCTGAGCCAGCCGATGGTGGTACTGAGGCCACCAGAGTTCATGTAGAGAGATCTGTTGTTTTTCCTTCACTTGATGTATCTATGAACAATTCTGTGAATAAAGGAAAGGGTTTATTTTCTTCTGGTCCCACTGTGGTGCATGATGTATGTGTGGATCCGGTCGTCGAACCGCCTAGACCCTTTTCTAGTCCTTCATCTGAGAAGGACCCAGTGATCCCCTTCCCTAGAGCCCTTCAGATGGGGAAGGGGAAGAAAACAGAAAATCTAAAAAAAGAGACCAGGAAGAGTTCAGCCAGCAGATGATAGATCGTTTTCACATACAGCTGACTCTTCAGGAGGCTTTGCAGCACATTCCCCTTCTCCAGCGTTCATTGAGAGACAGGACCACAGTCAGGAGGAAGAGGAGGAACCACCACTCTGAGATCCATGTGCTGACGAAAGCCACGTGTTTCGCGATCCAGAACCGTCTGCCGATCAAGAGGCCAGATTCAGGAGCCCCATATATCAGATGTCATATCAGGGAGCAGAGGTTTGACCGTACTCTATTGGACAGCGGATCGTCTATCAACCTCCTTCCGGCAGCCCTTCTCGATAGCTTCGAGTTGGGCACCCTTAGACAGAGCAGGACAGTCCTTCAGTTTGCTGATAGATCTGTCAAGAGGCCGAAGGGGTTGTTGCGAGACGTTGTCGTCACTATTCAGGGTTTGCAATTCCCCGTGGACTTCGTAGTGTTGGACATGGAGATCCCTGATTCAGTGACCGATACCCCCATCATTTTAGGTCGCCCGTTCTTGGCCACAGCCAAGGCAGTGACCGACCATGATAGCGGGAAGGTATACTTTCGCGTCAAGGGCGGAAGTGTACAAATAGAGACGGTCGAGGACAACAGAGCCAGAGAGAGATCATGCTCAGAGACCACTTCAGATACAGAGCAGCTCAGAAGTACAGGACTAGACATCCACCAAGACTGTGACTTTGTGATCACAGACGATGAGGCAGTTTGGGCAAACCCAACAGCACAGGCTATCCTCTCATTTTCAGACACCGCTGATGCAGAGATGACAACAGAGGAGAGCTTGGAGAGCACATTCCTGGTTCAGGATACTTTAGAGGCAGCAGAGCAGGTTCTCGACCGCGACACGGATTTTTGTGATATTGGTGGTACTGATGCCACCTTGTGTGATGCAGATCCCTCGGAGTCAGAGTCTGAGTGGGCAGATTGTAATGATTATATGCCAGACTTGATTTCCACTGAGCCTACAATTGAGGAGGAGGTAGATGCCGAGCAGATCAGAGACAGTTCAGTTGAGCAGCCTTCTCCAGATCCAGTTTGCGAGAGTACGCTTTCAGTCTCCCGGACAGATTTGGCAGCATACACGCGTCTTCTTTCGAAGCCAGATTTGCCAGCACCCAGTTGTCCAGAGCTGAAGCCACTTCCTGCGTCGCTGAAGTATAGATTCCTTGCGGGTGAGCATGAGATGTACCCAGTGACGATGCGCAAAATCGACCCTTTACTAATGCTAAATTAGCACTTGGAAATGTCGAAGCAGTCGGGCCGATTTTGGTCGTCAAAAGATCACCTCATTTAAAGATATGCGATAATACATCAAAATGAGATGATCGTTATTTATTTTACTTGGCAAGAGACCAAGGTCGAACTCAGGGACACGAGCCTCTCTCGTATTGATCGGATTTAAGTGTGTTTAACTAAGCGTAGAGTTAAAGGCATATAGGTCAAAATATGCAAAGACAAAACAAAACAATGCATTAAAACATAAAACATGCAATTTTTTATCAAATTTTATAATGCAAATAAGTGATCATGCAAAGCGAATGATATGCCCCAAAAATCATAGTCACTTGAGCCATAGAAAAAAATGCAAGTTGAACTGAGTTAGCATTAAGAAGCATTCTACCTTCATTAAACAAGTTGGCATGATAAATAAAGAGATCAAGACACTTAGATAATAAAATAATACATCATAGTTCATAGTATCAAATCTGAAATTTAACCATGCCATAGTGAAGAGGACGAGAAGAGCTTCAAAACGAAACTGAAATCAACTTGATTGGAGCTAAGTAGCTCAAGATATGCAAGTTCAAAGATAAGGGCATAAATGAAAGAAAAACATGAAAATAAAATTGCATACAGGCCCCTGGGAGGGACGAAAATGTAATAAAAATAAAGTTCGGGACCTTCCCTGAAAATGACCCACACGCACAGGGGCATTTTTGCAATTGATTAAAACCCGCAAGGGCATAATCGCAAATTACCCCACCGTGCGTGTGATCTGCACGTGATGCAGGACCATTCTGCAATTCTGGAGAAGATATGGGCATCTCTGCAATTTACCCAGAGTAGCACGTGCGATGCACGTGCTATCTAGGCTCGGACGAAGGGTAGGCTCGGCAGAGGTTCGAGGCAGCCTCGGCTAGGCTCGGACAATTCGAAGCTCGGTGCATGCTCGGTGGAGGCTCGGAGCAACCGAACCTGGAGGCACGGAGACAAAGGCTCGGGCGCGTTCTGGTGATGCCACGTGGCTCTATCGCGGTCCGTTGGATCGAACAGATCCAACAGCTGGCAGAAGACGTCGACGTGGCTCTATCATGGCCGTTGGATGGTCGCTGGGGTTGGGCCATCCAACGGCAACTGTGCTTCGTCCTCGGGCTTCAGCTGGCGGCGACTTTGGAGCTCCGGCGAAGGAGCTCCTCCTCCGCCGCTCTGTCCTGGCCCCGGTGGTGCTCGCCCGAAGCTTCTGAAGGTCGGTCGATGAAGCTTGGAGCTCGGGCGAGGCTTCTGGTAGCTCAGCTCAGGTCGCCGGGGCTCCTATGTCGAGAACGCCAGTTGCGAAGATGACCCCGGCGAGGCTTCGGCCATTTGACATACAGGTCACCTGCAAGGTTAGTAGTACATAGCCGAGGCATAGAGTGCGTGCGTGAGGGAAGTGAGAGCTCAGGCGGGTGGAGAATATGGAGAGCTCGGAGCTCCTCCGCCGTGGGTGGCGGAGGAGGTGGGTGACAGTGGTCTGAGGGATGGCGGAGGGAGAAGGTGAGCGGAGGGAGTCGCGATGAAGGGGGATCGGAGGCGGAGCTAATGGGGTGGTCATCGGAGCGAGGGGATGGCCGGATAGGCCTAGAAAATTAATGGAAATTAACGAAAAATACAGAGGAAGAAGAAGGACTTACCTTGTCGGAGATGGAGTGGGAGCTTGGGCTGAGCTTCCCGGTGGAAGCCCCGGTCTTCGCTGGACCTCCGCAGCGACTGGAGGCAGCTCGAGCGGTCGCCAAGAGGCGCCGCAGCTCCGCCGTCGAAGGCGGAGGGTCTCACCGGGATTGGAGTCATCTTCGCTCAATCGCACCACCTCCCCCTGTCACGGGGAGGCGGAGGAGGGCTGGGCTCCCTTCCTCGTAAAGGTGGACCGTTTGAAATGGAGGGGGAGGCGAGTTTTTTAAAGAGGATGCTCGGCGGTTTGCTGGCGAAGACGTGAGGTTTGACCGTGGACATAGAGCGACTGGAGGGTAGTTAGGGATGACTTAGTCGCGGGCGAGGGTCGTGGTTGATGGAGGAAGGACGTGGGGCTATTGGCGAGTGGAGATGGTGGAAGATGAAGACGAGAAAAATGGAAGGGGGAGCGGTGCGTGAGTGGAGATCGTGTGCGAGAGGGAGATGGTCTGGAGGTAGACGATGGTGGTCGGCCGTTGGATCTGAGATCCAACGGCTGACGGTTGGGCGCGAATGAGTGGCGCGGATGGAATCTGGGCGGAGCGATCGGAGATCATCCATAGTGCCACGTGGCGTGAGCAGAAGAAGGCGGAAACGAACGGTGAGGATGGAGTGCGGGGGATGATCTGAGGGCTGCGGATAATGATCGGCGTGGAAGAAGCACAGCCGTTGGATCCATGAGGGGATCTAACGGTTGTGGTTGACGGCGGATAAGTCAAAGAAGGCCGGGCCACGTGGCGCCCCCAGAATGGGCCACGTGGCCCAATCAGATTATTCAGAAGGTTTTTCTTATTTTTGAGGGCCCTATTGGCCGAATTTGAGAAAACTCAAAACATGAAAGTTGTAGATCTTGATGAGATCTACAAGTTTCATGTTGACCAAAACTCGAAAAGAGATCAAACAAGGGCCCGAAATATTTTTGAAGGTATTTTTAAGTCTAAAAATACCACGAATTTTTGTTTTGTCATTTTTTTGTGGTTTTTAATTTATTTAGGACTCTGTTAATTATAAGACATTAACAGGGATTTATTGACAAACTTTTAAGCAAGGGGGTTAATTATAGGAAATAAAGATGATGAAACTGAGGTTCATCACCCAGTCATTATCTCAGCCGATTTGATTGGAAAGCAGGAATCCCGTCTGATGGGGGTTCTTGAAAAGAACCGCAAGGCAATAGGATGGAGCGTAACAGATCTCCATGGGATCAGTCCGGCCCTGTGCTCCCACCATATCTATCTCGAGGATGAGGCGAAGCCGTCGCGTGAGTTCCAGCGGCGGCTGAACCCAAATCTGAGAGAGGTTGTCATGAAGGAAATTTTGAAATGGTGGAGCCCCGATTTTATCTATCCCATCTCCGACTCCAAGTGGGTCAGCCCTTTGCATGTGGTGCCTAAGAAGACGGGCATCACTACAGTGATTAGCGAGTCTGGAGAGGAGATTGCTACACGAGTACCCACTTCTTGGCAGGTTTGTGTTGACTACAGGAGACTCAACCAGGCCACCAAGAAGGATCATTTCCCCCTGCCCTTTATTGATCAGATTATTGAGAGACTGGCAGGGAAGAGCCATTATTGTTTTCTGGATGGGTACTCGGGCTACAACCAGGTGGCCATCTCTCCTGAGGATCAGGAGAAGACCACCTTTACCTGTCCCTTCGGCACATACGCCTTCCGACGCATGCCATTTGGGCTATGCAATGCCCCTGCGACTTTTCAGAGATGCATGCTGTCGATCTTTTCGGACATGGTAGGGGAGTGCTTAGAGGTCTTCATGGATGATTTATCGGTTTACGGCGACAGATTCGACTCCTGTCTTGACTGCCTAGACCGAGTACTCCAGGGATGTATTGAGGTCCGCTTGGTTCTTTCTTGGGAGAAGAGTCACTTTATGGTGACTCAAGGGACGGTGCTTGGCCACATCATCTCCAACAGGGGCATGGAGGTTGATCCGGCCAAGGTTGATGTCATTAGAAAACTCACACCACCGTCTAATTTGTGGCAGTTACGGTCTTTCCTGGGGCACGTTGGTTTCTACCGGCGGTTCATTCATGATTTCAGTAGGGTTGCCCGACCGTTGACTGACCTGCTGACGAAAGACACCGAGTTCCTTGTCTATGACAAGTGTCTTTCATCCTTTGATACTCTCAAGCAGTGTATTGTTGAGGCTCCTGTCCTCCAGCCACCAGATTGGTTTCTCCCCTTCGAGATCATGATGGACACCTCCGACTTTGCCGTGGGGGCTGTGCTAGGACAGAGGAGGGATGGAGTCCCATTTGCTATCCACTATGCTAGCCGCACCTTGGATTCCCCCCAGCGGAATTATACAGTCACATAGAAGGAGATGCTGGCAGTAGTGTTCGCCCTAGATAAGTTCAGATCGTACATCATTGGATCTAGAGTGACTTTGTACACAGATCATACCGCCATCCGATACCTCATGGCAAAGAAGGATGCCAAGGCCAGACTGACTAGATGGATCCTTCTACTCCAGGAGTTCGACATTGAGATCAAGGATAAGCCTGGAGTCAAGAATGTGGTGGCGGATCATCTCTCCCGTTTAGAGCAGCCTAAGGAGTCTGAGCAGATTGATCTCATTTGTGAGACCTTCCCAGATGAGGCGATCCTTGCTATCGCCTCACTCCCGTGGTATGCCGATATTGTGAACTTTCTTGTTGCTAAGAAAGTCCCTCAAGGTTGGCCCAGACAGAGGCTTGAGACCTTCCTCGCGAAGGCCAAGTCTTACCACTGGGAGGATCCCATGCTTTACCACGAAGGAGGGGATAGTGTCTGGCGTAGGTGCATCCCTCAAGATGAGCACCATAGCGTCCTCACTTACTGCCACAAGCTTGAGGCAAGAGGACATCACTCTGGGAGGAGAACGGTACAGAAAGTGATCCAATCCGGCTTGTGGTGGCCTACCCTCTTCAAGGACTCTGATGAGTTCGTGAAGAGGTGTACTGACTGTTAGAGGATGGGCACTTGTGGACAGCGTGATATGATGCCGATGCAGCCCATTCACTTCTGTGAGGTTTTTGATGCATGGGGCATCGACTTCATGGGTCCATTCCCTAAGAGTCAGGGATTTGAGTACATTCTGTTGGCCGTTGACTATGTTAGTCGTTGGGTTGAGGCTATCCCCGCCCGAGCCGCTGATGCGAGGACAGTTTGCAGATTTTTGAGGAAGCACATCATCACGCGATTCGGGGTACCTCGAGTATTGATTTCAGATGGGGGCTCTCATTTCATCAACGACCAGGTGAAGGCACTTACTAGTGAGTTCGGCATAGACCATCGAGTTGCCACTCCATACCATCCACAGACGAATGGTCTAGCCGAAGTCTCGAACAGGGAGATCAAGACTATTTTGTAGAAAGTCGTCCGCCCTGACCGAAAGGATTGGTCACAGCTTTTGGACTCGGTCTTGTGGGCATATAGGACGTCTTTCAAGACACCATTGGGCACATCTCCCTTTCGCCTAGTTTATGGCAAGCCGTGCCATTTACTTGTTAAGTTGAGGCACAAGTCACTTTGGGCAGTCACGGATATTCTTTTAGATCCATATAGTGTAGGAGACCAGAGGAGGGCAGAGTTAGCAGCCTTGGAGGAGCTTAGAGATATAGCCTTCTCAAACAGCCTACAGTATAAGGAGAGAGTGAAAGAGTGGCATGATTCTCATATCAGCCACAAGCATTTTGAGCTTGGACAGAGAGTATGTTTGTTTGATGCTAGGCTTCGTCTATTTCCAGGGAAGCTACTGAGCAAATGGAAGGGATCTTATCTTGTGAGAAAGGTACACGACAACGGTAGCATTGATATATCCGAGTTGTCTTCTAAGAGTACCTTTCGAGTGAACGGCCAGCGGCTCAAGCCATTTCTAGATCATGAGCCGCGGGTCGTTGATGTTGCCCCTATTCACTTTGCGTGAGATGTGGTCTCTTGACTCACATCTATTGCATCTCACGCCTGATTACCACTGTTCTTCCGACTTGTATAGATCCAGTTGTCTATATCACTCTATTCTTTAGTCCCACATCCCTTTTCTCATCTTATGATTATGCTATACTTAGGGTGTACTTTACCCTAAGTATAGGGGGGATGTAGGACCTGCGGGTATTCTTTTCATTCTGTCTACCCCTGTTTTGCTGCCTATACTTAGGGATATTTTACCCTAAGTATAGGGGGGGGGCAGACTCTGTACATTCTTCACTCGGATTTCCCTTCATGTACAACTTGCTATACTTAGGATTATTTAATCCTAAGTATAGGGGGAAACCACCGAGTTCTCCTCATTCTATTCATTCATTTCTGTACATAGCCATTCCTTTTTACTTCCCTTTTACTAAGCACGAGTTATGTCTTCTTTATCGCTCTTGATCACTCTGAGGACATCGTTCGAGCTAAGTATAGGGGGTGTGTATATATTTCATATATACTTTAGCCATAACTCGTACTTTGTGTGAGTGTGTTAATGAATAAAATGGCTAAAAACCGTAAAAATCACAAAAATTAAAAATTTTATTCTTGTAAATAATCATTCTTTTATTGCACATACATAGCTAGTGTACAAAATTATTTTTGTAAAAATGTTTTCAAAAAGTTTTTTTGTAAAGCTTGTGTAAATATTTTCTTATCAAAATTATGTATATAGTACAAAATTTTTCCAAAATGTTTTGAAAATCAAAAGTTTGCTAAAATCTTGTGTAAATGTTTGTAAATACTTTTGCAAAACTTGCACTTCATGCATTCATCCATTCATGATTTCAAAACATTTTTCAAAAATTTTGCACGATTGTAAATATGTGTAAATAGCATCTTTGTATATATGTATATAACTTTCCTGGATGATAGTTGACATTTAAACTAAGCCTGGAATTAAATTGAGAAATGGAGCTTGATTAAGATCTTAATCCACCTAATTCTAAGAGGAACCTTATAGGGCTTAGGGTTAAGGCTTTTCAGGTCCATAAGGACTTAATTCTTTGAGTCCACTAGGCTATGAGCATATGTCATCTTGATGAGCCTAAGTAGAACACTTAACAACACACGCATGACTCTTAGAGACAATGGCTTGACTTGCACCAGCACTTTACACATGGCTCTCCATGGATGAGGTGGTGAGGAGGCAGTTTCCTTTGGCTTGGGGTAGCATATGAGGGTAGTACTTCTAGGCGGAACCACTCTTCTTCTTCTAGTGAAGGAAGTGCGTCTCAACTTGGTCTAGTGGTGATGAACGCTAAAGACAGAAGCCGTGGGTTGCAATAAAGCTTCAAAAGAGGGATAGTCTACTGGCTCAAGAGGAAATTTCTTGTATATATGCTGCATCATGTAGATATGTTGTACAGAGGCACTTGAAAAAAAATGCAAAATGCAAAAAGAACTCCAAAAAAGTGGTGGGTCGGATTGAAAATTTAATAACCCCACCGGAGTGTATATAGTCAAATAAAGCAAAAGCTTATGGTATCCATGTTACATCTCATGAAGCTTGCAGCGGGAGACTTAGCTACACTGGCTGAGCTTCCAAAAGTCTATACTTCTTCCCCCTCTTCTTGAGCCGGTTGCACTTGAACTTAGAAGGGAATACCACGCTTCTCGAGGAAAGAGTTGCTAGACCGAGGCATTAGAGTTACCAGGTTGAGGGGGGTTGTTTCTTTGTTACTTCTGAGGTGGGGAGCTACATATCACTTACACTGCATGGAAAGATTCATGGTCATTAGAGTTTGTGTATGTAGACTTGTTCTGATCTGGTTTATTGAGGAGTCTTGTCCATAGATTGGTGGAACTTAGAGACTGTTGAGTTTTAAGCTTAAGTCCAAATAAGGTTCCGATACATTAATAATCCAAAGATCTGATCGAGCTCCATAATTCAATTTAATGAAGGAAAGTTTAATATTCAACCTTGATCCATGTATATTCCTCTCTTTTTCTTTTTCTTTCTTTCTTTTTCACTTCTTTTTCAAATAAGTGTTTGCTAAGGGACTAGCAAAAGTTAAGTATAGGGGGGGTGATGAATACCCATTCATCACTCTTTATTCTTATATTTTAGCTACAAAAACCTTTGCAAATGCATGTATATTCATGTAAATACAAATAATTATCAAAAGCATGCATTGTATAAAGTTTAATAATTAGCATGTTTTTGTGCAAAAATAGAAGAATAAAGAGTAAAAAGAAAAAGAGGGAAATATTTAGAATAAATATTGAGCAACCTAATCCCAAGGGAGGGCTCAGCATGGGTCTGACCGCATAAAAGCCAAAGTAGAGGGAGATAGGGGCTCATGTGTGTAAATATATACGTAAATAAAATAAAAATATTTTCCTCCCAAAAATAGACTAAAAAGGGCTTGTAAATATTTGTATATATTGATAAATATAAAAACAAGAGAAATTAAAAATAAAATAAAAACATCACTCATGTACATAGTCCCCATGTATATAGTCCTTCCACCTTGTATTTATTTAGCCTTATAAATAAATAAAATTAATCTCCAAAAATCTTGTACATATTCTATGACTTATGGTGTAAATAAATAAAATAAAATAAAATAAAAAAACAAAATAAAAATTACAAACTTAAAAATCAAAAATAATATTGTAAATATACCATGTACATATCTATTTATTTCACCTATGTATATAAATAATAAAAATAAAATAAAAATATCTTTTTATTCCTTATTTTATGATATAAAAAAATAAAATATGAAATGGGAATAAAATTGTATAAAAATAACAAATTCAAAATCAAAATTAAAATCCTATATATTGTATATATACCTATATATAACCCTACTATGTAAATACACTATTTTTACTTTGAAAAATTAATTAAAAATCAGTAAAAATAGAAAAAATTAAAACAAAAATATTTCATGTTTTGACTTTTTAATAATTCGGCCGTTTTCTATTTTTAATTTAATTTTTAAATATTTGTCACGCGACCGCTTCCCATTGGTCCAGGGAATTGTTGACCGTCCGGTCAACTGCCCCCCTCAGAACCACTTCCCACGGGTTTTGACACCCGACCCGATTTCTCGCATTTTTCGTGTCTAAACCCGATCATCCTCCCCCCAAACCCCGGGTCCGTTTTGATCACGTCAGATCCGGCACCCTCGCCGGCACATCCGTCTCGGTATCCGCGCCCTCCATTGCCCTACCCGCGCTCATCTTCCCGGACCCTCCAACGTATATAGCTCGAGCTCCGCCACCTTCATTCCCATCTTTGGCTCATTCGCTCCACCCCCAGTGACCTCCAGTGCGTGAGTGAGAGTGACAGCTCGCTCCAGGTGCTGTCGCAGCGAGGAGAGGGGCAGTGGCCCACTGATCCGGCGAGATACACCGCCGTGCTCCGCCCAGAGCAGGATCTCGAGCCTCGGAGGTCGACACTCCTCGAGGCAAGGACCAGGAGCTGCGCAAGCTTCTTCCCAGTCGATTCCTTCACCCAGGTAGACCCGTTGTCCTTTCCTTTTCCCTATTTTTCGATTATCCCCAATCCGCGCCGCTTTCTTTCGATTCCGACCACCTCATAGTCCCGCTCGATCATCGGAATCCACCTTCGCCTCCGCCTTCCTCCCGCGCACGTTCTGCACCCCTACATTCAACCCAGCTCGCACAGGAGCTGGGGTTCGAGCTCCTCCGTCCACACCCTCGCCGGAGCTCGCCCATACCGACCCCCCCGACCACCGTCACCTCGCCTAACCGGGTCGAGGCAGTTTGCCCTCGACCCGCGAGTCTTCTGGACCCACTTTGCAGGTACCACGAGGACCATCTGAGGTCCTCCTATTCGAGCCAGGAGACGCTTCTCCGCCGGAGCTGACCGGGCTCCCTAGAGCTCCGTCGCTTCATCGGAGGAGCCCATTTGACGCGGAGGCCCCCGATGATTCTTCCCCGATCACCAGAGCCCCGCGAGGAGGTCAGGAGCGTGCGCCTTGGGCTTTCGAACTTTGCCGGCAGACAGTTCTTCCTCGACCTTCGTCCACCGTTCGATCGGCCTCCCGCTCCAGTTTTCATCCGAGCCATCCATCCCAGGAGCAACAGCGACCGCCCGATCCTTAGAGAGACGATCTGGACCGCCCGATGCGCAAGGCCAAGCCACCGATACCCTCACCCGTTCGATCCTCCACGTGGCGAAGCCCCCGCCATCTGATCATCGCGAGGAGCCCAGCTTTGGAGGGCCATCTGATCCTGACCGTTCATCTACCACGTGGCATCCATCCAGCGGCTCGACTTAATAAAGGGTAATTTACCCTTAGGCCCTCTCTTTTCTTTCGTTTAGCATTTAGTCCTGTAAATACGTTATCTAGTTGTTTAGTTTTTGGTACAATTGCATTGAGGACCCTGCACTTTATTTCTTTCGCATTTATGCCCCTGTGTATGGTGTAGCACGTGCTTCGACACATGGTTTTCTGGGCTATTTGCATTTTATACCTTGTAGTTCTGAGATGTTATGGAATGAATGAATAGTTTTGGATTATTGCATTTATACCCTTGTGCGTAAAGTAATTGTGCATGTGCGTTTATTTTTGGGATAATTGCAAACAAGCCCTTGGGCTTTTGGTACATGTTACCAAATAGTCCTCGAAGCTTGTTTTCCTTACATTTAGGTCCCTGAGTGCCCCAGGCACGCGTCACGCACGTGTTTTCCTGGGTATTTTGCACCTGACCCCCCAGGACTCTTAGTATTTGCACTTAGGTCCCTATGCACAGTACCCACTTCTTATTTTTGAATAAAATAGCAAACCAACTCCAAATCCAATGAAAATTGGACACATGGCTCCTGCCATTGTGTAAACTTTTCTGGGATTTTTGGAGACATTTTTATTTTGATTTGATATTTTTAAAAATTCAAAAACATCACTTTTCATCACTGTCTGATTTTAAAAATCCCAAAAAAATACGTAATATCATCTAAAAATCACAAAAAAAATTATCTACTGTTTTTTTGTTGTGCTTGATTTTCTAGCCAATTTTAGCTATTTTTCATTATATAAAACTCCTAAAAATTGAAAAACACCTAAAGACTTTTAAAAATTCTAATAAATAAACTAAAAACCCAAAAATAATAATTTAGGTGCTCAAATTTTCCTTGTTTCTTTCTCTATACAGGAAAATTACCGCCAGGCTTATTAGGGATTTCTAGATATTTTATCTAGGTCCCTTAAGCTCGGCTGGACAGTTCCTTCATTTTCTTGCACTGTTTGATTTTTAGAAAATAAAATAAAAATCAGAAAATTCCAAAAATTCACCAAAAACAGTAAAAAACATAAAACACATAAAAATATTTTTATTAGAATTTTTGATTGATTTTTGATGCATTAAATAAATTGTTGAATTGCCTTGCTTATTAGTTTTCTTTAGTTTCTTAATTAATTAAGAATCTAAAAAAATATAAAAACCCTAAAAACCACCAAAAATACTCTTTTCTTCTCTTTCCTTCTATTTTTGACTACTTCGTAGGCCGCAAGGCCATCACGTGCTCCCTGAGTTCGACCCTGGTCGCTATACCAGGTTAAAATAATAGCAAGACCGCTATATTGATTTTGTCTTATATTGGTGGTCTCCTTTTTCTTGATTGATCGAGCCTGATTGCTTGGGTCGCAACGACCATTTAGCACCTTATACCCTAGTGGTCAGGACGGTCATCAAGTTTTAACACTTTAACCCCAAACATAGTACCACATGGAAAACTCACAAAATGTTAGTGCAGTTTATAAGTGGTGGGGATTATTACTTGACAACTTGGGCTTAAGCATTTTGGGTGGTTGTCAACGGATCCATTTGATCTCGAACACAATAAATTGTCCGGGCCAGTTTTCCTCGATAACGAACCAGGAACCTAAGCCCGGGACGTTACAAATGATATCAGAGCAAATTATCTCTGATAGTGGAAAGGGCTACCCGAGAGGTGGAGCCGCCCCTACAAATTGGTTGGAGGAAAAGGCTACCCGGAGCGTGCAACTGCCACTGCCACTGGGAAGATGGCCATGTCGCAACGAGGACGTTGAGAATATAAGTGGGGGAGGTTGTAACACCTTAACCCCAAACATAGTACCACATGAAAAACTTACAAAGTGTGGGTGTGGTTTATAAGTGGTGGGGATTACTACTTGACAACTTGGGCTTAAGCATTTTGGGTGGTCGTCAATGGGTCCATTTGAGCCCGAACCCAATGATAACCGCCCCCGCACCCTATGTTAACTCGGTCAAATTAATGTCCAAATTAATTAGATGTCGTTCGTTGCAGTCGGATACGAGAGGGCTAATCAAAAACCACTTAATTAGATTCAAGTTAATTTTAAGCGGTAATTTTTTTTACTTGGTGAAGTCCAAGGTCGAACTCAGGGAGGCATCTGTCTCCTTAGGTGAATTATGAGTAAATATCCAAGTGTAGATTTTCGGGGAATTATTTTTTTGGTTTTTTTTAATTTCTATGCAAGACACATGCAAAATCGGCCACTTTACAAGTTAAATCAGAAATATGATCAAATTATTTCCAAAAATTATGAAAATTGGTCAGATGATAATGATGATGAAACTAAGCTACCCTATTTTTTTGGGAATTTTTAGACACTAAATGAATTTACTGTGAATTAAATATGCAGACCGAGTGATTTTCACTAATTAATTTTTAATAAATAGCAAATCACAATTTTTTCAGAAGATAAAATTATACTAGATAGCTCTAATGATAAGTAATCCAGGAAAATTGACAAATCTTAATTTAAATGTGAAATGAATTTATTAAAATTAAAATGAGAAAATCACTCAACAATTTATTTAGGCCTCGATATTCGTGCAAATGACATGAAATTTTTATGGCATGTTAAGTTCACTGTCATAAAGCTACTGTGAATTTTTGAGAATGTTTGGAATCACAAAAAATTAACTAGAAATTAAAAGGTGTCATTGGGCAAAATATTCCATAAATCAACCAATTAATTCATTTAAAGATATACTATAATTACAAAAATATGACACGTGCACAATAGATAGAGGACAAGTTTCTCAACAAAATGCAACTTTTGGAATTTAAAAATGGTGTAAAATGCAACCTAGGGATGTGTGCAAACATAGGGGTGTAAATGCAATACAGGAAAATAAAAATACATAAAGCAAATATGCTGACAGGGACTTAAGTGCAATTACCTATAATGCTGGGGACTGGAATGCAAAATCTCCACAAGGCACGTGCTCCTCACGTGGGGTCTGCTTCACAGGGACCTTTTTGCAAATATGAAAAGCCCCGAGGCCCTCAGTGTAAAATTCCCAGGCCGCACGTGCTCCTCACGTGGGAGGCCTAGGCTCGGATGGCTGCGGAGGCTCGGGGCTCGGCTCGGGCGCTTCTGGAGGTCTGGAGTGAGGCTCGGGCGGTCCGAGCCTAGGTTCGGGGAAGAGGCTCGGGCCGGGGCTGCGTGGCGCGTTGTGAACCCTTGGATCGAGCTCGATCCAACGGATGGCGGTGAAGACTCGTGGCAAGACAAGACACCGTTAGATCTAAGTTGATCCAACGGCTCCTGGCTTCGATGGAGATGGCGACGTGGCTCGCTGCGAGCCGTTGGATCACTGGTCGATCCAACGGTGGAGTGATGATCTGGCGATGACTACGTGGACGTCGTGGGACCGTTCGATCAAGACGATCGAACGGTGGCTGGACCTCAGTCCTCAACAGTCCTCCGCCTCCTGCGGAGGACTTGGCGGGGCTCCGGCGAAGGGGTCGTCCCTCCGCCCGTTCCTCCTAGAGTCGATGAAGCTCTCCGATTGCTCGGAGCTATCCCAGAAGGTTCATGGTGATGCGGCGAAGGTCCTGATGGTCTCAGGAGCGGAAGAGGGCTGTCTGAAGTCGGTGGCGATGAAGCTCGAAGTCGGCTCCGGGAAGCTCCGTTCAATGAACAGATGGGTACCTGCAGGCGTTAGAGAGGGAGCCAAAGCTCGTGCGTGCACTCGTGAAGGTGGTGGGATGGTTGGCGAGGCCTAAGGCGGAGGAAGATGTGCTGGCGACGTTGCTCCGGCCAAGCGGCGGAGCTGGAGATCGATGAACGATGCGATGCGTCGTCGGAGAGCGTGAAGGTCACCGCGAAGATGGGAGTTCCGACGCGGAGCTCGGCGGAATGGAATGGAGGCGAGAAGGTGGCCATAGGAGGCGAATAAAAAGCGAGAAAAAGCGAAGAAAAATGAAGAGAAGATCAAGAAGGGATGGAGGCGTTCACCTGGGGATTGGAGCTCTTCTTTGAGTTCCAGGTCGTCGCTCGAAGGGCCGGTGGATCCCTGAGCTCGAGCAGCTACGCGGAGGGTGGCTGTGACACGGCGGCGGGTGCCGTGGATCTCGCCGGAGAAGACGCCTGTCTTCGCTCGAAGAGACGGCCAATTGCTGTTACCAATCGAGAGCTCTGAGCTCGGGGGTTTCTCCTGTAACGGCGGATGGGGATAAAATTGGCCGGAGAGGGGGTATTTAAAGGATGAAGGTCTCGGTTGGAATGGAGATGAGGCGAGGTTTATGGAGTTCGTGGGAGAGAGCTGGAGGTCGTCGTGGGTGATGGAGTGGCTGGCGAGGATCAGGGATGAGTGGGGGTCATCGTGGAGGGTATGGTGCTCGACGACGGTGGAAGGAGCGCTGCCAAGAATAGGAAGGGGGTGCCCCTCCCGCAAGACAGAGAACGTGGGAGAGAGGGGCACCCGAGGTAGGAGACAAAGTCTCCTCCGTTGGATTTTGTAATCCAGCGGTGGTGATCGAGGCGGGCTGGAGCGGTTGAGATTAGATCCGGGCGAGATAATCTGAGGGTCAGGAGCTCTCCATGTGGCACAATGGGGGCGAAGTACGCGCGAGCGGTGTGGATTGCATCAGGAGTGGCCTAATCCAAAGGTCGTGATGGCGCCAAGTGTCGTGCGGAGGAGAGGGCGATGACGAGCGGCGGGGATCAGATCTGAGGAAGATCGAAGGGTTGCGATGCACTGCGGCCTAAGCGGTTGAGATGGAGGGATGGAGTGCATCATCCAAAGGCGCAACAAGCCAAGTGGCGCGCTAAGGCAGAGGCACGAATGGGCGATTGAGATGAGGCCGGTGATTTGATCTGACGGTCGGGAATAAGAGAAGATCTAGCGGCTTGGATGAAGGGATCGAGGGCATGATCAAGCGGATCTCAAAACGCCATGTGGCACGCTCAGCTTGAGGCGCGAACGAGCGGTGCTGATGGAGTTCTTATAATGATCTGATGGCTAAAAATTGAGGCGTGCGTGGAGGCGGCTAGGCCGTTGGATCTGGAAGGTAATCCAATGGTTGTAGCTGCGGGCGGATGAGGCAAGGACAGCGGGCTACGTGGCGCAACCAGAGGGCGCCACGTGGCCTACTGTGATTGGGTGAGAAGAAAATTTAGTGTAGAGAGAGAAGGGGACGAATTTTGGAAAAACTCAAAACATGAAAGTTGTAGATCTTGATGAGATCTACAAGTTTCATGTTGACCAAAGATGGAGATGAGGTCAAGTATGATACAAAAATACAAAGATACAATTTATACATATATGTAGTATACAAAGTGGCCCAAAAACCCAACTTCTTCATACGAGCTCCAAACTTGATGAAATTGGTCTCTTTTTAAAGGTCTTTTAATGTGTATTACTCTAAGAGTGAGTTGACCTATTTTGGAGTTTGTGTGAGGGATATATGTGTATTTTATTGTCCAGGGGTTCTAGGGCTTTATTGGCTAATTTACAAGGGGGATTTTTGGCTTTCTTCCCTATATTATTAACTAAGGAGTACATATTATAAGGAAAAGGTTATTTTAGTAAGTGGATATTTTACAAGGGATTTTGGCTTATTATTTAAATGAAAATGGTCTGCTAAAATGCATGTATTATGTATGCATGCATGAATGCTATTTATGCATTATAAAGGGAAATATGCCTCTATTTACTCGGGAACAATGCTCTATTTTTGACTTTTGAAGTGATGAATCACAGATTCATCAACCCCCTATACTTAAACCTTGCTCATCCCCGAGCAACTAAATGAAAATGCAAGAGTGAAATGATTTTGGGTTCCTGATGAATCCACGTTTCATCATCTTTATTCTATCATTTTGGCCTTAAAAACCCTAGTAAATGCGTGTAAATAGGCGTAATTCATGCATTTTAGCATTCATGTATATATGTGTAAATATTGTATAAAATGCGGTTTTTAAAGCCAAAATTATAGAATAAAGAAAAGAAAAGAAAAAGAATAAAATATTGTAAATATTTTATGACCCGAAACCCCGAGACCTAGGCATCTTGATGAATAGGTCGACAAGGAATAAAGTAGGGGGAGATAAGGGCCAAAAATACCAATAAAATTCCTTTTATTTTATTCATTCTTTATTCATTTTGGGACCTATTTTTGGTTCCACTTTTTATACATCAAATAAAGAAACTTTGTACATGAAAGTTGTAGATAATTTAATAAAGAAAAATACAAAATTGATTTCACAGAAAAATAATTTACAGATAAAAAGTTATGGTCTGAATAAAAATCCAGAATGCCAACTTCCCAGACCCGTATCTCACAAATAAAAAACTCCAAATGCAGCGTACTCACCTTTAATTGTATATAGAAGAAAATAATCTAATTAATGGTGGTGGTTTCGCATTTGGCGGAGCTACGGTTTGAAAGTTGACTTTTGGACCCTCATTGTATACTTGTACATATTAAAATATTCAATTTATTATTTATTTATTATTTTTATAATTTTATATTTTTATAATGTTGTAAATAATACTTATAATAATTATGTATATTGAAATCAGAATAAAAACATCATTAAAATACAAATAAAAATACTTGTATATATTCAATACATAGGTATATTACCTATACACATACCTATACATTATACATTTATATTTTATTTCAGATACAAAACATTTCATAAAAATGAAATAAAATATATGTGTGTATATAAAAGGATTTTATAATTTTAGAAAATAAAAACCAAAATAAAATAAATTAAAAATACCTAAATAAAAATAAAATACTTAAATATGTAGATATAGATACCTATAGGGGTATAAATGCAAACTTGTAAAAATATACTTCATAAAAATAAATAAAAATCACCATAAAATAATTTATAAAATAATAAACATTTTTTATTTTATAATAAAAAATTAATAAAATCGTTTACTATTTTTAAATTATTTTAGAATACTTTTTTTTTCCAGGCTTTTTCCTGGTTGGTCCACGTGGACCAACCAGGAGAGCTGGAGAGTTGACCTGGGTCAACTCTCTGACCCCTTGCCTGCTGCTTGTCAGAATAGGTTTTTCTTGATCTTTGCCCCTTTTTGGAGGGCGCATCTTACACCGTTTCATGATGGTTTCTTCACGGGTTTTTGTCCTCGAAGATCCCTCTAACACGTCCAATGATAACATCGGGGATTGGATCATTGACGCCTCTGTTCTTCCTCATTCTTTGCGCCACCAGAGCCAGCCATTCAAAAACCCATCGTCACCTTCCTTGACTCTTTGAGCCCGTTTACCCTAGCTATACCCCCCTTCTTTTTGCAGGCCCTGGATCGAGGTGGTGACAGGATCTCTCCGGCACTCTCGCGGAGGCGGGTGGCGAAGATAGCGGCGCTCCAACCTCCATCTCCGGCGGCCTAGCCACCGTGAGGTTCTTCTTCGTGGCTCCGGCCACTGAGGTCTTTCTTTTATAGTTTCCTTAGCATAGTGATAACCCTCAGTTTGTTTCCTTCAATCATTTCCTATCCTAATCACGCCAGTAGCTATCACCTCGCCATTTGAAGCTCGCCGGAGCCCCGCTCCGGCGAACCTTCTCACGCACGTTTCGCCTCGATTCCACCTAATAACGGCCCAGATTCCTCCATATAGCCTCTCTGTGCTTCTGCTCATCTTTGCAGGAACTGGAAGACCCCATCTGAGGGGTGTTCTACCCAAAAGACGACCACCAGGTCCACCTCCGCCGCTAGCCCTCGCCGGAGCTCCTCGGAGCATTTTGAAGTGCCAAATCAAGAGGGAGGTGTCCTGGGAGGTTCTTTGCACCATCGGAGGGGGGTGGACAACACGGAGCTTGCAGATTTTGGCGGATCAACCTCACCAACGCCGTGTTCATCGGCTGTTCTTGCTGCATCGCTCCAGACCGTCGATTTCGCCCCGTTCTTCAAGGAATGCAGCCACCGTTCGATCCGTGAGCTTCCAGCCGTCCGATCGTGGCGTCAGATCTAATCAGGACCGCCGATTGCGAAGGGGTATCGGTGCGCCTCGAGCCGCCACGTGTTTAAGTAAGGGTCGCACCGCCGTTGGATCACCCCCTGGTCTGGGTAAATTGCAGTTAATCGCCCAGCCTTTTTTGTATTTTTAGCCGATTCTAAAACTTTCATATGAGGCTTTGCATGTTTTGTAATATTTATTAAAGAACCCCTAGACTTTTTGGACATTGCATCCGCGCCCTTACCAGGCGCGCGTGCGACGCACGTGTACCTGGAATTTTTGCACGTAGGCCCTCGCGAATTTTGCTATTGGAATTTAGTCTAAGGAGTTTATGTTTCAGTTATAATTTTTTGTGGAATTTGCGCTAAAGCCCTTAACTTTCTGAATATTACACATATACCCCTGTCAGGCCTTGCATTGCTGAGCACTTCTTGTATTTTTTGCATGCATCTAGAAAACCCTAAAAAATCCATAAAAATTAACTTAAGTCCCCGTTGCATAGTACTTCCACGCCACAATTTTAGTTTTTGTTTTTATTTTGTTTTTATATTCATTAAAAATCAAAAACATCTATTTTCAGCACTGTTTGCATTAGAAAATCACTAAAAAATATAAATACTTTCCAGAAAAATCCCAAAAAAATATATTTTGTGTCTTTTAGTTAGTTTTAACTCCCAGCAAAAAATCATTAAAAAATATAAAACCAAACTCCAAAAAATTGCAAAACTCTAAAAACCTTCATAAAAATTTATAAAATCCATTAAAAATCCAAAAATAGTGTTTTCTTTTCCAAAATTTTCTTTGTTCTATTATCTTTGAGTGAAAATTGATTTGGAGAATTTTTGTTACTGTTTGCTATTTTATTTCTCCATTTTAGTTTCAGCCTTGTATTTTCTCTACTGTTTTCTTTATTTTGCTAATTAAAAATACCAAAAACATTCTAAAAATTACCCAAAAATCACAAAAACAGTAAAAAAGTATAAAAACACCAAAAAGACTTTATTTCCTCATTTTGAGTATTTTTATCTATTTTTATAAATATTTTTGTTTCCCTTTTATTACATTGTCTCTATTTTCCAATATTGAAAAAGAATAAATAAAAAATATAAAATACAAAAAGAAAATATAAAATCAGTAAATTAAAAATCAAAATACAAAATTATAAAATTAAAAATTAAATAAAAAAATATAAAATTAAAAACCCACAAAAAATAGCATTAATAGACTCTTGATCACTTTCACACATTTTTGAGCACTTGTGCCCCGAATTACCTGTTTGCTCCCTGTGTTCGACCTCTACACATACTTGCACTATACACATCTTTGTTGTAGAGTTATAATAAATTTTAACTCCGCACATTTACTTTCATTGCTTGATTTACTTGTTGTGGGTTAATTGTTGATTAATTCGGGTTTCGTGAGCGGTCGCTCAGCGACACTGTGGTCCCGCCTTGTGTGGACCATTTTGACCCTCGCAAAATCCGAGTTTTCAAATGGCGCCGTTGCCGGGGAGCAACAGCGCGTAGTTCGGGTCTTGTTTGTGTTTGTGATTGATTGTCTATTTTCGCGGCTTTTATTTTTCGCTATTTTATTTTCTTTATTTTTGATATATCTCTTGATCGGTCTAACCCCCTCTCTTGTTGACTTTGTGCGAGGTACCGCGGATCGAGGGAGGCGCTCCACCCTAGGCGCCGAAGCACCCACGTGAAGCCGGCTTAGCCACCTAGCACCAAGGAGACGAGAAGAGAATTTTTGAAGACCGCGCTCTACTTTAGTTGCATTTTATTTCATTGCATTTATTTTTGTAATTTAAGTGAGTGAGAGACTATAATTGTAATAATACAGGTACCCCCGGACTGGACTCTCTTGAGCCTAATTTCCAAGTGATTGTTCACTTGGGGGCTCTCGCGGTTTTGTCGGCCTTTCTCGCATTTTTTGTTTTGTTTTGGTTTTCGATTTTATTTCTTTTGTGTGATTGAGCCCTTAGTTTTAGGATTGCTTGCGTAGCATTAGGTCCAAACACATTAATTACCATTGCATGTACCTATAGACTCGTTTGGACTTAGTCAAATTTAAACAGTCGTGTCATTATCTTTTAACCCGTGTGCCGTGAGCGAGCCCCATCAAGCGCTACTCCTGAACTCGAGTGTGTCGAGAAGAGGAGGGGTGAGCCAAGACCGGACTCTTAGGTTAAAGATAAGTGGCCGACTTGTGGTTCTTCACGATAATAGCAATTTCTGAAACTTAGGGCGATTTCATCGGTTTTGCATTTGCATACAGATAGGTTTCAATTCTGCTGAGCATCCTTGCATGTAGAGTGCTGGAGGCAAGGTGAGCATTTACGCTTTAGCATCCATCATTATTTGTCGCTTGCATTGCTTTTCCGACTCTACCTCTGATTTTGCCAACCTAGGATCTTAAAGGAATTGAATCCCCGATAGGCTCGTGCATTTTCATTAAAAAAAATCCAAAAAAAAGTGATAACCAATAAAACTGGGACTGCTAACATTACTCGACCCTAAAATCAATCAAAAAGAAAATCTTGTATTGGGGCGAGTAATCCCCTCATTGTCTTCGCTTTTACTTGCTCGCGCACACACTAAGGATTAGTGCCCAAATCCCATTTTAGCCCCCTAAGTGTTTGCGCAATTTTGGACTTCTCACCTAACTCTAAAACAGACAAGATAAAAAGACCGCATTTGTGGTCTTCACCGAGTGAGTAGGTGAATTGAGGGTTTGTATTATTTGCATTTTTGTTTGTGATTGTTTTGTGTGTCCTAGATCATACCTGCGCATTTGCGCCTCCTTCTTCACTCTTTTGATTCGACCATCGTGCTCTCCCGATCATTTCCTTTTGTTTTCGAGATGGCCGACTGGAGCGTATTCTATCCGGACTTTGCGGATCACTCGTTCACTCCAGCCGGTCCACCTCCTTTTTTCCAGGAGGACTTTGCTCCTGATTTTTGTACATATCCGACCAACCCACTATTTCAGGATCCGGACTTTGACCTTCACCAATCATTTCCACCACCTTCGCCTACACATTTCGACAACCCGCTCTTCCTTGAGTATCCTGATCCGGAATGTGATTTTTGTCCGCACCCACCGCCCACATTCGACTCACCCGATCCTGAGATTTTGGAGTCACCTTTCATGATATCCACACTTGAGACCTTGAACCAGATGATGGAGCATATGAATTTGAGGATCACTGATCTTACTAGTTTAAATAAGAACCAGAATGCCGCTCCAGTCTTTGAGGATATGGAATCATTTGAGGATTATCATGAGAGCTTGCAATCGCCCAAAATACAAAAAAATGAGAAAATTTTAAAAACACAAAAAGAGATTGGGAGACTTTTGATCGAGTCAGACTTTGAGGAGAGCGCCCACTTGCCAGATCCCTTGTCCACACATTCATTCACACCCCGTCCCACCTTTGACCCCGAGGATGCCGCTGTACAGACTGCTCTTGGCATTCCTCGTGTATATGCTGATTCCGACTTCCTCCCTTGTATGGAGGAGGTCCAAAAATTCAAAAAAATGCTGACTGAGCCCGAAGTGGTGGCCACCATACATGAGATTATCCGTGCCCCACTTCAGCAGGCCATGACCCATATGTCTGCTCCTCTTCCCAAGAAGAGAAAGCGGAGGAGCAGATCTGAGCGTCATATCTTGACCATGGCCACTGCCCACGCCATCACACACCGTCCCCTTCCCAAGAAGAAGAACACTGCCACACCTTTCATTAGCTGCACCATCTCTGACCACACATGTGATCACACTCTCCTAGACGGCGGTGCTTCGATTAGCATCATACCCTTCTCGTTGGTACAGTCTCTTCACCTAGGGCCTCTCAAGAAGACCAGGATGATCGTACAGTTTGCTGATGGATCAATCAAGAGGCCGAAGGGTATCCTTGAAAACGTCGTCATCTCGATTCAGGGCATGAGCTATCACGTTGATTTTGTTGTATTGCCCATGGAGACCTCCACAGGGGAGCCATCTCCAATCATCCTGGGACGACCGTTCCTCGCCTCTGCGAGAGTCGTTATTGATTACGGATCAGGAGAGATTCGCTTTCGCCCTGCTGACGAGAGCGAAGCGTTGATCACCGCACCCACTGCCGACGAGAGACCTGCACCTGATGTGACCACACCTATCTTGGCTGACCTCGAGGACCATGACCTTGATGATACTATCAGAGAATTTTGTTGTCTATTGGATTCCACTGAGACCCGAGAACTCCTCTCGGTTGAGGAAACCTCGGAAAGCATGGACCTCGACGTTCCTTCTTCTGGGACTTGGCGTTGTGTTGATGACATCCGCGGGATTTACACGATTGACACCATTGAGCGGAGGGCAGATGTAGAGACTATACAGGACGGACATGTTTTGACTACTTCCATTGATGGGTCCGCTCCTGTCCATGTAGATACTGATGAGACTAAGGCCGAATTTTATTTTGTTGCTTTTCTTCAGAGATTCGGACCTTTTGATGAAAAAGACGATCCAGTTGAGATTATAGAGGACGAACAGAGTTCGACTACTTCCACCGATGAGTTCGTGCCTTTTGATTTTGACCTGGATAACACCTCGCAGGACGACTCCGAGTACACCACTTCCGATGATGATGAGTTCGTCCCATTCCACTTTGATATCAGCGAGACTCCCAAGGCCGGACCTAGTCGTACTTCTTCCACTACTCCGTCTGTGCCTTCACACCCTAGGGCCCCTGAGGACT
The DNA here is from genome assembly GCA_037367405.1 of Ottelia alismoides. Lineage (NCBI taxonomy): Eukaryota > Viridiplantae > Streptophyta > Magnoliopsida > Alismatales > Hydrocharitaceae > Ottelia > Ottelia alismoides. Next base: position 503,931 of record JAZKJV010001997.1, on the reverse strand, counting down.
TACACCCCGTCGACCCTGATCGGCTTTCGTCCACTATGGACCCCGATGTCGACCTGCATCACACCAGATCCATTCCTCAGCGGTCTCGCAAGAAGGTTCGCTTTCAACCTTCTTGATCATCTGTACATCCATCCTGTTGTACATTCGTGTTGTGTACTTCCGTCTCTCTTCCGTATTGCTCGTCCTCCCATTCTCGTGTTTGCCTAGCTTAGGATGCACTTTGTCCTAAGTATAGGGGGGTGGACGAGCCGAGTGTTCTTTCATCGTTCTGTGTCATCGCTCCTGTCGTTGCCTATACTTAGGGCTTCTTTCACCCTAAGTATAGGGGGAGTGATGCGTACATCCTCACAATCTCTTCTTCTAATTTCATCTCTTTTTCTTCTTTTCTTCTTTTCTTCTTTTCCTTGTCTATCTTCTTCATCTATCAAAAACGTGTCGCCCTTGTAGACAGTTTTCCATACTTAGGACGTACTTTGTCCTAAGTATAGGGGGGTGTGCACCCCGAGTTTCTCCATTCTTTTCGATCCTCTCCATTGTCTCCTCTTCTTGTCTATACTTAGGGATATCTTACCCTAAGTATAGGGGGAGACAACCTGAGTACGATCTGTTCATTCCCACCCTTGACCCTCCCTGCTTTGTGTACAGTCTGCTATACTTAGGATTATTTGATCCTAAGTATAGGGGGGACGGTCAACTTCTCATTGATTCATTCATTTATTCTTTAGTCTTGCCTATACTTAGTACGAGTTATGTCTTCTCTTTTCTCTCCGATCTATGAGGACATAGCTCAAGCTAAGTATAGGGGGGTCGTATATACTACGTATATACTTTAGCCATAACTCGTACTTTCGTATTTTCCTAATAATATGGCTAAAAATTCTTTAAAATTCATTAAAAATCCTTAATAAAAAGATGTGATTATTCCTCAAATTCTTTTTGTAGCAACTGATTAATAAATCAGGTGAAAATGTTTTTTGCAAAATGTTTAAAAAATAGTTTGAAAAACTTTGTGAACATCTATTGAAAACTATTTTGAAAATATTTTGTTTCATGTTTTCAACCTGTGTAAAATGTGTGGTTTGTAAAATTTATTTTCTTTGTGTGAAATAAAATGTTTGAAAAATGATTTGCAAATGGTTTGAAAAATGGTTGCAAAAATGATTTGAAAAACCTATATATACTGTTTTGAAAACCTTTGCAAAATGATTTTCAAATGTGTGTAAAATGTTTGTAAAAATTATTTTGGACTATAGTTTTCAAAAATTGTGTGAAAAGCTTGTGTAAAATAAATTTGAGGAATATACACATCACACCAAAATCCACTATATGTATATATGTATAAAATTGATCACTTACCCTTGTAAATTCTTAAAATCCACTTCTTGTATATATAAAGAAGCACTCCCGTGTACATATTTTAACCTATTTTTCAGCCAAAACCTTTTTGTTTTCAAAAAGCCCAAAAACATTTGCAAAAACTAAAATCCAAAAACATTTGAAAAAATCTTTTTGAAAAATACAAAAAAATTGCATCTGCATGCATCATATTTTCAAAAATCCATAAAAAGTTCAAAATCCTTGAAAATTGCATCACAAAAAAATTTTCTGCATTGCATTGCATAGCATTCGCATTTTTCGGATTGAGTTTGATAGTTGAACAAGTCTAAGTAAAATCCGAAGATTGGAGCTTGATTGGACCTTAAAATATACCTAATAACAGGAACCTTATAGGAACTGGGTTTGAGGTACTTCAGGTCTAGTTGACTTAATTCTTTGAGGATCACGGGACTTGGTTCAATGGATTCTTGACTGCCTAAGTAGAGTATTTCGGAGCACACGCACGACTCTTGTTGATAATGACCTAACTTGGACACCTGCACCTTTCACATAGCTCTCCACGGATGAGGTGGTGAGGAGGCAGTTTCCTTTGGCTTGGGGTAGCATATGAGGGTAGTACTTCTAGGCGGAACCTCTCTTCTTCTTCTAGTGAAGGAAGTGCACCTCAACTTGGTCTAGTGGTGATGAAGGCTAAAGACAGAAGCCGTGGGTTGCAATAAAGCTTCAAAAGAGGGATAGTCTACTGGCTCAAGAGGAAAATTTCTTGTATATATGCTGCACCATGTAGATATGTTGTACAGATGCAATTGAAAAAAAAAAAAGAAAAAGAAAAAAGAAAAAAAAAAAAAAGAACTCCAAAAAAGTGGTGGGTCGGATTGAAAATTTAATAACCCCACCGGAGTGTATATAGTCCAATAAAGCAAAAGCTTATGGTATCCATGTTACATCTCATGAAGCTTGCAGCGGGAGACTTAGCTACACTGGTTGAGCTCCCAAAAGTCTATACTTCTTCCCCCTCTTCTTGAGCCAGTTGCACTTGAACTTAGAAGGGAATACCCCGCTTCTCGAGGAAAGAGTTGCTAGACCGAGGCATTAGAGTTACCAGGTTAAGGGAGGTTGTTTCTTTGTCACTTCTGAGGTAGGGAGCTACATATCACTTACACTGTACGAGTCAGACTCATAGTCGTAAGAGTTTGCGTATGAGTTGAAGTATTTCTGACCTGGCTATTGAGGAGACTTGGACAGAGTTTTGGGATTCTCAAGGACTGTTGGATTTCAAACTTGGTTCTCATTAAGGTTCCGACCGCACTAAAATTCCAAAGGTCCGACTTAAGCTCCAAACTTTGATTTTGCGAAGACAAGTTCAATAATTAAACTTAATCTAATTTTCTTCTTTTTCTTTTCTTTGTTTTTCTTTTCTGCACTTATTGCATAAGTGTTTGCTAGGGACTAGCAAAGGCAAGTATAGGGGGATGATGAATCCACGTTTCATCATCTTTATTCTATCATTTTGGCCTTAAAAACCCTAGTAAATGCGTGTAAATAGGCGTAATTCATGCATTTTAGCATTCATGTATATATGTGTAAATATTGTATAAAATGCGGTTTTTAAAGCCAAAATTATAGAATAAAGAAAAGAAAAGAAAAAGAATAAAATATTGTAAATATTTTATGACCCGAAACCCCGAGACCTAGGCATCTTGATGAATAGGTCGACAAGGAATAAAGTAGGGGGAGATAAGGGCCAAAAATACCAATAAAATTCCTTTTATTTTATTCATTCTTTATTCATTTTGGGACCTATTTTTGGTTCCACTTTTTATACATCAAATAAAGAAACTTTGTACATGAAAGTTGTAGATAATTTAATAAAGAAAAATACAAAATTGATTTCACAGAAAAATAATTTACAGATAAAAAGTTATGGTCTGAATAAAAATCCAGAATGCCAACTTCCCAGACCCGTATCTCACAAATAAAAAACTCCAAATGCAGCGTACTCACCTTTAATTGTATATAGAAGAAAATAATCTAATTAATGGTGGTGGTTTCGCATTTGGCGGAGCTACGGTTTGAAAGTTGACTTTTGGACCCTCATTGTATACTTGTACATATTAAAATATTCAATTTATTATTTATTTATTATTTTTATAATTTTATATTTTTATAATGTTGTAAATAATACTTATAATAATTATGTATATTGAAATCAGAATAAAAACATCATTAAAATACAAATAAAAATACTTGTATATATTCAATACATAGGTATATTACCTATACACATACCTATACATTATACATTTATATTTTATTTCAGATACAAAACATTTCATAAAAATGAAATAAAATATATGTGTGTATATAAAAGGATTTTATAATTTTAGAAAATAAAAACCAAAATAAAATAAATTAAAAATACCTAAATAAAAATAAAATACTTAAATATGTAGATATAGATACCTATAGGGGTATAAATGCAAACTTGTAAAAATATACTTCATAAAAATAAATAAAAATCACCATAAAATAATTTATAAAATAATAAACATTTTTTATTTTATAATAAAAAATTAATAAAATCGTTTACTATTTTTAAATTATTTTAGAATACTTTTTTTTTCCAGGCTTTTTCCTGGTTGGTCCACGTGGACCAACCAGGAGGGCTGGAGAGTTGACCTGGGTCAACTCTCTGACCCCTTGCCTGCTGCTTGTCAGAATAGGTTTTTCTTGATCTTTGCCCCTTTTTGGAGGGCGCATCTTACACCGTTTCATGATGGTTTCTTCACGGGTTTTTGTCCTCGAAGATCCCTCTAACACGTCCAATGATAACATCGGGGATTGGATCATTGACGCCTCTGTTCTTCCTCATTCTTTGCGCCACCAGAGCCAGCCATTCAAAAACCCATCGTCACCTTCCTTGACTCTTTGAGCCCGTTTACCCTAGCTATACCCCCCTTCTTTTTGCAGGCCCTGGATCGAGGTGGTGACAGGATCTCTCCGGCACTCTCGCGGAGGCGGGTGGCGAAGATAGCGGCGCTCCAACCTCCATCTCCGGCGGCCTAGCCACCGTGAGGTTCTTCTTCGTGGCTCCGGCCACTGAGGTCTTTCTTTTATAGTTTCCTTAGCATAGTGATAACCCTCAGTTTGTTTCCTTCAATCATTTCCTATCCTAATCACGCCAGTAGCTATCACCTCGCCATTTGAAGCTCGCCGGAGCCCCGCTCCGGCGAACCTTCTCACGCACGTTTCGCCTCGATTCCACCTAATAACGGCCCAGATTCCTCCATATAGCCTCTCTGTGCTTCTGCTCATCTTTGCAGGAACTGGAAGACCCCATCTGAGGGGTGTTCTACCCAAAAGACGACCACCAGGTCCACCTCCGCCGCTAGCCCTCGCCGGAGCTCCTCGGAGCATTTTGAAGTGCCAAATCAAGAGGGAGGTGTCCTGGGAGGTTCTTTGCACCATCGGAGGGGGGTGGACAACACGGAGCTTGCAGATTTTGGCGGATCAACCTCACCAACGCCGTGTTCATCGGCTGTTCTTGCTGCATCGCTCCAGACCGTCGATTTCGCCCCGTTCTTCAAGGAATGCAGCCACCGTTCGATCCGTGAGCTTCCAGCCGTCCGATCGTGGCGTCAGATCTAATCAGGACCGCCGATTGCGAAGGGGTATCGGTGCGCCTCGAGCCGCCACGTGTTTAAGTAAGGGTCGCACCGCCGTTGGATCACCCCCTGGTCTGGGTAAATTGCAGTTAATCGCCCAGCCTTTTTTGTATTTTTAGCCGATTCTAAAACTTTCATATGAGGCTTTGCATGTTTTGTAATATTTATTAAAGAACCCCTAGACTTTTTGGACATTGCATCCGCGCCCTTACCAGGCGCGCGTGCGACGCACGTGTACCTGGAATTTTTGCACGTAGGCCCTCGCGAATTTTGCTATTGGAATTTAGTCTAAGGAGTTTATGTTTCAGTTATAATTTTTTGTGGAATTTGCGCTAAAGCCCTTAACTTTCTGAATATTACACATATACCCCTATCAGGCCTTGCATTGCTGAGCACTTCTTGTATTTTTTGCATGCATCTAGAAAACCCTAAAAAATCCATAAAAATTAACTTAAGTCCCCGTTGCATAGTACTTCCACGCCACAATTTTAGTTTTTGTTTTTATTTTGTTTTTATATTCATTAAAAATCAAAAACATCTATTTTCAGCACTGTTTGCATTAGAAAATCACTAAAAAATATAAATACTTTCCAGAAAAATCCCAAAAAAATATATTTTGTGTCTTTTAGTTAGTTTTAACTCCCAGCCAAAAATCATTAAAAAATATAAAACCAAACTCCAAAAAATTGCAAAACTCTAAAAACCTTCATAAAAATTTATAAAATCCATTAAAAATCCAAAAATAGTGTTTTCTTTTCCAAAATTTTCTTTGTTCTATTATCTTTGAGTGAAAATTGATTTGGAGAATTTTTGTTACTGTTTGCTATTTTATTTCTCCATTTTAGTTTCAGCCTTGTATTTTCTCTACTGTTTTCTTTATTTTGCTAATTAAAAATACCAAAAACATTCTAAAAATTACCCAAAAATCACAAAAACAGTAAAAAAGTATAAAAACACCAAAAAGACTTTATTTCCTCATTTTGAGTATTTTTATCTATTTTTATAAATACTTTAGTTTCCCTTTTATTACATTGTCTCTATTTTCCAATATTGAAAAAGAATAAATAAAAAATATAAAATACAAAAAGAAAATATAAAATCAGTAAATTAAAAATCAAAATACAAAATTATAAAATTAAAAATTAAATAAAAAAATATAAAATTAAAAACCCACAAAAAATAGCATTAATAGACTCTTGATCACTTTCACACATTTTTGAGCACTTGTGCCCCGAATTACCTGTTTGCTCCCTGTGTTCGACCTCTACACATACTTGCACTATACACATCTTTGTTGTAGAGTTATAATAAATTTTAACTCCGCACATTTACTTTCATTGCTTGATTTACTTGTTGTGGGTTAATTGTTGATTAATTCGGGTTTCGTGAGCGGTCGCTCAGCGACACTGTGGTCCCGCCTTGTGTGGACCATTTTGACCCTCGCAAAATCCGAGTTTTCAGTTCCATACCAAGGTCATGAACAAAAGTTAAAAATGGAGCTTGACTCGACCTTTGGATTAATTGTGTGGCGGAACCTTATTGTGATTTGAACTTAAGACCTAACAGACTTCAAGTTCCACAAGTCTTCTATTCAAGACGCCTTAACAGTCAGGTCAGAACAAATCCTCAAACGCAAATTTCTGATGACTATGATTCTTACTTGTATTGTGTAAGTGATAAATAGCTCTCTACATAAGAAATGACTCGGAACCAGCCTCCTCTAACAAGGTAACTCAATAACCTGGTCCAGCAACTCTTTCCTCGAGGAGCGGGGTATTCCCTTCTAAGTTCAAGTGCGACCAACTCAAGAGGAGGGGGTAGAGAAAAGAATAAGGAATGGACAGTAGCCAGTGTAGCTAACCTATCCCAGGATGCCTGACCAGTGTAGCCAAGTCATCCAGCTGCAGACTTCTTGCTAGTATACATACTCCAACAGGCAATTTTTTGTGGCCTGTCTATATATATATATATATATTAGAACTATATACAAGGTGCACTATGTACATCAGGAGTTTTTCCTCTTGAGCTAGTAGACTATCCCTCTTTTGAAGCATTATTGCAACCCACAACGTCTCGTCCTTAGACTTCAACACCACCAGACTAGGTTGAGATGCACTACCCTCCCTAGAGGAGGACGGATGTTTCCACCCGTGTGCTACTCCAAGCTAAAGGATTCTACCTCCTCACCACCTCATCAATGAAGAGCTACGTGCATTGTGCTTTGTCCAAGTTAGGTCACTATCTAAAAGAATCATGCGTGATCACGAGATATTCTACTTAGACTAATCAAGATGACATGTGAACATAGACTAGCGGACTCAAAGAATTAAGTCACTTGACCTGAGAAATCTTAAATCCAGTTCCTATAAGGTTCCTCTGAAATTAGGTGGATTAAGGTCAAATCAAGCCCATCCTCAACATCTACTCATAACTTGGTTCAGAACCCACTAGCTTTTCACCTTGCATATGCAAGATATGCAGATGAGATGCATATGTCATGCTATGAAGATGAGTGAAAATGCAAGACTCTTTTTTTTTCTTTATATATCCTATTTTACAACAAATTTTACAAAAGTATGTTTTACAACTTTTTGTATATACAGTATTTTTTTTTCAATTTTTACCCACCCCATACTTATTGCATAATATATACAAAAATACGCGAAAATACGAGCTATGGGTAAAGTATATATGTAATATATACACGCCCCCCTATACTTAGCGTGTGCTATGTCCTCAGAGCACGAAAAGCGACTAAAAAGACATAGCTCGGGCTAAGCGTAGGAGAGCGAAAAGTATAAAAAGTATAGAAGTCGTTCCGCCCCCCTATACTTAGGCTCTGGCAGCCTAAGTGTAGAAGAAGATCAAAAATGGGGCGAACGAGGAGAAGAGGGGAAATGGATGAGTATATACAAGGCGGGCATCGGTCCTCCTTATACTTAGGCTCTGGTCAGTCTCAGTATAGGACAGGATTGAGTATGAGAACCGATGTGATCTGTAGGATGTACAGTGAATGGATGCGGATCACTCTCCCCCCTATACTTAGGATCTGATTATCCTAAGTATAGGCTTAAAATGAAATGGGATGAGCCGGGGCGAGTAATTCGAATCACTGGGGAGGGAGGGAGGATATGATGTACAAGAAAGATGGTATATACGAATGAGTTGGTTTGAATCTTTCGAGATGCAGCGGATGGCTGGAGCTCACTGCTGCAAGGTCTCATACGCGGCTCGAGGTGTAACTGCTGAATCTGTCTCGCGCATGAATACAATCTCCTCAACATGGACTAACTGCTCATTGGATTCGACGAAGTGCTTCAACAGCTGTCCATTCACTAGGAATGTCGGTGCGTCATCTGCGAGATTTGAAATCTCGATACATCCACTATCATGCACCGTACGGACGACAAATGGGTCCGTCCACTTAGTCTTCAACTTGCCTTGGAAAATCTTCAGCCTAGCATTGAACAACCATACCTTCTGTCCACGAACAAAGGTCCTTCGTCTGATATATCTATCATGCCAACGCTTCACCTTGTCCTTGTACACCAAACTGTTGTCGTATGCGCGGTTTCTGACTTCCACAAGCTCATTCAGATCCATGTCTCTCTGTTTCTGTCCCAGGTGCGTGTTCCAGTTGACCTTCTTGATTGCCCATTCTGATTTGTGTACTAACTCTGCGGGCAAATGGCACGGCTTTCCGAATACCATTCGGAATGGGGAGGTGCCTAACGGTGTCTTGTAAGCTGTCCTATACGCCCAGAGGACTTGATCCAAGATCTGAGACCAGTCCTTCCTGTCCGGGCGGACAAGCTTTTGCAATATGGTTTTCACCTCCCGATTCGACACCTCAGCCATACCAGTGGTTTGTGGGTGGTAAGGACTCACGACACGGTGTTCGATGCCGTAGTCCTTCAGGAGTTTCTTCACCTCCCTATTCACAAAGTGGCTACCCCCGTTTGATATCATCATTTTGGGATCCCGAACCTAGAGATTATGTTCTCTCTGATGAATTTACAGACAGTTCTGCTGTCTGTGGCTCGGGTCAGGATAGCCTCCACCCATCTGGATAGATAGTCTACCGCAAGAAGGATATATTCGAACCCGTGGCTAACAGGGAATGGGCCCATGAAATCGATGCCCCAGGCGTCAAAAACATCACAAATGATGACCGGCTGCATTGGCATCTCATCCTTGGAACCGAAGGTTCCTCCCATTCTCTGGCATACTGGGCATGACTTCGCGAAGGCGGTGGCATCGCGAAACAGTGTCGGCCAGTAGAAGCCACACTGAAGTACCTTCCATGCGGTCCTCTTCCCGGAGTGGTGTCCTCCTGCCTCTAAGCTGTGGCATAAAGAAAGGACACTCTGGTATTCCTCCTGAGGAATACACCGTCTCCAGACACAATCCGGTCCTTCGAAGAAAAGGATCGGATCCTCACAATGGTAGTGTCTAGCGTCCGACTTCAGTCGATCGATTTGGCTTTTGGGCCAATCTTCGGGAACTTTCTTGGAGACAAGATAATTCATGATATTGGCATACCATGGGAGTGAGTCGATAACAAAAATCGGCTCGTCAGGGAAGGAGTCTCGAATTGGTGAAACCTCGGAAGTAATAAGATCTTCGAGACGAGAAAGATGATTGGCCACTACGTTCTTCTTTCCAGGTTTATCACGGATGTCCAAGTCAAACTCCTGGATAATTAAAATCCATCGAAGAAGACGCGCCTTCGCATCCTTCTTCTCCATCAAGTACCGTAGTGCCGTATGGTCAGTGAACACAGTTACTTGGATCCGATTAGGTGAGATCTGAATTTGTCCAAGGCAAACAGTACCGCAAGCATTTCCTTTTACGTAACTGTATAGTTACGCCGAGTAGTATCAAGCACTTTGCTTGCGTAGTGAATTACAAACGGGATGCCATCTCTTCTTTGTCCCAACACAGCCCCTACAGCATAATCTGAGGCGTCCGTCATGATCTCAAAAGGTAGAGACCAATTTGGGGCTTGTAGGATGGGTGCGTCCATAATCATTCCTTGCAAAAGCTTAAAGGCCTCAAGACATTTGTAATCAACAACAAACTCCATGTCTTTGCCTAAAAGCTCAGTTAGCGGTCAGGAAATCTTAGAAAAATCCTTAATGAATCTCCGATAAAATCCAATATGCCCGAGGAACGACCGCAACTGCTTTACGTTGGTTGGTGGCTGGAGTCATCTGATCACATCCACCTTGGCAGGGTCAACCTCCATTCCTCTCTTGGAGATGACATGCCCAAGACTATGCCCTCCGTCACCATGAAGTGACTTTTCTCCCAGGAGAGCACCAGATTAACCTCACAACATCTTTTGAGTACTCGGTCCAGATTCCTAAGAGAGGAATCGAAGGAATCGCCGTGGACCGAGAAGTCATCCATGAAGACTTCCAGGAATTCACCGACCATTTCGGTGAATACAACAATCATGCACCTTTGGAAAGTACCTGGAGCATTGCATAGCCCAAAAGGCATGCACATGAAAGCATAGGTACCAAAGGGACATGTAAACGTGGTCTTTTCCTGGTCCTCCGAAGCTATGGCTACTTGATGGTAGCCCGAGAATCCATCTAAGAAGCAGAAGAACTCTTTTCCCGCTAGTCTCTCTAAGATCTGATCAATGAACGGTAGGGGAAATGATCCTTCTTTGTCGTGGCATTCAAGCGTCTGTAATCCACACAGACACGCCACAACGTGGGCACTCTCGTCACGATCTTCTCTCCGTCCTCGTTGGTGGTCGTCTGAATTCCCGACTTTTTCGGGACAACATGAATTGGGGCCACCCACTTAGAGTCGGAGATTGGGTAAATGAAACCCACGTTGCACTATTTTTCTATCTCCTTCTTCACGACCTCTCGTAAATTTGGATTCAACCGGCGTTGGAATTCACGAGAGGGTTTGGCTTCATTCTCCAAGTAAATATGGTGCGAACACAAAGCGGGATTTATCCCGTGGAGATCAGAAATGCTCCAGCCTATCGCCTTGCGGTTTTTCTCCAGGATCTCTAGCAAGCGAGATTCCTGCTCCTCGGTCAATCGCGAACTGATGATGACAGGAAATTTCTTTCTTGACCCACAAGGAAGGCGTATTTTAAGATTGTGGGTAAGGGTTTGATCTCAGGAATAGTGTGATCGTCTAATAAATCTGACTCAATCCGATCTGGTTCTGTGTTGAAAGTGGCCGGATCGATCTCTGTGATAGCTGCCACCAAGTTCGGCTCTGGAGTCGGATCGTCAAAGGTCTCCATACAATCGGAAAACGCCTCGTCCAACTCGTCATCCTCATCTTCCGATTGTCCTAGAGATGTAAGGACTGACAGGCCCAACTGGGCCTCTACGTCATCGAAGATGTAGGGCGATGCAGGCTCAGAGCTGTACTCATTCCTGAGGATCTCGCAGACTGACTCATGCACTAGATCATCTTCGGAGGAGATGGACGCATCGGTGTTGGCTGGGTTCTGTCTCCATGGCCCAACTAAGTCTACATGCTCGCAGTCTGTTCCGGTAGAAGAGTACTCGGTGCTGGATTCTGAATCCGGTCTCTGCCATCTTGTCTGCTTCATTTCAAGTTCCTCATCCCCGCTGGGAGTTTGGAACTCAATTTTCCCGATCTTATAGTCAAATAAGGCCCCTGATGTTCTGAGGAAGGGCCTACCTAGAATGATCTGGGAATCTCTCCAATTACGAGGGGTTTCCATATCCAGGACAGTGAAGTCCACCATGTATTCTTGGCCCTCGACTTTGATCATAATGTTCCTTAACTCTCCTTGGGACCTCTTGGTTGATTTGTCAGCAAACTGTAGGAGAGCTCTAGATTTCCTAAGAGGTCCGAGGTTAAGCCGCTCATAGAGGGTTGTAGGCATCAGATTGATTGAGGAACCATTGTCCAGGAGAGTGCGTGCAAACGCGATGTCATCAACATGACTCACTACATAATGTGCACCCATGTCCCTTCGTTTCCTAGGAAACGAGTTCTTTATTGCACAAGTCGTGGCTACTGATAAAACGTGTTTCTCAACACGGCTCTTGGTTTTCCTGCTAACCCTAGTAGGTGTGCATCTCACCTTAAGGTATTTTTGGAATGCAGGGGTCATTTCCACGAACTTGTCAAAGGGGATTGTGACCTTGATGTGTTTATTGCAGAACTCTGCCATCACAGGGTCATCTTTTTGGATTTTTTGGTTTTCTTCTTTCCACCTTTGAGAGCTCGGGGGAAAGGGTTATTGACTCCAACTCATGTTCGGAAATTGAAAGATTCTCATTAAGATCAGGAACTGAGTTATTTACATGACTCTGACTCTGAAACAAACTAGGATTCTGACTCTGACTGAAATGAAAATGCTGAGGCAAAATCGGTGCTGCTTCTTCCGCGACTGTTGGACGATCCTCCTCAGATGGAGGTGCGGGCTCTTCATCGGTTTCGTCGGACTCCATGCGGATGCGAGAATGCTGCTTTGAGGACTCAGATGTCCTCTTCTTCTGCTGGCGATGGTGGTGGTGATACTCCTCATTTTCTTCCTCCGAGTTCTCCTCAGGTAGAGTCTCGGAGGCTCCTTCCTTCTGCGTCCGTGCCCGATCAGGTATGGTCACGGTCCTTCCGCTCCTGAGGGACATATGATTTACATTATCGTACGAAAGGATCTCATGTTCAGATAAATAATTATCTGAATAATATACCTGATCTCGAGGTCGGTTCTGGCCATGGTGTAAGCTGTTCGGGTTGGCCTGAACCTGTGCGGGAATTGGGGTCTTTGGCGCCATCTGTTGGTCCTGGGTACGAGAGACCCGATTGATGTCAGTTCTCATGTCTAGGTAGTCATTCTGTATCTGTTGGACCCTATCAGACAGGGTCTGGATCGCCAAGGTGAGAGACTCCAATTCGGTGGGCTAGTCTTGCTGCTGTGCGGATGAGGTTCGGTAGTGGCCCTGCTGGCCATGACGATACTGCTGCTGCTGGTGGGACGGTGCTGGGCCCTGCTGATACGTGCGCTGCTGCTGCTGGTACCCTTGTTCTGGCCTGGACTGAAAGCGCGGTGTGGGAACGGGCTTGGTTTCTTGGTAGGCTGGGGATGGGTGGTGTGGCTGATCCTTCCCCATTTCAGCCTGCCTGATAATCGGGTCACGACTATACCTAATCCCGTTGATCTCGTACACTTGCGGAGGCTCCTCGTATCCCGTCTCCACTTGTGGGGGTGCATGCTGGTTCTGCTGGGTGTAAGTCTGATCCCAGCTACTCTGAGACCCCGGTGCATGTTCTTGTATAAGATGGACTCGATGTACAGGTACAGGTGGTGCAGAAGGGGCATGTAGCTTTATCTTAGCTACCTTCTCAGAAAGTTCCTCCACTTGCTTCGGTAGGCGCGAAAGAGACTCAAGTTCCGCGACTCTCTTATGGATCTGCTCGACCATGGTAAGCTTGCCGGCAATCATCCCCATGTCGGGGATGAGGTCCTCAGTCAGATCTGCTATAGTCCTTCGGGTTGTCTCATTGGATAGGATTGAGGGAGACAACTGATAGGCCCTGGTGGCCTGCGACCTGCCTGTTTCCGCCATCTGCTCCAGGATCTTCCATACAGCGTGCTCGTTTTTGTTCAGATAGCTTCCTCCACAGGCGGCACTGACTAACCCCTGCATCTCCGGGGTTAGACCACAGAACAAGGTCTGGACTAAGATCGCCTTTGAAATACCGTGGCAGGGGCATTTCTGTACTAAATCATTGAACCTATCCCAAGCGTCATGGAAAGGTTCACTGGGTCCTTGGGCGAAGCTAGCGATCTTCGTTCTCATCTGGTTTATCCTACTGATAGGGTAGAACTTTTCCAAGAATAGGTCCTTGAACTGCATCCAGGTAGTGCATACCACCCCTAAGTTCTTCAGCCAATGAGCAGCCTTATCTCCTAAGGCAAAAGGGGTGGCCTTCAGTTGAATATAATCTTGGCCAACATTGGGATGGCTAAGATTGTTGCACACCAGCTCGAAATCACGGAGGAAAGTGTATGGTTCTTCATTTATGTTTCCGTTGAACTTCGGAAGCAGACTGAGGAAGTGGGGCTTCAGCTCAAATGCATGGGCGGGAACTACTGGTGCTAACCAATTCTGGATCTCGTTTTCCGCCGGGTTGTAGGTATCGACCATTGGTCGGTCGATTCCTCCAGCTACTATAATCTGTCCCATCTGCGCCGTGAGATTTGCATTCTTCTGTTCGGCTTCGGCAAGGCGAGCAAGAATCTGTCGTATTTGTTCCTCATCCGGTGGTATTTTTGGCGGCATCTTGTCCTCTAGTCCTGGGGGGGAGGGGAAATAAGATCAGTGTCAGAGGACAAATCAAGGATGGGATTACCGAGGCGATGGTCTTCCTCGGCAATCTCGGAGGAGATGAAAGGGTTGGTTTGAGAGTAACCACCCTGAGTATGAGGGAACCAAGACTCAAGAGGGTCATGAGTCCTGGGTGGTCCAAGGTGCGCTTGGGCCGATGAAGACGAGTCACTTGGGGGACTCATAGAGAGATCAGTGAATAACGCGTCGAGATCTCCCCAGTTACTCATCTTGATGTGGCGAGAAGAAGATAGGATTTTACTCCTACCTGAAGCAAGCAAGTTAATTCAAAACCCTGGGTTCACACTCAACACAGTGAAGGACTCGAAATCGAGTCCGATTAATCTTGTATTCTTTTAAGTGTGATTTTTCAAGCAAGATAGTAAGGATTACGCGGCCTATAGGGAAGTCGTCTCAGAACCGGATGCGTCTTCCCTATTTATCATGTCACCTAAGATACTGCCGATCCTCCCTTTCTTCGCTCCTATCCGGAGTTGGGGACTCAAAGACGTGCCCCTATCTACCTGCAAGCAGGCGGAGGCTGACAAAGCTAGGCCTTGTCGCAGAGTACCGCTGGTTTGCCCCTATCTACCCGCGAACAGGCGGAGGCTACTTGGTACTTGTCAATGAGCTAAAAGTATCCAACTCGTGATATTTGCTAGGATCAGTTGGCCCGTGATATGGAAGGCGGGGATTTGGGCTCTGCCTTAAGGTGTTCACACACTCAAGTACCCTCACTCAGCCTGAAAACAAGGTCGGGGATTAGTCTTCCGCAAACAAATTTTCCAATTTTATTGAATTTTTTTGGTCAATACTGTTAGCAGTCTCGGTTTTAAGTTAAGTTCTCACTTTTTTAGTCCAACCACACAACACGCCTATCGTCCAGTCCCAATTTCCGTTTAATTTAAGTGTGAAAAACAAAGGGGGAAATCGAGAAAAGTCGATGCACGAAAAACGATGATGCGTATGCTGAGTTGAGAAGACTTACAGTGATCCCTTCGCTTGTATGCAGGATGCAAAACAGTATTAAAATTTTACACTATATGCAAATGCAGGCGACAAAAATCCGCTCCTAGACAGGCAGTTCTATTAGCGAGTGAAGAATAAGTTCAATTTGGCTAGATCTGCGGTCTAGGTGCGTCTTTTAAGTGATTTGTGTGGTCCTAAAAATTTGCGAGCACAAGCAATTCCTAGATTGGTTCGGGGAGCCGCTAGTGCAAGCTAAGTTACATTCACCCACACAGCACACAAGGACACAATTCCACTATTTTTACACACGCGAGAACCCAAACGGGAACCGCTGGAAATGATGCGAGAATGTGGAAATGATTGAAATTTACAAGTTCTCTCAATTCATTCAAAGAATTAAAATGTCGATTCCTCGAAGCATCTTCGACTCCTCGCGTTCCTCGCAAAAAATAATTTCGATGTCAGAGAGAGAACGACTCGAAAACAATGCCAAATTTAAATAAAAAACAGAGAAATATTCACAAAAAAACCGGGGGTCAGACTACCCGGAGAAAGAAAATCAAACACTCAAAATTTCATCAAAAATTAACCTAAGCCGTGCCTCCCCGGCAACGGCGCCATTTTGATAACCGCCCCCGCACCCTATGTTAACTCGGTCAAATCAATGTCCAAATTAATTAGATGTCGTTCGTTGCAGTCGGGTACGAGAGGGCTAATCAAAAACCACTTAATTAGATTCAAGTTAATTTTAAGCGGCAATTTTTTTACTTGGTGAAGTCCAAGGTCGAACTCAGGGAGGCATCTGTCTCCTTAGGTGAATTATGAGTAAATATCCAAGTGTAGATTTTCGGGGAATTATTTTTTTGGTTTTTTTTAATTTCTATGCAAGACACATGCAAAATCGGCCACTTTACAAGTTAAATCAGAAATATGATCAAATTAATTCCAAAAATTATGAAAATTAGCCAGATGATTAATGATGATGAAACTAAGCTACCCTATTTTTTTTGGGAATTTTTAGACACTAAATGAATTTACTGTGAATTAAATATGCAGACAGGGTGATTTTCACTAATTTATTAATAAATAGCAAATCACAATTTTTTCAGAAGATAAAATTATCCTAGATAGCTCTAATGATAAGGAATCCAGGAAAATTGACAAATCTTAATTTTAATTTGAAATGAATTTATTAAAATTAAAATGAGAAAATCACTCAACAATTTATTTAGGCCTCGATATTTGTGCAAACGACATGAAATTTTTATGGCAAGTTAAGTTCACTATCCTAAAGCTATTATGAATTTTTGAGAATGTTTGGAATCACAGAAAATTAACTAGAAATTAAAAGGTGTCACTGGGTAAAATATTCCACAAATCAACCAATTAATTATTTAAAGATCTACTGTAATTACAAAAATATGACACGTGGCACAATAGATAGAGGACAAGTTTCTCAACAAAATGCAACTTTTGGAATTTAAAAATGATGTAAAATACAACCTAGGGATGTGTGCAAACACAAGGGTGTAAATGCAATACAGGAAAATAAAAATACATAAAGCAAATATGCTGACAGGGACTTAACTGCAATTAGCTATAATGTTGGGGACTGGAATGCAAAATCTCCACAAAGCACGTGCTCCTCACGTGGGGTCTGCTTCACAGGGGCCTTTTTGCAAATATGAAAAGTGTTGAGGGCCTCAGTGTAAAATTCCCAGGCCGCACGTGCTCCTCACGTGGGCGGCCTAGGCTCGGATGGCTGCGGAGGCTCCGGGCTTAGCTCGGGCGCTTCTGGAGGTCTGGAGTGAGGCTCGGGCGGTCCGAGCCTAGGTTCGGGGAAGAGGCTCGGGCCGGGGCTACGTGGCGCGTTGTGAACCCTTGGATCGAGCTCGATCCAACGGATGGAGGTGAAGACTCATGGCAAGACAAGACACCGTTAGATCTAAGTTGATCCAACAACTCCTAGCTTCGATGGAGATGGCGACGTGGCTCGCTGCGAGCCGTTGGATCACTGGTCGATCCAACGGTGGAGTGATGATCTGGCAATGACTACGTGGACGTCGTGGGACCGTTCAATCAAGATGATCAAACGGTGGCTGGACCTCCATCCTCTACAGTCCTCCGCCTCCTGCGGAGGACTTGGCGAGGCTCCGGCGAAGGGGTCGTCCCTCCGCCCGTTCCTCCTAGAGTCGATGAAGCTCTCTGATTGCTCGGAGCTATCCCAGAAGGTTCGTGGTGATGCGGCGAAGGTCCTGATGGTCTCAGGAGCGGAAGAGGGCTATCTGAAGTCGGTGGCGATGAAGCTCGAAGTCGGCTCCGGCGAAGCTCCGTTCAGTGAACAGATGGGTACCTGCAGGCATTAGAGAGGGAGCCAAAGCTTGTGCGTGCACTCGTGAAGGTAGTGGGATGGTTGGCGAGGCCTAAGGCGGAGGAAGATGTGCTGGCGACGTTGCTCCGGCCAAGCGGCGGAGCTGGAGATCGATGAACGATGCGATGCGTCGTCAGAGAGCGTGACGGTCACCATGAAGATGGGAGTTCCGACGCGGAGCTCGGCGGAATGGAATGGAGGCGAGAAGGTGGCCGTAGGCGGCAAATAAAAAGCGAGAAAAAGCGAAGAAAAATGAAGAGAAGATCAAGAAGGGATGGAGGCGTTCACCTGGGGATTGGAGCTCTTCTTTGAGTTACAGGTCGTCGCTCGAAGGGCCGGTGGATCCCTGAGCTCGAGCAGCTACGCGAAGGGTGGCTGCGACACGGCGGCGGGTGCCGTGGATCTCGCCGGAGAAGACGCCTGTCTTCGCTCGAAGAGACGGCCAATTGCTGTCACCAATAGAGAGCTCTGAGCTCGGGGGTTTCTCCTGTAATGGCGAATGGGGATGAAATTGGCCGGAGAGGGGGTATTTAAAGGACAAAGGTCTCGGCTGGAATGGAGATGAGGCGAGGTTTATGGAGTTCGTGGGAGAGAGCTGGAGGTCCTCGTGGGGTGATGGAGTGGCTGAAGAGGATCAGGGATGAGTGGGGGTCATCGAGGAGGGTATGGTGCTCGGCGACGATGGAAGGAGCGCTGCCAAGAATAGGATGGGGGTGCCCCTCCCGCAAGGCAAAGAACGTGGGAGAGAGGGGCACCCGAGGTAGGAGACGAAGTCTCCACCGTTGGATCTTGTGATCCAAAGGTGGTGATCGAGGCGGGCTGGAGCGGTTGAGATTAGATCCGGGCGAGATGATCTGAGGGTCAGGAGCTCTCCACGTGGCACAATGGGGGCGAAGTACGCGCGAGCGGTGTGGATTGCATCAGAAGTGGCCTAATCCAAAGGTTGTGATGGCGCCAGGTGTCGTGCGGAGGAGATCGAAGGGTTGCGATGACGAGCGGCAGGGATCGGATCTGAGGAAGATCGAAGGGTTGCGATGCACTGCGGCCTGAAGGGTTGAGATGGAGGGATGGAGTGCATCATCCAAAGGCGCAACAAGCGCTAAGTGGTGCGCTAAGGCAGAGGCGCGAACGGGCGATTGAGATGAGGCGGTTGATTTGATCTGACGGTCGGGAATAAGAGAAGATCTAGCGACTTTGAAGGGATCGAGGGCGTGATCAAGCGGATCTCAAAGTGCCACGTGGCACGCTCAACTTGAGGCGCGAACGAGCGGTGCTGATGGAGTTCTGATAATGATCTGATGGCTAAAAATTTAGGCGTGCGTGGAGGCGGCTAGGCCGTTGGATCTGGAAGGTAATCCAACGGATGTAGCTGCGGGCGGATGAGGCAAGGGCAGGGGCTACGTGGCGCAACCAGAGGGCGCCACGTGGCCTACTGTGATTGGGTTAGAAGAAAATTTAGTGTAGAGAGAGAAGGGGACCGAATTTGGAAAAACTCAAAACATGAAAGTTGTAGATCTTGATGAGATCTACAAGTTTCATGTTGAACAAAGACGGAGACGAGGTCAAGTATGATACAAAAATACAAAGATACAATTTATACATATGTAGTATACAAAGTGGCCCAAAAACCCAACTTCTTCATACGAGCTCCAAACTTGATGAAATTGGTCTCTTTTTAAAGGTCTTTTAATGTGTATTATTCTAAAAGTGAGTAGACCTATTTTGGAGTTTGTATGAGGGATCTATGTGTATTTTATTGTCCAGGGGTTCTAGGGCTTTATTGGCTAATTTACATGGGGGATTTTTGGCTTTCTTCCCTGTATTATTAACTAAGGAGTACATATTATAAGGAAAAGGTTATTTTAGTAAGTGGATATTTTACAAGGGATTTTGGCTTATTATTTAAATGCAAATGGTCTGCTAAAATGCATGTATTATGTATGCATGCATGAATGCTATTTATGCATTATAAAGGGAAATATGCCTCTATTTACTCGGGAACAATGCTCTATTTTTGACTTTTGAAGTGATGAATCACAAATTCATCACCCAATAAGTTGTCAGGGTCAGTTTTCCTCGATAACGGACTGGGAACCTAAGCCCGGAACGTTACAGGGGTTGATCGTAACAACCAATAATCGAGGTAGAAGCAGAGGTCAGAGCTCCAGAGGTGCATGATGCCCAACCCGAGGTTGAAGATGACCCACTCATTGGGTGACATGTGGCAGCCTAAGAAAATTTCAAAATCAAAATTCCTTATAATTTCAAAAAGAAATGCCGAATGATCTGAATTTAAAGATTGAAAATCATGAATGTTGATCAAAATTTGAGATCTACAACTTTGTTGAAATAGCTATTTACAAATACAAAATGGCAGGATAGCTTTTTTATGTATGTTTTAGACTTTTCTACTTTTTTTCCTTTTTTTTATTCTTGACTAAACACCAATTTTGATTTTTCCTTAATAACACAAGGTCAATATAAAAATAGATATTTTTGTTGGATTTTTAGGATGCAATGAATGAGCTATATAGAATGTACATTGCTTTTCATAGGTCAAATAAACATATATCGTGAAGTACATACATTTACTTTTAATTTTTTATGTTTTTAAATTTATTTTATATTACTCGAGGAAAATAGATATACAAATGAATTAAAAAACTAACACCAATGGGAACATGTTAAAATGTACCACATCTAAACTGTATAGTATACACATATAGTTGTTCAATTGGTTCCAAAATTGACTTTTCACAATTGAGCATACATCAACTTCCACATATTTATAAGATTTAGGAAATTAGATTTCATAGGGTTCGTTTGGTTGCAGGGTTGGGCAGGGTTGGGTTGAGTTGGGGTACCCCTTGAATAGTAAATTGTGAGGAAGATTGGATGTTTGAAATGAGGGGTACCCTGGGTTGGACCAACCCAACCCTGTCCAACCCTACAACCAAACGGAGCCTAAAGGCAAGCTTGGTCCCTTAGGAGCTCATATGCTCTGGATAAAAAATTTTAATGGATGCATAAAAAGAACCACGATTTTGGTCAACTATGAATGGTACAATTTTTAACATATTTTTCATATTTTTCTATATTTTTATTGAATTAGTATAAGAAGAATTCATACAATTGGATTTGTAAATAAAAACATAAGATAATTGATGTTTGTGAGTATTTTTGTTTAGATGTATTTTCTCTTTTTTGGAAGTCTCTTGTGTTTTCTTATTTCACATATTTTATTGTTGAGTCGACTGAGTCCTATGACCTAGCCTTTAGGTGAGGGTCTAATTACTTTTGATTTATTGGACACTTTGCATTCATGTTAGTTCATGTTTCCTATCTTCCTTATTTATTTTTTACTTTTATTTTCCATATTTAAAGTAATTCCCATGTGATAAATAGTGCATCTTATATGTGATTAACAGAAAAGATATATTAATATGTGCATAATTTTACATGTAAAGGAGTTCTGGTCAATTTTACATGGGTTCATCGGATATATAAATCAACAATTAACATACGGTTTTAAGCTCAAAACATGCTACTTCTATGTTATTCTAGAATACTACAACACAAGATATTTGCATATGAAAGAAAGCTAAACAAGATGTAAAACGAAATAAAACTAAGGAAATAAAATATTTCTAAGGTGTAAGTGGAAGGAAAATCTAAATTTTGAAATGTGCTATCAGTTAAAGATGCCTCCTAGCAGCAACAACATTTTTAGATTTATGTTTTTAGATTTTAGTTAAATTATGGTTCTATGATGTCATTGCAACTTAAACAATATCAAAGATAGTTTTTAGTTCTTTTAACACATGCATGTGAATTTATGATCAGATGCAATTTGTAGGTGAAATAAACTTACATTTTTTTGGAAGAATATGCATTTATACATACATATTTAGGATTTTTTTATTTTTACTATAGATTACATTCACCATTTTATGGGGATTTTATTTATATGTGATTTATTAATGTTATAAATTTGATAAAGTTGTATATTTTCTTTGAAAATTTATATTCATTATTTAATATGAATTTTCATTTATATTTTCTTTTAACATGAGTTTTTAAGTGGAATTAATTTTACTTCCATTTTAAGGATTTTAATGTTAGTATGTTATTTTTGTATTTGTAATTATTCAATTAAGTTAGAAAATATTTTTTTGCTTTTAATAGTATTTAACTATTTTCTGATCATTTTGATATATTTACATTATGAATATATATTTTTATCATACTTTAAATGTTTCTTGTTAGGACTTTAATGGTTTCAATATTCGAAAATAGGTAAAGACTAGTAATAATTAGACTATTTAACTTTTTTTGTTTTAATTATAAATCCTTATAATATATTAATCTCTAGATTTTAAATTATATTTTATATTTGTTAAATGATATTATAAATTGATTTTTATGTGTTTTATATAGGATGTAGGAGTCAATATTTTTTAATGATAAATGTAATACTAATGTTATATTACTTCTTGGTGTTTTAGTTGTAACATATAAATTATAGAATTATTTTTGTAGACAATATAACATATATAAAGTTTCATATTTTTGAAAATGGTAATATTGAATAAAAAGAATAACTAAAATATGTTATGTAGAATAGTTCAATAGAAATAAACAAATATTTTATATTTCAAAGTTTTATGCATATTACTTAATAAAAAGAATAACATGTTCTTAGATTTCAAAATATGTAATATTCAGGGATTTTATAGAAAGGGATATTAAGAGGATAGTAACGGGTCACTGGAATAAACTTCCTTAGCTTAGATATAATGTCTACCAACATCTAACAGTTTTGGATTGGCTACTATAAAATAAGAAAATAAAATCAAAATTAATGTAAGTGATGTTAGAAAAAGTAGAGGAAAAGATGCAAAAGATGAGCTATTTATTTCTAATCCTTATAAATAATTCAAGTTTAAAAGTAAAAGAAGTTTTTTTGACTTTGGCAAAATTAGCCTTCTTCTTCGGCCACAAAGAGGAGAGTTACCATGGCTAATGATATTTCGACGAACCTTTGATCGTTTCTCGTAGTTTTCTTAAGCTTCAATCTTCATGATAAGATCACTTGCAGTTCCATCTCAATATCCTCTACACCTCAAAGGAAGTTTAACCTTTTGTTAATACAAATATACCTTGATTAAAGGACGTTTGTCAGAATAACCTAAAGGTATAAATTAAAGTACATGCTCAAGTCTCTTTTACCAAACATGTAGGGTAACTTAATAGCTTCTTGGAAGTGTTAGCAATTAAGTAAATTCAATATTAAGGCAAATAGCCCCACTTTGATGCTATTAGGAATAGATTAGTGAAGCTTTAATCAAGCCAAATTGTAATTAATCATGGCTCAGAACGTGGTTGATTCAAAGCTGCAACAATCACAGAGCATTCAATATCCTTAAATGCAAAGATAAATTGTGGTTTTTTTGAGTTTTTGAGGAAAGGAGGAGAAATTGTAATGTCCTGGACTTTTTTTTGAGGGAAATAATGTCCTGGACTTAGGCACGGGTTAGTTATCGAGGAAAACTGGTCTTAACAACTTATCGGGCTCGATTTTGAATGAATCTACTGACAACCACCCAAATTTCTTAAGCTCAAGTTGTTAGGTATTAATCCTCATCACTTATGACCCACACCCAGACTTCATGAGTTTTAGATGTGGGACTATCTTTGAGGGTTGGGGTATTACTACTTGATGAATATCCATTTCATCACATTTATTCTTTCATTTTAACCTTAAAAGGTAAAGATATAGTATAGATTTGTGAAAATAAACACTCAATAATTCACCATAAAATACAATATAAAATATTGTATGAAATACTATATTTAAATTTCAAAATAAATGAATAAAGGAAGAAAAGAAAAGAATGAAATGTCAAAGACACTGAGTGTCCCTAGACCCTGTGACTCAGTCATCACGATGACTTGGTCGACAAAGAATAGAGTAGGGGGAGATTGGACGCCAATTGTATAGAAAATACAACACAACAAACCTAACTTTATAGGTCAATAATTACATTGGGACCTTTTATTTTCTTATTTTTAGACTTCAAATCAATAAGCTTTGAACAAGAATATTGTGCATAAAAATACAAAGAAAAATAAAAATATTATTTTATTCAAAAATAATGCATAGTCTGCCCGGGACACACAAAGTAAAAAGCCACAAAGAAAATTTTGTAGATCTGTATCTTCTCCATACAATCTCAAAATTCATCAAAATCACTTTTATTATTCATAAAATTAAATTATATATTTAATAAAGGTGTTTTTATTCAATTTGTAATTTAGATACAAAAGTTAGGTTTGTGGCCTTCGTTATGCAACATACATTTTTATAATATTTAATATAATTATTACATATATTTTTCACTTTCTTATATTTTTATGAAATTGTAAATATTATTAAAAAGACATGTACGTAATAAAATTGAAATAAAACCATTAAAATGTATTAAAAAAATAAATCTATATAATATATTGGTAAAGTACACATATAATATGCCTATAATATATAGATATATAATAATTTAGGTATATAAATATATTCATAAAAATATAATGAAAATACTTAAATTTAAATAAGTTATAAATATATATAATAGATGCAAATAATAACAAAATATTTAATAAAAATAGACAAAATACATGTATATTTTCCTCTTTATACGCACGTAAATATTAACCTATAATAAATTAACTAGTAAAAATAATTAAAAATCAGAATAAAATACTACATTATATGTCAAAAATATTTGATGTTTTAAATTTAATTTAATAAAATCAAATTCTATTTTTATTGAATTTACAAGCCATTTCCCCATTCTTTTTCCAAGTTGGTCCATGTGGACTAACCAGGGGGCGCAGACCGTTGACCCCCAGTCAATTGTCCGCCCTCCTTCTCATTTTAGTCAGAACCCCAAGCAACCCCATTCTTCACCATTTTCACACGCCTCCTCCTCAACTTATTTCGCCTCTAGACGACCACTCTCTAGTAGCCCCTTCATCCTTCACCGACGCCCATGTTTGAATCTCCACCTAGCACCACCATCTCCCTATTTTGGAGTATTATGTAATTTAAAAATACATAAAAATTATCAAAAAAAATTAAAAAACGGATAAAAATATTTAAGGACAAAAATAATATATTTTATAATTTTTTAATAATATTATCTATATTTATAAATATAAAAGCTAATATCTACTATGTATACATATATATACTATTGTTATTAAAAATACCTAGAAATAATTTAATATTTTAAAAAATAAAAGGACAATACTTAACTGTATTTTCTTGATTTTATATATTTATTACATATTTATATCATATATAGTTATTATATTATACATGTTATTATATATAGTAATATATATACTTATTATGTATTAAAAATAAAAGGAAATTAAAAATTAGAAAAACAAAGAAAATGAATTATAAAATTAAACATTTTAAAAAAATTAAATATTGTTTAAAACAAATGAAAATTCAAAACCCTTTAAAGTACAAAAATAGTTGTTGTTTATTCTTTATAGATGATAATTATTTGTCCATCTTCATAGCTCTCTGTGGGTCGACACACAGAATACTTACGCATTATACACATTTTATCTAGACTATAATAAGCTTTAGCTCACTCCATATTGCATTGTTTTATCTAGCATTTGTGCGTTAATTGTTGCTTGATCGGCTCTAGTGAGAGATCACTTCATCGATTGTGCTCTCATCTTGTGAGATCATACAACTATCACCGTAGTTTTGTCAATTGAACACTACCTCCTCCACTTATAGTCGTAATGTTCTCGTTGTGGCATGGCCCACCACTTATTCCCAGTCTCAGTGGTGACTACACGATTCCGACTTAGGTCCCTTCAAGTCGCACTTTCCACTATCAAAGAAAATCTGCTCTGATACCATTTGTAATGTTCAAGACTTAGATCTATAGTTCATTATCGAGAAAAACTAACACTGATAATTTATCGGGTTTAGACTTGAATGGACCCATTGTCAACCACCCAAAATATTTAAGCTTAAGTTATTAAGTAGTAATCCCCATAACTTATAACTCATACCCACCTTTCTTGAGTTTTAGAGGTGGTACTATCTTTGGTGGTTGGGGTGATGGGGATTACTACTTAATAAATTGGGCTTAAGCATTTTGGTCATTGTCAATGGGTCCATTCATGCCCGAACTCAATAAGTTGTTAGGGCTAGTTTTCTTCAAGAACGAATCAGAGATCTAAGCAGGGGTCATTACAAATGGTATTAGAGCACTCTCTGAAGTAGAAAGGGCTACTTGAGCCGGTAGCGTGCAACGCCCACTGTCACTAGGAATAAGTGATGGGTCATGTTGCAATGGGGATGTTACGAATATAAATGGTGGAGGTAGTAACACTCCAATCCCCAAAGATAGTCCCACATCTAAAACTCATGAAGTCTAGGTGTGGGTCATACATGATGGGGATTACTATCTAACAACTTGGATTTAAGCATTTTGGGCGTTGTCAATGGTTCATTCAGCCTGAACCCAATAAGTTGTAAGGTTTTCTCGATAATATACCGGTGATCTAATCTCGCGATATTACAGAAACTATAGGTAGATGAACTGAATTAAAGAGCTAATGTGAAAAAAGATGATTATGTCATAACAAATGTGAACTTAGATTGATTAGATCGCTCAAGAAAGCTTGACGATTGTTGCTTCAACAACCTGGAGTTGAAAGCTTGAAGATAAGGCATCTATACCTTGATTATACACCCTAGCTAAGACTGCATCACCTTCATCAAACTTAGATCTAGACCTCAAATGTTGTACTAGGCTGGAGTTGGTCTTTGGAGCTTGAAGGTGAATAATCTAGTGGAAATCAATACCGAAAAGTGACAACCTATGGAACTAATTATGTGGAAGCATGGAGGTCTGATTGATCAACAAAAGTTAGTTAGGATGGATTTGGATAGGGAGAGTTGAAAGTTCATTGGAAGTACAAGGATTACTATATTAATTAGAGGCTAAAGAGGAATTGGCTAATATGGCAACGAAGGAAGAAAAATGAGTATAAAAACCTAAAAATACAAGTACTGAGACTCCTTTCAAGACAGGAGGTAAATCTAGTACGAATTTGAAAAACTTACAATAGAAAGAGTTTTAGGTATATGACAAAATTTTCTAATTCACCTTAGATTTTGAATTAATAAATTTAAACTATTTTACACATATAAATTATATTTTTGATTTTTTATTATTTTAATTAAAAATATAAGTACTTGCTTTATTTTTTATTTACGATTTATAGATATATACGACTAAATTTTAAATAAAAAACACTTTATAGGTAAATAATTATAAATTATTGAATATAATATGTAAATTATATTTATAAATAATTAAGTTTTGTAAGTTGTATATTATAAATATATATAAGATAAATAAGTAGAGGTAATTAGATGTTGTTATATATAAATAGATATAAGTCTTGAATTTTATTATAGATTTATTAACATATGTAATAGAGTGGACATTTTGTCAACTTTTGTTTCTCAACACTTGATTTTCCTAAAGTTACCTTTGAATACGAGTTTAGATTAACTGAAGTTTTAGATGATATTTGGAAATTTGATTTTGACTAAATAGAGATTGGATTTGTTCTCCCATTATTGTTGGCAGAATTTTATTGATTTTTCTTATATTTTATGTATGCATTATCGGGTCCAAAAGAAATCATATCAATTTCATTGTTCATTAAAAAATGTAAATGTTTTATTGTAGTTTTCCTAGTAGATGAACCAGTGCCCTTTTCTTCTTTTGTTATTTCACTTATTTTATTTTTCTATTTATCATACAAGTTATTCTACCTTGCATTTGGGGTTAAGATCATAAGATAGAATTTAATAAATATTTATTCTTATTCACTTCATAGATAGTTTTTCCTTTCTTAATTAATTAATTTTGTATTCTTTTCTAAAATAATTAAAGTCTCATACAATCATGATTATTTAATCATAGGTGTAAATTATGTTATAGTAAGTGTACTTTGTAATTATTTCAACTCAATTAGGATAAATAATGATGATGAGTCCACTACTTAAAAGTTCTACCATTGACAACCCGGGTAGCTTTGCCCCATTAATGGTTAAACAAAAGCTCTAGTTCGTTATTTAAGTAAATGACAATGACATGTTTAAGTTTTCAACCGATTATCTTATGGACCAACCAATTGGACTTGCATCGGGAGTTTTCTTTTATATTCCTTGTTAATTATTCCTATATTCTAATGACATCATAGGATCTTTTGGATATCTGTCATATGAAAGAATGCATTTTCAGTATTATTTCTTATTCCTTGTTCTAGTTAAGGACTAATAAAAAAACATTGCATGATCTACTTTGTCCTTGAGTTCAACATGAAATAAGATGAGAGAAGGGATAATTGAGGTTCGTTTTTCACTTTTTCTTTACTTATTTCGAGGGATGATGAAGGAAATACTGTAGACAAAAATATAATGGATGATATAATCATGATGTGACTACTTAGTTTAGTATATATTACCTTTATTTCAGAGGAAAGA
Source organism: Ottelia alismoides (assembly GCA_037367405.1). NCBI lineage: Eukaryota > Viridiplantae > Streptophyta > Magnoliopsida > Alismatales > Hydrocharitaceae > Ottelia > Ottelia alismoides. Next base: position 475,650 of record JAZKJV010001997.1, on the reverse strand, counting down.
ATCCCACATTCGAACAAGGCCGTAGCATTTGTTTTAGATAAAACATTACATTTGTATTCATAGGTTAGTTCGATTTCCCAATCCATAGTGACACACTAGTTACAACTTTTAGTAGTAGAATCATCTCATTATCATGTATCATCTTTTTTGGGGTTTGTGATGACATTTAGCAATGACAATACTCACATTCTCCTCGCTAGAGCATCAGTGGGGATATTTCCTTACGCGGTCATCCTCGTAATTATTGATGTATCTTGTCGTGCATAGAAGCATTCACGTTAATATCTCATAAATACACACACTTGTTTCACGTAAATATAAGTTATGTATGGAAATGTATAGACTTAGTAACATGTACCTAACTTAAATTAATTTATTATTACAACATAAATATATGATTAATCATTGTAACTAACGAATTAAACACACAACTTGTATATAATTAAGCAACTAATTATGTTGAGATTATTATTATCTTTTGATGTTATTGATGTATTTTCATTTCTTCATGTACCTATCTTGTAATTTACCCAAGGATTTTTCTACTATATAAGAGAACCCAGGGGTCCTATGAATCACAAGTCATTGGTTTTCCCCAACATGTTATCGGAGCAATGATCCTAAATCGAGATTCCTGTATCCCACCCTAACCCTACCCCTCCCCCCCCCCCCCCCCCGTGCACAGCCTCGCTACCCTTCCTCACCCCGCATCGCACATCGTGCCCCACCGCCCCGCACACCGCACCCCATTGCCCTGTGCCCTCCCACCGTGCACATCCCCCACGTCCTTCCCCCCCCCCCCCTAAGCGCCATGCCTCCCCGTGCGCCCTGCCCTACTGCTTGCCCGCCATCTGCATAGACGCGCATCTGCGTGCACCATTCCATCATCCGCGCGCATCCTACATGCGTCCTGTGTGCATCCTACGCGCATCTTCAGTGCATCTATGTGTGTTGTTGTCCTTTGCGCCCGTACAACCTAGCCTACAACAGAAGGAGTTGAGGATGGTTGTATGAGTCTACAGATACAACCAATCCTCTATATGTGATTGTGTAGACATACTTATAATTGTTTACTCTTAAATTTGTTCTGGATTTCATCATTCTTGTTACCATGTTAGAGAACAAGAATGATGTCTTTTTGTTCAAGGGCCCAACTCCCATCGTGAAGATGGATGGGACCAACTACGAGTTCTGGTCCATGCAGTTTTGCAGCCTGATGCAGTGCCATAACAAGGTGCACATTCTGATGGATATAAAGCCGGAGGACAAGACTAGGGATAATGCTTCTTGGAAGTAAGACAATGTCTATGCTCGTATTTGGATCTCTGGGACACTCACCACGGAGATTGACAATGATATTGTCAATCAAGCCCAACAAATGGGATATCTTAGCAGCCACATATGGTCAGGTAAAAAATGAGAGTAAAATTTTACAGTTGTAGCTTGATATTTTTTGACCAAGCAGAATGGTCGACCTCTTCATGCACACTTCTCGCATCTTAGAGGCATGTTTGAGCGTCTACATAGCTTCATGCCAATTACTACAAGTATTGAGCAACAACAGTCGTATCGGAATTTAACTATGATGAGAGTATGTTTGTCATGTCTAGACTTTGAGTACGATGCATCATGTAATCAACTTCTTACTGGAGAGACGATACCTCCAAAGGAGGAGATTTACAAGAGACGCATAATTACTGCATCCTCTACTACTGTGGTTCAGACTCCTTCTGCTATGGCAGCCTCTCGTGGCAAACAGAGTACTTTGCAGTTCCATGACTGGGGAACACGTGGTCGAGGAGCAGGTCGTCAATGAGGTCCATGTTCACATTGCCATTGTACATGCTATCAGAAGCATCGGTATCCGGCCTCCGCCTAAGTTGCTGAGCAGACCAAGCCTCCATCTACACCTGTATCGGATCATGATGCACGCTTTGATGATATTGTTTCCAAGGTACGAGAGATGATGACTACTCCGACTACTTCGCATGTAGGTTCTTCAGATGTCGTACATATTGCTAGAGCCTCTTCGAGCTTGTCTGGTATTGCTTATTCCCTTACTAGTAGCAGCAGTTTAGAATTTTCTGACTGGATCATGGACTCTAAAGCATCTCATCATATATGTGGAGATCAATCACGGTTTATTATTACAAGTCTATCCCTCCAGGTAGACCACTGGTTATTGCCAATGAGGTTCATCTACCCATTGTTGGACATGGGGAGATTGTTCTAGCTCCCTTGATGCGTTTGCAAAATATTTTACATGCTCCAACATTTTAGATGAATATTTTATTTATTAGCTAGATTGTAAAAGATTTACATTGTCATGCCATATTTGATCCTTCTTCTCTTGTGTTTCAGGACATACTCACGGGTAGTGTGATTGGATGTGACTGTGAGTAGAGGGGACTTTACAGACTTATCCAACCTCCTTGTGTAGGGGCTGTTACTATCCCTTCTGGACATATCTCCCTCTTTATGTGGCATCTTCGCCTGGGACACCTTCCTCTCTAGAAGTTGTGTCACGTCCATCCGCAGACCTCTACACATACTAGTCTGGAGTATAAGGCATGTTAGCTTGGGAAGCTCCATCGTTCATCTTTTCTAAGTCGTCAGAGTCATCACAATAGTCAGCTGTTTGAGTTAGTTCACTTTGATATATGGGCTCCTAGTCGCGTTACTGATCATCAGGGACATCGGTTTTATATGTGATGAATCCACATTTCATCATCTTTATTCTATCATTTTTGGCCTCAAAAATCCTGGCAAATGAGTGTAAATACCCTTAATTCCAGCATCTTAGCATCCATGCATGTGCATATAAATAGTGTATAAAATACTGTTTTAAAGCCAAAATTATAGAATAAAGAAAAGAAAATAAAAAGAATAAAATATTGTAAATATTTTATGACCCGAAAACCCGAGACCTAAGCATCTTGATGAATAGGTAGACAAGGAATAAAGTAGGGGGAGATAAGGGCCGGAATACACTAAAAATACCTATTCATTTTATTCATTCTTTAGTCATTTTGGGACCTATTTTTGGTATCACTTTTTTTATAACTCAAATAAAAAACCTTGTACATGAAAGTTGTAGATAATTAAATAAAGAAAAAAACAAAATTTATATCAGTCAAAAATACTATACATATAACAAGTTATGATCTAAACAAAAATTTAAAATGCCAACTTCCCAGACCTGTATCTCTCAAATAAAAGCTCGAAATGCATCAAACTCACCTTTAATTGTATCTAATTTTAAATAATGTATTTAATGAAGTGGTTTCACGTATGGCGGAGTTACAGTTTGAAAGTTGAGTTATGGACCCCTATTGTATACTTGTACAGATTAAAATAATTATTTATATTATTTATTTATTATTTTTATATTTTTATATTTTTAAAATTATGTAAATAATATTTATAATGTATATGTATATTAAAACTGTAATAAAAACTCAAAGAAAATACAAAATAAAATACTTGTATAAAATAACACACCTAGGTATAATACCTATACATATACTTATAGAAATACTATTTATACTTTATTAAGTGCACAAAATACATCAGAAAAATAAAATAAAAATATATTTAAGTGTATAAAAATATTCTATAAATTTGTAAAATAATAAACAAAAATACATAAAGTAAATACACAAAATAAAAATAAAATAATAAAATATATAAATATACATACCTATATAGGGTATAAAAGGTAACTTGTAATTATATATATCATAAAATAAATAAAAATCATTATAAAATTCTTTATAAAATAAGAAACATTTTGTTATTTTATAACCTAAAATTAATAAATTCATTTACTATTTTATTTCGAATTTCTAAATAATTTTGACCAACCTTTTTCTGGTTGGTCCACCTGGACGAACCAGAGCCGGACGTTGGTTGACCTCGGTCAACTCCCTGACCGAGGCCTGCCAGCCTTCTGACACCCGATTTTTTGCCTGATTTCTCTCATTTTTGGAGCTCGTTCCATTCACCCTCTGGCCTCGATTTCTTCTTGGGACTCCTTCCTTTATCATCACTAATCCTCGCCGAGCACCAAAATCCTCCAAAATCTTCATCATTCGTGCATGGACCTCGCTTGAAGGAGACACCACAACCTTGTACATAATGAACCCGCTATCTTCGAGCTCCGTTTTGAACCCCTTTGTGCCATTTTCCTCTTCTCCTGTTGCTCTCCAGAGCTAAAGGGAGGTGACAGCTCCCTTCTCCCACCTTCAGGAGGGTCGAGGACGGTCTGAGGCGGCTCCACCACCTCCGACAAGTCACTGCCGTCGAGGTCCTTCACCTCTGGTTCCGGCCATCGAGGTATACCCCTTCTCCCCTTCCTTTCACCTTCATTTTCTTCCCTGTAGTCATAGGATCCGATTAGACCCTTTAGATCCCCTCGCCGATCGCTCTCTCGCCATCCATCGATCATCGCCTGCGCACACCGCCAGCCGAAGCTCCTCCACCTCCCATAGACCATCTCCGACGCCTATTCCACTGCCGCAGGGTCCAGGCAATTTTCCCTGGTCCCCTTCACCATTTTTTGCAGGTCAACGCACCGTCAAAGCGACTGAATCTCATTTTGTGTGGTTCGCTGGAGCTACCTGGAGCTTCAAGTTCCTCCGCCCTCTCGTCAGGGCCACAACGCTCCTCCGATGAATCCGAGACTTCCAGCACCTAGCTCGACCTTCCAGGAGCACGCCCGGCCATTCTTCACGCCTCCAGGTTGTCGAAGACCCGAGATCGAGCTCGGGGAAGTTCTCCTCGCCGGCGTTCTTCCCCGTTCTTCCTCTTGGCTTCTTTGTCGTTCGATCAAGACGCGCCTTCAGTTCTGATATCAGCCGTCCGATCTTCCCATGCAGCCACCGTCCGATCTTCGGGGAAGATCTAATCGCCACCGCTAATCGTCGAACCGTCATCGCGCATTGTGCGCGCGCCACGTGGACAAGTGACCGCATCTCAGTCGTCCGATCGCACACGAGGAATTCAGGCGTGGGTATTTTACATCTACACCTCGTCATTTTTGCATTTTAATTTTAGTCCATAAACTTTTCATTGTAATTTAAATATTTCTGTAGTATTTGCATTTAGACCCCCATATTTCACTATTTGTATTTAGGTTCAATCCATGTCACCTCACTTGCTTAACGCACATGGGGTAGTGGGCATTTTGCAAGGACCCCCTAGGGGTTTGTCTATTTTGGTTCAGTCCTGTAATATTTTGGAAAAATTACATGTTGGCCCCCAGATCTTTGTAAAATTGCAAAAATACCCCTACCAGGTCACGTGCCCAGTGCGCGTGAGTTTGGACATTTTGCAGCGAACCCCCTCCGGGTTTGGGTATTTATTTATAGTCCAGAAAATTGTATTTAACATTCTATATTTTTGGAAAAAAATTGCAAGTAGGCCTTTGAACTTCTGTTTATTTACATTTATGCCCTTGCTAGTGTTGTATTTTTGCTTGGATGTTTGCATTTATTTCATACATCATTTTAACTCAAAAAATTACCAAAAAAATAACATAGGCACCTGTTGCATTGTAGTTTAATGCCATATTTTTATTTTGCATATTTATTGCATTTTAATATTTATAAAAAATTCAAAAACAGGCATTTTGTGCACTGTTTGCATTATAAAATACATAAAAATTATAAAATGTTTTTTGAAAAATTCCAAAAAAATTATATTTTGTGTATTGCTGTGTGTTTTAACTCCAAACCAAAAATTACTAAAAATTTCAAAAGAAAACTCCTAAAAATTACAAAACCCCTAAAACCTTCATAAAATATTAAAAATTCTACAAAAATCCTAAAAATCTAATTTTAGTTGCTGAATTTTCCCAATTCTATTACCTTTATTTTAAAATTAATTTGAGGAATTTTGGATACTGTTTGATATTTTTCATCCTCATTTTAATTTCGTCTAGCAACTTATCTCACTGTTTACTAATATTTTTGCCCTTAAAAATACCAAAAAAATTAGGTAAAATTTTGAAAAATCATAAAAACATTAGAAAAATATAAAAATCACAAAAACAATCCATTTCCTGTATTTTGAGCATTTCTCCTATTTTTATCCCTCTCTTATCTCTAGTGTACATATATATTCCTTATATATATTATATCTTTATTAAAAGAAAAAGAAAATATAAAATACAAAATATAAAAATAAAATACAAAATCAGTAAATTAAAAACCCTAATATAAAAATATAAAATCAAAAATTAAATCAAAAAAATATATAAAATTCAAAACCCACAAAAAATAGCACTTGTAGGCATTTAACCACTTTCACATTTCTGAGCATTATTGCCTTATTCTACCGTTTTGCTCCCTGTGTTCGACACTCTACATATTTGCACTATACACATATTTTGTAGAGCTATAATAAATTTTAACTCCACATATTGCTTTCATTACTTTACTTGATTGTCGTGGGTTAATTGTTGACTTAGCCGGGATTTACCAAGGGTCGCTGCAGCGACTTTGTCTCCGCCTTGTGAGAGACATTTAGACCCTCGTAGCTCTCGATTAATCAAATGGCGCCGTTGCCGGGGAGCAACATCGTAGTCTAGTATCTTTGTTGATTGTGAATATTTGCCCATCTTTTAACATACTTATTTGATTCTATTGTTTGATTGATCTAATCACCCTTTTTGTTGGATTTTGTGCGAGGTACCGCCGAGCGAGGGAAGCACCCTATCCTAGGCGCTTGGGCACCTACGTGAAAGCTCACTTAGCACCAAAAGAAAACTTGGAGGCTTGAGAAGACCATCATTTTTGTAGAAATTTTTGTAGTCTAAAATATTTGTAATTTGAAGTGAGAGAGAGACTTAATTTGTAATAACTTGGACTCTCCAGGACACTCGGGCCTAATTTCCAAGTGTTTGTTCACTTGGGGGCTCAGCGCGGTTTTGTGTTTTTCGCGACTTTTCTCGCTTTATTTCTTTTTGTTTCACGAGGATTTATCCCCTAGACATAGGAATTTTTGTTGACTGTGATGAATTAAGAAGCTAAGGCCCAATCCCTAATATCTTGCCTGCATTTATAGACCGTAATTGCACATGGCTTAAAATCCATTGAAAAAGCTATTGACTTAGACTAGAGACCACGTGTTGGGAGGGGTCGTATATAGCGCGTGCAGGATCCATTGTGGTGGACACCGATCGTCCCCCAAGACCAGACTTCGGACTCTCTTCCTCATCATAGCTACTTGTTCTTCACGTTAATAGAAGCTACTCATCTTAGGGCGATTTCCTCGTGCATGCATCTAGGTAGTTTTAATTACTGTCTTTAATTTATGCGCGGATCAATTTGCATGTAAAGTGCTGGCGGAAAAGTACGCATCTCAATCCATGCATGCATCATAGATTTTGACCGCGCATCGGCTTTTCCGTTTTCCTCCCCCAGTTTTATTGGACTTTAAATAGCAAGGAAATTGGAAAATTCATTAGATGATGTTTGATCAGAAAAATACCTAAAAAGTGAAAGCAATAAAATTGGGACTACTAAAGCAAACTTGACTTAAAATTCACCTCACAAAAATTTTGTCTTGGGGAGAGCAACCCCCTCATTGATTGATTTATCTGCTGCGAGAGAGTGACTTGACATTAGGGTAGAGCCATACCCAAAATTTTAGTTGACTACTGGTCGTGGTTAGTCGTTCTCCAGTGAGGATCTCTCCGGTAACCGGTAATGCGGACCGCGATGTCCTTAGCAGATTGAATTAGCGGGAACAACCGGGTTACGGTCCGCAATTCATACTGGCTGGGAAAGATCTAACATGGATCGCGACAGTCGGCTAGGAAAGTAGGGTTCCTAACAGCTCGTTCTAACGCTCTGATAGATTGATTTATAACCCAATAAAATTTGACAAGATAAAAGATCGAACCTTCACGGTCTTCAGCTCAAGGGTTGCGTAGGTGAATTTGGGGTTTGAATTCAAATATTGTTTGCTTTCCAGATCTCATCTGGCCTTCTCTCTAGATCAAGATGATGGGAAGGAGATCCCTTAGGCTACGTCTAATGGCACCACTGTCGAGCACTCCTCCTTTTTAATCTAGGTTGGCTTCGGGGAGTCCAGACCCACACTCCGAGCCCGAGTTTACTTCCACCATGTTCCCCCTCGACCATCCTTCTTCTTCTATCAGTCCAGTGATGTCAGATTTTAGTGGAGAACCGAGTTCAGAGCATTTGACGACACCTAAGATGGATTCTTTTGACTTTGCAGAAAATCGAGATATGGAAGGCAGAGAGGAACACCCAGATGAGCAGAGATATACATATTTGATCAAGCTGCCATCAATAACTCACTGTTAGCCTCCCTAGAAACCATGCAGCGACAGATCCGAGATCAGGGGGTGTTCATGGGTGAAATCATGAGGGAAATGCGTGAAGCCCGAGAAGAAAGAAATGAGGACAGTGATATACCTAATGTAGAAGGAGGACCTGACCATGAGAGGCCGGTACCAGCAACCATGATGAAGTTGCATAACACAGCTGCAACCCTCACTCATCGATGGATCCGACTCCCTCCCATCCATGGAGACTTCGAACTCCGCCCGCATACTATTCAGCTACTGCCTAAGTTTCACAGGCTGTCCACCGGAGAACCACACCTCCATCTGCAGGAATTTGAGATGATATGCAGTACAATCCATGATAGGTTTATAACTGATGACACAATCAAAATGATTGCCTTCCCGTTCTCCTTGGTTGATAGAGCCACCTACTGGCTGAAATATTTGGGGAGTTACATCGACACTTGGGAGCAGCTCCGGACCGCATACTTAAATAAGTATTACTCACTCAGCCGGACAAACGCAACAAGAGCTATGATCAGCAATTTCACAATAATCCTTAATGAACAATTCCATGAGGCTTGGGATCACTTTAGAGATCTCATTGACAGGTGTCCGCATCATGATATATCAAAGCCCAATTTAGTTCAGAGTTTCTTTTGTGGGCTGACACCGGAGCTGCAGGGGCTTGTTAATGCCTCTTGTGGAGGGTCATATTCAAAGGGTGAAGATAATGTTTTGGCTATTTATGAAGCAATGGCAGAGAACTCTCCAGTCATGACCCAAGCCAGAGTCTACACACAGCAGAAACCCCCCCAAGGAGCAGGATCATACCAGAGGATCGCCCCCATTGATGCTGGTCCCCACGCTTCGTCAGCAGCAGCAGCACAAGATGAATCATCAGCGGCTGACATGGGCATAATCAGTGAAAATTGGACCGCATTGAGATTTTAAAGAAAAAGCAGGGCCAAGGTCTGGCACAGATTGACCAGTTGGCTAAGTCCATGAGTGACCTGAAGACTCACATCTTGAGTATTCAGGATGCACAATCATCTTCACATCCGCCTCCCAGGTCACCGGCTGAGTCCAGAGGTAGCCGTTCTACCCCACCACCTCCCACGTACCACCAAGTTCACCATGTCCAGGAGGTGCCGGTACAACAGTTGCCGCACTATTCACAACAGCCACCATCTCAGGACACTCAGATGGTGGTCTATCAGCCGGATCAGCCATTGGCAGCACTACCACCTCCTCCCTTCGAGCAGGAGTCGTTGATGGAAGTCAACGCAATATGGTACGACCGGTACCCCCAGCAGTCCGGGATTCGTTGTGATCACCTCGGATTTCGTTGGTCCACCGGAGGTACTTCATCCCAGCAGAAGTCTCCGGCTCAGGGAAACCAGTACAACCAACAACAGCAGCCCCAATATTCCCACCACCCACAATCTCACCATAATCCTCGTCCCACCTATTAGGGACAACAGTGGAGGCAACGAGGACAGCCATACCAGCAGCAGTACCCTCAGTCTCACCAGCAACCTCAGTTCCAGCAAGGAAACACTCCCGGTTCTCATGTACCTGTCTTGGAGAACCTAGCACTTGATGATCTCACCCGCTTGCTCTCTGAATAGCAAGCATCCTTCCGGCGAGAGATGGATGATTCCGGTAGGAAATGAGGGACATAATCAAAGGGAAAGCCGCCATACCTGCACAGAGCGAGTCGAATCCGAATAACTTGAAGAGAAAATGTGAGCAGGTACAGTTTACAGTGGATACCACTCCTAGTGCTTATTTGAATGACATTCATTCTATGTTTGATACTCACTTCGTGTCACTTATAGGGAACCAGCCGGCGGCGGCTCATCTGAGGGACAACACCATGGAGATTCTAGAGCCCCAGATAAGGAGAGAAGTGGTGTTGATGCCGCTAACCACAATGATGATGACGGTGGTGCTGATGCCATCAAGGATGACCTTTCAGACGACGGTGCCGAGACCGTCGTGATACCAGATGCAGACGGTGGTGCTGAGGCCACCATTTTTGATGCCGAACCAGAGCGCGGTGCTGAGGCCGCGAAGGAGAATATTTTGGGTGGTGCTGATACCCCCATTTTGAGTCCATATGTATTCCAACCATCTATTTTTCCATTTTCTGTATCCCTGGACAACAAGAAAAAGACCCAAAAAATGAATGAAGGAAAGGTTTCTCCATCAATTCTGAGTCCATGTGTGTTGAATTCTGACGTTTGCATGGATTTTAGTCCTTCATAGGGCCAGAAACCTTCTCCTAACCCTTTGTCTGAGGAGGGCCCATCCGTCCCCTTCCCTCAAGCACTCCACTCGACGAAGGGGAATAAAACAGAAAATCCCAAAAAGAAGGAGTAGTTAGAGTTCAACCAACAGATGATAGACAGATTTCAGATACAGTTGGCTCTACAGGAGGCACTTGAGCACATCCCCCTCTTCCAAAAGAATCTGAGAGAGAAAACCACCATACGCAGGAAGAGGAGGAATAACAGAGGAGAGATCCATGTGCTCTCACGTGCCACATGTTGTGCCATTCAAAACCAGCTGCCAGCCAAACGATCAGATACAGGAGCTCCTTATGTCAGATGCCATATTAGTGAGCAGCAGTTCGATCGTACTCTATTAGACAGTGGATTTCTATCAACCTCCATCCGGTTGCCTTACTCGACCGATTCGAGTTTGGCCCTCTACTTCAGAGCAGGACAGTCCTTCAGTTTGCTGATCGATCGATTAAGAGGTCAAAGGGGTTGTTGAGAGACGTAGTCATTACCATTCAGGGCCTGAAATTCCCCGTGGATTTTGTTATATTGGACATGGAGATCCCTGAATCGGTGACCGATGCCCCCATCATATTAGGATGCCCGTTCTTGGTCACAGCCAAAGCGGTGACCGACCATGATAGTGGGAAGGTGTACTTTTGCGTAGAGGGTGAGAGTATACAAATAGAGACGATCGACGAGATTAGAGAGAGATTCAGCCTGCTCATAGCAGAACAGTGATGCGGGGCAAATGACAGATGGAGAGCTAGAAGTTCACCAAGAGTGCGATTTTGTTATGACCGATGAAGAAGCAGTTTGGGCAGACCAAGAAGCACAAGCCCTCGCCTTGCCTGCAGACTCAGAGTACACACCTTTTGTGGAAGACGAGAGTTTGGAGAGCACACCCTTAGCAGAAGGCACTATAGAGGCTGACAGTTGTATGATGAGTGGAGTTACCGATGATTGTTCAGATTCAGATCCCTCGGAGGCAGACTTTGATTGGAAGGATTTTGATGCATATTTGCCATGTCTGTTTCCTGATGAGCCGACAGATAGGACGGAGAGCGAGACAGCACAGACGATAGACACACCAACAGGATTCCCTTCGTCAGATGATCACATACAGTGAGAGTTCTCACACTCAGACCTGGATGCTTTCACACAGACATATAAGAAGCCAGATTTTCCAGCTCCCACAAAGCCAGAATTGAATCCTTCACCGCAGTCACTCAAGTATAGATTCCTTGCGGGTGATCCAGAAATGCACCCAGTCATTATCTCAGGAGATTTGACTGGAGAACAAGAATCTCGTCTGATGGAGGTTCTTGAAAGAAACCACAAGGCAATAGGATGGAGTGTGGCTGATCTCAAGGGGATAAGTCCGGCCCTGTGCTCCCACCATATCTACCTCGAGGAGGATGCTAAGCCATCACGTGAGTTCCAGCAACGGCTGAACCCGAATCTGCGAGATGTAGTAATGAAGGAAATATCTAAATGGTGGAGCGCTGATTTTATCTACCCCATCTCCGACTCCAAGTGAGTTAGTCCTCTACATGTGGTGCCCAAAAGACGGGTATCACTACAGTTGTGAATGAGTCTGGAGAAGAGATCGCCACCTGGTACCCACTTCTTGGAGGGTCTGTGTGGACTACAGATGATTGAATGAAGCCACCAAGAAGGATCATTTCCCGCTACCATTTATTGATCAGATTATCGAGAGGCTAGCTTGGAAGAGTCATTAGTGTTTTCTTGACGGGTACTCCAGATACAATCAAGTGGCCATTGCGCCCGAAGACCAGGATAAAACGACGTTCACCTGTCCATTCGGGACTTATGCTTTCAGACGGATGCCCTTTGGTCTATGTAACGCCCCTGCGACATTCCAAAGGTGCATGTTGTCCATCTTTTCGGACATGATAGGTGACTATTTGGAGGTCTTCATGGATGACTTCTTGGTCTATGGCGACGGGTTTGATGCTTGTCTTGACTGCCTAGACCGAGTGCTTCAGCGCTGCATAGAGGTAAACCTTGTACTATCTTGGAAGAAGAGTCACTTTATGGTGACTCAGGGGACGGTCCTTGGCCATATCATCTCCAATAGGGGCATGGAGGTTGATCCGGCCAAGGTGGATATCATTAGAAAACTCAATCCACCGTCTAATCTGAAATAGTTGCGGTCTTTTCTGGGCATGTCGGTTTCTACCGACAGTTCGTTCAGGACTTCAGTCGAATTGGCCGACTGCTAACAGATTTATTGATTAAAGACATCGAGTTCCTCGTAGATGATAAGTGTCTTAAGCCCTTCGAGACTCTCAAGAATTTAGTTGTCGAGGATCCTGTCCTTCAGCCACCCAATGGTCTATCCCATTTGAGATCATGATGTATGCTTCAGATTATGCCATACGGGTTGTGCTTGGACAGAGGAGTGCCATACACTACGCTAGCCGGACGTTGGATGCAGCTCAGAGGAACTATACAGAGACCGAGAAAGAGATGCTAGCTGTAGTCTTTGCTTTGGATAAGTACAGATATTACATTCTTGGATCTAGAGTGGCAATTTTTACAGATCATACTGCCATTCGGTACCTGATGTCGAAGAAGGATGCCAAAGCCAGATTAAACAGATGGATCCTTCTCCTCCAGGAATTTGATATTGAGATTAAGGATAAGCATGGAGTTAAGAATGTTGTGGCAAATCACCTCTCCCGCTTAGAGAACCTTGAGAAATCTGAGCCCATAGCACCTATTACTGAGACTTTTCCAGATGAGGCGATCCTTGCTATCACCTCTCTTCCATGGTATACCGACATTGTGAATTACCTTGTTGCCAAATCCATTCCACAAGATTGGCCCAGACAGCGGCTTGAGACCTTCTTGCGAAGGTCAAGTCGTACCATTGGGAGGATCCCGTCCTTTATCATGAAGGAGGGGACAACATCTAGAGACGGTGCATTCCTCAAGAAGAGCAGCACAGCGTCCTCACCTACTGCCACAAGCTTGAGGCAGGAGGACATCATTCTGGGAGACGGACACCACAGAAGGTGCTCCAATCTGGCCTTTGGTGGCCTAACCTTTTCGAGGATTCTGATGAGTTCGTGACAAGGTGTACTGACTGTCAGAAGATGGGTTCTTGCGGACAGAGAGACATGATGCCCATGCAGCCCATTCACTTTTGTGAAGTTTTTGACGCATGGAGGATTGATTTCATGGGCCCATTTCCTAAAAGTCAGGGGTTTGGGTATATTCTTCTTGTTGTGGATTATGTTAGTCATTGGGTTGAGGCCATCCCCGCCCGAGCCGCAGATGCTAAAACCGTATGTCGTTTCTTAAGGAAAAACATTATTTCATGGTTCGGGGTGCCTAGAGTCTTGATTTCAGATGGGGGGTCTCACTTTATTAACGACAAGGTTAGGGCTCTTGCAGACGAGTTCGGCATTGACCACCGTGTTGCCACGCCATATCACCCTCAGACTAATGGTCTTGCTGAAGTATCGAATAGGGAGATTAAGATAATTTTACAGAAGTTACTCCGCCCAGACCGAAAGGATTGGTCGCGGCTTTTGGACTCGGTCTTGTGGGCCTATCGGACTTCCTTCAAGATACCATTAGGGACATCTCCCTTTCGTCTCGTCTATGGCAAGCCGTGCCATTTACCAGTGGAGATAAAGCATAAGTCACTTTGGGCAATTACAGAACTATTATTGGATCCTAAGAGTGTAGGAGAACAGAGGAAAGCAGAGTTGGCAGCCCTGGAGGAACTTAGAGACACAGCCTTTGCTAGCAGCTTACAATATAAGGAAAAAGTAAAGACATGGCACGATTCACATACCAGCCATAAACAGTTTGAGCCCGATCATCGCGTATGGTCGTTTGATTCTAGGTTCTAGGCTGAAATTATTTCCAGGGAAATTGCAGAGTAAGTAGAAAGGACCGTATGTGGTCCGGAAGGTGCATGATAATGGTAGCATTGATATATTCGAACCTTCATCCTCTTCCACTTTTAGAGTCAATGGTCAGCGCTTGAAACCATATCTAGATCATGACCCGCCGACCATTGATGTTGCCCCGATTCATCTGGTATGAGATGTGCTTTTTGACTCACGCCTTCTACATCTCGTACATGATTATCACTTCTATCTTCCTCTGAATAGATCCATTTGTCCATATCATTCATTCTTTCTCCTGTATGTCTGCCATTCCATTGTCATCTTATGATTTTGCTATACTTAGGACGCACTTTGTCCTAAGTATAGGGGGGTGTACACCCCGAGTTGATTCTATTCTTTGATCCTCTCCATTGTCTCCTCTTCTTCTCTATACTTAGGGATATCTTACCCTAAGTATAGGGGAGACAGTCTGAGTACGATCTGTTCCTTCCCACCCTTGACCCTCCCTGCTTCGTGTACAGTCTGCTATACATAGGATTATTTGATCCTAAGTATAGGGGGGACGGTCAACTTCTCATTTGTTCATTCATTCGTTCGTTATTCTTTAGACTTTTCTATACTCAGTACGAGTTATGTCTTCTCTTTTCTCTCCGATCTATGAGTACATAGCTCAAGCTAAGTATAGGGGGGTCGTATATATTGCGTATATACTTTAGCCATAATTCGTACTTTCCTATTTTTACTAATAAATAGGGCTAATTAATATGATTAAAATCATTAAAAACTTTAATAAAAAGATGTAATTATTCCTCAAATTCTTTTTGTACATCAGGTAAAGAACCTTTGCAAAATGTTTGAGAAATAGTTTGAAAATCTTTGTGAAAAATCTTTTGAAAACTATTTGGAAAACGTTTTGTTACATGTTTTCAACCTTTGTAAAAAACATTTTATTTGAAAATTATTTTCTTTGTGTGAAATAAAAGATTTGAAAAATGATTTTGCAAATAGTTTGAAAAATGGTTGCAAAAATATTTTGAAAAATCTTATATACTGTTTGAAAAACCTATTGCAAAATGATTTTCAAATGTATTTACATGTTTGTAAAAATATTTGCAAAAATTATTTTGGACTATAGTTTTCAAAATCGATTGAAAAATCTTTTTCAAATAAGTTTGAGGAATACTTTCATGTTGTCTAAAAATTCTCTATGTATATACCTATCTATAAAATCGACCACTTACTCTTGTAAATTCTTAAAAATCTACTGCTTGTAAATAAAAGATGCATCCCGTATAAATATTTGTACTTAGTTTTTATCCAAAACCTTTTTATTTTCAAAAATCCCAAAAACATTTGCAAAAAAAAATTAAAATCCAAAAACATTTGAAAAATCTTTTTGAAAATCTAAAAAATGCATGTGCATTGACTTTTCAAAAATCCACAAAAAGTTCAAAATCTTTGAAAATTGCATTCACAAAAATATTTTCTGCATTTGCATAGCATGAGAATTTTTCGGATTGAGTTTGATAGTTGAATGAGTCTAAGTAAAATCCGAAGATTGGAGCTTGGTTGGACCTTAAAATCTACCTAATTAACAGGAACCTTGTGGGAGCTGGAATTTAGGTACTTCAGGTCTAGTTGACTTAATTCTTTGACGATCACGAGACTTGGTTCAATGGATTCTTGACTGTCTAAGTAGAATATTTCGGAGCACACGCACGACTCTTGTTTATAATGACCTAACTTGGACACATGCACCTTTCACTTGGCTCGACTCAGTTGGAGTGGTGAGGGGGTTGGATTTGCTGGTATGAGACACACACAGGTGGAAACACTTGTCCTCCTCTTGGAAGGGAAGTGCACCCCAACCCGTCCAGTAATGATGAGTTTCGAGGATAAGAGATCGTGGGTTGTAATAAAGCTTCAAAAGAGGGATAGTCTACTGGCTCAAGAGGAAATTCCCTATGTAAATGTTGTTGTGTATAGTATTAAAAAAATGAAAAAATCAAAAACTCCAAAAGAGTGGACAGGCCTGTACAAAAATAAAAATGCATGCTGGAGTGTATATATGTGTAAAATCAAATAAGCAAGCTCGAGCTTCAAAGTCAAATCATGTGAGCCTACAGCTGGATGACTTGAACACTGGTCTTGCATCCTAGGATAGGTATCTACACTGGCTACCGTCCATTCTTCTCTTCACCCCCTCCTCTTGAGTTGGTTGCCACTTGAACTTAGAAGGGAATACCCTGCTCCTTGAGGAATTAGTTGTTGGATTGAGGAATCATTGGGTTGTCATACTGGAGTAGTCAGTTTCTTTGTCCTTTCAGTTGGGGGAGAGCCACCATCACTTACACTATACGAGTCAAATTCATAGTCGTAAGGGTTTGCGTATGAGTTGAAATATTTCCGACCTGGCTATTGGGACTTGAATAGAGTTTTGGGATTCTTAGGGACTGTTGGATTTCAAATCCGATTCTCACTAAGGTTCCGCCCACACTAAAATTTCAAAGGTCCGACTTAAGCTCCAAACTTTGATTTTGTGAAAGCAAGTTTGATAATTAAATTCAATCAACCTTCCTTCATTTTCTTTTCCTTTTCTTTCTGCACTTATTGCATAAGTGTTTGCTAGGGACTAGCAAAGGCAAAGTATAGGGGGATGATGAATCCACATTTCATCATCTTTATTCTATCATTTTGGCCTCAAAAATCCTGACAAATGCGTGTAAATACCCTTAATTCCAGCATCTTAGCATCCATGCATGTGCATATAAATAGTGTATAAAATACTGTTTTTAAAGCCAAAATTATAGAATAAAGAAAAGAAAAGAAAAAGGATAAATTATTATAAATATTTTATGACCCGAAACCTCAAGACCTAGGCATCTTGATGAATAGGTCGACAAGGAATAAAGTAGGGGGAGATAAGGGCCAGAATACACTAAAAATACCTATTCATTTTATTCCTTTTTAGTCATTTTGGGACCTATTTTTGGTTTCACTTTTTATACCTCAAATAAACAAACTTTGTACATGAAAGTTGTAGATAATTAAATAAAGAAAAATACAAAATTTATTTCAGTCAAAAATACTGTACACATAACAAGTTATGATCTAAACAAAAGTCCAAAATGCCAACTTCCCAGACCTGTATCTCTCAAATAAAAGCTCGAAATGCATCAAACTTACCTTTAATTGTATATAATTTTAAATAATCTATTTAATGAAGGTGGTTTCACATCTGACAAAGCTACGGTTTGAAAGTTGAGTTTTGGACCCCTATTGTATACTTGTATAGATTAAAATATTCATTTTATTATTTATTCATTATTTTTATAATTTTATATTTTTAAAATTATGTAAATAACATTTATAATATATATGTATATTAAAAATGGAATAAAAACTCAAAGAAAATACAAAATAAAATACTTGTATAAAATAGCACACCTAGGTATAATACCTATATATATACCTATAGAAATACTATTTATATTTTATTAAGTGTACAAAATACATCAGAAAAATCAATTAAAAATATATTTAAGTGTATAAAAATAATCTATAAATTTGTAAAATAATAAACAAAAATACATAAAGTAAATACACAAAATAAAAATAAAATAATACAATATATATACATACCTATATAGGGTATAAAAGGTAACTTGTAATTATATATATCATAAAAATAAATAAAATCACCATAAAATTCTTTATAAAATAAGAAACAATTTTTATTTTATAATCTAAAATTAATAAATTCATTTACTATTTTATTTTGAATTTCTAAATAATTTTGACCAGCCTTTTTCTGGTTGGTCCACGTGGACGAACCAGAGCCGGTCATTGGTTGACCTCAGTCAACTCCCTGACCGAGGCCTGCCAGCCTTCTGACACCCGATTTTTAGCCTGATTTCTCTCATTTTTGGAGCTCCTTCCATTCACCCTCGGGCCTCGATTTCTTCTTGGGACTCCTTCCTTTATCATCATTGATCCTCGCCGAGCACCAAAATCCTCCAAAATCTTCATCATTCGTGCGTGGAACTCGCCTGAAGGAGACGCCACCACCTTGTACATAATGAGCCTGTCATCTTCGAGCTCCGTTTTGAACCCCTTTGTGCCATTTTCCTCTTCTCATGTTGCGCTCCAGAGCTAAAGGGAGGTGACAACTCCCATCTCCCACCTTCAGGAGGGTCGAGGACGGTCTGAGGCGGCTCCACCATCTCCGGCAAGTCACCGCCGTCGAGGTCCTTCACCTCTGGTTCTGGCCTTCGAGGTATACCCCTTCTCCCCTTCCTTTCACCTTCCTTTTCTTCTCTGTAGTCATAGGATCTGATTAGACCCTTTAGATCCCCTCCCCGATCGCTCTCTCGCGATCCATCGATCATCGCCGGCGTGCACCACCGGCCGAAGCTCCTCCACCTCCCATAGACCATCTCCGACGCCTATTCCACCGCCGCGGGGTCCAAGAAATTTGCCCTGGTCCCCTTCACCATTTTTCACAGGTCAACGCACCGTCAAAGCGACTGGATCTCATTTTACGTGGTTCGCCGGAGCTACCTGGAGCTTCAAGCTCTGCCGCCCTCTCGCCAACGCCACAACGCTCGTCCGATGAATCCGAGACTTCCAGCACCTAGCTCGACCTTCCAGGAGTACACCCGACCATTCTTCACGCCGCCAGGTCATCGGAGACCTGAGATCGAGCTCGGGGAAGTTCGCCTCACCGGCGTTCTTCCCCGTTCTTCCTCTTGGCTTCTCCGTTGTTCGATCAAGCCGCGCCTCCAGTTCTGATATCTGCCGTTCGATCTTCCCACGTAGCCACCGTCCGATCTTCGGGGAAGATCTAATCGCCACCGCTCATCGTCGAACTGTCATCGCGCGTTGTACGCGCGCCACGTGGACAAGTGACAGCATCTCAGTCGTCCGATCGCACACGAGGAATTCAGGCATGGGTATTTTGCACCTAAACCCGCGCCATTTTTTCATTTTAATTTTAGTCCATAAACGTTTCACTGTAGTTTAAATATTTCTGTAATATTTGCATTTAGACCCCCATACTTTTACTATTTGCATTTAGGTCCAGTCCATGTCACCTCACGTGCCTCACGCACGTGGGGTAGTGGGCATTTTGCAAGGACCCCCTGGGGGTTTGTCTATTTCAATTCTGTACGGAAACTTTTTATTTAAGTTGTAATATTTTGGAAAAATTGCATGTTAGCCCCTGGATCTCTGTAAAATTGCAAAAATACCCCTACCAAGTCACGTGCCCAGTGCGCGTGAGTTTGGACATTTTGCAGCGAACCCTCTACGGGTTTGGGTATTTATTTTTAGTCTAGAAAATCATGTTTAATCTTCTATATTTTTGGAAAATTGCAAGTAAGCCTTGAACTTCTGTGTATTTATATTTATGCCCTAGCTAGTGTTGTATTTTTGCTTAGATGTTTGCATTTATTTCATGCATCATTTTAACTCGAAAAATTACCAAAAAAATAACATAGGCTCATGTTGCATTGTAGTTTAACGCCATATTTTTATTTTGCATAATTATTGCATTTTAATATTTATAAATATAAAAACAAGCATTTTGTGCACTGTTTGCATTAGAAATTACATAACAATTATAAAACGATTTTGAAAAATTCCAAAAAAAATATATTTTGTGTATGGCTGTGTGTTTTAACTCCAGACAAAAAATCACTAAAAATTTCAAAAGAAAACTCCTAAAAATTAGAAAATCCCTAAAACCTTCATAAAAATGTTAAAAATTCTACAAAAATCTTAAAAATCTAAATTCAGTTGCTGAATTTTCCCTATTCTATTACCTTTATTTTAAAATTAATGTGAGGAATTTTGGGAACTGTTTGATATTTTTCATCATCATTTTAATTTTGGCCAGCAACTTGTCTCACTGTTTACTAGTATTTATGCCCTTAAAAATACCAAAAAAATTAGGAAAAATCTTGAAAAATAAAAAAAAACATTAGAAAAATATAAAAACCACAAAAAGATTCCATTTCCTGTATTTTGAGCATTTTCCCCTAATTTTATCCCTCTCTTATCTCCGGTGTACATATATATTCCTTATATACATTATATCTTTATTAAAAGAAAAGGAAAATATAAAAATACAAAATATAAAAAGAAAATATAAAATCAGTAAATTAAAAATCCAAATATAAAATATAAGATCAAAAATTAAATCAAAAATATATATATAAAATTCAAAACCCACAAAAAATAGCACTTGTAGGCATTTAACCACTTTCACATTTCTGAGCATTATTGCCTTATTGTACCGGTTTGCTCCCTGTGTTCAACACTCTACATACTTGCATTATACACATATTTTGTAGAGTTATAATAAATTTTAACTCCACATATTGTTTTCATTACTTTACTTGATTGTCGTGGGTTAATTGTTGACTTAGCCGGGATTTACCGAGGGTCGCCGCAGCGACTTTGTCTCCGCCTTGTGAGAGACATTTAGACCCTCGTAGCTCTCGGTTAATCAATATGGTCGTTGTAGATGATTATACTAGATTATGTTGGGTATTTCTGATGAAGAATAAGTCAAAAGGTGGTCCTATTGTCAAATCTTTCCTTATTAAGATTAAAACCATTTTTTTCTGCTAATGTAAAATTTATTCACACTGACAATGACTTGGAGTTTTCTACTTTTCATTTGTCAGACTTCCTCAGATCTACATTTGTGTTGTTCATCAAACTTCGTATGCTTACACTTCACAATAGAATGGTATTGCTGAACGCAAACACCATCATCTTTTGGATGTCACAAGGACTCTTTTGATTCATAGTCGAGCTCCTCATTCTTTCTGGGGTGATGTGATCCTTACTGCATGTTACTTGGTGAACCGCATGTCGTCCACTATGCTTGGATAAAAAGTTCCTTTCTTGATCACGTTTCCCGAGAAAGACTTATTCTCCCTTACTCTTGGAGTCTTTGGATCTGTGGTGTTTGTCCACAATTTTACTCCTGGTCGTGACAAGCTCTCTCATAGAGCCGTCAAATGTGCGTTCGTTGGCTATTCTCGTACCTAAAAAGGGTGTTGGTATTTTGATTTTGTTGAAAGAAAATATTATGTGAGTGCAAATGTTACATTTTTTAGTCTATTATGTATTTTTCTCCTACATGTGACAAGTTGTCTTTTCTAATGCTAACTCTAATGAGGATATCTTCATTCCTCTACCACTGATCTCCACCAACAAGTCCTCATGATGAGTCTCAGTCACCTCTACCTCCTCCACCACCTCCTCCTCCACCTCCTCGTCTACCTCCTCCACCTCCGTCTACCATGACTCGCTTACTACCTTGTTTTTATTTTCACAAGTCCTCTACTTGCCCCTCTGCTCCTATGTCTTCCCAGTCATCCAGCACGTCCCAGGTATGTAATGAACACATTGTTTTTACGTATGGCACCGTTGATATGCTTGATCCACATGATACTACACAGGAGAATATGATAACAGAGAACAAAGAGGCTGATGACCTTGATGTACCTATTGCCTTGAGGAAGCCCCGTCGTAACTGTGCTAAGTACCCTCTAGCTGTGCATGCTTCCTTGGACTATCTTTCAGAGGAATACAGGAAGTTTGTTATGAGCCTCTCAACAATTACTATACCACTAACATATCAGGAGGTCATACAGAATAACATTTGGCGACTTTCCATGAAAGAGAAGATGGCCGCTTTGCAGTATCTTGGTACCTAAAGTGTTGCTTCTGCCCCTCTAGGTGCATCTGTAGTAGGGTGCAAATGGATATTTACGGTGAAGCAGCGGGCAGATGGTAGTGTGGATCGCTGCAAGGCAAGGCTTGTATCATGTGGTTTCACCTAGACTTATGGGGTGGACTATCAGGACACATTTTTTCCAGTGGCCAGATATTCAAAATTACATATTCTCCTATCAGCTGATGTTTTACGTGAATGGCCTCTTTATCAGCTTGATGTGAAGAAAGCATTTCTATATGGAGATTTACATGAGGAAATTTATATGCAGTAGCCACCAGGATTTGTTGCTAAGAGGGAGTCTAAGAAGGTATGTAGGCTCCACAAGGTGATTTATGGCATGAAGCAAAGTCCTAGAGCTTCGTGCCAAAAGCTCTCAGAATTGATAGAGCATCAGGGATTTGCTCAGTCCACTACAGATCATTCACTTTTTTTTCAGAGGATACAGAGAGGTACAATTGCTATTCTTGTCTATGTTGATGATATTATTGTCACTGGTGATGATAAGCATGGCATTATGGTAGTCAAGGAGTACCTAGGTCAACAGTTTGTGACCAAGGATCTTGACAATCTCAGATACCTCCTTAGATTAGAATTCACCAAGAATCAGCATGGCCTTGTGATGACCCAAAGGATTGTTAATGATCTTTTATTAGTGATAGGTACGACAGGGTGCAAGCTTGCTACTACTCATATGGATCCAAGTATGAGATTATATGATGATGATGATGATGATACTGAAGAGATTGATAAGAGGAGATACATGGAACTAGTAGGGATGCTCATATATGCTACCATAACCATGCCAGATATATGCTTTGTTGTTAGTAAGGCGAGTCAGTTCATGGAGCAGCCCAGAAGGGTGCATATGGATGTTGTTTATATGACTTTGAGATATCTAAAGTCCTCACCAGGTGCCGGTCTCTTATTCAGCAGAGGCATGTCTCTTGACATCACAACATGTGCGGATGCAGATTATTCAGGATCCCTAGGGACAGAAAGTCCACTTCTGAATTTACCATATTTGTTGGCAAATCACTCGTGTCATGGAAAAGTATGTAGCAGACTGTAGTTATCAGATCTAGTGTAGAGTCCGATTATAGGGCCATGGCTCAGGGATGCACGTAGATGATGTGGGTCAGGTTAGTTTTGACAGATCTTATTGTTGATGTACCTCTTCCTATGCAACTTCTGTGTGATAATCAGGCATCACTATTATTACAAATAATTCTACATTCCATGAGTATACGAAGTATATAGAAGCGGATCTCCACCATACAAGAGACATGATTCAGAAGGGTCTCATATCTACCTCTCATGTTTCTACTGAAGATCAGACAACAGATATATTCACAAAGTACTTACTGGAGGCCCTTTCCAACGTTGATGTTCCAAGTTGGGCATGATAGACATATATGCTCCAACTTGAGGGGGAGTGTTGAGATTATTATTATCTTTTGATGTTATTTATGTATTTTTATTTCTTCATGTACCTATCTAGTAACTTACTTAAGGATTTTTCTCCTATATAAGAAAGCCTAGGGGTCCTATGAATAACAAGTCATTGTTTTTCCCCAACAAATTACATAGAAGAATTTTGAATGAAATAAGAAAGAAAATTTGCAAACAACTATTAAACATGAAGAAAAACAATGGATAGAAATATATACCTCGAAATGAAATAAGAAAGAGATTTTTACGAACAATCATTATACATGAAGAAAAACAATGGATACAATTATATACCTAGATATCTATGGAAATAAGATTGAAACTCCAAGGCAATACGAGATCACGAGATTTATGGAGAGACATGAGGAGTAAAAGGAGGAGGAGGTGTGGGGAGGCGGAAGATGGATTGTAAGGACAATGTGAGCTTGGAAGGGATGCAATGGGCGGGAGGAAGTGCAAACGTAGTGGGGATGAAGAGGAGGCTTAGTGTGGCGAAGAAGGAGATTGACGAGGCATGGGTGGAAATCGGAGAGGGAGGACAAGTAGGAGCGAAGAGGTGGGTGAAAGGTCAAGTGTGTCAAAGGGAAGTCTGAGTTAGTGGCCGTGGTTGGCGAAAGGGACGTCGTGAGAGGACACATAAGGTAAATGAATGCCAGAAGAGGGAAGCACCTCTTTATATTACGTGAGGATCATGTGCACAACGGATGACATGATTTTTTCAACCATTCTAAATACAAATAATATTTTTATCCATGGCACACATTTTAGGAGATGATAATGATGTTATACTAGAGTTAGGAAAGAGGATCAATAATAAAAAAACGACAGCTATTCTTCCTTATAAGATGATCCGGGCATAAGTCCTTGATCTCTCATTTCATTTCTCCTGATAATCCAAAGATCAAGTCAGCACAATAAATTGTGCAAACTTTCTTCTCCTTTTGCACGCTTGTTCTTTCCATCCATGAGGAGTTGCAATTCCAAAAGCCACATATTTAAAGACCAGAGGCGGGATTTTTTTTAAATAATTATTAAAAAAATCGTAATTAATTAAATAAGCATCAAGGGAAAAAATTAAAAAAATAGGTACCTATCGGCACCTGAGGTGCCGATTTGGGGCGCCCCCTCCAAATCCGCACCTCAGGTGCCGATTTGGGAGAGGGCCGTTGGAAATTTGCCAACGGTCCCCTCCTCCCCATTTCTTATATATAGCCCCCCCCCCCCCCTCATTCCATCCTCCTCACAATTTCCCCCTCTCCTTCTCCTTCTTCATCATCGCCTCATTCATTCTCTCTGGTTCATTCATTCTGTATTATGAAGTGCGATTGCTGCTCTCGATCGAGTAATCTTATTCAAGTAAGAATAAGATATTTTTGTTTGTAGATTTTGTTCTGCGTTTTTTGCAGGGTTTTATTAGTGAGGACGCTATATCAGTGAGGACGCTATATTATTAACTTTTGGAT
This sequence comes from Ottelia alismoides, assembly GCA_037367405.1. NCBI lineage: Eukaryota > Viridiplantae > Streptophyta > Magnoliopsida > Alismatales > Hydrocharitaceae > Ottelia > Ottelia alismoides. Next base: position 450,502 of record JAZKJV010001997.1, on the reverse strand, counting down.
AACATTTCTTGTAGAAGACACGCATCTTTCATGTAATTTTATTCAATATTTTTTATTAAATTTACCAAGTAATTAGTTGTGCAAAATTGATGCTTAGTTAAAACATATTTTAAAATTGATGCTTAGTTAAAATATATTTCAAAAATGATGCCTAGTTAAATTTAACAAGTGATATGATTTTTTTAATGTCACTCACATTAGACATTTTATGAAGAGATTTTTGTAATAGTTATTTAAATCGAAATTAATTAAGTAGGGGACAGTAGACATTTTATTAGGAGATTTTTGTAATAATAATTAAAAATTTTAAAATTAATTAAGGACAGTAGATATTTTATTATGAGATTTTTTGTAATAATTATTAAAAAATTTGAAATTAATTAAATAGGGGACATTACACATTACATCAGCATTTCATTTATTTAGATTTAAAAGTGGGGATTTTTTTTAATAATTATTAAAAAATTACTGTCATTTAGATTTGGAATCGAGCGCCGAGAGGGTCTCTATACAGCGCTTGCAGGACTCACTGTGGTGAGCACCGATGAGCCCCCAAGACCGGACTTTTGGATTCCATTTCTGAGTGATTAGTATATCAATTGAAATATTGATTATTAAAGATAACATCCGACTGAAATGTTAATTAAAGTAATTGTTACATCTGATTATTAAGTAATTATTTTGTGTATTTAAACTAATTAAATCATTATTTTATTCGTATAGATGGCCTCCAACACCGCTCATGTATTAATATATTGGGGAGGATCGATTGATGTCTCTGATGACCACGTAGAATATATTGGGGGCAAGAAACGGATGGTTACATTACCATGCCAATTAACTTACATTGGCTTACTGTCTCGAGTTTCCGAAGTCACTGATCTCCCGCTCGACAAGTATATACTTACATTAACTTGTAAGTGGTTGTATGAGGGATCAACTTTCTTTGCAGTACCGATTGACGATGATGAATCAACATTAGCAATGTTGAGTTCAATCGTCGATGTGAGATTTATCTATCTTTTCGTACAAGCTACTCCCTTTAATATGGAAAATATGTCGTCATCTTCGAGGTGAAATTATTCACATTCAAATTATATAACATTTTCACCATTTATATATAAACTGACAAAAATTTAAATAAATCAGGCCAACAAATGAGACCATGTTTGAGGATATCGAAGGGCCATCACAAGTAAATGTAGAAGATGATTTAGAGACAGAAATTTCCGAAGAAAATGAGGAGTCCGAAAATGATGAGCCAGAAAATGATACCCAAACACTAGAAGAAAATATTGGTGGTAATACTTGTCATGATTTTGGATATGGTTCGCTAGTTCTAGCCGTAGGTAATGAGGAAAGGGGGAACTCATATTCTGCTAATAACGATGATGCTGAAGAAGAACCGATGGAGGAGTTGCCTCACGTTTTCGATCATGAAATTGCAGAGGCAGAAGATGTAGTATTTGTAGAGAGTCAATCAGAATCCACCGATGATTCCGGACTAAGTTATTGATTAGGTAGGAGTTATAAGTCGAAAAGGAATTTACAGTACGATTTACGGAAATGGAGCATGGAAAATCATGTGCAATATAAACCCAAAGCATCAAACAAGCAGATTTTCACTGCTGTTTGTATCTATGAAAACTGTGGATGGCGTTTGCATGCATCAGAGAGGAGATCTCGAGGAGATTGGTATGTTTCCGGATACAGGAGAAAGCATACATGCAGAAATCCAGTCCTTTTATTGAAACATCGCCAGTGCACTTCTGTTTTTGTAGCGCAGTATATTTTATCTTCCTTTAAAGCAAAAGTTAGTATGACCCCAGGAGCGATAATGTACAAGATAAAGGAGGAGTTGAAAACTGAAATCAACTACATGACAGCTTGGAATGCTAGACGTCGTGCAATGGATGTGGTTTATGGAAATGAGGTTGACTCATATCGTGATCTCCGGAGATTCATTCGTGCTTTAGAACGACATAACCCTGGCACATATACGTGGTTCAAGACAGTAGAAGGCCAAAACGACAGCACTATACACTTTCAGAGAGTGTTTGTAGCGTTTGCAGCATGCCGTAGAGCGTTTAGATTTTGTCGACCTGTTTTGTCTATTGACGGAACCCATCTGTCGGGTTTTTCATGTGTGGTGAACATGAGAAGAGTCCAAATGGATCCATCATTATTGACCAGCTTACTGGAGAGATGGAGACCCGAGACACACACATTTCACCTACGCTTAGGAGAGGCTACTATTACTCTTCAAGATATGGGATTAATTAGTGGTTTAAGAGTTGATGGTCCTCCTGTAGTAGCTTACCGACCATACGGACCCATGGAACGACGTCTGGTATGTTCAAGAAGTCTGCGGGATATGACGGGCAAGGGTACTCATCAGGTCATCAAGGACTCGCATCTCAATATGACCAAACCGGATTTGGAGCTTCAGGTAATAAAATGACTAAATAAAATAACTAATTTTTATCTTATCTATAATTTTCTAAAAAGATGAATATCTCATTCTTGCAGAATATGGAGAAGCTTTCAGTCAATCGCAATTTGCAGGATCATCATTTGTTGGTGCTTCGAGTCAGGAATACAGCAGGCAGGAGGTTCCACCAATTCAACCTGGATTCGTATCTACAGGTAAATTGCACTTAATTTATGATATTGCATTATCCTCTTATTTATTAAGAAATTTATGTGACATATAATGTAATTAACATCTTTCAGGTATGAACTATATCGAGTATGGCTTTGGAGGGTCTCAAATCGGTGAAACCGGATTTAGAGGTTCAGGTATAAATATATTATAGAATATACGAACTCATTTCAATATTTACGTTTAAATTTTGTGATACTTATAACAATGAAATTGTCTCAGTCTTGTAGGACCACTGCTTGTGGGACCTTCGAGTCAATTTGACTCTGGTCCCTCTCAGCTCATACCGTCTACCCAATATAGTTCAGGAGATTTGCAGTCGCAGATATTTGATAGTGTTCGGCAAATGGAGGTAACGGATTTTGATAGACACTTGTTTGGTATATCCACGATACCACAACAACGTCCGGAGCTGCCTCGAAGACCTTCTCTCGGAGTAAGGATCACTGTGCCTCCTCAATCAGAGCCACCTCGCCATTCAACAAGCGTACGAACCGCCACAGAATCACAAACAATCGAACCGCCACGGAAGTTATCAGCTAGACCGCATCCTCCAGGGCACGTTCCAACGCATTCAGAACAAATGTCCAAGCAGAAGAAGAAGAAGAAGATAACACATGAGGAGACTCACAAAAAATTGGGAGATGGAGGGAAAGGAAACGACAAGGGAGGTGGAGCAGGAGGTGGAGGAGGAGGTCTGAAGGGGTTTATGAAGATATGGAAACTTTAAGTTTTTGTAAATTTTTTTCTTATTATTTGTAAACTCGTATTACTTCTCTTATGATTGTAATGAAATACTTGTAATTTTTTTAAATTAATTCATGTCAAGTTGTACCTTGTTGAGTTCACCTATATCAATGGTAAATGATGTTGTTCAAACTCTCAATTTTTTCATATTTACTATAATTTTGTTGATATGTCAATCATAAGTATGCTAAGTATGTATCAATATTGAAGAATATAATAAAAAAATAGAGATTTACTTAACATTTTACAATAACGTTATCGGGAAGAAGATGAGACCACGAAGCTCTACTAACAGATCAAAATTATTGTGATGAAGGAAAATATTGATATCCAATTAAATTTATTTCCTTTTTTATAATTATTTACATAGTTACTCAAATGAACATAGATAGAATTCTAGAATATTATTTTGTAAAATTATTTACATAATTCCTCAAAATATTTTTAAATTATTCAGATGTAATGAACATAATAATAATTTGTAGTATTCCGAAATTGAATTACAGTGAGGGGTTGAGATTTGTAAAATGCCCATCCCAAATCGGCACCTGAGGTGCCGATTTGGCACCTCTGCCCAAATCGGCACCTCAGGTGCCGATTTGGAGGGGGCGCACCAAATCGGCACCTCAGGTGCCGATTTGGAGGGGGCGCCCCAAATCGGCACCTCAGGTGCCGATCGGTGCCTATTTTTTTAATTTTTTTTCTTCGTGTTTATTTAATTAATTACGGTTTTTTTAATAATTATTTAAAAAAAATCCCACCAGAGGCCATATAAAAGATCAGAAATTTCTCCAGTCAAAACGAAGGGATCATTATCGATTGCGTCGTGGCGGGCCAACGCAGAATAGATTAATCATGAGTCCTTCCTCTGGATCGTCTAACACACACCACACGGTGCTGCAGTCCGTCACTCCCCTGAGGGTTACCTCAAAGTCAAAGTCAAACAACGCGCGCCGCCACGCCATCCACGATTCCCCGTCTCTTCCCGCAGCTCTTCAAATAGATGAGATTATTACCAACCCATACGAACGAACGAAGAAACACAAGCACCTGCTTCATGGGTCTCTGCAAGAGGACGTGCACGGTCGGTGCGCTGCTCCTGCTTCTTCTGGTCGTTGCAAGCATCCAGCTGCGTCCGGCGGTCGCACGGCCTCTGTACTCGAAGGGGCTGATCGGAAGAGGTGAGCTCGTCTTCCAGCTCCTCCCCAAGGGATCGGGTACTTCTTCGCGGCCGTCGGGATGCACCTCTGGCAATCCGAATTGTGGCCGCATCGGATAGCACGTCGACTTCGTTGGCTTTGTAGCCGTGATGCGCATGTCTTGTATTAAATATAATTGGCACTCGCAGATATATAGCAGCGACTCATGTTATTTAAATGCATCTTATATACATACACTGTGCTTGTAATCAGTGTATGGTGAGCATTGCAGTGTGACTTTTGATCTGGGTCAACCAGACCTGAATCTCTTCGGAGTTATCCGATCTAAGCTCTGACGTCTTTTAGCCAGTCGAATCTCGCATCTAAAGAACAAGTGCCATGGAGTTTTTTATTCCTGACAATCTCCCCAAGGAATGGGCATTTTTCTTTGAGGTTAAAATCGCCATTGAAACATTTTTTTTCTAGATATGTACGTATCCTGAGAATAAAATTTTCCAATGATGCTATCCTAATATTTTTGGTTGGATCCTGCCTCGGTCGATCTCCAAAAATTGGAGTCTGCTTTGGAGGGAGGAGGCAAAAGAGTTTCAGTCTCCTGAAAGGTTCTTTTGCAACGTTAATTCTCGTCTCATGATTCTGTAAGCTGAAGAAATTTTTAAAGGGGGATGTTGGCACTAGGATTTCCACCATAGGACAGCGAAGGATCGTCAGTGGTACTGCAGTCTCTGCAATAACTGTGCGAGCCGCTCGATCTTGATCGAGTGATTCACACGAATTCACACTTGTGTAGGCCCGTACCGTGTGAATTCATGCGAACCGCTCGATCAAGATCGAGCCGCTCATGCGGTTACTGCAGAGTCTTACCAAAAACTTGAGTTAATCTTAATCGTATTGTATCTAACAATTAGGGATGAGCATTCGACGGTTTGGATGATTTGTGTCAATATATTTCGGGTGGTATTCAGTTTGGGTTGAAAAAATGACCACCCATGACACAGTCAAATAAAATTAGATAATATAAATCGGGTTTTGGATTTGGCCCCATTGGATTGGGTCAAAATGAAATTTTAAAAGTCTATTTATGATATATTAATATCTCATATTAATTTTACGCTATTCATTTTTTTCTCGCAAGTTATAAGCTTGTGAATTATGAGATATGAATATAAACAATTCATAAGCTTGTATCAACATGTATTTCATCATATGATGTTTCTAATATGACATTAATTGATACAATAAGAAAATCCAACACCTAAAAAACAAAACATGAAATTGATTGGAATGGAGACCAAATTATAGGTCTCTTTTTAGTAATCTCACCATCAAATTTGGGTATAGAACCATGGATGAAGCGTACTAAATCTAAGGAATATAAAAGGAACACACAAATGACAAACGACCATCGCCTTCACAGTACTTTCTCTTCCCCTTCCTGCTATTCTCTTCTCTCTAGCAATACTTTCTCTCTCATCAATCCACCTTCGTGATGAATTTTTTTGAACAAATTAATTGAAAATTGACACCAGCAAAACAAATAGAGTCAGTTCCCATGTTCACAAGGGAACTTCCAATGCTTCGTCCTCCCCATTTCATGGCCTCTCTCTCGTTGTCTTCTTTCCTCACCCATTTTCTCTTCTCCATCACCTCCACACCCACCTTCATTCACCAAGTACACATATGACAACAACCATACATGTTGCCCTGAACGCCCCCAGCTTTAACCGCCTCAGCCAGCCCTCGCACGCCTGGACCGCACCTCGCCTTTAGCGACCATTGCCTTAACACATCGTCGACCCCATTTGCCGCCTTTAGGAGGAAGAATGAGAAACACACAAAGGACTGGTGATCGGCACATCTGTTGTTGGTGCATCTCCTGGCTGTGATTTGGCATGTAAACTGAGTTGTTTGTTGGATAATTAGGGTTGGTTGACTTATGATTATTCATTGGCGGGAGCGGGAGGCGGGCCTGAAGGGGAGGCAACTAGTTTGGAAGGAGGGGGTGGCGGGCTGGAGCGGAGGAGGAGAGGAGGGATGCGAGGGGAGGGATGGAGGAGGAGTAGAAGGTGAGAGGGAGGATGCGGAGGCGGGCGAGGAGGGCGGCGTAGAGGAGGGGAGGGTGATGAGGGTTGTATGAGGATTGTAGAAAAATAGAATGCGGAAGCGGAATCGGAAATAAATATAGAACAATAAGAACAAAGATTTTAACGTGGAACCCTACTCCAGAAGGAGCGGGATGAAACCACGGGAGAAGCCCCTGAATTGGGCATTTTTGTATTGAAGTTCTCAATGAGTACAGGGGGTGTGGGGCTCTTTATATAGCCCCACGGACAGACCCAACAGTGACCGCTCCCCCATGTGGTACTAAACACATGGGTGGGCTCTTTTCTTTTCCAACACTCCCCCTCAAGTTGGTAGCTGGGACAGTTGCAACAATAAAAAAAATATACACCATTACATCTTCACTTGAAATCGCCACAATAAACGTATGTATCCGCAACTGGTAGACAAACCCGCTTGCTGACGGGTATATCAGGTCACCGGAACGTATCTCTGTCGTGCCTGTAAGGTTACCGGACTGTCTCTGTCATGCCAGCATGGTCACCGGATCTCTGTCTCAGTCGTGCCTGCGGGTCACCGGACTTTGTCTCCGTCGTGCCTTGAATAACACAAATCCAGTGCGGAGTCGATGTCGAGGATAGAGACACCACGACGAAGATCGATGCACAGTGAAGATGGCTTGATATTCTGTGAAATCCAGAGTGTTTGGTCTGTCAGTCAATGATGTAGGATGCATATGGCTTTTACTCCCTCTTTCTCCCAAACTTGTGAGAATAATGAAAATGAAGACAAGTTGGGAGAAGCAAACATGACTCACATTTTTTTATGCGTACGACTTTTTTTCTTGTACGCGACTTTTTCCTTCCTTTTTTCGATTTTTTTTGTTAGCATATGCGTACGGCTTTTTCTTGTACGCTCCTCTTTTCTCTTTTTTTCTTTTTTTAACTAACAAGCCCTCTTTTTTCGATTTTTTAACCTCTTTTCTACTTTTTTTACAAACATCTCTCCTTTTCTCTATTTTTTTTAATACACGGCATGATGCTCTTTTTTCTTCTTTTTCATCTCCCCCAATTTTATATATATAGAGAGAGAGAGGGAGAGAGGTAAATGGGGCTGCCCCCAGGGAGTAGCCAACTTGGCTACTCCCACCCCTATTTTTCCCTCATTTTTTTATTTTTTTGGAAAATAAAAATTTGTATATTCATCATTATATCCCTCTCACATTCTATTAAAATTTCGTCAGAAATAGAAACTCCTACGGCCTCCATCCAAACATGGTCGATTTAAAAAATCATGCGACCGTTAAAAAAATGACGTCTGGATGGAGGGCTTAGGAGTCTCTGTTTCTGAAGAAATTTTAAAAGAATGTGGGAGGGATATAATGATGAATATACAAATTTTTATTTTCCAAAAAAATAAAAAAATGAGGGAAAAATGGGGGTGGGAGTAGCCAAGTTGGCTACTCCCTGGGGGCAGCCCCATTTTACCCATATATATATATATATATATATATATATATATATATATATATATATATATATATATATATATATATATATATACGGCCCATTTTGGGCTTAAAAATAGGGTTTCCCAGTTGCGACCCCTTTTTTTAATCACGCCTGCCGCCCCTGATTAGGGCTCTGCTGCCGCCCCAAATGGGGGCAAATGCTTGTGCGGCATCGCCCAAGGGAAGGGAGGATCGATTGCGGGAGCACGACAGGAGATCACGCGCCGCTGCCAAGGAGATCGCCAACGTGCGAAGGGCGCAGGTCTCGCTCGAGGGCTGCGCGAGAGTGGAGGGGGCGCCGCCTGAGGGCGGGTGGCTGGCCACGATGATCTGCGTGAGAAACCGCCAGGAGGGTGTGCGGCTCCGCCAGGAGGGTCCTCTGGAAGAGGAGGGCGCGGGATCGGCTGAAGGGGGCTTGATGGATGCCAGTGCTCGAGGGGTGCCGCCAGGAGCGCTCGATGGAGTCGCCGCCTGGAGCGGGTGCGCCGCCGGGGATCGGAGCTGGGCGCTCGGAGGAGGAAGCCGTGCGGTGGGGATCGCCTCCTGGGATGTGGCGCCGCGCGGGATGTGGCGCCGCGCGGGATGTGGCGTCGCCGTGAGATAGGTGGGGCCTCCGCCTTCGGATAGCGCCTGTGGTGCGCGCCCTGTGTGCACGATAGCCTGTAGCCTGGAGACAAAACTTAGGGTTGTTGTGCAAGATCTGCCTGCCTGCCTCTTTCATGCGCGTTGGGTTGAAGGCGGAAGGGTCTGGTGTGGCTGATGGAGATGAGACCTCCTGGTGCAAGAGGGTTGTGTGCCTGAGGATTTGCCGGAATAACAAGTAGCACCAGTGTGCATACTGTCGGGATGCGCAGGAGTTTCTCCGTCAAGGAGCAAAGCTGGAGAAACGGCATAGATATTCTAGAGTATAGGGTTTTTAGTCAAAACCCTAGAATTTGACAGAACTTGATCAAATCACAAACATGATCTTTAAAACGAAGATCTTTAAGAATAAAACTCCAACAACGAATCTCGAACAAAATAAAACATGATTTCTCGAGAATCGAACCCGCTCTGATACCATGTAAAAAATATGAAGCGGAAGCAAAAACATGGAACAAGAATAAAACATATGAAGAACGCGGGATTTTAACGTGGAACCCTCCTCCGAGAGGAGTGGGATGAAACCACGGGAGAAGCCCTTGAATTGGGTGTTTCTTCTATTGATGTTCTCAATGAGTACAGGGGGTGTGGGGCTCTTTATATAGCCCCACGGACAGACCCAACAGTGACCGCTCCCCCATGTGGTACTAAACACATGGGTGGGCTCTTTTCTTTTCCAACAAGGATGATGATGGTGAGGGTGAAGTCCTCGAGGAGGTGAGGAGGGGGTGCGGGAGGAGACGCACGATGAGGAGGATGGCACGGGTTCTGAAGAAGTGGTTTGTGGAATGAAGAGGAGTGGGAGGCGAGCCTGGAGGAAGGTCGACTATCCTGGAGGGATGGGGCAGGCCTGGAAGGTGTAACATGCTGGATGGGAGGAGGAAGGGCGAGGTTGCGGGCGGAGGGAGTGGTTGTGGGCAGAGGGGCGGAAGGAGTGGTTGCATGAGGATGGGTGGAGGACGAAGAACGGGAGCGGGTCAACTATGTTGCAAGCATATGGAGGAGGAAGGTGATTTTTTAAATTTTTTTAATTTTTTAGTAGCCGTTGGATAGACTAAGAATTAGATTAACCCAATGATATGGTTCGATTAAAAAGAAAACTAACGAAGGGTCATGAGTGTGAGATAGAGTGACTATCCAGAATTTCTAGTATAATTCGCTATTATGCAATGTTATACTTATAATTGTGAAATTATTCAAGATTATGAATGTAAAAAGCTCCAATAACTATTGATATAAAAAAAAGAAAAACACTCCCCCCCCCCCCCCCCACACGAATTATCTTTCTCCAGCCCCTCCCCCCACCAACCACCTCTTCCTCCGCAGCTACGCCATGCTCCACCGCCCCTCTTCCCACCCAAGCAGCAGCAGCAGCAGGAGACCTCCTCCGCCTCCCCTCCTCCTTCCAACGCAGAAGCAGGAGCCCTCGCCGAGCCTATTCTCAAAGTTGGTAGGGATTCATGCGAAAGCTTCGATCTGGATATGGTTTTGGGGTTTTCTGGGAAGGTTGACAATCTTAGATTTGTTGCTTCCGCCTACCCTTCCGCTAAAGCCTCGTACTCCACCTCCCCTTCTGCCGAAGCCCGTCATCGGAGATGCTTCAGACGAGCCTGCTAATCGGAGATAAAGGTTGCTTCTAATATGCTGAACCGGATCTAGAGGAAAGATGCTGACGATGTTGTGGTTCTTCTCCAAGCTTTGGTTTCTACAATTAAACTGTGAGTTGATCCTTGAAGAATCGGTCCAAGATTAAATCAAAGTTATAAACCCAATCAAAAGAATCATCTTCTGATTGTTCTTGTCATAGAATCAATCACATTAATAGATTGTGTTAAATGAGGACAAATGGTTGAACAAAACCAGGGAAACAGGTACGGCAAGCAGCGGAGCACTTACTCTGTCGTTGGAACGGAGGAGTTAGACAAGGAAAATATGATCAGTGATCTTTTAGAATTGCTGAAATAATTCTTAAGGGCATATTGATGAGACTGATCAATCTATAATTTTTTCCCCGGAGCTTATCCATACCGACGCACCGACCATCCCCACCACCTCTAATCGGGTCGAGGCAACTTTGCCCTCGACCCAGGAGTCTGTTGCGCCACTTTGCAGGTCAAGACAAGCCTATCTGAGGGCTTGAACGTTCAGGAGTAGCAGCTCCAGCTCCGCCGTGATCGCAGGACCGTCTCCGACGCCTCCAGCCTCATCAGAGGCCCTCTTCAGACGCGGGAGGCTTTGGCGCTTCTTCTCCGATCATCAGTAGCCTCCGAGGAGCTCTCCTGCACGTACACGAGTCCGGTGAAACTCGTCGGCGACGAGTTCTTGGAGCATCCTCCGCGTCCATCCGATCGCACCCCTTCGCTCCAGATTCAATCAGAGCCGTCCCCTTGAGGAGCAGCAGTGACCGTTAGATGCGATCTGGACCGCCTGAGTCAGCCAGGGTTTAGCCACTGCCAGCGACCGTCCGATCCACCACGTGGCTGAGCCTAGAGCGTCCATCAGCCGAAGAGAAGTCCCTCGTCCACAACCATCCGATCTTCCACGTGGCTTCCTCTCGGCCCATCTGCTAATAAAGGGTAATTTACCTGTAGCCCTTTTCTTTTCCGCATTTAATATTTAGTCCTGTAAATAGTATTTGTAGTTCATTTTATTTTGGTTATTTTGCATCGAGGACCTTACTGTTTTGGATATTTGCTATTTAATCCCTGTTTATAGTGGCCACGTGCTTCGCTACGTGTTTTAGTGGGTTATTTGCATTTCCTACCCTGTGGTTCTGGCGTGTTACTTTTTGCATTTTTATAAATAGGAATGACAAAAATACCCCTCTGAGTCTGAATCACGTGTGTCGTGCGTGTTTTCGTGGACATTTTGCATTTTCGAACCCTAATCTTTCTTTTCGTATTATCAAAAGGCCCTTGCAACATATTTAATTGCAGATAAGTCCTTGTGCATTGTGCCTGGTTGTTTGATTTTTAATAAAATAGCAAAATTACTCCAAAAACTTGATGAAAATTGGATATGTGGCTCCTACCGCTGTGTAAAATTTTCTTTGATTTTTGGAGATATTTTTTATTCTTTTTAGTATTTTTAAAAATTCAAAAACACCCATTTTTCCTACTGACGAGATATAAAATTCACAAAAAATATTAAAACATCTTTAAAAATTACAAAAAAAATCATAATTTGCTTGTTTTGTTGTGTTTGATTTTCTGATCAGTTTTGATCATTTTAGGACTTATAAAAATTATAAAAATTGAAAACCCCTTAAAACCCATAAAAATTCTAGTAATTAAAAGAAAAATAAAAAATTAATAAACTCAGCTGCTGAAGTTTCATTATTGTTTATATTTTATAAGAAAATTACCTTCAGGATCTGTTGAGACCGTTTTATATTTATTTTGGTCTTAGGAGCCTGGCTGGACAGTGGTCTTGCATTTCTGCCTTGTTTCATTTTTAGAAAATTCTATAAAAGTCAGAAAATTATCAAAAATTTACCAAAAATAGTAAAAAATACAAAAATTCTAAAAATATTTTCGCTTGATTTTTTGGAGCCTCTTAGAGTAGTTAAATAATTGTTGCAAGTTGCTTGTTGAATTGTCTTTCTTAATTTCCTTATAATTTAAAAATCTCAAAATATTAAAAATCCACCAAAAATTTGCTTGTTTATATTTTTTCTCCATTTTAGACTACTTCGTAGGCCGCAAGGCCAACCCGTGCTCCTTGAGTTCGACCCTGGGTGCTATACCAGGTTAATCCAATAGCCAGGGCCACTATTGATTTCCTTTGATTTTTATCTTGTTTTGGTGGTCTGATCTCATATTTTCTTGATTGACTGATTGATTTCCGAGACTCGGGTCGCAACGACCCTAGCTCTATTTTCTTTTCCCAAGTCTTGGTTTTTCGGGTCATCAGGCACCACTATGGGCTATGGGTTGTGACGACGGTGGGTGATGGTAAGTCGAGGGTGGTATCAAGGATGGGTTTGGGAATGTTGAAGATTATGTAATGGGTTTGCTGATGGTTCAGGGTGGATCGGGGGAAGTATCGAGGATGTTACATGTTGGATGATGGGTTCTTGGTGGAGTGGGGTTGAAGGTATCTTTGGCCATGGAAGGGGAGGTAACAGGGACGGAAGGGGCAATAAAAAGGGCATATTGAGGGACGATGATGAGATGTTAGGGGTGATGGAGGGGTTGGGAGTATTGGGTATGCAGGTATCAGGGCAATGGAGGGTATGGGGAAATGGAGGATGCATGCATTAGGTATCAGCCCCCCTCCATCCACTATTGTTGGTTCTCGTCTTCGACCCCACTCCACGCGCTCCTTGTACTACCACTCCCCACCCCCTCATCCCCATGTGTCGCCCAACATTCCCCCTCCCGTGTGTCATCGAACGCCCCCCCCCCCCCCCCCCCCCCCACCCATGATGCTCGACCGTCACTCATGGATTGGAGAAGTAGGTGGGTTGCATGGAAGGGAGAGAGGGAGAGAAGAAGGAAGGAGAGAGAGCAGAAGAAAATACATTGTTGGACTTGATGTGGTTTGATTAACTCAACTTTAACTCAAGCAAGTTCACCCAAGAATATCAAACTAACAGTAGAGTTCATAGGGTAAACGGAGCAAGTTTACGAGGTCAAGGGGATAGTAACGATGTTTAGAAAGTTAAGAAGGTAATTTACAATGATTCTAGGATTCATGGGGTAAAAATCCTTTAAATATATCAGTCGTAATGATTAGGCGATCAAAAATATTAGTGTTCATATATAGATAGTGAAATACCAGTGTATCTTTCTCTTTAAGTGATTTTCAATCTTCATAGTTTTTATAAATTTTCTAAAGAAATACAATAACTATTGAGACTTTGGAAGCTTACGATATTGTTTTTAAAATCCAATTGAGTTATTGTCTACCTAAGGGGTACAAACCCTAATTTTCCGCAACCTATCTCGCAATATAATGATCCTAAGGAATTTTTGGAATAAAAAAAGCAAGGAAATAAAAATAATTCTAAAAAATAACAAACAATAGCTAGAAAAAACTACAAAATTTTAATAGATAAAGGTATCTAGTATAAGTTCACCACATAAATGTTAGTAGAAATGACCAAGTAAGGATATATGTAAGATATAGGGGCTAAACTGTAACAAAATTCAATAAATTGATCAAATATGTCTCGAAGGGACTGATATACAAATAAAAAGATAGGCATATTGTCTAAGAACCATCCTCGCAAGGAATCTTGATATGAATTGTGGAGACTAGAGGGGCACACTTGTAATTATTCTACCCCTTCAAGATCGAAGGGGTATGATGTCACCTCATGTCTCATGCAGGACCACTCTTTCTCGATTAGCAGATAACAAGGAGCATAGCTATAATGGATCGCCTTAGCCTCCTCTTCATACTTGAAAAAGATGTTGAGGATCGAGGAGGCTGATGTCGCCTATGCAGTCCGATCACTTAATATGAATTACCTCATTAACCCATGACCTCAATCGTAAATTCTCCAAATCAGAAGCATTCCGTTGGTGAAGACTCATCAAAGATGGAGATGGGCCTTTTTGGTAAGGTGGATGAAAAGCTAAATATGAGCATCCCCACAAGTCAGACATAATAGGTGGAGGAGAAGATGTTCTACCTAACAAGAAGGTAAAGGAGAGAGAAGAATTATGTTAGAAATGGAATACCGGATTTCGATGTAAAACAAAATACCACTAATCTAATGGCTAGAACTTGAAATCGAAAACCAAGAAAAAATACGTCTAAAGGTACAATAGTGAAGAAGAAATAATGAAGGATATACCTTTGGGTAAGCCATAATAAAGATCTAATCATTACTTCTCATCCAATCATGGGAATGAGAGCTATATACATTACTCTAGTATTCTAGAGGTTTCCAAATGAGCCCATTAACCTTGATCTTCCCTTCAATTCTTTTATCACATGAAGAAGCTCGTTGGAGTGAAATTAACGTTTGAATAGGAGAGGAGATAAGAGTAGGAGGTGCTTCTGGATTTATAGGTAAGGTAAACGCCAAACCTAGATTTCATCAATGGTTTGCATGTCTGCCACTATCGATGTACTTGAACTACCGTGGACAAGTGTAGTTTCCTTGATAGTTACTTCCAATGTCGTCCTATACATTTTTGTAATGGTTGGCAAACCTTTTTGGTAGTTAACAACCCTCAACCGTAGTGTTAATATTTCCCGCCAATCTATGATTTTTTGAATCTCGATCATCGGTAAGAACAATTTATGAAACATCGTCAATATGTTGTTGGACTTGTAAGTCCTTGGCGACCCATTAATGCACAAAAGTTGTTGTTTTATCATGTCCATCTGAAATGAATGTTTGTGAATGCATGTAATATTAAGGTCTCTTTGTACAATTATGATTATGTATCGTAACCATATTGAATACCATGCGATTGGGAGGACACAGCTAACTTTTTCATACGATATTCAATAATGATTTCCAATTTGAGAATTGGCCATCTTTCTCTAAAGATTGATTTTCGATCGACTTCTTGATGTATGTCCTCTGTATATGAATAGTGATTCGGAAGTGTCATAATAGTAAAGTCAAAGAGTTGAGTTGATGAGGTCGAGATATACTAAGACCTGAATCGTATCCGTCACGATCATGTATACATCCTTTGGTTGGGAGACAGATATGCATCTATATGCTTGAGTATGCACATTAGACAGACCAATAGGCCAAGGTCCATATACCAGCTAGTTTGTGTGCATATGAAGACATATGAGAAGTATTATCTTTCAAAGGAATCAAACACATTCATACTTAATGAATCGGCATACTTAATGAAGACATATGAGAAGCTCACTCATAAGATAATTTGGGGTCATAATAAATTCCATGCATGGTTGTCTTGTTTATGCAATAAGAAATGAATTCGAGATATTAATGTATGTTTTTGTAAGTATATGATTAATATTGTCGCCTAATTATCGAATGATAAATTTATTGATATGTTCCAAAGAAGACAGTCTAACTAGGGTTTGAACTTCGGATATATCAAAATCTTCCAGTGGGAAGGATGAATGAGTATTGGGAATACTCAAGGTTAAATCTACCTTAATAAATCATCTATCATGACACTTCCTTTCCAAGGGAATGATGAAACCGGATGGATTTTAGTGGCTCCATTTCTTAGCTTGTTGATATGATAACTAAGTAGATTAAGTCTCATTTCATTTGTTTCCAATCTCCGATTATAATTCCAATTTCAATGGTCAAATACTGAAAAGTGAAATGGTAATGGAAATGGAGATGAACACACTCCTTGAGCTCATTTCTAAGCTTCAAATGATGTAAGCTATGATTAGCAACAGTCAAGGAAGCTACGTTCAACTCAAAAATATATTCTCCATCTCACATAGAGTGCGATGCGTTTCGTTGAGCTCACTTAGAATATGAATTGTGTCAGCTCAAGTTCAAAGATAGGAGTGTATTGTTTTTTGCTAAAAGTGGTATAAACCCTAAAATTGAATAGCTATTCAAATTTCAAGTCACTATACGTAGATAATATGATCTCTCCAATATTATGTCCAAGTATCAAAGATTTCTACTCACGAGTCCTAGTTGGATTAGGGCTTGTACTTGGTGAATTTCTATTTCTTCACCTCACTACAAAAAAAGGCGGGATTGGCGTGCACATAAAAGCTCGTTATGTGAATGCCTAGTGTCCGCCATGTGCACGCCCGAGAGGTGGGCGAGCACATGTGCTCGTTCAGGGCATGCTCGCTTCTGTGAGAGTCGCCCCGGTGATGAATACCCATTCATCACTCTTTATTCTTATATTTTAGCTACAAATACCTTTGCAAATGCATGTAGATATATGTAAATATAAATAATTACCAAAAGCATGCATTGTATAAAAACATATAATTAGCATGTTTTTGTGCAAAAATAAAAGAATAAAGATTAAAAAGAAAAAGAGGGAAATATTTAGAATAAATATTGAGCAACCTAACCCAAGGGAGGGCTCAGCATGGGCCTGACCGCATAAAAGCCAAAGTAGAGGGAGATAGGAGCTCATGTGTAAATATTTATGTAAATACATAAAACTATATTTTCCTCACCCAAAAATATGCTTGTAAATATTTTTACATATTTATAAAAGATAAAAACAAAATAAAAAGAATCAAAATCAAAACAAAACAAAAATAGAAAAAATAAAAATACAAAAACACCTTGTACATATGCCATGTATATAGATGTACATATCTATTTATTTTACCAATGTATATAAATAATAAAAATAAAATAAAAACACTCTTTTATTCCTTATTTTATAATGTAAATAAATAAAATATAAAATAAGGATAAAATTGTATAAAAATAATAATTAAAAATCAAAAAAATCAAAACACTACATATTGTATAAATACCTACATATGGTACATACTATGTAAATACCTTATTCTTATTTCCAAAAATTAATTAAAAATCACCAAAAAAATAGAAAAAAATAAAAGAAAAATATTTCATGTTGAGAGTTTTTACAGAGTCGGCCCCTAGCTACCCCAATTTGTCACCTCAAGATCTAGCCACGTGGCCTGATTTCATTGGGTCCTGGGGATGTTGACCGCCCGGTCAACTGGCCCCCCCCCAGGACCACTTTTCTTGGGTTTGGGCGCCCGACCCGAGTTCCCTGATTTTTAGCGCCTAAACCCGATTGAGTTTAACCCAAACCCCGGGTCCGAATCATCCTCCTTGCATCCGGCAACCTCGCCGGAGCCGCTCCCTCGGGATCCGCGCGCTCCTGAGCTTGCCCGGACCCCCTCTTCTCGGACCCAGCACCATATATATTGTCGTCTCCGGCGACCTAATTCTTCCATCTTTGGCCATTCGCGCAGCTTTCCAGTGAGCTCCAGAGAGAGAGAGCGAGGTGACAGCTCGCCACCCCACCCTGTTGCAGCGAGGAAGGAGGCGAGAACCATTGATCCGGCGAAGACTCCGCCGTAGCTCCGCCACCTGAGTGAGCTCCGAGGCTCGGGCCGAGACGACCCTTGAGGCTACGACCGGGAGCTTCCCCAGCTCCAGCACAGTCTCCTCGTCCACCCAGGTAGTCCCTTAGCTCCACCTTTCTGCGCAATTTCCGTTTACCCCCAATTCTCGCCGTCGACGTGTTTTGTCGATTCCGACCACCTTACACCTCTATTCGATCATCGGAACCGACCATCACCTCCGCCTTCCCTCGCTTCACCTTCTGCACCCACTCGCACAACCCAGCTCGCACAGGAGCTGGGTACCGGGCTCCACCGTCTTCCACCTTCGCCGGAGCCCGTCGCCCCGACGCACCGTCCACCTTCACGCCGCCTAACTGGGTCGAGGCACTTTGCCCTCGACCCGCGAAGTCTCTGAGTTGTTTTGCAGGACCAGCAGAGGCCATCTGAGGCCTCTCGACATCTAGCCAGGAGCTTCAGCTCCGCCACCCTCGTCGGAGCTCATCCGAGCTCCGTTTGGGCATCGGAGACCCACAGCAGCTGCGCATCTTCACGCCGGAGCTTCTCCGATCTTCAGGCGTAGCAGAGGAGGCCGGAGGCACCTTCACGAGGCCGGCGAAGTTCGCCGGCTACCAGTTCCTCCAGATCCTTCGTCCACCGTTAGATCGACCTCGACGCTCCAGTTTAGATCTCGTCCGTTCATCCACGGAGCAGCACTGACCATCGGATCTCCCAGAAGTCGATCTTCACCGTTGAGCAGCGAGGTTAAGCCACGACCCATCTCAGCCATCCGATCTAGCACATGGCTTCACCACCGCCATCCGATCTGAGCCAATACTTCTTCGCAACCCCACGACGTACCACAGCGGTTAGATCCTCCACGTGGGTGTATTCCAGCCGTCGGATCGTGCCGAGGGCCTCTTTCAGTGTGTGGCGCGTCGTCCCAACCCTCCGATTTGCCACGCGTCGCACATCCATCCCTCGACAGTAATAAAAGGGGTAAATTATTCTTAGGCCCCCTTTACTTTCTGCATTTCGCTTTAGTCCTGTAAATATTTAGAGACGTTGTTTAGTTTTAGGTTAAATTGCACAATGGACTCTGCACTTTAGAGTATTTGCTTATATACTCCTGCCTGTGTGAGCCACGTGCTTCGTCACGTGTATTTTTGGGTTATTTGCATCTTATGCCCTTGTAGTTCTGGATGGTTCTGAAATGAATGAAATCTTTTTGGTATTTGCATTTATGCCCCTGTGAATGATTTAATTTCGCATGTGCGTTTATTTGTGGGTAATTTGCGACACAACCCCCTGGACTTTTGGTACGAGTTACCAATAGGTCCTCGGGACTTGTTTTCTTTACATATAGGTCCCTGAGTGCCCCAGGCACGCGCTTGGCGCGTGACTTCTTGGATTAATTGCACCTGGACCTCCAGAACTTTGGGTATTTGCACTTTGGTCCCTGTACACAGTGCCCTCTTGTCAATTTTGAATAAAATATCAAATCACCTCCAAATTCGATGAAAATTTGACACATGGCTCCTGCCATGGTGTAGGATTTTTGAGA
The DNA here is from genome assembly GCA_037367405.1 of Ottelia alismoides. Taxonomy (NCBI): domain Eukaryota; kingdom Viridiplantae; phylum Streptophyta; class Magnoliopsida; order Alismatales; family Hydrocharitaceae; genus Ottelia; species Ottelia alismoides. The sequence goes on along the minus strand of JAZKJV010001997.1, from coordinate 431,186 downwards.
ATTTTCGAGGACATTTCTGAGTTTATTTGCTATTTTTAAAAATTCAAAACTCTACATTTTTGCTACTGTTTAGAGTTAAAAACCCTAAAAAAATATAAAAACCCCCCTAAAAATTCTATAAAAATTAGGTACTGTTTGTTATGTGTTCCTCGATTTTCTAGCCAATTTTGGCTACTTTTCATCACAGAAAACCACTAAAAACTTAAAAATTCCAAAAAAACCATAAAAATCCTCATAAATACATTGAAAATCCAAAAACAATAAATCTGGTACCAAAATTTTCCTTATTTCATCTATTTTATAGGAAAATTACCTCCAGACTTTTTTGAGGTCCTTAGGTATTTTATCTAGGGATTTTAGGCCTGGCTGGACAGTACCTTGCATTTTTGCTACTGTTTGATTTTTAGAAAATAAAATATACATCATAAAAATTCCAAAAATTCACCAAAAACATTAAAAAATATAAAAAACATAAAAATATTTTTGTTTGAATTTTTGCTTGATTTTTGATGTATTAAATAATTTGTTGAAGTGTGATTGACTTTTATCTCTCTTATTTCCTTTACATTTTAAAAATCCAGAAAAATATAAAAATCATTAAAAACCACTAAAAATATTTTGTCTTTTATTTTATTCATTTTGACTACTTCGTAGGCCTTTCGGCCAATCCGTGCTCCTTGAGTTCGACCCTGGGTGCTATACCAGGTAAATCTCATAGCAGGATCACTTCTTGGTGATTTTATTGATTTGACATATTTTCGAGTGGTTCATTTTTTCTTGATTGACACATCCGAGTGATTGAGGTCGCAACGACCTATTTTCTGTACCTTCTACCTTAGTCGCTCGGGTTCTCGTGTCGTCAAAATGGCGCCGTTGCCGGGAAGCACGGCTTAGTAGTCGCTTTTTGAGCTTTTCCGCGGCTTTTTGATTTTCGCGGCTTTTTGTATAGATTTTTGTATATATATTTTTCTCATATTTTCTGACAATAATCTTGGACTGACCACTTGTCTCTGTTTCTTGCGAGGGCCCGAGGATCGAGGCGGCCGATTTCGAGAAGCCGACGCAACCGCGAAACTCGGAGGCGGCTCCCTTCTGCACGGAGCCGCAGGAGAGAGCGAGAGAGAGAGAGTTGAGTGGGTGAGGTTAGATTAGGATTTATTCGACTATCATTATTGTAATAATACAGGGACTCAGACCAGACTTGAACTGTGCTTAACACTTAGCGGGTCTGTTTCGCCGAGCACCGGTGTGCTCGGGGGACCCTTAGGAGATTTTTCGCAGTTTTTGACGCGGTTTTCTTCTTCTTTTTACTGCCTTTTCCGGTGTTTACGCGGTTTTTGCTCGAGCCCCTAGACTTAGGAATTTCTGGTGATTGTGCCGTAGTTAGTAGGATCCACACACCTAATTGATTATTTGTTCCCATAGAACGTTAATTGGATCTACTAATAAATCATTAATAAAAATAACTTAGTCGCTTTCCTGAGAGCCTACGCGCCGCGAGCCTGCCCCGTCAAGCGCTACTCCTGAACTCGACCTGTCGAGAAGAGGAGGGGTGGGTCTAGACCGGACTCTTTGGATCGAGGGCGAGTGACTGAGTTAGACGGTTCTTCGCTAGAAATTGCTCATCTAGGACTCGGTTTTTCCCGTTGCATCATATAGGTAGTTTTCTTTCTGTCTTTAAATTCTGCGCGGATCACTTGCATGTAGAGTGCTGGAGACAAGGTACGCATTTCTATCTCAGCATGCATCATTGATTTCCCGCGCATCGGCTTTTTCGACTTCTCCCCCCTGTTTTGGATTAAATAATCAGGAGAACCGAAAAATTCGTTAGGCCGCTTGTTTTTATCTGAAAAATATTAAAAAGAAAAACCATAAAATTGGGACTGGCTAAGACTAGTGATCTTAAAAACCGCTCACCCTAAAAATTTTGTCTTGGGGAGAGCAACCCCCTCATTGTATGGTTTGGATGCGCGAGAGAGTGACCCGCACCCTAGGTAGAGCCTCCCGGTGCTGGTCCCGACTGATTACCGACTCTTCCGTACGGGCCAGTCGGTTGGGACAGCATCGGATATCCTAACAGGTCACGTAAGCGCTCTGATATTTTGTGTGTTCACCAAAATAAAATAGACAAGATAATTTGACCGAACTTTCACGGTCTTCAGCTCGCGTTGCGTTGGTGAACCGGGGGTTTGTTTGTGATCATAGTTGATTCCAGATCTCATCCGCCTTACTCGCCAGATCAAGATGATGGGTAAACGGTCTCTTAGGCAGCCTCTGGCTGCACCGCTTTCGGGCACGTCTACCCGATCATCTAGGTTGGCCCGCGAGAGCCGAGACCAGCTCTCCGAGCCCGAGTACGACTCCGCCCTGTTCCCCCTCGACCCCCTTTCTTCTGGTATTGAGAGACATGAGCCCGAAGAGATTAGCAGATTTGACAGCACCTGAGTTGGGCTCATTTGATTTTGCAGACATCGCCATGGCCGGCAGTTCAGGCGATCACCCCGGAGGTCCACGAGGAGACCAGCATTTTGTACTAGACCAGGGGGCGATCAACTCCACCCTGATCGCATCACTCGAGACAGTTCAGCAGCAGTTACGTGATCAGGGGGCATTCATGATAGAGATGAGGCGAGAGTTGGAGAGGCTCAGAGCAGAGCGAGGCTCAGAGCAGAGCGAGCCTGAGGAGATACCTGATGCAGAGGCTGCAGCTGCAGCAGCCGCAGCAGCAGCAGCAGCCGCCGCTGCCGCAGCGGCAGCCGCCGCGGCAGGAGGACCACCACGACCGATGCGGGAGTTGCACAACCCCGGATCGACTCTGATGCATCACTGGGTAGTAGTGCCAGCGATCGTGGGGGACTTCAAGTTCCCCCCGAACACCTTGCAGTTGCTGCCCCGTTTCCACGGACTTGCCACTGAGGAGCCCCACCTCCACCTCCAGGAGTTCCTGATGATTTGCAGCACTGTCCATGATCGCCACGTGGATCAGGACACGATTCAGATGATAGCCTTCCCTTTTTCACTGGCAGATAGAGCAGCCACCTGGCTGAAGCATCTAGGGAAGTTTGTCTACACCTGGGAGCAGCTCCGCACCGAGTACTTGAACAAGTACTATCCACTCGGGCGGACGAATGCAGCGAGGGCCCTGATCAGCAACTTCTCCATGTTCCCCAACGAGCAGTTTCACGAGGCATGGGAGAGGTTTCGAGAGCTCCTAGACAGATGCCCGCACCACGACATCTCCAAGCCGAACCTAGTTCAGAGCTTTTTCAGCGGGTTGACGCCAGAGCTTCAGGGTCTGGTGAACGCTTCTTGCGGCGGGTCCTACTTTGCCAAGGACCACGACCAGGTCTGGGCCATCTACGAGGAGATGGCCGAAAACTACATGGTGATGTCCCAGACCAGGTTGTATACTCAGAGACCCCAGTCACAGCAGCCAGGACCCGTGCAGTACCAGCGGATAGCACGGGTAGATGCAGGTCCATCCAGTTCGTCCGCAGTCGCAGCAGCACAGGCAGAGTCATCCGCTGCGGACATGGGCATTATCAGCGAGAAGTTGGACCGCATGGAGCTGATTGAGAAGAAGCAGTGCCAGAGCATCACTCAGATGGAACAGATGGCACAGGTTCTGAGCGACATGAAGACCCAGCTCATGTGTCTCCAGGAGGCACAGACGGCTTCACAGCCCCGTCTTTTGTTGCGAGGCGATACCGGCGGCAGCAACAGCTCGTCCCAGCGCTCCAGCTCCTCACAGCAGCCTAGACAGGTTCACCTTGTACAGGCGGAGCCGTACCAGCAGCCGCAGCCTACCTACCAGTCCCCACCATCTCCAGACATACAGATGGTGGTCTACCAGCCGGATCAGCCTCTGGCAGTACTGCCGCCAGACCCCTTCGATGCAGAGCCGTTGATGGATGTCAACGGGATTTGGTATGACCGCCCCCAGCCTGGGATCCGACGAGACCATCCCGGATTCAGGTGGGGGAATGGTGGTGCCCAGCCCCAGCAGCAGCCGTCAGGTCAGGGAGGGCAGTACTCCCAGCAGAGAGATCACCAGCAGCAGCAGCAGCCCCCAGCATACCATCAGCACCAGCCATCATCCTTCGGTCCTCGTCCCTATCAGCAGCAGGGACAGTCGTGGAGACGTGAGCAGCAGGCTCACCCAGTTCAGCAGCAGCACCCTTCCTCATACCCCTCTCACCATCAGCAGCAGCTCCAGCAGCCTCAGCACCAGAGAGGCTACCCGTCGGGCTCCCACGAGAGCCCCGCTTTGGATGACATCGCCCGCCTCCTCACGGACCAGCAGGCCACATTCAGACGGGAGATGGACGAGTTCCGCCAGGAGATGCGGGACTTGGTGAGAGGGAAGGCCGCCATTCCAGCCCAGATCGAGCCAAATCCGAACAACCTCAAGAGGAAATCTGAGCAGGTAGTACACACTGAGTCTGCCACTCCTAGTGATCCATTTGTTGATACATCTTCGGATCTATTTGATGTTGATTTTGTCACACTTAGGAGCGGTAGGACCCCAGCAGGCGGCAGCGCCTCATCTGAGCTTCACCACGAGGATACATCAGAGGCGCCACATGAGGAGGAGGAGAGCGGTACTGAGGCCGCTCCAGATGATGATGGTGGCACTGATGCCACCAAGGATGCTGATCCCACCGGCGGTACTGAGGCCGCCGCTTCACCAGTTCGAGGAGGTGGTACTGACGCCACCAGTAGAGCCGAGCCAGCCCGCGGTACTGATGCCGCGAGACGTCTACCAGCAGCAGCAGCAGAGCCAGACCGTGGTGGTACTGAGGCCACCGGTGTTTGTGTTGAGAGAGATGTTGTTTTTCCTCGTCTTGATGTATCTCAGAACTTTGGTTTGAATAAAGGAAAAGGTTTAATTTCTTCTGGTCCCACTGTGGTGCATGATGTATGTGTGGATCCGGTCATCGAACCGTCTAGGCCTTTTCCTAGTCCTTCATCTGAGAAGGACCCTGTGATCCCCTTCCCTAGAGCCCTTCAGATGGGGAAGGGGAAGAAAAAAGAAAATGATCCAAAAAAGAGAGAGCTTGAGGAGTTCAGCCAGAGCATGATCGATCGATTCCACATCCAGCTGACCCTCCAGGAGGCTTTGCAGCACATCCCCCTTCTCCAGCGTTCTTTGAGAGACAGGACTACAGTCAGAAGGAGGAGGAGGAACCACACCTCAGAGATTCACGTGCTGACCAAAGCCACGTGTTTTGCGATCCAGAACCGCCTGCCAGCCAAGAGGCCAGATTCAGGAGCCTCGTATGTCAGATGCCAGATCAGTGAGCAGAGGTTCGACCGTACTCTTCTAGATAGCGGATCGTCGATTAACCTTCTTCCGGCAACCCTTCTCGACCGCTTCGAGTTGGGCACTCTTCGACAAAGCAGGACAGTCCTTCAGTTCGCTGATCGATCTGTCAAGAGGCTGAAGGGGTTATTACGAGACGTTATCGTCACGATTCAGGGCCTGAAATTCCCCGTGGACTTCGTAGTGTCGGACATGGAGATCCCTGAGTCAGTGGCCGATACCCCCATCATTCTTGGTCGTCCTTTTTTGGCCACAGCCAAGGCGGTGACTGATCATGATAGCGGGAAGGTGTACTTTCGCGTCGAGGGCGAGAGTATACAAATAGAGACGGTCGAGGACTACAGATCTAGAGAGAGAGCCCGCTCAGATGTGAGTACAGATTCAGAGCAGCTGACAGACACAAAGCCAGACATCCACCAGGATTGTGATTTTGTGATCACAGACGATGAGGCAGCTTGGGCAGATCCTGCAGCACAGACCATCCTCTCATATTCAGATACAGATGATGCCGAGATGATAGCAGAGGAGAGTCTGGAGAGCACAGCCCTGGTTCAGGATACCGTAGAGGCAGCAGAGCCGGTCCTTGATCGTGACACGATGTTCAGTGATGGTGGTGCTAAGGCCACCTTGTTTTCCGGTGGTACTGATGCCACCGCGATTGATACAGATCCCTCGGATTCAGAGTCTGATTGGGCCGATTGCTATGATCAGATGCCAGACATGAGTCCACTTGAGCCTACAGATGAGGAGGAGGTAGATGCAGCGCCGAGCAGAGACAGTGCAGTTGAGCAGCCTTCTCCCGATCCAGTTTGCGAGAGTACGCTTTCACTTTCCCAGGCAGATTTGGCAGACTTAGCAGCTTTCACTCAGTTTCTTCCGCAGCCAGATTTGCCAGCACCCAGCATTCCAGAGCTGAAGCCGCTCCCTACTTCGCTGAAGTATCGATTCCTTGCGGGCAATCCAGAGATGTACCCAGTCATCATCTCCGCCGAGTTGACTGGAGAGCAGGAATCCCGTTTGATGGGGGTTCTTGAAAAGAACCGCAAGGCGATCGGATGGAGCGTAGCGGATCTCCATGGGATTAGTCCAGCAGTGTGCTCCCACCATATCTATCTCGAGGAGGGGGCGAAGCCGTCGCATGAGTTCCAGCGGCGACTGAACCCCAACCTGAGAGAGATTGTGATGAAGGAAATATCGAAATGGTGGAGTGCAGATTTTATTTATCCCATTTCCGACTCCAAGTGGGTCAGCCCCTTGCATGTGGTGCCCAAGAAGACGGGCATCACGACTGTGATCAGTGAGTCGGGAGAGGAGATCGCTACACGAGTACCCACCTCTTGGAGGGTTTGCGTTGACTACAGGAGACTCAACCAAGCCACCAAGAAGGACCATTTCCCCCTGCCTTTTATTGACCAGATCATTGAGAGACTGGCAGGGAAGAGCCATTATTGCTTCCTGGATGGGTACTCGGGCTACAACCAAGTGGCCATCGCTCCTGAGGATCAGGAGAAGACCACCTTTACCTGTCCCTTCGGCACATATGCTTTTCGACGCATGCCATTTGGGTTATGCAACGCCCCTGCGACTTTTCAGAGGTGCATGCTGTCGATCTTTTCGGACATGGTAGGGGAGTGTTTAGAGGTCTTCATGGATGATTTCTCGGTCTACGGCGACGGATTCGACTCTTGTCTTGACTGCCTAGACCGAGTACTCCAGCGATGTATTGAATATCATTTGGTTCTATCTTGGGAGAAGAGTCACTTCATGGTGACTCAGGGGACGGTGCTTGGCCACATCATCTCCAACAGGGGCATGGAGGTTGATTCGGCCAAGGTTGATGTCATTAGGAAACTCACACCGCCGTCCAATTTGAGGCAGCTACGGTCATTCCTGGGGCACGTTGGATTTTATAGGAGGTTTATTCAGGATTTCAGCAAGATTGCCCGACCGTTGACTGACCTCTTGACGAAAGACACCGAGTTCCTTGTCGATGACAAGTGTCTTTCGTCCTTTGCGACTCTCCAGCAGTGTGTTATTGAGGCTCCTATTCTCCAGCCACCTGATTGGTCTCTCCCATTCGAGATCATGACGGACGCCTCCGATTTTGCCGTAGGGGCAGTGCTGGGACAGAGGAGGGATGGAATTCCGTTTGCCATACACTACGCTAGCCGCACATTGGATTCCGCCCAGCGGAATTATACGGTCACAGAGAAGGAGATGCTAGCTGTAGTGTTCGCCCTGGATAAGTTCAGATCGTATATCATTGGATCTAGAGTGACTTTGTTTACAGATCACACCGCCATCAGGTACCTCATGGCAAAGAAGGATGCCAAGGCCAGACTGACTAGATGGATCCTTCTACTCCAGGAGTTCGACATTGAGATCAAGAATAAGCCTGGAGTCAAGAATGTGGTGGCGGATCATCTTTCCCGACTAGAACAGCCTGAGGATTCTGAGCAGATTGATCCTATTCGAGATACCTTCCCAGATGAGGCGATCCTTGCTATCGCCTCACTCCCGTGGTATGCCGATATTGTGAACTTTCTCGTTGCTGGGAAAGTCCCACAAGATTGGCCCAGGCAGAGGCTTGAGACCTTCCTTGCGAGGGCCAAGTCCTACCACTGGGAGGATCCCATCCTTTACCACGAAGGAGGGGATAGCGTCTGGCGTCGGTGTATTCCTCAGGAGGAACACCATAGCGTCCTCACTTACTGCCACAAGCTTGAGGCAGGAGGACATCATTCTGGGAGGAGAACGGCACAGAAAGTGCTTCAATCCGGCTTGTGGTGGCCTACCCTCTTCAAGGACTCTGATGAGTTCGTGAAGAGGTGTACTGACTGTCAGAGGATGGGCACTTGTGGACAGCGTGATATGATGCCGATGCAGCCCATTCACTTCTGTGAGGTTTTTGACGCATGGGGCATCGATTTCATGGGTCCATTCCCTAAGAGTCAGGGATTTGAGTACATTCTGTTGGCCGTTGATTATGTGAGTCGTTGGGTGGAGGCTATCCCCGCCCGAGCCGCTGATGCGAGGACAGTTTGCAGATTTTTGAGGAAGCATATCATCACGCGGTTTGGGATTCCACGAGTTCTGATTTCTGATGGGGGGTCTCATTTCATCAACGACCAGGTGAAGGCCCTTGCTAGCGAGTTCAGTATAGACCATCGTGTTGCCACACCTTACCATCCACAGACGAATGGTCTAGCTGAGGTGTCGAATAGGGAGATCAAGACTATTCTGCAGAAAGTCGTCCGCCCTGACCGAAAGGATTGGTCACAGCTTTTGGACTCGGTCTTGTGGGCATATAGGACGTCTTTCAAGACACCTTTGGGCACATCTCCCTTTCGCCTCGTATATGGCAAGCCGTGCCATTTACCTGTTGAGCTGAGGCACAAGTCACTTTGGGCAGTTGCAGATATTTTGATGGATCCAGATGGTGTAGGAGACCAGAGGAGGGTAGAGTTAGCTGCCCTGGAGGAGCTTAGAGATACAGCTTTCTCAAGCAGCCTACATTATAAGGAGAGAGTGAAGGAGTGGCATGATTCTCATATCAGCCACAAGCATTTTGAGATTGGACAGAGAGTATGGCTGTTTGATGCGAGGCTTCGTTTGTTTCCAGGGAAGCTACAGAGAAAATGGAAGGGACCCTACTTGGTCAGAAAGGTACACGACAATGGTAGCATTGATATATCCGAGTTGTCTTCTGAGAGTACCTTTCGAGTGAACGGCCAGCGGCTCAAGCCATTTCTAGATCATGAGCCGCGGGACGTTATTGTAGCCCCTATTCATTTTGCGTGAGATGTGGTCTTGACTCACATCTTTTGCATCTCACGCCTGATTTTCACTGTTCCTCCGCCTGTATAGATCCAGTTGTCCATATCATTCTATTCTCTAGTCCCACATCCCTTTTCTCATCTTATGATTATGCTATACTTAGGGTGTACATTACCCTAAGTATAGGGGAGATGTAGGACCTGTGGGTATTCTTTTCATTTTTTCTGCTCCTGTTTTGCTGCCTATACTTAGGGATATTTTACCCTAAGTATAGGGGGGGCAGACTCTGTATCTTCTTCACTCGGATTTCCCTTCATGTACAGCTTGCTATACTTAGGATTAGTTAATCCTAAGTATAGGGGGAAACCACCGAGTCCCTCTCATTCTATTCATTTATTCGTTTCTGTACTTAGCCATTCCTTTTCACTTCCCTTTTACTGAGCACGAGTTATGTCTTCTTCATCGCTCTTGATCACTCTAAGGACATCGTTCGAGCTAAGTATAGGGGGGTGTGTATATATTTCATATATACTTTAGCCATAACTCGTACTTTGTGTGAGTGTGTTAATAAATAAAAATAAAATGGCTAAAAATCACAAAAATTTAAAAAAAAATTTCATGTACATAAACTTCTCTTATCTTGCACATACATAGCTAGTGTACAAAGTATTTTTGTAAAAATGATTTCAAAAATCTTTTGTGTAAAGCTTGTGTAAATATTTTGTATCAAAATTATGTATATAGTACAAAATTTTTCCAAAATGTTTTGAAAATCAAATGTTTGCAAAAATCTTGTGTAAATATTTGTAAATATCTTTTTGCAAAACTTGTACCTCATGCATCATTCATCCATGATTTCAAAACATTTTTCAAAAATTTTGCATGATTGTAAAATATTTGTAAATAGCATCTTGTGTACATATATGTATATAGATTTTCCTGGATGAGAGTTGACATTTAAACTAAGCCTGGAATTAAATTGAGAAATGGAGCTTGAATAAGATCTTAATCCACCTAACTTTAAGAGGAACCTTATAGGACTTAGGGTTAAGGCTTTTCAGGTCCATAAGGACTTAATTCTTTGAGTCCACTAGGCTATGAGCATATGTCATCTTGATGAGCCTAAGTAGAGCACTTAACAACACACGCATGACTCTTAGAGACAATGGCTTGACTTGCACCAGCACTTTACACATGGCTCTCCACGGATGAGGTGGTGAGGAGGCAGTTTCCTTTGGCTTGGGGTAGCATATGAGGGTAGTACTTCTAGGCGGAACCTCTCTTCTTCTTCTAGTGAAGGAAGTGCATCTCAACTTGGTCTAGTGGTGATGAAGGCTAAAGACAGAAGCTGTGGGTTGCAATAAAGCTTCAAAAGAGGGATAGTCTACTGGCTCAAGAGGAAAATTTCTTGTAAATATGCTGCACCATGTAGATATGTTGTATAGAAGTCCTTGAAAAAAAATGCAAAATGCAGAAAGAACTCCAAAAAAGTGGTGGGTCGGATTGAAAATTTAATAACCCCACCGGAGTGTATATAGTCAAATAAAGCAAAGCTTATGGTATCCATGTTACATCTCATGAAGCTTGCAGCGGGAGACTTAGCTACACTGGCTAAGCTACCAAAAGTCTATACTTCTTCCCCCTCTTCTTGAGCCGGTTGCACTTGAACTTAGAAGGGAATACCCCGCTTCTCGAGGAAAGAGTTGCTAGACCGAGGCATTAGAGTTACCAGGTTGAGGGAGGTTGTTTCTTTGTTACTTCTGAGGTGGGGAGCCACATATCACTTACACTGCATGGAAAGATTCATGGTCATTAGAGTTTGTGTATGTAGACTTGTTCTGATCTGGTTTATTGAGGAGTCTTGTCCATAGATTGGTGGAACTTAGAGGCTGTTGGGTTTTAAGCTTAAGTCCAAATAAGGTTCCGACACATTAATAATCCAAAGATCTGATCAAGCTCCATATCCCAATTTAATGAATGCAAGTTTAATAATCAACCTTGATCCATGTACATCCTCTTTTTCTTTTCTTTCTTTCTTTTTCACTTCTTTTTCAAATAAGTGTTTGCTAAGGGACTAGAAAAGTTAAGTATAGGGGGGTGATGAATACCCATTCATCACTCTTTATTCTTATATTTTAGCTACAAATACCTTTGCAAATGCATGTAGATATATGTAAATATAAATAATTACCAAAAGCATGCATTGTGTAAAAACCTATAATTAGCATGTTTTTGTGCAAAAATAAAAGAATAAAGATTAAAAAGAAAAAGAGGGAAATATTTAGAATAAATATTGAGCAACCTAACCCAAGGGAGGGCTCAGCATGGGCCTGACCGCATAAAAGCCAAAGTAGAGGGAGATAGGAGCTCATGTGTAAATATTTGTGTAAATACATAAAACTATATTTTCCTCACCCAAAAATATGCTTGTAAATATTTTTACATATTTATAAAAGATAAAAACAAAATAAAAAGAATCAAAATCAAAACAAAACAAAAATAGAAAAATTAAAAATACAAAAATACCTTGTACATATGCCATGTATATAGATGTACATATCTATTTATTTTACCAATGTATATAAATAATAAAAATAAAATAAAAACACTCTTTTATTCCTTATTTTATAATGTAAATAAATAAAATATAAAATAAGGATAAATTTGTATAAAAATAATAATTAAAAATCAAAAAAATCAAAACACTACATATTGTATAAATACCTACATATGGTACATACTATGTAAATACCTTATTCTTATTTCCAAAAATTAATTAAAAATCACCAAAAAATAGAAAAAAATAAAAGAAAAATATTTCATGTTGAGAGTTTTTACAGAATCGGCCCCTAGCTACCCCAATTTGTCACCTCAAGATCTAGCCACGTGGCCTGATTTCATTGGGTCCTGGGGATGTTGACCGCCCGGTCAACTGCCCCCCCCCCCCCAGGACCACTTCTCTCGGGTTTGGGCGCCCGACCCGAGTTCCCTGATTTTTAGCGCCTAAACCCGATTGAGTTTAACCCAAACTCCGGGTCCGAATCATCCTTCTTGCATCCGGCAACCTCGCCGGAGCCGCTCCCTCGGGATCCGCGTGCTCCTGAGCTTGCCCGGACCCCCTCTTCTCGGACCCAGCACCATATATATTGTCGTCTCCGGCGACCTAATTCTTCCATATTTGGCCATTCGCGCAGCTTTCCAGTGAGCTCCAGAGAGAGAGCGAGGTGACAGCTCGCCACCCCACCCTGTTGCAGTGAGGAAGGAGGCGAGAACCATTGATCCGGCGAAGACTCCGCCGTAGCTCCGCCACCTGGGTGAGCTCCAAGCCTCGGGCCGAGACGACCCTTGAGGCTACGACCGGGAGCTTCCCCAGCTCCAGCACAGTCTCCTCGACCACCCAGGTTGTCCCTTAGCTCCACCTTTCCGCGCAATTTCCGTTTACCCCCAATTCTCGCCGTCGCCGTGTTTTGTCGATTCCGACCACCTTACACCTCTATTCGATCATCGGAACCGACCATCACCTCCGCCTTCCCTCGCTTCACCTTCTGCACCCACTCGCACAACCCAGCTCGCACAGGAGCTGGGTACCGGGCTCCACCGTCTTCCACCTTCGCCGGAGCCCGTCGCCCCGACGCACCATCCACCTTCACGCCGCCTAACCGGGTTGAGGCACTTTGCCCTCGACCCGCGAAGTCTCTGAGCTGTTTTGCAGGACCAGCAGAGGCCATCTGAGGCCTCTTGACATCTAGCCAGGAGCTTCAACTCCGCCACCCTCGTCGGAGCTCATCCGAGCTCCGTTTGGGCATCAGAGACCCACAGCAGCTGCGCATCTTCACGCCGGAGCTTCTCCGATCTTCAGGCGCAGCAGAGGAGGCCGGAGGCGCCTTCACGAGGACGGCGAAGTTCGCCGGCTACCAGTTCCTCCAGATCCTTCGTCCACCGTTAGATCGACCTCGACGCTCCAGTTTAGATCTCGTCCGTTCATCCACGGAGCAGCACTGACCATCGGATCTCCCAGAAGTCGATCTTCACCGTTGAGCAGCGAGGTTAAGCCACGACCCATCTCAGCCATCCGATCCAGCACGTGGCTTCACCACCGCCATCCGATCCGAGCCAATACTTCTTCGCAAACCCACGACGTACCACAGCGGTTAGATCCTCCACGTGGGTGTATTCTAGCCGTCGGATCGTGCCGAGGGCCTCTTTCAGTGTGTGGCGCGTCGTCCCAACCCTCCGATTTGCCACGCGTCGCACATCCATCCCTCGACAGTAATAAAAGGGGTAAATTATTCTTAGGCCCCTTTACTTTCTGCATTTCGTTTTAGTCCTGTAAATATTTAGAGACGTTGTTTAGTTTTAGGTTAAATTGCACAATGGACTCTGCACTTTAGAGTATTTGCTTATATACCCCTGCCTGTGTGAGCCACGTGCTTCGTCACGTGTATTTTTGGGTTATTTGCATCTTATACCCTAGTAGTTCTGGATGGTTCTGAAATGAATGAAATCTTTTTGGTATTTGCATTTATGCCCCTGTGAATGATTTAATTTCGCATGTGCGTTTATTTGTGGGTAATTTGCGACACAGCCCCCTGGACTTTTGGTACGAGTTACCAATAGGTCCTCGGGACTTGTTTTCTTTACATATAGGTCCCTGAGTGCCCCAGGCACGCGCTTGGCACGTGACTTCTTGGGTTAATTGCACCTGGACCTCCAGAACTTTGGGTATTTGCACTTTGGTCCCTGTGCACAGTGCCCTCTTGTCATTTTTGAATAAAATATCAAATCACCTCCAAATTCGATGAAAATTTGACACATGGCTCCTGCCATGGTGTAGGATTTTTGAGAATTTTGGAGGACATTTCTGAGTTTATTTGCTATTTTTAAAAATTCAAAAATCTACATTTTTGCTACTGTTTAGAGTTAAAAACCCCCAAAAAAATATAAAAACCCCCCTAAAAATTCTATAAAAATTAGGTACTGTTTGTTATGTGTTCCTTGATTTTCTAGCCAATTTTGGCTACTTTTCATCACAGAAAACCACTAAAAACTTAAAAATTACAAAAAAAACCATAAAAATCCTCATAAATACATTGAAAATCCAAAAACAATAAATCTGGTACCAAAATTTTCCTTATTTCATCTATTTTATAGGAAAATTACCTCCAGGCTTTTTTGAGGTCCTTAGGTATTTTATCTAGGGATTTTAGGCCTGGCTGGACAGTACCTTGCATTTTTGCTACTGTTTGATCTTTAGAAAATAAAATATACATCATAAAAACTCCAAAAATTCACCAAAAACATTAAAAAACATAAAAAAATATAAAAATATTTTTGTTTGAATTTTTGCTTGATTTTTGATGCATTAAATAATTTGTTGAAGTGTGATTGACTTTTGTCTCTCTTATTTCCTTTACATTTTAAAAATCCAGAAAAATATAAAAATCATTAAAAACCACTAAAAATATTTTGTCTTTTATTTTATTCATTTTGACTACTTCGTAGGCCTTTCGGCCAATCCGTGCTCCTTGAGTTCGACCATGGGTGCTATACCAGGTAAATCTCATAGCAGGACCACTTCTTGGTGATTTTATTGATTTGACATATTTTCGAGTGATTCATTTTTTCTTGATTGACACATCCGAGTGATTGAGGTCGCAACGACCTATTTTCTGTACCTTCTACCTTAGTCGCTCGGGTTCTCGTGTCGTCACCCGGCTGGTGGGCGAGCACATCGGGACACTATGTGCTCGTCCTCTCGCTGGCGGGCACATATGTGCTCGCCGATGTGATCTTCTCCTTTATAAATTGTGATTACCCACGGAGCACCTGGCGAGCACATGTGCTCGCCCAAATTGATTTCCAGGAAAAAAATATACAGGTTCGACAGGGTTTTGACGCCCCGACAAACCTGTATAGCCTGCAAATAAACCACTACATGTACTTATAAGAGCTCCCTAAGGGTATATATATTATAGCAATTCGTTGACTAAGATAACTAGCACTAACAATTGAAAGTCGCGCAATATACATGAATTCAGAAATAAACAATCTAATTTAACATCTAAATATTACAAAAAAGTCAAATCCAACAAATTTCATATAAATTAAAAGATGTGCTAATAGTTTAAAAAAAATACAGGTCCAAACCAACAAAAATTTACTTCTTCTTTGATCTAAAAAAAATTAGACATTAAACCCTGCTTTGATTTCTTTTTTTCCTTCTCCTTTTCTTTGAACCTCTCATACATGCGTGCCTCTTCTTTAGGGTCGTTCTCCTCCTCCTCTTCGTCGTCAGATTCAATCTCTTCAGGTTGAGATGCGTGCCCTTGCGACCTATATTATATATGGAAGATATATATCTATTACATGCATTTTGTAGATATAGAAATTTAAAATTATTACTCATTCTATAAGAAGAATACTTACATGTACGTCGTGAACTCCTCTCGGAGTTTCGTCACCTGCTCCACCATCATCGCCATCTGCGACTCCATTGGAACTGATGATTGGGACGGATGTGGTTGCGTGTACGACGGCTGAGAGTATGCAGAATAGAAGTGACGATATTCTTCCACATAATATGGAGGAAGACCACCAAGCGCCTGCTTCCTGTTCGTCACAACGTCCCTCTCCTCCAACACCTTATAAGTTTTTCAATTTTTAATATAAAATTATATATTAGAAATGAGTATAGTAAGATAATATTTATCCATATATACATGCTTCCAGATCGTTTTATCAAATGGTGGTTGCTGTCCAGTTGGATCGACACCCCATTTTTCTGCAGATAGTGGCAGATAACGATCCTGAAATACAAAGTTTAATATATATATATATAAATGAGTTATAATATATCATTTAATTGTAAATAAATTGAAAGACTTACCAACAATTGTCCTGCTTCAGGAGTGGACCATTGTGACTCTCCTTCTCTCCCACTCATGTGGGACCTCGACCACCACTCCTGAAAAGAGGGTTCCCTTTCCAACCTAGCTGCCTGAAATTTTTTTAAGATGTAATAACTACATTGCATTATATTAAAGTAGATCTCCAAAAATTAATTTTAAATCGTAATACCATCTCCGCTCTAGTCTGATTGTGGCTTTTAGAGCCACTTGTCGACTTAATCCTTTATTTCTGGCGGTTTGTCCTTCCTGCCGTAGATCTTCTTCCAAACTCATCATCCGCAACGAATGCATCACAGAAATCCGCCCATCTGGTAGGATTATGTTATGATTATTGATTATTTTAAAACGTTTATTATAAATTATTTGACAAGTATAATACCTATCCTCCGTACACCATGTTGGCGGGAAGCTCTTCATCTCCTCAAAACTCATCTCCTCGCATCCCGTCTTCGCATGCGAGTCTCTTCTTGCCTTGAAAAATGTATCGCTCATTCTCTTTTCTGCCAAACGAATGAAGGCTCTACGATAAGCCTCCTTCCCCAGACCAGAGCCAAGGTGAAACCTACTCTGAAAATTATAACAAATTATAAGATACAAAAAACTTGACCAAAAAAATCTGTATCACTTCTTAGAAATATTTCTTACCAGAAACATGTCAAACAGTCTCTCCTGTTCTGCAGCAGGGATGCGACACCATCTAAATTTCATGGAAGTCAAGTGTGTCTTTATTATGTTGGTTATCTCCTTTGCCACCCTGTTGCTGTTCACAAAATCTCTTTATTTGCTAGAAAATTTAACTTTGATACATTTTATAAAAATTTGGAAAATATTTAAAGATAAAATCTATAAAAATTTTACCTCCCATCAGCCATAACCTCCAACAAAGGGTGTAACGCCGACGTCTGTCCAATTGCAGTAGGTAAAGGCACGGATGTGCTCGGACGTCCAGAAGAAGGAGAGTCAGAACCCATCGATGTCCGTGCTGGTATGAGGACCTGGACTGAGAATCCTGTAGGGGCTGCTGAGGTAGATGGCTCTCCATAGCCTCCTACGTAAAAGGGTGGCAAAGGATAACCAAGAGACTCGTAGTATGCTATCACCCGGCGGACCTCGTCGGACAGTGAATTAGGAACAGCATCCGGGATGGGCTGCCTACTGGAAGAAGGTGTGTCTGAGGAAGATGGACGATTGGATATATGTGATCCATGCGACCCGCCACGTCCAAAACCTGCCGTGACTGTAATAATGATGTATTACATATTTATTACTTAATATTTTAGTTAATTCGATTATAATTGTGTAATAAAACTTACAACTAATCTTCATCACTTATTTCGGTGGGATTAAAGGATATTTCTTCGTTTTCTGAGTTTTCCGAGTAATCATTTCTGGAGTCAGTATCATCTTGTAAGTCAACATAGAAAACTTCATTATCAGCCAATCGAATCGATTCGATAATTGGGACTTCTTCTGTTAAGTCTATTCTTTCATTTGTTGGAGTGAATGCTTCATCTATGTCATCTTCCTGATTAGTGTAATCATTAGAGATATAACCTCGATAATTTATCTTCACAACAGTTACTGTTTCAACGCTCTTTCTCTTCTTTGATATTTGTGGGAGATAACATACTTGATCTGCTTGAGATGCTAAGACAAATGGTTCAAACATGCGTATAAATTTTCTTTGCACCACGTCGACAATGTTATTTCTTTTATCGACTACTACACCTCCATTGGGTTCATACCAATCACACAAGAAAAGAACTACTTTATTCTAGCCTGGTGTACTATATTCCACTTCTATTATCTCCTTTAAAATTCCGTAATAATTCAGATGATCTTCCTTATAACAAGATCTGCGAACCATCACTCCATGATTTTGAGTTGTCAAATATTTGACGGAATTTAAGGTATGAAAACGATATCCATTATTGTAGCAAGAGTTGTATGATCAGACCTTATAAACAAGGCCTTCTCCAAAATATTTTAAAATATGAGAATAGAAATCACCACCGTGCAACTGTTTTGAGCGGTCTTTAAACCACGCTGGAAATTGATTCCTATAAGTGCTCAGAACTTCATCATCTGAATACATAAGATTTTCTTCCATAATTTTCTTTCTAAATTCCCTAAAATTGGTAAGAGAAATATAAGAATTACTTGTAATGAATATATACATAAAGTAATTCAAATACTTACTGAACATATGGTGTTATTCCTCGCAATTGTCTAATACGTATAACTCTGCAGCATCCTTCTCTTGTTTCGATAAGAAATGTTCAGTTGCTTTTCCTATTAGATGAGTTGATGGTCGGAAGATACTGATACAAGGTTCTTCAATTTACTTTGTCCATTCACAAACAAGCTTAACTTGATTTCTATCTAAGGTATACTTTGCTTTGGGAATTTCAACCCTTCCACTATCATGTTCCTTGATATGCAATTCTGGCCGATTACATATGATTTGTAAATCACGACGAGACTTTACTGTATCTTTTGATCGACCGGTTACATTTATAACGATGTAGAAGATGTTATCAAATACATTTTTCTCTATGTGCATAACATCTAAGTTGTGTCGTATCAGTAACTTACTCCAATATGGTAATTCCCAAAATATACTCTTCTTAATCCAATTATGACTGTCACAAAAATCAGGAAGGTTTTTTGTTTTATCTCCATTTTTTAAGGCTGATTTCTCTAATTGTTCTAAGTATGATAATATCATATCGCCTGTCTTAATTGGTGGAGGATCTGCAAGATCAATTGTGTTCCTTTTAAAAGATTGCTTCTGTCTTCGATATGGATGATTATTTGGAAGAAACCGTCTGTGATAATCAAAAAAACATGCTTTCTAACTGTGTTGAAGCTGGAATGACTTAATACTCTCCATACAATATGGACAACTTTTACGTCCATGCGTACTCCATCCAGATAACATTCCATATGCTGGGAAGTCATTTATCGTCCAATGCAGAGCTACTTTCATGTTACATGTTTGACTCTTATTAGCATCATATGTATCAACTCCATCGACCCATAACATTTTCAACTCATCGATAAGAGGACATAAATAAACATCAATGTACTTTCCCGGATGTGTAGGTCCTGGTACTAACAGCGAAAGAAACATAAACTGTCACTTATTACATAACCATGGGGGTAGATTATATGCCGTTGTCATTACTGGCCAACAAGAGTAATCTTTACTTCTTCCATGAGGATTAAACCTGTCTGTACATAAACCTATAACGCAATTCCTCTTTTCATCCTTAAATGTAGGAAAAGATGACATCAATTCTTTCCAACAATCAGACTCGGATGGATGCTCCATATAGTCATCGACTTTATATTCCGCGTGCCATGTCATGTACTTCGCGGTTTCTTTACAATAATGTAATCGTTTCAATCTCGGAGTCAACGGGAAATAACGTAGAATCTTTCTCGATATTTTTGTTCCACTCTTACTAGCTGTCTGTTATTTTGTCTCATTACATTCAGGACACCGTTGTAAATATTGATGTTCACCGTAATATAGAATATGGTGATTTATGCATGAGTCTATTTTAACTTCTGCTAAACCCATCTTCCGCATCATCTTTTTTATTTTGTAATAATTATCAGGTAATTTTGCATCTTTTGGTAACATTTTCTTAATAATTGTCAGCATTGCATCAAAATTACGATCGGTCATATTATATTCCATCTTCATCGATAGAAGATCCGAAACCGCAGAAAGTTTTGAATATGTCTTGCAACCCAACCACCATGGCTCTTCCGCTTTTTTCAATAGCTCGTAAAATTCTGCAGACTCTCCATATGGTTCATCATCATCTAACAAAGTATCATTAAATTCTAGACCCGCAACGTCCATAACTATATCTGCAAAAGGATTAATATTGTCAGCTTCTTCCGCATCATTCATACTGTCCTCGAAATTCTCACCATGCCTCCACCAAATCTGATATCCTTCCATGAAACCCATTCTATAAAGATGTAACTGAGTTTCATCTTTTAATCTCTTCCTCATTAGACGACATTTCTTACACGGACACAAGATAGTTCCATCTGAATCCACAATACGGGAACCTTGTGCGTAAGCAAATTGTATAAATTCCTGAACACCTCTTTGAAAGGCATCTGCTATACGTTCATCTACTACACGGTTGTACATCCACTCTCTATTGGTCATATTGATGAACATGAATTAAATAATATAAAATGTCAAATCTAGGAAATTGAGGATATCTAAACGTATCACATTATTGAGATAAAAGATGAGAAGAGAAGTGTATTAATTATGTTATCATTTTAGCCCGTCCATAAGGATTCAAATTTACTAAAAGATGATCGTTGTCACAAATATCTTTATTTCTAACGAAAATTCGGCATCATAACCCTGCACCTCTCCTGTATACCTCATAAATCAATCGTAATTAATTATCAAAATAATCATATTAGTGATTATTTCAATAATAACTATGATTGATTTGGTATACCGAAGAGGAAGGGGTTATGAACCGAATTTCCGTAAGAAATAAAGACCTTGTGACACCGATCACCTTTTAGTAAATTTGAATCCTTATGGACCCCCTTAGTCCGGGAACTCCGAACTAAGGAAAGCTAATATAAATGTAATACTTTAAGATCATTTTACGTCATACATTTGTATGTGCTACAAATGAGACTATAAAATAATCTTAAAATATTTATTCATTTATATTAACCGGGCAATTACGTATATTTGGCTGGTTAACGGTGGGGATAGGGATAAGTGTGATCCTTATTTAGTGCCTAATACAGTACTTGGGTTACTAAAAGTTAATGGACACCTGCAAAAAAAATTTGAACCTGCAAACATCAAAAATTCAAAATCCACGACCATTGGTCTGGGATAAACATCCCAAAGTGAGTCCAATAGTGATGTGAAAAAATAAAAAAAATAACACAGTTAGAGGTGATTAAATCCTCCAATGTGTTGCACACGCCACCCGTTGTGTAGGGCCACACACCACCCGGTATGGAAGGACGCACTGTGTGTGATGGATTTTGTGCGATTTTTTAATAATTAATGGATAGTATTCTGGACTTATCATAAACCTAACTATAAGTTAATGTGATATAATTGGTCACATTAACTAGAATTTATTGTGATAATAAATTATCACAAAGGAAATATTGTTGTATATCATATCTCATATCAACACGATATGAAATTTTCAAACTATTATTAATGATGTTCATCATATCTAATATCTACACTATTGAAGTTGGCTAATTAATGTTATTCACAAATTTCATAACTAATATTTTTAAGAAAATTAACAATACTAACTAGTGCAGATGTTGTAATAGATATTTTATCATTTATAATTTACAAAATGTAAACATAATGTTGGTTGAGGCATTTTACCGAACACCTACAGGGCATACAATTATACATATTATTGAGACAATCATAATCAAAATTACAATACTATAGTGATCTACTATTATCCTAAACATGTAAAAAATATTTAAACTATCAAAACAATACAGTACATTCAACAAAAGATTGAAACCCTAATCTATCCAAATAATACAAATATGTAATGAAATCGTATAAAAAGAGAAAGGATGAAGGATTATACTGAATGGTAGATGTATATCTACTCAAAAGACGAAAACGGCGGGCGTCGGTGTCGGGGCGGAGGGGTGGCGGGTCGCCGAAGGGAAGAAATTGGGGGAGGAATGCGTGAGAATGAGGAAGAAGGGCCGCGCAAGGTTCTGTTTACGGGCTTGGGCGAGCACACTTAAGTGCTCGCCAGACCGTCGCCAAGTGCTCGCCCGCAATTTACCAGGCGCTAAAGTTATCCGCGTAAAGAAATTCAAGTGGGCGAGCACATGTAAGCGAGCACATGTGCTCGTCCGAATTGGTAATCGCGCATCTCCACAAAATTCAAACCGGCGACCCTCATGGGCGAGCACATGTGCTCTTCGTGTGCTCTCCCATTAAGGGGCGAGCACATGTGCTCGCCTCGTGCACGCGGAGCTGTGCACGTTAATCCCGCCTTTTTTGTAGTGCCTTTATTCTCTCATTTTGGCCTTTAAACCCTAACTAAATGCATGTATGTAGCATTATTTTACATTAAATAACATCCATTATTTATGTAGTAAATATTGTACAAAATAATATATCTAAAGTAAAAAAGAAAGAATAAAGAAATGAAAAGAAAAAGAAATGAAACACCATAGGAATTGAATGACCCTAAACCGTAAGACCTAGGCATAATGATGAATGGGTCAACAAGGAATAGAATAAGGGGTGATAAGGGCCAAAAAGACAATAAAAACCTTAATTTTTAATTCCCAAATAAATAAATTCAAATTAGGATCTATTTTATTCTTTATTATTTATACCTTGAATCAATAAACTTTGTACATAAAAGTTGTAGATAAAAATATATAAAAAAATACATTTTGTATTTAAATGATGCATAGTGTGCCTTAGACACACAAAATAAAAGCCAAAATTAGAATTTCCCTCCATCTCCCGTTTTTGCTCATCATCCACCTCATTCCATTTGTTTTGCCTTGCCTAGGACGTACTCTGCCCTAAGTATAGGGAAGGTGGATGAGTGGAGTTATCTTTCACTTTTTTTCTTCTTTTCATTTTCATTTTTCTTTTTCTTCCAAAAAAGTTCCGTCCCTTCGTCATTGCTATACTTAGGACGTACTTTGTCCTAAGTATAGGGGGTGTGCACCTCGAGTTATTCATTTTCACCTCCAATGTCTGATGAATCTCTGATTCATCACTCTAAAAGTTGAAAATAGAGCTTTGTTCCCGACTAATTAGAGGCATATTTCTACTTATATTGCATAATTAGCATTCATGCATGCAAGCATAATATCTGCATTTTAGCATTCATATCTGCATTAAATGGAAAGCCAAATTCACTTGTAAATATTAACATGTATATTAGCTAAAAACACCCTATTTGTACATATTTTATACTAACTCCAATTACAATAAAATCAACTTCATAGTGTGTATATTACTAACACTAATTAAATAAAATTATCAAAAAATACTAACTTGTAAAATTGACTAATAAACCCTCAATCCAAGTTTGAAACTAGGAATCTTAAAATGCACATATCTCTCTCTTACGACCACCGAATTAGATCTACTCACTTTTAAAGTAATATACATTCAGAGACCTTCGAAACAAGATCAATTTCATTAAAATCGGAGCTCGTATGCAAAACTTGGGTTTTGGGCCCCTTTTGTATACTGTACATATTGACTGTTTTACCCCTGTATTTTATCCTTTTATTTTCTTCATTATTAAAAATCCAAAAAAAGAGATTAAGTTGTAAATATTCCTCTCATAATTTTTCTAACTTATTTTGATTTTTATCTTATTTAAAAATGACAAAAAATGCAAAAGACAAAAATATGGTATTTTATACCTATAAGGTATCACCTAAAAATACATTTTGTACAGATGATTTCCTTTTATTTTCGACCCTTCACGAAAGTTGTAGATCTCGTCGAGACGAGCAACTTTCGTGTTGATCACTTTTTGATCTAACCTCTTTTATTATTTCTTTTTTATTTTTCTTTGCATTTAGTTGTGGATTTTTCTCGGAGCGACACGTGGCAACTCCTGGAGCTGCCATGCATCGCCTCCTCATTCACCCACTTATGCCATCTCCCTCCTTCATCCTTGGCCGTTGGATGAGAGGGTTATCCATCAACGGCCGAGCCTCTTCTCCACCCATTCCTCCCCCACTCTCCCTTAACTTAAGGGAGAAGCCAATAATGACAACCACTCCACACCCCACCCGCTCTACCTTCTCCATCTCTTTTCCAACCTCCTCCTCCTCCTCTTTATATTCTCCCCTCCTCCTTCATTCATCTCCATCCGCCATTTTTCGACAGAAAAGAGAGAGAGAGAGCTCCGGATATCTGTAGGTGACAACTACCGAGGACCATCGTCGAGCGATGATCTCTGATCACGGTGAGATCCGAAGGTTCCCAACCTTCGTCACTCCTCCTTCTTGGAAGAGTTCTAGCTTCTCGGTGCCTCGTCGGGCATTGATCGAAGCAACAACAGAAAGTCGCACACTTCAGCCCCATAATCTGACGAACCACACAGGTAAGCATTCTATCTTCATCTTTCCATTTTATTTTATCTAACAAATTTTTTTTGTTGTTGTCTCATCTTCATCAAATCATCATTATCACCACCATCACAATCAACACTATCACCATCATTTTATTTCCACATCTTCATTCATGTTTACAAAATATAAAGAAAAAAATTTGCAAAAACAAAAAGAAACACACAAAAAAAAAGTTGCACACAGGTGGCCGCCCGCGTGGCACTGCACTGCACCGCCGCCATCCGCCCTGCGCGGCACCGCACCGGCGGTCAGCGTGCGAGGATCGCGCCTCCCGCCCACGCAGCCGCACCAAGCCGCGCGTGGCCACGCTCCACCTCCGCCTGGGCGCGTGGCACTGCTCCAGCCCTCACCGAACCCATCTCGGCCGCGCGCCGCCTTGTTCCAGCGCGCCCTCCCGCCAGGCGCACCGCCCTCCTCGCAAGCCACCGCTCCACGCGCCAGCCTCCCTTCAGCGCGCGGCCGCTGTTCGCATCAATCGCGCGCCGCCGCTGCTGATGCGCGCCGCCGCTGCGAGCAGCGCCCAGCAGCCCTCCGCGCGGCGCGGATCCTCCTCCCGCCGGTGTAGCGACCACCAGCCGCTCCTCACACCGAACTCCGTCGGAACGCTCCGCGCATGGCTGCCGCTCACGCGCAGCCGCGCGTCGTGCGACCAGCACCTCCGCATCGCCCGCGAAGCCACCGCCCTCAGCCGCCCCAGCCCTTCACCGCGGCGCGCGCATGCAGCGGCCCCCTTACAACGCCGCGCCTCGCCACCTCATCCTCCCGCACCGCCGCGTGCGGCGCCGCAGCCGCCGCCACCACGTACGCCACCCAGCCGTGCGCATGCCCCTTGTGCCCTAGCCGCCTCCGTGCGTGCGTGTGGACTAAGTCACAGGTTATTTTATTGTTATTTTATATTTTTGTGAAAATTGCATATTAAGTCCTCATTGTTTCGTTATTTGCAAAACCGTCCATCTGCACAGTTAGTGAGTTTTTATTTTAATTTCTGTATTACGAAGATATCCCTGCCATTGAGTATTAATTTGGACTTCCAAATAGTATCATTTATTTTAATGAAAAATAGCATGTTGTAGAGCAACTAATTCCTTGCGTTGTGGCTATTTATTTGCATTTTTGTGAGTATCCGATTATTTATTAAAATTCAGAGATTGAAATTTAAAGATATTTTGCCCATTTAAGCTCTGAAATTCGCACATAGTCATTTATTGCTCCAAAAATTGTGAAAAAATTGTAAATGATGCCTCTAAGTGTGGTTTAGTTCCAGTCCAAATTTCTTCCAATTAGGAGTTGTCTTGTGCATAAACTAAATTCCTTAGCAATTTAAGTAATTAATTTTTAATTAATTTCATAATAACATTTTTTAGAAATTTCAAAGCACTTAGATTCCGTATTGAAATATCTATTTGAGATAATTTATTCTCTGGATAACTTTATTTCATGGATTTATTAAGAATTAAATACCCACAGTTGCTCTGTTTTCAGTAAAAAAATCATTAAAAAAATCAAAAAGTGTCAGAAAATTCCAAAAAAATATTTTATCTTAATTTCATCAAGTTTATCTTCCAGTAATTTTTTATAATTTTTGCATATCATTTGCATGAAAAATTGCATTAAAACCCCAAAAAAGTTTGTATTTTTCATTTGTGCTTTTTAAATCCAAAATTTTCAAAAAAATCTATTTTGCATTCGTTGTTGGATTAGGTTTATAGGAAAAATACATTTGGTCAATTTGGATCAATTTCATATTAAAATTAAATTTGGCTAAGTTGTTGATTTTCTTAACAACCTAATTCATCCATATTGTTGCATTTGGCATTTTTATTGCACAAAAAAATTAAAAAAATCCACCCGGAAAAGCGCAATTTAATTCATCTAACTTGATCCCGAGTTATTCCTTTGCCTCCTTGAGTCGACCCCAGGGCTTGCCCAGGCTAAATAAACATAAAACCGCGCGTTAATTCATTCGACTATTCATCGATCTGTGTGATTATTTTTTATCGATGCGGATCCTATCCGGCTGCAACGAAAACGTCAATCCGACAACATAAAAGGATAGGTCCGCGGCTCGTCAATGTCTCCTTTCCTTTTCTTGTCTATACTTAAGGATATCTTACCCTAAGTACATGGGGATACCGTCTGAGTGTGATCTGTCCATTTCCACCCTTGACCCATCCTGCATGTGTACAATCCGCTATACTTAGGATTATTTCATCCTAAGTATAGGGGGGACGGTCAACTTCTCATTCGTTCATTTCTTCATTCTTTAATTCGTTTACTTCTAGGCTTTCCTATACTCAGTATGAGTTATGTCTTCTCTTTATCTCTCTGATCTATGAGGACATAGCTCAATACTCCTATATACTTTAGCCATAACTCGTACTTTCGTATTTTCAATAAGTATGACTAAAATATTATATATATATATACACACACACACACATACATATACAATTTATTAAATAATTAGTAAAAGATGTATATTATTCCTCAAATTCTTCTTGTTTGTATGAGCTAACTATGCGTGTCCAGACAGTCAAGAGCCTCGCATGATGCGATTTTGACCCAAGAGCATGTTCCTGGAGCTCCACATCTTCCTCGACTTCCAGGGATGCCTCCAGTGGTCCTTGGATCCTTTTGAAGCCAACAATAGCTGATAAATCCTCAGTTCATCACCTTTATTCTTTCATTTTAGCATTAAATCCCTAGATAAATACATGTATATATCATTAATTTGTCAAAATAACACTATGTAAATTATTCAATATACTTTATAGAATATTATACAATTATTGTATTAATTCCAAAATATAAGAATAAAAGAAAGAAAAGAAAAGCAAATGACACTGAGTGACCCTAGACCCCCAAGATCCGGTCATCATGATGACTTGGACGATAAGGAATAGAGTAGTGGGAGATAGGGCAGAGAAACTGTACAGAAAATACACAGAAAATCATATACAAAACGCTAACTTAATTGCCAAAATATTGCTTTTTGGAATCAATTTTATTTTATTATTTTTACTCTTCAAATAGTAAAATCCTCAACATGAATATTGTAGATAAAAATCTAAAGAAAAATACAAATAAGAGTTCATTGAAAAATAATGCACAGTGTGCCCGAGACACGTAAAGTAAAAAGACAAAACAAAAACTTCACAAATCTATATCTTCTCCATTCAGACCAAAATCACTTTTAATTTGATATAGCTTTTATTAAGCTATTTAATGAAGGTGGTTTCATTTAATTTGGTGTTAAGAAGCAAAATTTTGGTTTTGGGCCCCAATTGTGCATTATACTTGTATATTATATTCAATATTTTTCTTGTTTATATTTATCAATTTCTTATATTTTTATAATATTATAAATATTATTCGAAACATATATCTATAATAAAATAAATTAAAACTAGTAAAATGAAATTAAAATAAATCAACTACTTTAATATATAGATGAAATATACTTATATATACCTATAAAGAATATATACATAATTAATTAAGTATACAAATAAACTCATAAAAATAGAAAAAAAAATACTTAAATATGTAATTAAATAAATCAAATATATAAAAAATACTTGTACATATTAATAAAATATAAACTACAAACTAAAAAAATCAAATACCCCATATACAAGTATATTTACCTACTAATATACATGTAAATAGTACCTTCTAAGAAAACACCTCGAAAAAATAAATAAAAAGTATGAATAAAATATTATATAAAATTAGGAACATTTTATTTTATAACTTAACATTAATTAATTCATTTAGCATTTATTAATGATTTTACAATGCATTTTTTACTCTAGAATTATCTTGTCGGTCCACATGGACCAACCAGATTGCACCGTGAGTTCACCTCAATCAACTGCACGGTCCACCCTTGATGCCCTGTCTGAACCATGTGACCCCCTCTCCTCCGATTTTTGGGAAAAGACAAAGGCTCGAGGAGCCTCGATTTCTTAACAAAAGTTGGACCCCTTAACTACCTACACCTCACCATCCACTTTGATCCTCCATTTGTCCACTCAATCTCTGTCCATCCTCGTGAACGACTCCACCTACCCACCAGCCTATAAGACTTCCACCTTCTACATCATTTTGAGTTTGATCCCCCTTCTTATGTTATTAGCCCCTCAAATCATTCCTAGTGGGTTTCTACTTGTGATAGGAATGGGTTCCTTCGATCTGCAGCGAGGAGAAAATGAGGAAGAGATACATCCATCTCCGGTGCTTCGCCCTAAGGTCTTGCTTATATGACCATCAGGTCAAATAAAGGCATTTTTCTTCCATTTTTAGGTAACATTTGATTTCTATGTTTTATTCCCGCATTTAATTTTTGTTTTTATCTCATAATTTAGGCTTAACTATAAAATACCAATTGACCTCGATCTTGAGCTCCAGACCAAATCAGCAACATCTGGCAACCGTTCTGCTCCAATCATCATCATATTTTCTTCCCCTTCACGTTCCCTCTCTTCTTCCATATCTGCCCCCCTTTGATTTCACATGAATCAAAGGTTTGCTTCACCTCTCACCGCTCACCGGAGCTCTGAGCCTGCCAAATCGGCCCCCACTTCAAGCTTCAAGGACTAGTCTACAGAGTATCCCTCGTTCTTCCTAACCTTTTGGTGCAGGTCTCGGTCCCAAAGGATCCTTCTAGAGTAAAATATTAAACCCGGATAAGTTATAGGTAACCTGGAGCCATCAGGGCTCCCCGAGCTTCATCATGCCCATCTGAGGCCACCTGTACATGCGGTGTCCTGCTAGGAGTTTATGGTCGTTGTTAGAACGAAGAAATATTATTGGAGTCATAGGGAATCGGAGATCTAAAAAAGACATTATTGTGTTCTTCAATTGTTCGTTCACTACACGTCTGAGTCGTCCGATCATTGTCACGCTTCATGTCTAATATGGAGCATCCATAGAAGACGAAATAGTACGCAACTCCAATCGAGCGATCTTCCACGTGTCAAGCGAGCGACGACCCAATCAATGGTGGATAAGTAGGGTAACTTATACTAAACCTCCTCCGCCTATTTTGTATTTTGTAAAAAGTCTTGTAAATGATTTCTAATGGTTAAAATTTTGTGGGAAAATTACATCAAAACCACCGTACTTTTCATTAATTGCAGGTTGGTTCCCTGACAACTAATCTCATGTGGATCCCTATGTGAGTTGGGTAAATTACATGTTAACCTCTCCGGCTTTGTATAATTAATTACAGTATTGAAAAATCAAGTTGTAGTTCAAAAGTTTTGATGAATTTACACATGAACAATTGACTTTATTTTTATTTACATAAATGTGCTTGTTAGCTTGATTTATTTTTATGAAGTCTTCTATGTTTTCTAAAAATATTTATTGTACTCCAAAAATTATGAAAGAAATAATATTATATGCTTGATTACTTGCTCTTTCACTTGTATAATTTATCCTGCATTTCACGTATATTTTCTATTTATTTAAAGAATTTAAAATATCGTATTTTAGTCCCTTTTTCCTTAGAAAATATGAAAAATTATAAAAACTTTTCTAAAAAAATCCAAAAACATTACCTATTGTTTATTACTATTTTATAACTCCAGACCAAACATCACAATATTAAAGGAAAAATCTAAAATTAAAAAATCCATGCTACCCCTAAAAAATACAAAATATTTTCTAAAATCCCAAAAATATTAGTTTCTATTCCATCTTTTTATTTATAAATATTACTATGTATTAAACCTACTTTTGAGAAATTTGAACCTTTTTTAAATCTCAAAACAAATCAGCCTATTTATTAAGTCCTTGATTTTCTATATTTTCGGCTTTAAAAATACTTAAAAAATAAACAAAAATACCTAACAATCATAAAATGGAAGAAAAATAAAAAACATAAATACATTTCATTTAGTGAATTTTTATTATATATATCTATATTTTTAATTATAAACTTTATATTATATTATATCCTTATATGTAGTTATATATAATTAATTATTATTATTATTATTATAAATATCTTATAAATATTTTAAATCCCTTTCTAAAAATAAAAAGAACAATTCTTTAGGTATTTTTCTGATTTTTGTGCATTTATTATATAGTGTATTATATATTATCTTTATTGTACATGTTACATATATATATATATACTCGTATATACCTTTATTATATACATAAAAAAGAAAATAAATTAAAAATAAGATAATATAAAAAGAAAATAAAATTTTCAAAATTTATAAAATTTAAAAAATAATATGTAAATATTGAAAATATATAATAATAATAATATAAGTAATTAATAAAAACCCACAAAAACATTAAGTAAATACTATACAAATGCACATTAATATTTATTTATTATTTATTTATAACTAATAATGATTGTTACACTGACTTGTTCCCTGTGTTTGACACCCTACTTTGCTTTCACTATACACACATTTATTGTACGGTAATAATAATTTTTTATCCACATACGCATCTGCTTTACATTACTTTTATTTATTTGATTGCTATGGGTTGATTGTTGATTTAATTCATTGCGTTGCATGTCGGTCACCTCAACGACTGTGGCTCAACCTTGTGTGGACTGCGCGCGACTGCTCTGCTATGCACTTTGGTTTAATCAGTAGCCTCGACAAACTGTCATGAAGCTCTAGGACCTTTTTGTAGCACTAGAGATCGACAAAGAAGGAGGGTGTCGACGATTAAAGCTCATCGAATGAGTTGTTCTTCCATGTTCTTCAAGAAGAGCAGCTATCGTCCGATCTTAATCCCACTACAGATTAAAGGCCCACCATTGGATGTAGCGCCTCATAGCCATCGTATCAGTCCCTAGGATTCAATCCCAGTCATCCATGCATGAATTGTCATCTGCCATTGAAGTGACACCACGTGTATAAGTGAAAGAACCTCAATCGTCCGTCGCGCCTTAATGGGGCATTTTGCACACTACAACCCTCGCTTTTTGGTATTTCATTTCCGATCAAGAAACTTTTAATTTTATTTCAAAAATTTTTATAATATTTACAGTAGGACCCTTGAGCTTTCCTTTATTGCACTTAGGCCCCTTATCATGTCACCTCGCGTGCTTGTGCACATTAGGGATCGGGCTTTTTGCAGGGAACCCTTTAGGGGTTCTGGTTATTGTTTAGTCCATAATTTTTATTCCAGTTCAAAACTTTTGGGAAAAATTGCATGTATGCCTTGCCTCTTTTTGATATTGCATTTATACCACGAACAATATTGTATGAATTAAATATTTCGGGAAATTTATGAGGCCCCTAGACTTTGTATTTTTATTATGTATTGCATGTTTGTTTTTTAATATTACGTTTAGGTCTCTACTAGTATTAATTTTATTTCTTGTATTTCATGCATTAGAAATATCATTTTATATCAAAATTTCATAAATAAAATTTTAAGTGCCTAATAGGATAATAAATCACACAAGTTTTTTTGCAAGGTTATTTAAAATATTTCGTTATATTAAAATTTTAGAAATATCGTATTTATTCTCTATTTGCATTAAAAATACAAAAATATTTTGAAAAAAATCTAAAAAAAATTACAGTACCTTTATTATTATAATTTTGAACTATGAGCCAAAAATCAGAAGAAAAAAAAGAAAACATTAAAAATTAAAAAACCTTAAAAATCTTATAAAATTTATAAAAATTTAGTGAAGAATTCAAAAATACCATTTTATATCTTTGTATCTTATTTATTTTATATTATACAAAAATTGGAAAATTTTGAGCTATTTAACTCTTTTTAAAATACGAATCAATTAAGCCTATTAATATATTTCACTATTTTACCCCCTTTTTCTTAATTAAAATATAGAAAAAATTAGTAGAAATTCAAAAAAACTATCAAAACAGATAAAAAGATTTCCAAAATATTAAAAAATATCGGAAATTATAAAGATATAAAAAATATAAAATTTAAAACAAAACATACCAAAATAAATATTAAAAATTCACAAAAAATCAAAATCCATATAAAAATATAAAATATTTATTTTCTTTTTTAGTTAATTTTCGTGATCTTTTTCCATTGCTCCATTGTAGTTTCTCCCCTACATTTGCATACTATACATATCATTGCGTAGGATATAATAAATTTTAGCTCATTGTTATTCATTGATTGAGCATTATTGTGGGTTAATTATTCATGCATGTGGATTAAGGATATCTGAGAGTTGAGAGAGCAGTCGACATAGCGATTACTGGACCTTATTTGTCGGGTACCATAGACCTTCCAAGACAGGACGTTAGGATTACTCGATCTACCTATCCATCAGTATCTAATGTTATCAATAATATGATAATAGTTGTTATTATCATGGATATGTATATATCTAGGATTTGTGGATATGATCCACATTATATATATATATATATGTGTGTGTGTGTGTGTGTGTGTGTGGCTGCCCCCTAGGGACAGCCAACATGGCTGCCCCCGCCTTATTTGGGCAAAATTTTTTATTTTTTTTGAAAAATAACACCATTTACATTCATCCCTATATCCCTCCTATATACCATTCGAATTTCGTCAGAAACAGAGACTCCTACGGCCTCCATCTGGACAGTAATTTTTTAACGGTAACAGGATTTTTTGAAATCGATACCATCGAGATGGAGGCCGTAGGAGTCTCTGTTTCTGACGAAATTCGAATGGCATGTAGGAGGGATATATGGATGAATATACATGGTTTTAGTTTTCAAAAAAATAAAAAAACTCCGAAAAATGGGGCGGGGGCAGCCATGTTGGCTGCCCCCAGGGGGCAGACCCATTTTTTCCTATATATATATTATTAATACAATTATTGATACGTAATATATATATATATATGATTCATATATTATTTCAAGTAATAATGTCAATCGGATTAAGATTAGAAATTAAATATAAACTGGATTTACATTTTTTGTGAGGTAACTTTCACAAATTCTACAATAATGATAATTTAATTATAATGAAAATAGTGCAACAACAAATAAACTAAAATTAGGATAATGAGAATGTCCAAGATTTAGAAAGTTGTATGTCCTTGAGTCCTATTTCTATCGAGCCTCTCATATTTTGTTGTTTGGTATTTATTTATTTTAGATGACAATTAAGAGGTAGCTTGTCTCTTAACTAAAATTAGGATTAAGATAGGATCCTAGCCCTTGATTGATCATCTAAGGGACATCATAGTAGACGTCTCCTCTTAGAGTTGGACTCTAAGGGGGAATCCACCATGTATATAAAAGAGAGGGCGTGCCTCTCTCTCTTCCCTACACAAGTATCTTGCATTGTGATAGACTAAGTGTTGACATATTGTTCAGAGGGTCCTAAGGCCCTATCTTTGAGGACCTATGGTGCCCGACAAGTCAGGTCCGTCAATCGCTATGTCGGCCACTCTCACGATACTTAGATTGTGACAATCAAATCAAATAATCAACCCACATTCTAAGATAAATATATTAAAATATGCGAGTCCAAATTTATTTTTATTTTAACTCTATAAAATATTGTATAGTGAATAAGTGTATAGTGTCGAACAACAGAGACCAACGAAGATAGGGTATTTATTGTCAAAAAATAAACAACAAATATTTTTGTGCTTTTGCTGCTTTTTAATTTTTTGTGGTTTTTTATTATATTTAATTCTTATGTACTTTAAATTTATATATTTTTATGTTTTTAATTATATATATTTTATTTTATTTTTCATTTTCTGATTTTTTATTCCATTTTTTATAATATATAATTACTACGTATAACTATATATAATTATATGTATAATACAAGTACTATATATAATGTATATATAATAAGTATGTAAAAATTCAGTAAATACAAATATGTATATTCGTTTTTTAAAGGTAATAAATATATTTATAAGTATCCATAATAATAATAATAATAAGCACATATGTATATATAATCAATATAGAGTTTTATATTTATAAATAATACTATAAATACTAAACAACTTCAAAATAAATTTTTTTATCTTTTATATATTTTTCTATTTTTATTAGTTTTGGTGATTTTTTTCTAATTTTTAGGTATTTTTGAAGTCTGAAATACTCCAAAATTTTGAGTTAATAAATAAACCGTCGTTTTGAGATTTTAATTTTGAAAAAAAGTGGAAAAGTTCTCAAAACTATTTTTAATAGGGATTTTTACACCCATAACCCTGAGTAATTTCGCAATAACATTGATAACCCTGTATAATCATGAATTACACGAAAAACGTTGGATTGTCACTCCGTCTTACACTCATAACCCTCCGTTAATTTAATATTTAACTGAACCATACGAATGAATCTAACTCATCGTCAATCCAACGGTTAGTAAATAAACAAAATAATACCCATCTCTCTTCAACCTCCACCCACCTTCCCTTCACCCTCCGTCCACCTGAACTCTCCCCTCTGACCTCCCTTCCCTTACCATCGACCAACCATCTCCCAACGTCCCTACCGCACTTCAAAGCGCAGGGACGGTGCAAGTACGAGCGAATGGTGGGCTGCCAGCTTTGAGCTAGGGAGGATCATTCTTTGAGCAGGCAGGGTCGAGCAGGAGCGCGGGACTCACTTGGCAGCGGGAGGATGGGGGGAATCTGAGCGGGGGAGGAGCAGGCTCGGTGGGGGTGGATTCGAGCAGAGGAGGAGGACCTGGGCAGTGGGGGGTTGAGGTGCTTCTAGCCCGCTGGGCGGTGGGGTGGGTTGGGGGGCTTCCAGCTCCGTGGCTGTAGAAGGACCTGGGCAGCCGGGGGAGCAAGTGGGGGTGCGATTGGGTTGGGTGTGGCGGCGGGTCGAGCAGGGGGCAGGGGAGGGTAACTCGGGAGGGGCAGGGGAGGGTAGCTCGGGGGTGGGGGAGAGATTGGGTTGGGTGTGGCAGCGGGTCGAGCAGGGGGCAGGGGAGAGTAGTGGCGGCGGGTCGAGCAGGGGTGGGAGATTGGGCTCGAGCAGGTGGCGGCGACGGAATCCAACAATGGTTCCAAGCAGATGGGGGGAGAAGGAAGCTGGTGCGCCGTGGCGGTGAGGGCGGAGCTTCAAGAAGAGCTCGCTCGGCGTCGGGATGGGGGTTCGAGGAGGAGCTCGACGGGTGGTGGGGGACTTCGAGCTCAACGTTAGGGGAGGGGGGTTAAGATGGCACGTTATCGCAAATAAAAATTGCTTTAAGGGCAGTTTCGTCCTTTTCCACGAAAAGCGTCAAACATAACTTATGTGACAAACGGAATTTAACATAGGGTTATGTCATGTAAAAGTTAACAATTACTCAGGGTTTCCCATATAATTCGCGATTATGCAGGGTTATGAATGTTATTGCGAAATTACTCAGGGTTATGGGTGTAATTATCCCTTTTTAATATGTAGTATATAATGTGAATAAAAATACACATAAGAAAACTAATTATTTGTAAAATTTTATAAAATATTTGCTAATTTTTACAGAGTTAAAAGAATTTTCTATTTTTAAGGTTTTCCTTTATATTTTTTTTGTGATTTTAGGTCTGGAGTTATATTATAGGGATATTTACACCCATAACCCTGAGTAGTTTCGTAATTACCCCAGGAATCTTCGATAATTCACAATTACATGAGTAACCCTGAATAATACATGATATAACCATGTGTTATGTTCTATTTGGTATGGCCGTTATATTTGACGGTTTTCGTTAGAAAAAGACAAAATTACCCCTAATGCTCATTCTTATTTACAAATCATGTCATCTCGTTATAATATTAAAACAACCAGCATCATGCAACAAGACTATGTTCTTGTAACTTCTGTGGTTGGTCAATGAAGAACTTATCGAGGCAGGAGTTGCAGGTCGGCGAATATGCATTACTACAGCATAGTGAGAGGTCATATGCACGTTGGGGACAAAGCCAAGGCGGAGGCAAGGAAGCCGCCTGCGGAAGGTGTGGTGGAGGAGAGGTTTCTGAGGAAGATGTTGAGGTTGATATCGTAGGTGTTGTTGGTGGTGTACTTGTTGTCTCCACCAAATGAGCACTTGATGTTTTCGGGGATCCCTGGCAGGAATATGAGTGGAGGATGTTGGTTAGGAAGAGGCACAAGATGAGCAGATGACACAAAGCCATTCCCCCTACTGATCTCTATGTTCACATGGGAGCTCCAAAATGCGGTGGGATGGGGAAAGAGGTAGCAAGGTTGGGGCTTGCAGGCTATGGGACGGGGCGAGAGGTAGCGGGGTCGGGGCTTTATACTACAAGAAGCGGGGGGAGGGGCGATTTGATGGTGGTTGGGGAGGCTAGGGCTTACAGGTGACAACGGGACGGGGCTGGGGCTTGCCGACGGTGGGGCGGGTTTGATGGGGGTTGGGGAGGATGGGGTGGGCGTTGCAAGAGCTCCTCCAGGCGGCTGGTGGGGTGGGGGCTTCGAGAGGCAGAGGCCGACGGGGAGAGGGATAGAGGAGGAAGGGGATGGATAGTGGTCAGCGGGGAGGGTGGGGGAAGTTGGAGAAGGAAGTTGGGGGGGGGGGGTCGGGAGGAGGAAAAGGGTATTTTTTTTCCTTTTCTTTGCTTTTAATTATAGTCGTTGGGTATAGGGTTGGTTATATTAACTTTAGGTCTGGTTGAGTTAACTGACTAAATAACTGAGTGTAGGACTAAGCACTTATTCAGGGTTACACATGTGATTATGAATTATCGAGGGTTCCTGGGGTAATTACGAAACTACTTAGGGTTATGGGTGTAAATATTATATAGTAATATATATAATGTTTTTTTCGAAATTTAAATAAGTTTTCTATTTTTTATATTTTTATATTTAGACAGGAAATAAACAACTCCTAAATGATTTTTAATAAATGGAAATGTCAACAACATGAGAGAGTGATAGGTCATAGGTTGAAGAAGGATCGCATGGTAGCCGAAGAAACTTCAAAAGTGAAAAAGGTATATTTTTTAGGAATTCTATACCTGGATTTTAAAGTTTCATATTATATATTTTGGTTTTATTTTACCTCTTATATTTTATTATGATTGTAAAAAATAGTACGCGCATAGTCATATTTTTAAATATTCCTTTGTTTTATAGCATTTTCAAGTTACAAAAAGCAAAATGTAATATACATGCATATTTGAACTATGCACAACATTTTTTACGTTTTTCTTTTAAACTTTTTTTCTTGTGTTATATTTTTGAATGAAAATAAAAGATCGATATATACAAATTTGATTGGAAATAAAAAAGAATAAATACATTATACAATTTAATTAACTTAGAAATACAGTCATATACTGTTATATTCCAATGAATTTTATGCTATCCACCCCCCCCCCCCACTCTCTCTCTTGTTGTCTTTTCTTGTATTGTGTTGGTACGAGCAAATACAACCTTGATTGATTCTAAAAATCGATTTCAAACAAGTACAATCTCAATCAATCATGATTATAATGAGATTTGATCACATCTAATCAAGTCTTCTACCGTATAAGTGTTTTAATAATATGCAATTCCATCTAGAATGAGACCAATCTTCAAGCATCCTCCTAGCTAGTTGTATTTACAAAGGTAATAGGGATTGAAGTATACTAAGAAGATTGCATGGACTTTCAATGCTTTGAAAAACACACGCGCTTCACCTCAAAGATGTTCTCATGCTTTGACGTAGGAAAGCATGCCTTCATTTCAACACGCAGAGACCGAAAATATATGAAAATAATCGACGGTATCAAACATGCTTCTGTTCATTTCCACAGGGAAGGAGTGCGTGCGTACGTGCGTGTGTGTGTGGGTGTGGGTGTGTGTGCGCGCGAGCGAACGCGTGCGTGCGTGCGCGTGCGCGCGCGCGCGCCGCGTGCGCGCGCGCGCGCCGCGTGCGCGTGCGTGCGTGTGTCCGGAGATTGCAAGACCCAGCAACGCAAAACCGTGTTGGGAACAAATCCCCATATAGATCGAATTGCGGAAAAATAATCAAAGTCAATAGGCGGATCCTACACTATATATAACTAGAAGTACGAGCAATATCTCAACCACAGAAAATCAACCACAGATGCACGGAAAATTTTAACGGGGAAAATCATGGGGTTGATCGCAACCCAAAACCAAGCCTATAACCAGAATAATCTCCCGTGAGGGGCTTACAAAATGCCGACCCTCGATACGGTGCTACAAATCATGAAACAATGGAGAATAATAGAGAGGAGAAATATTACCAATCAGATAAATCCGTCGCCAAATTGTAGGGAAGAACGCTGGAGAAGAACCGCTCCAGAGGTTACTTCCTCCAAACTTCGCGACAACCACAAACCTTCTTTTTCTCCCTATGTCTCTCTTATTTCTTTCTTGTGCTAGAAGAGTTTGTATTGGGATGATCCTGGTATGCACCTCATACCCTCTATTTATACTCCATGGAGATGAGCAAATAAGGAATCATGAACTCCTACTTCTAATAGGATTAAGAAAAGATGACTCCTAATCCTACAAGATAATTGATCTCCTTCTCCCATTAATAATTGATTTTCCTTTTCCAAATAGGACTACCAATGTCTTATATAAATGAACTAGGTTCCCAGAAGTGTTGGACATATGAGCCCACGGCGAGCCATTATGCAATAAATGTTATTGCACATATCATTCCCTGATCTGAAATGAAGAATAAATAATTTGCATAATAGGTCCCTCTGTACAATTAGGGTTATGTACCATGGCTATCTTAATGATCATACAGCTGTTGATTCAATTATTGAATCATAGAGGCTGGTGCTTGGATGAATATCTAAAGGGTTAGATTGAGGACTCATCAAGCACCGTCAAATGATTGTTAAGATGTGATCTCCAGCCTGAGTAGGAGATTGCAATCCTTTCTCACATAGGTTGATATCTGACCGACCTCTTGATGCAGGTCCTCTGCATAGGAATAGAGATTTGGAGGTGTCAGATTAGTTAGGTCAATGAGTTGACTTAACGAGATCGAGATAACCTAAGTCCTATGATTGAATGCTGTCACAGCATAGGCACACATCCTCTGACCGGAGATAGATGTATTGCTATATGTCTGAGTATGTACATTTGACAGACCAATAGGTTGATGACCTAACCAAGGTCTATACACCGGCGAGCTGGTGTGCATATAAGGGCATATGAGTAATACGATCTCTCAAAGGGATCATACAGGTTCACTACTGAACCGGAAGACATGAGCTCACTCATGAGATATTGGGAAGAATCAAATTCCGTGCACGGTCGTCTTGCTTTGGAAGCTTGAATGAATTTGTAGGTTTGATATATAATTTTGGAAAGTATATGATCAAGACCTAGGTATGATATATGCTTTTGGAAAGTATATGATCGATACCAAATCCCAATGATCAAATGAGAAACTTAGTGATCAAACCCTGAAGAAGACAGTGTAGAATTGATCTTAATCTTCGGGTTGACCATGGGTCTTCCAGTATGCAGGATGTACAGGTATTGGGAATACCTGAGGGTGATGTGAGCATAAACGATTGTATATCCATGATACTTCTATTCCGAGGAGTGATGAACAGGTCTGGATTTTAGTGACTCCTTTCAGTAGAGAAGCAATCCGATCTTAGTCCAAGTGTTGGACATTGGTCTG
Source organism: Ottelia alismoides (assembly GCA_037367405.1). Taxonomy (NCBI): domain Eukaryota; kingdom Viridiplantae; phylum Streptophyta; class Magnoliopsida; order Alismatales; family Hydrocharitaceae; genus Ottelia; species Ottelia alismoides. The sequence continues at coordinate 391,420 of JAZKJV010001997.1, read as the reverse complement.
AATGAGATTCAGATTCAATGAGAAGATTAGATTTGCGGTCTTGATTTAATCAAGCATCTGTGGGAGGTCCGTAAGATCTGGATTTGAGATGAGATCTCAACATCCAAGTCACTATACGTGGAATAATACAATCGCCCTGATAAGATCCTTATCTCCAAGTATCTACGGAGAAAGCACATTATTCTTGAAGGGGTTCGAGAATAATTCATTTGATGAATTTCATATCCAAGCAAGAAGAACTTGATGATTAAATGAGATTTAATCATCAAGCTTAATATGAATATGATTCATATTGTGAGAATGATTATCCAAGATAATTAAATGGGATTTAATTATCAAGGATTAGAGAATGTGGATATTATTATCCATAATATTTGTGTATTGTAAATATGATTTATAATATACATATATTAAAGAGAGAGAATTAATGTAAATAACATTTGTTAATTATTAAATGTGGATTGGATTCACATTTATTAATTAATTAGAAATGTGATTTACAAATTAGTTTGGGATGTGAATATGATTCACATAATTTTCAATGGCATGATTGAAATATTCACAAATTAATTTGGAATTAATTTGGTGGATATTTTTGTAATAATTGAGAGATAATGTAATATAATAAAAAGGAGAAATAAAGCCACCATTGATGAGGTGGCGTCACCCATGAAAAAGTCATGGGTGATGCCCCTTGTTTTTAGGAGGCAATATTATCTCCATTTTATTATGATGATTAATCTCTCAACTAACTTATTTATGTTAAATTAAAAATGTGTTGATAATGTTGCAACATATATTTAATTTAATCATAAATAAATGTTGTTGATTTTAACCAACAACAATCATAGCCATTGATCTTACATAGACCAAACCTAGCCGTTGGATCTATGAGTCCATGGATTGAGATCCAATGGATCCTAAACTAATATAAAAGGAGGGCTAGGGTAGCCTTCCAAACAACATAATTAAGAGTTGTACAAGGTTACAACTCTCTCTCTCTCTCTTCCTCTCTCTTATTCTCGCCCTCTCTCTTTCTCTCCTCCAAAAAAGATGGCCGTCCATCTTATGTAGAGAAAGGAGAGACTCTTGGCTTTCTTCTTCGACGACTTGAGGATCTCCTTCTTCTTTGGAGTTGCTTACTCTAAAGGAAGACGACGGATTTCGTATGACGAAATCAGGGGATCCATCGCTTGGATCTTCATCGAGGATTGCGGGAAGGAACGTGACTCATCATCGCGCCCGCAAGTGCGTTCTTCGTGGATCGGACTTAAGACAGGAGGATCTCTACTTTGGGATCTCGCGATCACAAACACGCTTCAAGAGGTATCACTACAAGAATAATTGGATTTAGCCACGGAATTGTACCCCCGAAATATTAAGGCTGCGATCATTTCGTGGGTACAATCAACACATATCTTGCCCCCAATATTTCGTAGCCACACATAACCCATAAATTACAAAATTGTAATATGAGTTCTCTACGGGAGCATCTTGTATATTTACCCTAATATAGAATAGGGCAAAACCCTCGTACCCCACTCCCGTCCCATAAAGAGAACCCTCTTTCTCAGCCGTCATCTATTTTCTCTCTCACTTTGCATCTCTGATCTCACAATGGCGGGGCTCAGTAGCCCTAGCGATGGCATCAGCGGTGGCGGAGGCCGAGGACAACGACGGAGGGCGAGCAATGTGGATGGCACTAGCACTAGCGGTGGCGTCGGTGGCGCTAGTAGAGGCCGAGGACAATGGCTGCAGATGAGGGTGGCGGATGGCATTAGATGCGATGTCAGTGGTGGATCTAATGCTTGTGGTAGCTTTGATGGTGGTGGAGGTCGAGGACAATGGCGAAGGGTAAGGGATGGCGTTGGCCAAGGCCGAGGACACCGGTTGAGGCCGGCGACAGGAAATGGCATTGGTGTCGGTGGCTCTGGTGGGTTAGTGGCGGTGACACTGGCTTTGGCATTGGAGCAGGCTCTAGCACCGGTAGTGGATTTGATTATTGCAGAGGTAGAATACAATGGCGGAGGTCGAGACTATGTGATGGCCTAGGTGACGACAATGATGGCAATGACAGCATTGGTGAATGTCGAGAACAATTGCTGAGGGAGAGTATATGGAATGGCATTGGTGGTGGCTGCGCGAGCGGTGTTGGTGGCTCTAGCATTGGTTATGATGACGGCAGTGGCTCTGGCAGAATTGGCAGTGTCTCAGGCCGAGGACAATGGCCCAGGGTGATGGAGGGGGATGGCATTGACGGTAGTGCCAGTAAAGGTGTTGGTGGAGACCGAGGAAAATGGCAGAGAAAGAGGGTGGGGTACGATGATCAATGGTCTGAGGTTGATCATGAACAACGACAAAAGGATCATGGATATTATCGGAGGTCAGCGGATCACAATAGATGTGATGATGGACATAGAGCAGGGGCATTAGGAGATGGATAGAGCACGAAGATAGGTAGTTTTAGAGGTAAGAGGCTAGTGGCTAATAATTGCTTTAATTTTGTTAGGTTAGCAGGTCCAAATTTTTGTAATAGTTCTGCTATTTGTTTCCCATTTTTTGGGTAAGCAGATCCGAGTTTTTGTTTTAACATTTCATTTAACCTATGTTCATTTGTCTTAAATTTTTATTTTATTTTTGATTAGCAACGTTCATTTTCAAATTTATTCTTTTATTATACATGCTTCAATCTTATCAATAAACAAGTTAAATGTTCCTTTTTCATATAAAAGGTAACCAATTATTATATACAATCTCTTACCAACCTCTCTATCTTACTTTAGTACAAGCTAATGACGGGCATGCTTGCACATTCTAAGATGAAGTATTTTCTCTGTGAATGAATTATTGCTTTGCGTCTTGGAAGAATCATGATGAACTACATATTGTGCTGAATTTGTTTACTGTAGGTTGTTTGATATGATTTTTTGATTAGAGATGCGGTTCGTAAAGAATCGAGGGGAACCTTTTAACTTGCAGGTACTCAATCATCGGGAGAGTCGAGGGTAAGTCGAGGCAATAAGGAACATTATTTTGAACTCGGGTAGGTAAGAATCAGATATATATATATATATATATATATATTAGTCAAACAGTGAGTAGAGACATATTCAAAATCCGGTAGGTCACTGATTCATATGATTTGTTTCGGTTGTGAGGATTGTAATTATTTTGTTGATTGATCAAGGATAATATTAGTGTTTTCTTGAGATATTTAGTAATGAAAGGTCTAGTATTAGTAAAGCAGGGCTATTCTCTGTAGTTGTGGAATGATTTTGCATCAATCCCTTGAATCCTATATATGTTATATTCTAATGTATTTTGTTTTCATTTACCAAAACATCAATTTTCACTAAAGTTATTTATTATTTTCAATAGTTATTTACCTTGTATGTGTTGTTACTCACCAGATGGTGAGCTTGGAGAGAATGATGATTTGATCACACAGATTGGAAGAGGTGGACGACACATGGAATACGATGGAGGTATTCAAAGGATGGAATGCAATGACAATGAGAGGTATTAACTTTTATTTTTCTTTGATCTAAGAGCTGTATTTTCTACTTATATTTATAAATTTATGGCCATTTATAAAAGAAAGAATCTTATTTTATAATTTTTTATCAAGTAGAATAGTAACATGAGACAATGGATTGTTTAATTATCAAAGAGGACATGATCACCCTTTAACGCATGTAAAGGCAACAAATGATGTACATGTCGACACTGTATACACGAAGAAAAAAGGGCGTGGATTTAGTACACAACAGTTTTTCAAGCATAAAGGTGAAAACCTTCATCAGCTTGAGTGGAATCAATTTGGTCAAGCCATTGGAGAGAATGCACAGAAACTGCGTCATGCATGTGCGTACTATGCACGATGTTTTTGGTTGTGGCCTCTTGATAAAAAGTGGAAAGAGATGCCCAAAAATGCATGGTTGGACACATGGGAACTTTTAAAGGTGGTATTTGTTATTTTTTGTAATTTTTCTTGTAGTACATTCTAAATTTAAAACCAAAATCTTTAACAGGCTGATTTTCATTTGGATGGACATTCAAATGCCTTCAATTTTATCTTTGATATTGTCCATGATCGTCACAAAGAATGGAAGAGTAGAGTAAAGCTGATATGGAGGACTCATGAAAAGAAACCAGATATTTTAAAAGAGAAACTTTTAGAGGACCCTCGCATTGATGCGACTCAATTTGCAAATGCCGTTAGAGAATGGACTACAGATGAATCTAAGGTATGGTTTATATTGCTATTGTTTTAATGCTCTATTTATATATATCTAGTATATTTTTAGAGCTTCTTAGTTTAGGCCTTTTTGGATCTATTTTCAAATTTTGTGGATATCGATGGAAGAGGAAACGAGGTGATGTTTACAGTCACAAGAGTTCTTTGGGTATGTATTCATATATAAATGTATTTTGGGTCATATGCGATATATTCATGATCATAGAGATCGTGAGAGTACATGATGGTGGTGGGTATATATTACGCATGTTTTTGACAAAATTTTAATGCAAGTTGGATGTTACCAAATGTTTCCACAATAATGGCATTTGGTTGAAAAAGATATCCTGGTTTGGACTACACGTTAGAATGAACATTGTAGGAGACCAACTACTAAAATGGCAAGACTTGGAAATTGACAGGTATGCCCACAACTGGAGTAATGGTGTACTGGTATCTTATTTTATTATTATGATTACACAAATTGGTGTTAGATGTCATTTGTGAGATGCAACATACACACACACTATTCAACAATACACATAATAAGTGGCTAAAATGTTTAGGAATAGAAATATGAATGCTAGGAATAAACTACTTGATCATGATAAGACTTTTCTGTGGATACTCGAAAGGGAATATATTGATTTGAGAGTGGATAAAGTCCTTAACAAAGAAAAACTCTAAATCTGACCATTTACGATATTATTTCTTTTTACCATCAACATTAGCATTTGCTCAATTTGTGCAATTTTTAACCATTTAGATAAATCTTGTTTTTGTATGTTGTATAAGATTTTAGTAACACTTTTTCAAGTTGACTTCTTATTCTAATTATGCATCATAATTGAAACAATTAATTTATTTTTTGTTTATTAGTCTTACAATTACAATAAACTCATGACTCTAGGCGAAGGCTTTGATCAATAAAAAGAATTGTAAAGGGAGGATCTTGCATCATAGATGTGGAAGACGCCCATTGGCTGCTAAACGCCATGATTTCGTAAGTTTTAATTGTAATAATCATGGGACTTGAGTTAATATCTTTTACCTTTTTATTTCTTTAGGAAAAAGAAAATCAAAGAGAACCTACAGATATTGAGATAATGAAGATAATGTATCCTGGGGAGGAGAAAGTGGTAAAACTAGTATATTTATTATAATTATAGTAATTTATATACTGACTTTTTTTAAACTTATAACAGGATGAAATAGAAAGACAAATCCAAATATCTTGCCAAAACGATCCAGAATTTCCCATTGAAGATATCACGTCCAATGCTTATTCACTTATTGTTGGCACTACAAAAAATAATTATGTTCATTTTCTTGGTCTAGGACATGAAAAATCACACAAGCGACTTGAGTATGAGAAGTTGCGGGTAACATTGCAAAAAAATAGAGATGAACAGGTGATACTATCATTAATTTATTTTTTTTATTAACAAAGCATGTATTTTTTAAATAAATATCTTATTTCAGGAAAATGTCAAGGAATTAAAAAGTGTTGTTGCTTCACAAAATACGATAATTCAGGAGCTAAAAGCGTATGTGCAGCAACAAAGTCATTGGATACGACATGTTAGCAAACATGTTGGATTGGCATATCCTTTCTCATATCCTCAAGTAAGAATTTTGAATTATATTGTCTTTATAATACATCATTTGTAATATTAATATATGTTTGAATTTCTGAATGTGGATGTTTTAAATGGATGTTGAATTTTACACTATGCTTCATATATTTACAGGGGAACTTTCAAAATCAACCTTCAGGAAGTTATACTAGTACGGCACCAACGAATCTAAGGGTTCGTTTATAATACTAAAAAATATTGAATATTATGTTAGTAGGTCCCTTATTTACTAGATTATTTTTTGCATTTAAGGGAGGTCAAACCATCAATGATCCTTTGAATGATGTATCAAACTCAAGACAAGATTCGTCATATTTTCAGGTAAGATGTCCATATGTAATATTATTGTTATTTGCAATAATTTTTATATCCACCAATTGCTTTTAAATTTTGTTATAGGTATGAATCAAAGCTCTTTTGCATATCGAATAAGAAAGTAGAATGTTGGACATGGTTTTTATCCTAACCAGGTAATGTCGCTATATTTTGGTGGGGTCCTTTTTGAAACTTGGCGAATGTAACTTTATATTAATTTTTTAAATATATTCTTTGGACAGACCTCTAAAGAAGATCCATCCCACCATTTTCCTAAAACAATTCAGGGTATGGTCTATTATTGTTATAGGAATAGCCAATTATGCTTTATATCCTCCCAATGCTAAAAGGTTGTAGGAATCTCCAAGGATTATCAGTTCATTGGTTAGGAATGCATAAAGATTCTACACGCCATAGTTGTATATTGATATAAGCTTATATAAGAGAAAATGTGTTTTTTAAAAAGTTCTACTCTATGATGAGGAAGCCTTTTTTATGTAGATGAGGAAGCCCTTTGAGAGGTTAACAATTACACTCTTATTTACACATGTCTCTTTCAAATCCAATTTCGAACATAGACTATGGTAGGACATTATCTCGCAAGCCTTTACCCTACGTCTAAGGATGGTAAAGTCAAATGTTACTTGGCCAAAGATATCTACTATAGAGGAGATACATGGTTGAGCCAGGTGTTGATCCTATTAGGCACTACTCCGATTCTAGACACCATCTCTGCCATGGTAGTTTCTCATGATTGTAGACATGGTCGTGGACGTGGTCCAAGAGGATGTGGATCTTTGACTAGTGGGAGTGGATCTTAATACAATGCATGTATTATGGTAACTTAGGACGCATTGAAGACAATTGTTGCTGTTCTGGCTTAACTTTGGTAAGGGACATGGGAAGTGTGTATGTCTCTTTGGTGTAGGAAAAAACCAGCTAAGTACCTTGTTTATGATAATTTGGCTTTATTATTGCTAAGGTCTTGTTGATTTTACTGATTGGGACTTTGATTATGGGTTTTCCTCGAAGTGGTTACTTGCTTGAGGATCTGGCAAGATGCTATTGTTTGTTTGTTGGGAAGTGCATGCATCATATTGATATATGCACAACCAGCTAAGTGCCGAAATCTTATAGAGTTTATGTTCTTGAACTTTTTGGGGTTTGGTACAAACAATTGTATTAAACTCTCTTCTCAATCACTGTATCAATTACTTCTTGCTATCATACTGCATTTCGAGGTACCCGTGGCAGTTTTGGTAAAGACCCTGGTCATCAATTCTGGGAAACCCACTTCAACAGTCTGGTGGTAGGGTAGTGTGCCTACCACCCAAAAGACCGTAGTTCAAATCCCTCCTTGTGGAGGTTGTGGTAGGAAGCCGACAACCAGCATAACATGGATTTGAGCAAGAATCCATATACCCTACTTAAAGTGGGAGAAGGCTTCACCATTTTTTATCATGTTGCACTTCGAAGTGCCCGTATATTCTTGATCTCGCTATATTTTGGGGTGAATCTCGCTATATTTTGGTGGCAGTGATTACTGATCAATTAGTGTCCAGTATATGGGACAATTATACAAAGAGAGTAGAAAATAAAGTAGACCAATAGAGTAAGTAAATTCCTTCGAATTTCCTGCAAAAAAATCAAAAATCAATGAAAAAATGGCTCCTATATTTCTACACTCATTTAAATCTGCTTTTATATGTGGCACATGATGGTTATCTATTTGATATTGGTTTATTTCTTATGTGGTCTTATTTTTTTGCATCTTACTTTAGTACTCCTGATTTGCTACTTGTAATAGTTCTTATGGCTACACCAACATTCTATTTGTATATATTAAAGCAATCTAAAGTGACACTTATAGAATAATGTCTTTGTTGAAGTTTAAAATGGTGTTTTCTTCTTTCTTGTAGGTAGACTATTTGGCTTGTGAAGGATGATCGTATGCTAGCTTTCATCTTCTTGGCATGCTACTATGAGAAGCACATTGCCTCATGCACTCCATAACTTCCTCATCCAGAGCCTGATCATCAACATTAAAAACTCTTTTACTTCTGTTTAGTTGTCTTTACCTAACTCTTAATTGTTTTGGACCTTGTAAAAGCTTAATTTTGTTTTTGTACTAATATTTACTCTTGCACTTTGTACTACATGAAATTTGAATAGTTTGATCTCTTTTCTTTTTTTTATTTTTACGTGTCCTTAATGTAGTTAATAGTCTATCCACTACCAGAAATATGAGATATAGTGACAAAATTGTAACAACTGAATACAGTGTTGACGAAATGTTCGTCAATACAAGAAGAAAATATCATAACAACCCATGCTTTTTAACCTTATATCAAAGAGCCCTCCTCTCACGAAAAAATATAGGGATGTTTTTAGAATTATATATAATACCATTGCGACTTTCCGAATCCAAACGCGTCCTCATATCCTCTCTCGGAAGCGGAGGAAAAGGGTCTAGGGCGAGGACGAAACTCCCAGGCGGATCGCGCCGGCGATGCTCATCGGGTGGATCGCTCCGGCAGTGCTCGCCAGGTGGATCGCACCTACGATGCTCGTCGGGTGGATCTCTCCTGCGGTGTGCGGTGGGTGGATCACGCTTGCGGTGGGCTTCGAGTGGACCGTGCTGGCAATGGGCGAGGGCATTGGGTCGTGCTGAAGGTGAAGTACGGCATGCGAGTGTACTGGCAGAGGGATGATCAATGGGTTGAGGGTGATGAGTAGAGCAGGAGTGCTCTAGGTAACCGGTGGAGCTTGGAAACTTTGGACTACGATGAAGGCAATATCCGTCCACATCTGCTGTCGCGTGGCCGAACGACCGTCGGTGTCAGCCCTCGACGACCACCGCATTTAGATGCCCCCCTCTGGCGGTAGAGAGGTTGTTGTAGTGCCGGTTTCACATGTGGCTAGCGTGAAGAGTAGCGACCAGAAGGGGCTCAGCGGTGCTCCTCCAAGCAAAGGAGAAGTTTGGTGGCCTTGTCCAAGGGAGGTGAATGGGGTCACGAGCAGCAGAGGTCACAGGACGTTAGCGGTCCAGAGGTGGCAGCGAGGCAGGCTTGGTGAGCCTCGCACGGGGCATAGCAGGGAGCAGCATGGCTGGGGAGCCTTGCAGTGCAGCATGGGATATTGTTGATGAAAATGGCGGCAAGGAACAACGGGCCTGGAAGCAACACTTAGAGATAGGACTCCCCGCCAAGCAACAAGTTTACCTAGCTGAGCATATGGTTCTCCTCTTACCAGTAAGTTTCGAGCCGTTTTAGCTCTTTCTTTTCATCATCATTTTGTAAGAACTTCTAGATTGGGTTCATGCGTTGATCATTTTTAAAGTATTGTTTGATATACAATTTACTCACATATATCATTTGACTACAAGTTTTGTTTCTAGTTTTTCACATAGACAAACGAAAAGGAAGAAAAGAAAAGATCGAACTCTTTTCCATGGGATTCAGCATGGAGTTGTCTGCTCTCTACTCAGCAGCCTATTTCTCTCAAGGTAGATACGAGAATGGGTCGATCTACCCCATCAATCCTAGAGCAGTTGTGAGACTAAGTGGGTGGCTTCCTTGTGCAAGGTAGCATTTATGATGTACATTGTGGCATGAGTTTTTTGAGCCTCTCTGCGTGTTTTAATTTATGGATATTTTCGTATTCTAAGATAAGAAGCATGGTCGTAGGATCACAAGCAGTGCGACCTAAAATAGTAAAAACAGTCCTTAATGCATGATCAACTTCCATTATTGCCATTTTCTTTAGAAATATAGATGAGATAAATATGACCTTCAAGTAAGATCATCGTATTTACACATCACGAGTGGATTGCATTCAGATATTTATATCAGAGTTTGATAAATTTAAAATTTTAGAAAGTATTTTTGCAATGTTTGATTTAATATATGACAATTTATAACATATGATCATCCTTAACATTCTTATCAGATGATGATGTGGTGCTATACAACCGCAGGAAAAGATCTGCTGAGGCCCTTGCTTCCTTTGGATTCAGAAATCTCGCATTCAAATGCTTTAACAGGTACGTGATTTCCAATTAACACCAACCATATTATGCTCCATATAAAATGGTATTCAGAAATAAAAGATGCAAATGCTCTGCGTACTTATTGAAATGGCGATCATAATTTGAAACCTCAAAAATAGGTGATACATGTCAAAATTCAAATTTCCTGCTTCATGGATATAATTCTTTATATTTTCTTTGATCTTTGATTGTAAGCTTTATCTTGAGCGCTACCATTGATTTTTGGTTGAAGAGATTAGAAGATGTGAAAATGTAGAACCTTCCCATTGAAGATGGTATGAAACAACTTGATTTTGTTGGGAAGGGTGATAATGCTATTTGGTTATATTTGGAGCTGCTGTAGATGAGAGGACTCTGAGAAGAATGTTCAGATTGTTGATCCGATCTGTGCATAGGTCTCTAAGGTATACTGAAGTTTCTCAGTGTCACCATCATTTTGAACATATAAGGATCTCAAAATTCTTATATTTATTTATCTATCTATGAAGGTTTGGAACTCACTCGAGAAACATTTAAAGGTGGTTATACATCCATTATCCATGGTAATATTCTCATGAAGAGATTTTTGCTACTACATCATTTGCAGGGAATTGGGAAGAACATGTCAAAGGTACCATTTGCTAACTGCTATCTTCTTTGATAAATTAATTTCGAACAATCTTTGTTGTGCCATTAATATTTTATAATACTATAATTTAATTAGGCTATGTATGTATGGAATTATGTTCTCGGAGGCAAATTAAATGAATCCAATGAAACAATGAAAGACTTCTTGCGGATAGTGTTAATAGATGTAATATTATTGTGTAATTTTGGTCAACATATTAATATTAGTTGATGTTCTTGTTATCCCGTATAAATTTCAAAATGCTATTTTAGAGGGATTTGATCTAGATGTTGATTGGTTAAATCGACATTGCAAATCAAACTACAATGCTGAAAGGAGAAACCGAAGAAGTTGGTATGAATTTATAGACTATTCAAACCTATACCACTTTTCTTCTTTATAACAAACCATCAGATCTATGATTTGGCTGACTCAACATGCATTTATTCCATGTAAACTTGTTGAGATGACCTTGATGCAGAATTATGATGTAGAAAATGTCAATAGTAATTTCATCAGCTTTTATTCAATTTGTGATGTCAGTCAAGTATTTTCTATAAATTCATCGGACTATTATCAAATATTGTTTGATTGATCTTTGGCACATGTAAAAGTTATTATTATGTAAATTTGAGGAAAGGAATCATCTTTTAGCAAATTTACAACATAATAGCTTGGTCTATGTATCAACTAGTAGGAAGAAATGGTGTTAATTTATGATATACATGGTAGATAGAAGTTTGGATCTCTACGTATTTTTGGTAAGCTTGTCGTTTGTTTCTAACTTCAATGATTAGTTTGTATTATACTGCATCTGGTAAGTTTGTCATTTATTTCTAGCTTCAGTGCTTAGTATGTATTACACTACATTAATAATTGTTTCAGGTAACACTCATGACAACCAAGTTGAGCTGGTTCTATAAAATGTGAGTCTAAAGTGGGAAAAGTGCTTAAACATCATTAGAGGGATTGTTTGTAGATTTCTTTAACTTCAAACTCTTTCCTGTCAACAATTTATCTAAATCTAAAAGCAAGGAATGCTCTAGTGCGTAATAAAATATGTCAAAAAATACTATATGTCAACATGGAGAGGATATTTAGAGATATATTTGATCTTGTAAAAAAATGAGTGATTGGTTGGCGCATTGTAAGTACTCAAAATCACTTGCAACAAAATTGTCGAGTTTATTATAGTAGGTACTTCAAAATAAACAATTGATTGGTACACAAATGTCACATAGGATTGTGCACTGCACACTACAACAAGTAGGAAAAATGGAGTCTGTTGTGAGTAAATTTTGTTAAACAAATCTATTATTGTACATCTACGGATATTACTATTGACCTTTGCTTATTCTTGTAACGAAGATTGTGGAGTCAGATTCCGCTGTGTCCATCTGTGCGAGGAGGTTAGCTAGTTATTTCATATCTATCTTAAAATTTTCATGAATTTTGTTAATTATTTGAATTAGCCAACTACTTTATGCCATCCGTTTATATCTAATATTGAGGTGGCTCAGTGCTTCTATTATGCTATTGTCATTAGCAATGTGTATAGCATGTATTTGTGCTGTGCATGTGAATGTGTCTATGCGTGAATTTGTGTGTATGTATGAATGTGTGTTTCTGTGAATGTGTGGATTTGTGCGCCTCCGTAAATGTTTGTTTGTGTGAATTTGTGCGCCTCTGTAAATGTTTGTTTGTGTGAATTACATGCAATGTATAAATGTTTGTTTATGTAAATGTGTGAATTTGTGTGCATGAGTAAATGTATATTTATGCTAATGTGTGTAGGGGTATGCATATGTACTTCACAATTGGTTGGTACACAAATGCCACATAGAATTATATACTATACACTACATTAAGTAGGAAAAATGGAGTTTGTTGTGAGTTAATTTCGTTAAAAAAAATTCTAATATTGTACATCTATGGATATTACCATTGACCTTCTTTGCTTATTCTTGTAACGAAGATTGTGGAGTCAGATTCAGCAATGCCCATCTATGCGATGTGGTTAGTTAATTAGTTATTTCATATCCAGCTTAAAATCTTCATGAATTTTGTTAATTATTAGATTTAGACAACTAATTTATGTCATCCATTTATTTCGAAGGATTGGATTTGCGATTCAAAAGGGATTGGCGGCGCAGCTTGTTGCCCGTCTCCCATCAATTTCTATGTAATATCTTTAATTGATCATCAACAAGAAATTTCTGATTTATATCTAATATTGATGTAGCTTAGTGCTCCTATTATTTTCTTATCATTAGTAATATGTATAGCATGTATTTGTGCCGTGCACGTGAATGTGTCTGTGTATGATCTTATGTGTATATATGAATGTGTGTTTCTGTGAATGCGTGAATTTTTATGCCTCTGTAAATGCTTGTTTGTGTGAATTATGTGTAATGTAAAAATGATTGTTTATGTGAATGTGTGAATTTGTGCGCATGAGTAAATGTGTATTTCTGGTAATGTGTGTAGGGGTATGATATGTGTAAACGTGTTTTGTGTGAATGCATTTGTATGTGTGTGTATGTTTGTGTATATTCAAATGTGTGTGTAAGAGAATGTGTGTTTGTGAATGCGTGACTCAAAAGGTAGTTAAATCCTTCCATGAAATTATAGCTTCTTGTAGACGAAAATGACTTTAGACTGCATAATATTGACAAAATAAGTGGTTAAGTCCCTCCATGGATCCACATATTGGGAGCTTATACAAGAGATTGTCCTTTTTATAATTTGTTTCTCTAGCTTTCTTTTACCATACATACTTTTTAACTTTTTTTCTCCATAGCGATATGGCTAGAATCAAGAGGCTTTGATAGCAGCTTCGTGGTACATGTATACAGATAAGTTGCTCCCCCCGTAATGTGTATTCTTACTCTGGTGCATTTACTGTGTAGAGTGACAATTGGTATATTTTCAAGAACAAGTTGCCAGGCCCTCCATTAGCTGTTAAGGTCAGTTTAATGACATTTCATTTCTTGAAATGTGATAAAATAAAGTAGATGTTTTTTTACTTTTTTATGATGATTGAATTATATTATTATACCTTGAATAGCTGGCATTTTAGCATAGGTCTGCTTTATTTTTCAAAAATATAAATGTGCTAATTTGCTAATTGTATTTTGTTCACACAGGTTCTCAAAGAAAATATGGAAGACTTCACTAGTTGATTGGCATTTTTAAGATATGTCAATGTTTGGTGTATTATGAGAATAAGCTTGCATCTGCTCTACATCACACTGCAGATGCTCTTAGCATATGGATTAGGCTTCTCTTTGGAGATTGGATTAGAAAATATTGGCTATCTTCCAGGATTAAGAGTATAACAATGATTAGTTGCTTATATGTATATTTTTTCTTTTTTTTTCAATTTATGTGCACACTTTGTATGCCAGAGAAACACTATTGTAAAAAGAATTGGATGTGTACCTTTCATATTTATTGGAATATAGGAAAAAGTAGCCCCCACTCATTATGTTTGATTTTGATTTGTATGGGCAGGGTTTCTCACGGGCAAATATGCATTATTTGAATATTAATTCCAAATCTTCGAAATTGTGGTAACTAATCAAATTTGTCACCACAACTCTACCTTTTACAACTGTGGTGACAAAATAGTGGTCATAATAAGCATTGCAACTACCTTATAGTCACTATAGACTCTAGTGACGCCACTTTTGGAGATAAAACAGTGGTGACGAAATGGTGGTCCCAATAGGCATTTTTGTCACCACAAACCACCAATTTGTCATTACACTTTTGTTACCAGAAGCCCATTTTGTTGTAGTGATCCTCATTTTGTTTTTCTTCTCTTTATGTGATTGGCATGTTCTTGGATGTTCTCACACCATCTTCACCCCCTTGATCATTATTTTGTTTATATCCATGTGCAAATGATTAGTGTAGATTTAGCAAATGTGCCTATATGATATCCTGCTGCCATAATTTCCTGCGTATTTTTTTTTGCCATGCCAACTAAATTGTGGCAGCAAAAATTTCGTGGCCACAGGTAATAGCATGGTGTGTCTTATGGCAACGGAAATTTTGTGGGCATATGTAATAGCATGATGTGGCTTGTGGCAACGGAGTTTTCATGGTCACAAACAGTGGCAACAAAATATTTATGGCTAAAAACTCTACCAACCAGACTTGTGGCAACAAATACTTACACCAAATAAGTCGTAGCCACAGTAAAATCTGCAGCCACAAATATCAAATCCGTTGGCTAAGTTGGTTGTCCTAGGAGCTTTTTGTTGTAGTGTATTCCTTATACTTGTGGTTTGATGAAACGATCCGAGAAGTCTTCTCGTGATCATGTGGTTTCATCTTTACTTTTGAAAAAAAAATTAATTTCCGCTGCATCTAGCATCTAGTACGACTAGTTGCTCCGATTGCATATGATGCGATCAACACGCTTCCGTGATGCGTTTAAGGATTCACAATATCCTTCAAGAAGAAGGGGAACCGATCCAACAAACTGCATACTCAAACATTGACAGCCGCAGCTGTAATACTGGTTCTTCATCTCAAAAACAAAAAAACAAAAGTCAAGGTCTGCGATTTTTGTTTCATGAAGAGGATCGGTGATTAATGCATCACTGGAAAAAAATGGCCAACTTATTTCTACATATGAAATCAGACAAAACTTACACTGGAGATCCTTATATATTATCGAAATATAGAGTTGAGTTTCCACAGTAATATTCCGGGGCTCCTTATGAAACAATCTCTGATTTGATAAACAGAATCGTCTGAAACAGGAAATCAGAACTGACGTCTTCCATACTGCAGATTCTGCTTGGCATCACACAATATTAATTAGAATGATGCAAACACTCATATATTTTCCTCTATCCGAGTATAATTTATTATCTAAGCTTGCACAAATCAAAATTATCCTAACATAGCAATGGTATTGATCCTAAACCCTAAACTAAATGATATACAGCAATGGCCGAAATCAGGAGGATCTCTTGAGCTCCTTGAAATCGGCAGATAATACACATTCAGCGTTCTTGCCCTTGTATCCATTCAAGAGCTTCAGCATGTCCTTCACCTTCGCCTTCGTCCTATCGTCGCAGCCCACCTGCAGCACCAGCAACAGCTTCTGGAACGCCCCCACCTGCGCCGCCTCCCCCACGCACCGGCTCCGCCCCTCCCTGCACAGCTTCCACAGCGCCGACACCGTGAATTGAGTTGCGGTGTTCGACAAACGCAGCATCTTCTTCACCAGCACTGGCACGGCCAGCGCATGCTTGTATGCCTTCTGCCTCCCGGAGTCCGATCCCAAGAGCCCGTCGAGCACTCCCAGCGCCTTCTCTGCCATGCTCCTATCGGCATCCACGAGTATCTCCAGTGCCAGATGCACCATGCCCAATTCCACAAACCTTGCGGTGCCAACCTGGCTAGACGAGATTATGTAGAAGGCGGCGATTAGCGCTGCCTTTGTCGCCTTCGGCGAGACGGGTTCCTTGACGAGCTCCACGAGAGCTTCGATGATACCCATGGTGTCGACTATGGCGTCGGCTGCGCCCTTCGATGGATGGGAAAGCTCTTTTACCAGCAATGTTGCGTTGAGCCTCGCCGCGAGGTCACCGTGTTTCAGCAATCTAACAAGGGAATTCAGGGACTCCGGCGTGGTCATGTAAGAACACGCATCTCCGTCGAGCGGGAGCGTCGCGATCATCGCTGATACGATCTCCTCCAGAGCTGCCGAGCTCCCGGGCAATCGTGTGAGAGACTGGAAAGACGAAGCGAGCACCCGGCTGGCGCCATTGGATGAAATGCACAGCTTATTCCTCTCGCTCTCCCGGGCTAGATCCTTCATCTTGATCACCAATTGGAGGCACTTGCTGCAGTCACCTCTCTGGCCGGCGGTGTGGATCTCTGAAAGGATCCGCATCGCCTCGGCATTCGACAGCGGGGTCCGCGGGGTCGGGATCCGGTCGATGCCTTTCGACCTGTTGGCCACGCACCAGTCCTGAATCATCTTCCGGATGGTGTGGTTGGGGACGAGGTCGCCGCTGCTGATGGGCTGGTTGGTGACCGGGCATGTCGAATTGCCCATGTCGAGCCACTTCTCGATGCTCTGCCGGTCGTAGGTGATGCCAGAGGAGGTGGTGACGGGGTCCTTCATGAGGTCCAGCGATATGGGGCAGCGGAAGTGCGTCGGCAGGGAGACCTCCATGGATTTGCGGTCCTTCTCGGTGGTTGGGTTCCTCTTCTTGGTGGTTCTGAAGGTTCTCCAAATGGAAGCCATTGCTGGTTCTGTATCGCCTTAGATTCCGAGAGATCCAAAGAGGAGGAGTATATATGTGGAATTGGGATCCCGAAATGGGAGCTATTTGGACGTGTGGGAGGATTTGACGAGATAAGAGTTGAAAGGTTGATGGAAGAGACAGGAGTCGAGGGGTTTGGCTTTGAACGTTGACTGTGGAAGATTTGAACGCTGCGTTTGAGGAGGCGAACGCAATCGGTGTTTGGTAACGTCGAGAGTTTGACCAGTTTCCCGCGTTTGAACGGCGTGCGGAACCGGGGGCTCGTGCTAATTTTTCGGAGTTGAAAATTTCGTGTGAAAATTATACTTTCGTCCCTATATATATCGATATTATGCAAAATATCCTCGTGTTAAATGTAGTATGGAAGTATACGAAAGAATATGGTTCGACAATCGTTGTCAAAGATTGTACATATTCTTTTTCATATTTAGCAGATATATAATTTGATCAAGGACGACAACTTCTCTAAATCGGGTTGTATTTTATAGAACTGGTAATGGTTTGTAGACTTTGCCTCAATTAGGTTGAACATTTTCTATAGACTCTGTCATCTAAATAATGGTGACCAGAAACATGACAGGTTAACCCCTATATCTTAAATTTTAAAGTTGAGAAAAACTAAATTAAATTCTGCTAATATAGTTGTGGTGGGGTATAGATGTAATTTCATATATGATGCAACAGTCAACATATAGTTGGAAATTTGGCATGTAACAAAGGATTCGGACATTAAAAATACCCGTGTTTATTAATGTTACACATACTTATTGTCAGAAATTCGATAGCCACAGTTTTATTGAACAAACAATCTGTTATTGCCACGAAATTGTGATAATAGATTATTTTATTTTAATATGCAATTGTAATTTATTTTAAAAAACACGTCAGATTTTTTTTGAAAAAGTCACACTCTACGAGTGGGTTATAAATTAATGCCAAAGAGATACATGGAAAAGAAAAATCAGAGTTGAAAAAAAAAAGTGTGCTGCGAATCTGCGATCTCTTTTTTTTTTGCCAAATCCGTCCCAAAAATGCGATCCTAAAGATTGAACCTACGAATAATGTTCTACGTACCGACGAAATTTCCTTCAAATCCGATACTTTGAGCTATTTCATCTTAAAAGTCAAAGATCCAATTTCTTTTTTAAATACATTTTAGCTTCCTTAAATATTGACATAATTTTGTTGACCTTTCGGGATTGGATTCATGCATTTAATTTGGAGGTCTCTTATTTGGAGACTCGCGCATTAAAAAGTATTCTTTTGTACTTTTGTGATCTTGTCAAATGGTGCAGAAATAGTTTCCCTTACCATGTTTACCATGTGGTTTAGCATATGTAATTGGTTTTTCATTATCTAATTGCATTGCTGCTCATACAATGAATACTCTAGTCTATAAATTTAGTTCATTTATTCTGTTTTTCTTGATATTTTTTGTTTATTTTTGTGATATTTTTGTATTATTTTTGTGCTAATTTATGTTTCTTCTTCAAAAGCATGGGTCTACTATAATGCTATATTAATATATGTGTTTGTTAATTCTTTTAGTTCAATTTTCATATATTAGATAGATGCAATCAAGGTTCATCAATATGTATGTATATACGCATGCGTGCGTGCGTGCGTGTGCGTGTATGTACGCTTACATGCATACATGTGTGTGCGCATATGTATGTAGGTATGTACGTACATACGTATGTATGTATGCATATACATATGTATGTACGTTTGTGTGTGTGCATGTACATATGTACATCCATATGTACATGCGTACATATGTATGTACATATTTATGTATGTATGCATGCATGCATGCATGTAAGTATTATGTATGTGCCCGTGTAGGCATGTAGGTATATATGTGTCTACGTAAGTACATACTTACCTATGTATGTATGTACATATGTATGTATGTCAATTGCGGTTTATGTTTACGATACTCTATAGTGGTTTGTGTGTAGTCGGTAGATTGCGGTTTATCATAACAAAGTATACTGCCCATTTGCAGTACTGACATACTGAAAAATAGTACTCTACTCCAATCATGTAAGAGATCTACGAATGGTGTTATCAGGGACAAAGCCAGGAATTTCTGCTTGGAGGGGCACATTATCGAGACTATATATAATGAGAAAAATGGGGATGAGGTGCCTCTGCCTCATTTTTCTCCATTTTTTTATTTTTTTGAAAAATTTCTATATATTTTCATTACTATATCCCTCTAATATGTCATTCTAATTTCATCAAATACAAAGACTCCTAAGCCTTCCATCCAGAATAGGCCTATTACATCAATTCCACAACCATTAAAATTACATGTTCTACAAGGAAGGCATATGAGTTTCTGTTTCTAACGAAATCGGAATAACATATTAAAGGGATATAGTGATGAAAATATATGGTGGAATTTTCAAAAAAAAATAAAAAAACGGAGAAAAATGGGGCGAGGGTAGCCACTAGGGGCAGGCCTATTTTTCTCATATATAATTTATCTTTGTTACTATTTCTCATAATGTTTACAAATGTATTTCACAAATACACCCTTCTAAACTTACAGTTTCACATAAATATCCCAACAAATATTGTATCGACAAAAAAGATCGTTACAAAATTCTTCAAATCAAAATGTACTTTCATTAATACAATGTTAAGTTATACCATTAAAATTAAGATTTTTAAAAAGTAATATTATATTTGTTCTAATGTAGGAATGTAGAGGAGATATATATGTACCAATTTCGTATAATATTGCATATTAGGAGTGTATATGGATCGGATTTTAGTTTAATCCATGTCCAATCCAACCTTAATGGATTTGAACTTTTTTCCAATCCAACCCAATCCATCAAACATCTGAATCCAGACCAATCCAATCCATCAGATTACAGATTGGATCAGATTGGTTCGTTTTTTTATACTTATGTATTCCATCTCAATTGTTTACCCTCTCATATTTGTACTTTATCGGTTGCTAACCCTCAACATTTAAATTATGTCTCAAAGAAGATCATTTCACAATGAAATAATATGTCATTAACAATTGAAAAAGGGACGTTATAGTGATGAATTAAAAAGATCACTATATAATTATTTTGTTGTTGAGACTATGTGTAACATATAGTTACGTAAAACTTACAAATGTTGATAATCAGATATTGCATTCATGTCATATTATGATTTTTTATTGATAGATTGGAGGGATTAGGGATGTAGATAGATAGATACTGATACGAATATAGGTGTTCCAATATCATTATCTGATTTTGAATACGAATGCAATGCATATAAAGATATTGGCGGATGAAAAATATGTTGCCATATCCGTAAAAAATGAATATCGATCGCATAGGAATAATACTATAAATATTCTATATATTAGCTTAAATATACATGTATTGGTTGGAATACAAATGATATAAATATTCTAAATGTGTTTATATCATAACAATTAAACCAAATATGATAAAAGAAGGTACACAATTATGTTATATAAAATAAAAATAAATGTACAGCCATATTTAATATAAATGGATATACGGATACAAATATAGATTTTTGCGGATAGGAGAGTGATATCAGTATTTGTATACATTTGAAAACGGATGCGGATATGGATGTGAAAATCTGTATGATATGAATACAATGACGGATCATGTACGGATATATCCATATCTATACAACTTGTATATGGGAGATGAGGGATCATTATATACAAATTATTATTATTTATAATTAACTATTTATATACAAATTATATTCTATTATAATAAATATAATATATGTAAAAATTAATTGGGAGACCGGGGGCCAAGCCCCCTCCCTATCTAATATATCATAAAGAATCCTGAGGCCTAATGAGTTTTTTTACTTTTTTAGACATGGAAACCTTTTTAGGACCTATTTTCAAATAAGAAAAGATAATTCAATTTCTCTCTCCTTATCTAATGTTTCTCCTATTTGTAGAAAGGCTAACCCTCTTTCTTATCGCACAATTGATAATGGGTATTATTTACCCCCACATTCAAACTACATATTCCACAATAATTATCGCTTATTATATAATAACATTCCATCCTCAAGAATTGCAAACACTCAAGAAACCCCTCTCCCCCATTCCACATTTATCCCAGCAGGCTCAAAAGAATGAAAAAAAGAGATATATTATTATTATTATTATTATTATTATTTAACCTCGTTATTCCACCTTTATTCTCAAAAGTACTGCCAATAGATAAACATAGAAGAAAATGACAACGTGTACACATTGAGAATTTAGATGATGAATGTAAATATTTCTTGTTAAAGTTGGGTGTTTACACCGGTTGAGCTGCGATTTGATGTTCTTCTCACTCCCTCTGCTGCTACTTGTTGGCAAATCCCTGCGAAGAATCCATGTCTACGAGAAATTAAATATTACTTATTGTTCTTCACTTATGGGGCATTTGGTTCAAGAATAAACAGGAATAAGGATAAAGAATACATTGGAATAGACACTATTCATGTTTGGCTAGAAGCATAAGAATAAGGAGAATACAATGGAATAAGGATAGGTAAGTGTTATTCTCCATTGGGTTCGGACTAATGGATAAGGAATAAGGATTGTAAGTTAGTTAAAGTTGTTTAAAAATAGTATAAATCTATCCGAAGCATTGTTAACTGACTTATGCTTCATTCACCATTACACGCAGAATAAGTTCTCCATTTTTTATTTAGTATGAAGTTCAATAAGATCATGCATATTACAATGATGAATGCACAAGATGGAGTATGAATTCAACATCTGAACATGCTCATCGTACACGAGTTTGTCAACAATGTCATGTACTAATGTTGATATGCCGATCAGGTGCACAATCAACATGTCTTCTCCAAGAGTAGGAATTTGGTTTCCTCTAACTTCTCCACATTTCCTATGAAAATTCCATCATGTTGATTATGTCCGTAAAGAACACCTTCTTTGCAGCTAAGGACTCTGACTTTGGTCGTATCAATGATGCATTTACATTGTACGATCTCTGGAAAGAAGAGTATTTGATTGATGTTGCAAACTATTTGAATAAGAAACTTTTGTTAATTGTTTAGACTTACATCTTTAGGGCACATGTACCACAATCTCATTAGCATCCCTCATGTCTGCGTGAGTCCTGAAAGATAAGGAGGATATCCTCAAGGCATTAGCATCTACGCTAGTGAGACCTCGTCTGATCATGGTGTAACATTGCCATCGTTAGCTAGGTTCGCTACAAGAAAAGTGATCATAGACAACGAAAAATTTTATATTCATTGTCATATCTTTCGTAGTTAGATATATAACAATTAATATTATTCGTTGTTTACTTCTTTAAATTCGCAACGAATAATGGTATTCGTTGTTATATTCTTCGCAACAAATCGTATAACAATGATTATTCGTTATTGTTTTCTTCTAATCGTTGCTAAATTTGGCAACGATTAGTGTGAATTTTAACGAATAATTCAACGGAAAAATCACCGTTATATGGACCTTTAACACCGAATATGATATTCGTTGCTAACTACCAGTACAAAAGATGATTTGGCAACAAATAATATTCGTTATTATATTTTTAACATCGAAAGATATGGCAACGAATATTCAAATTATTCGTTACCTTAGATCCATTTTCTTGTAGTGGTTACTCAAATATAAATTGAGAAAATTTATTTTTCAGTTACTAGTTTAAAATTTTTTCACTATTGTTGTGAAAGGAATCTGGTTGTTAAAAGAAAAGTGAAATAGAAATTTAAAAGGTAAATTTTTTCTCAGGTAGCCAAAGCCTCATGCGTAGAGTGTTGTCACAACTATCGATTAAGCCATGCCATCATAGTAGTTGTTCATCCATGTCAGATGTAATAATATCGGTCCTCTTTTAAGTATGAGCTATTGTCATCGCGCTCGATGTGCTCATTTTCTCTTGCATTGAAAACACAGAGGATGAAAACACACGGTACGAAAAACTGTTATAAAAATAAATTCTCTAAAAAGGATGCTCAGCCCACCTTTTTTCCCACTGTTACCCGGTAGATCCTCGATTTAGTTTCTTTCAGATGATGTTCTCAGAAATCTCTACGGTTAGGTCAACGCAACCGTCGCATAGGTTGAGCCTCATGAAACACATGGTTGCTCAACCATCATGCAATCACAACCAAGATGAAGGGGGGCAATCAGCTCACTGTCTTCACATCCAAGTTCACCAAGGAATCGTTGTAACCAGAGCACTTATTTTTCTACTTCTGTTGTTGCAATGTACTCGGCTTAAGTTGTTGAGAGTGCAATGCATTTCTACAACTTGGATATAACCTCATGCCATGTCAGCATCTGTATATCCATAGAGTTTGGGATATGACCTCCCAAACATCAGACACATACTTGAGGTTCCTCTCAAGTATCACAGAATCCACTTCACTACTTCTTAGTGATCCTTACATGGATTCGGCATGAATATGCTAACAATGCCAATGACATGATCAATGCCGAGTCTGGTGTAAACCATGAAGTAAATAAGACTACCAACAACAGATTGGGTAAGGAATCTTGGTCATCTCAGCTTTCTCCGCAGAGGTAGATGGATATTTTTTTTCGTCAACTTGAAATGAGCAGCAAGGGGCATGTTGACAGGCTTTGCATTAATTGTGTTGAACCGCTCCAGAATGTGTTCAACACACTTCTCTTGTGACAATCAAAACATATTCTTCTTCCTATCGCGAGTGATCTGCATTCCAAGTATGTTGCTTGCCTTGTCTAAATCCTTCATCTTAAATGCCCTGAAAAGTTCTCTTTTGAGATTTGCAATCAAACTAGGATCTTGACCAACTATTAGCATATCATCCACGTAGATCAACAGGATAATGAACCTACCATTAGGAAGACGCCGAGCGTATACACATGGATCTATGGTAGTCCATTTGAAGTTCTTCTTTGTCATGAAAGCATCAAACTTCAAGTACCACTGCCTAGGAGCTTGCTTCAAGCCATAGAGATTGTTCTCCAGTCTACAAACTATGTGTCCTTTCCCCTTCTCCTGATATCCATGTGGTTGCTCTATAAAGATCTCTTCCTTCATGTCACCATGAAGAAAAGCCATCTTCATGTCTATCTGCTCTAGCTCAAGATCTATGCTTGCAACAAGGCCTAGCATCACTCTCACAGAATTCATCTTCTCAACTGGTGAGAAGATCTCATCATAGTCCATACTCTCTTTCTGGTTGAATCCCTTCACAACAAATCTGACCTTGTACTTTAATTGCTTGTCACCATCATCTGTCATCAGCTTGTAGATCCATTTGTTCTTCAGCGCTCTTTTTCCTGTAGGAAGCTCAACAAGATTATAGGTATGATTTATCTTTAGAGACTACATCTCTTCATTCATTGCATTTTGCCAATGATCTTTCTCCTTATACTATTATGCCTCCTCAAAAGTGCATGACTCATCATGATTAGTCAAGATCACGTACTGAGAAGTAGGATAACGAGATGATTGTTGATGTACCCTTCCAGATTTCCTTACCCGAGGCTCCCATGCATAGGATTGCCTGGACATGCATCAACGAGGTCTGCATATAGCACATGTTGTTTTGGTTGTGCATCTTCTCTGTTATGTACCATGTACTGGAGAAGAATCTGAATCCTCATCTTTGTCATCATCCATAGCAATCCCATCTGAGTTACCATCACCATTGTCGTCTTGAGCCATCTCATAAAAAATCACATTTTCATGTTGGGTGATGGTCTTCTTCTTTAGATCTCAAAGTCGGTATCCAAACTCCTGATCTCCATAACCAATGAAAAATGCAGGGTACTACCTTGTCATCAAGCTTCTTCCTCTGTTTCTTTGGTATAAATGCATAATCTTTACCTTCGAACACTCTCATGTGAGTATATGAGGGCTCTTTTTCTAGACCAAATGTATTCAGGGATCTAAAAATTCAAGGGAACAAATGGAGATCGATCAATCAAGTAGCAGACAGTCTAAACCGCCTCAGCCCAAAAGGTCTTGGGAAACTTCATTGTCTTCAGAATGCAACGAACTCTCTCCACAATGATCCTATCAGTTCAATCATACCATTGTGTTGGGGTTTGTCGAGCCATATCCTTTCATGTCTAATCATGTGTTTTGCATAGTAGCTCTGGAAGTTGTGAGAGGTGTACTCCCCTCCATTGTCCGTACTTAGATACATAAACACTTTCATGTCTTGCGCTCCACTATGGCATGAAATTACTTGAAGAAATCAAAGACTTGATCCTTCGTCCTCAACATATAAGCTCACACCTTCCTTGATGCATCATCAAATGCAGAAGGTCTTCCTTCACCTTTGATATGGCCTTGAAAAGTACACACATGTTCTATCCAACCTCACATGAATCACAAGGTGATAGTGTGATGTCAGTGTGGTTGGAATCAACTCCTTCCTGCTCAAAAGTTGTAAGCTCTTTTGGCTCATGTGTCCGAGTCGTTGATGCCAAAGATCTGACGCGTCAACCTCACTAGCATGTGGGCTGCCATCCATGACCTTCACTTGAGTCTTGTACAGTGTGCATTACAACCTGCATATGGCCATGATAAGAGAGCCCTTGGTGATCTTGCATACACTTTTGTCAAAATTCAAATAGTAGCCTTCCTTATCCAGTTGAGAATCATATATGAGGCTAAGCCGCGAGTCAGTAACGTGCCTAATATCCTACAAAGTCATTGCGCACCCAATATCAATCTGAACTGAGATTGTGTCTGTGCCAACGATCTTGTAGTAACTGTTGTTATCCATCTTAAATCTCCGAAAATCTCCCTCTGTAGGAAGTGAAGAACTCCTTGTGTGGAGTCACATGATATGAGGCAACCGTATCAATGGCTCACTCGGAGTCATCCCTTGCATGGAGACACTGCTCCTGAATAGTAAGAACGAATTGATCCTCTTCACCATCGGCCATTACTGCAACAATGTTCTCATCTTTCTTCTGATTTTTTGCCTTCTGCTTGTTCTCTTTTCCATACTCTATAATAACTCTTCTAGTGACTAAGTTTGTTGTGATGATGTCACTTTCCTATATCCTGATTTCTCCCTAGATTTATGTCTCTCTTATGATTTTTCCCTGCTAGACATGCCTCTTCTCTCAACTATATACACATGCGAAGAAGAGGATTCTCGGATGATCGTCGTACAATTTCTTCATTAAGGAGACTGCTCTTGACCATAGGTATTGTCAAGTTGCCGTTTGTAGCGGAGTTGCTTATGTAATCACTAGGGCTTCCCAACTGTCTGATAGGGAATCCAGTAGAAGAAGCATCTGTAATTCTTCATCTAGCGTCATATTCATGGTATTCAGTTGATTGATGAGACTCTGAAACTCATTCAAGTGATTAGAAACCTTCATCCCCTCCTTATACTTCAAATTCACCAACTTCCGAATCAAGAATGCTTTGTTGATGGACGTCTTCTGCTTACAAGTCTCAGACAATTTCTCCCAAAGTTTCTTTGTATATGTCTCTTCTATGACATGGTGAAATACAGACAAATCCAATTACTTCCTGATGATGCCGACTGCTTTCCTGTTCAGCTTCATCCAATCACATGCAAACATGCCCTCATGCTTGGTTGTTTCTCCTTCCACAGGATCATGGAGGTCCTTGCAATATAAGATGTCTTCCATCTTGGCCTTCCAGAATGGCCAATTTTTGCTCGCCAACTTGATCATCATGCCTTCGACATTCTTACCCATATCAACAACGCGATCTCTGATACCACTTATAAAGAAATCGAGGTTCTCTTAACTTGTCCTGCAAAGAATGATCGAAAGCAAAACGTTCCTCCTATGAGAACCAAGTACAATAATCGAGGCACGATAATCAACCAACCACTAAGAGACGATAAATTTTACTTGGGAAAACCCTCCACGATGTTAGAGAAGGGAAAAACCCGCGGGGTACGATGACCCGCAATAAATCTACTAGGCTGAAAAATTAGAGGGCATAATGTCTTCACAATTTTGTTGCTCAACAAAATCGAGCATCATTTTATAAGAATAAAATCAGATAACTGTCACTTTGTACTTGGAGAATACGATACCATTGCTTCTCCTTGTCACATGCTATCACTTCTCGTACGTGATTCTTTCTTACGTGGATGTACCCCATGCCTCTTGTGCATGGCTCCTCGTGCCTCTTAAGTGTAGCTCCTCGCACCCCCTTCGCGCGGACCGCTCCTTGCGCCTTCGACCTCTTACCTTGCTGCTCGTATTTGGATGATCCTCCCTGGCCGTGCATGGGACCCCTTTTGTATGACCCATCTCTCTCTCTCTCTCTCTCTCTCTCTCTCTCTCTCTCTCTCTCTCTCTCTCTCTCTCTCTCTCTCTCTCTCTCTCTCTCTCCTACTCCTACATGAAGTAGGAGTCTTATTTGCATGGGGCATGAAAGGGACGTTGTAGTGCCCTCCCCAATTTCAAGACGTGTTGCTAATTATCTTGGGACATTTGCAAGGATGTCCCCAAAAGTTGGACCGGATATACGCAACAGGAGATGCCTAGATTAGTACTGCAAATAGTAATTGCTCCCCCAATGGTTTAAGTTACATCACACCGGAAATCCAAATGGAAAGCTATAATCTGACAGCATACTTTTTTTGTGTGTAGACAGATTTAATTCACAGCGGTCAAATCTCGTCGTTGGACAATCATTCTACCGTCTATTTTCCTTTAGTCTTCATTTGTGCAAGTTTGACTGAGAATTTCTCCGAATTATTGACCGTTAATTAAAACCTACGAAAACATATTTCCAAAAGAATGTTATCTTTATTTTGGTCAAAAGTCTTACTATATCGAATCGATTCTTTAACTCTGAATTTCTTTTTAGATTTGAAGTTTCTCTTTCAAATCCAGAAACAAGAACTTTTACACCAAAGTTGGTTTTCTTACCATTATAAAGTAATATTTTTAATTATATGACTAAAAAATAAGAATGAATTGCATTTGATGACTTTCGTATACTTTTAAATATACATTTGCATTCGACGTGCATAAATTTTAATCAGGGACAAGCAGATGACATATTATAAGCAGATGACATTTGCATTTGACGATACCCAAATATTATTAGGGAAATGCAGATTATAAATAGGTTTACTTGTAGATATTGAGCTATTAATGATAACATATTACTGCCATAGACACAAGTTGGATATTTATTTGGATTTGATTAGATAAAAGTTCAATTGATATTCGATTTGAAAATAAACAAATCAAGCCTAAATATAAGCTAGTTTAGACTCGCTTATATAAACGACTCAACTTGAAAACTGGAGGCTCGTAGAGATTTGATTTGCCAAAAGGTTGATAGATGGTTGATCATGTGAGATCCAAAAATTGTGAGAGCATGAAAGCAGTGAATTTGGACCACTAGATTTTGCACATCCCTCTCCTCCTTCAATCAAGCAGGAGAGAGATGACAGAATCTAGTGGTCTAAAATCGTTGCTTCATGCTCTCACATTTTTTGGCTCTCACAGGATCTCCTCAAGGTTGATATATACATATATAGAGAAAACAATGGGATTGTCCATTGACTGCCACGACCTATTTTTTGGCGATTTTTTTGCTTTTTTTGGAAAATACCATCATATATTTTTATCACTATATCATTCTAATATGTCATTCTAATTTTGTCAGAAATAGTGACTCATATGCCCTCCATCTAAAATAGATAATTTTAACGAACTGTCTTAGAATTGTTGTAATCGATCTGTTCTGGATGAATGGCATAAGAATCTTTGTTTCTGACAAAATTAGAATGACATATTAGAAGGATATAGTGATGAAAATATATGACGGCATTTTTCAAAAAAACAAAAAAATTCACCGAAAAATGAGACGGGGGCAACCCGTTGGCTTTCCCTCAGGGCAACCACATTATACATAATTTTACAAAAGCATGCCTTTTTCGTCTATGAGATAAGTGAACTTTATTCTTGGAGAAGCAAACTTTATCCCAAGATAAGTTATCCCAAGATAAATGGTCAGATTATGTTTACATCATCTATTATGTCTCGGTATATCGTACTTATTTCTTCCATATCACTCAAACTAATCAAACAACAACAAGAGATAAACCTCATTTATACCTTGTCCCTCGTACAAAGATATAAAAATCTATTACAATTATTATTTTTTCAAAGAGATAAATCCTTGTTAATAAAATTTTCAAAGATGGAGAAGAGTGAGATAAAGAAGAAAAAGTCAAAAGATGTTATTCTAATTTCATATACATAGAGGGTCGTTCAAATAAGATGGGTATTTTTTGAACTTTTTAAAAGCCGTCAAAATTTTAGCAAAAAATTATAATAATTTTATAAAGTATAAACTGTACATTGTAAAAAAATGATGAATCGATTATTTCTTAAAGTATAGCATCCCTTTGTAACTAATATTTGCACCTAATATAATACTATTTTCATAATTCTGTCTTAATGTACATGCAAATTTGAAGCCTTTCAAATGAGGTGGTCTCTCTTTAATTAAGAAAAGACACCACGATTATTAAGATTAGTAAACAAACAACCTTGTTGATGTTAGAAACAAAAAATATTGTTCCAAGTTATATTGTCTCTTTACTTACTTTATTTGGTTGAATGAAACTTAATCTATTTTTTCTAAGAGAAAAAGATGGTATATTTGTAAGGGGTTGCTTAATAGAATTATTGGCATTAAGAGGAAGGTTAAATTGGAGAAACGACGAGGGATATGTTGCCTCCATTCATCCATTGATTGCTTCAAAACATTCATTTAAGGATGTTATCGATCAACACGTGAAAATACAACAGTTGGGATGTTCGTGTCATCTTCTTCTCTAAAACCCGCTAAGCTCTATCTGGTTGTAGGAGGCGATCAACTCCCTTAAAAAGGGAATAAGTTGTGCTACAACCACTGTTTCACTACAACAAAATTAAGCTATAGTGACAGTTTTAAAAAAATCATCACTAAATTAGCCATTGTTAAATATATAATGACGATATTTTTCGTTACGAAATGAGTTTTCGTACTCAAAATTAGCAACGAATATCATATTTGTCATCATATCATTAGCAATGGTCTACATAGCGACGTTTATCCGTTGCTATTTTCAAAATATCAACTAATCGTCACTATTTTTTAGATCAAAATTTAGCGATGATTAATTAAAATTTTGAAAAATAGCAACGGATAAACGTCGCTATGTGGACTGTTGCTAATGATATAATGATATATATTATATTCGTTGCTAATTTGAGTACAAAAACTCATTTTGTAACGAATAATATCGTCTTATATATTTAACAACGGCTAATTCAGTGAAAGATTTTTTTCAAAACCGTCACTGTAGCTCAATTTTTTTGTAGTGTTTATTGTTGCATTTTGATGCAAACACCAACAAAGATTAGCCTTAAATGAGCTTTAGTTGTTTACTATGATTTAGGAGCCACACGAAGCTCTCGTAGTCAGTTTAAACCTCTTGTCCCATATGCTATTCACTCATGTACATGTGGTAGATCATTCCTCATCTCACGAAAGATCCATTAGAACAGTATTCCACGATTCAGATCTATAGCATACCATCTCTTGCCGACTCGAGTATTTTTACCAAACTTCAATTTGTAGAATCTGTTCAAACTGTCAGAACCTGAGGTTATATGGAACAAACCCTTACAACAATCTATATAACGCTTAAATCCATTCCCAGTTAGTAAAACGACCTCATGACGGTGTGGTCAAGCAACCACCTCCAGCAGTTGCGGCGAGGTCGGGTCTCACAGAGACTCTAACCGCAAGGACGTGGTGGATGGGGGCAGACGTGACGAAGGCTTATGCTCTATATAAACCTCTCCATAGGGAGGAGAAAGTTATCGAACGGAACCTCGACTACGGGAGCCTCCCTTCCGATTACATCTCTCTCTCTCTCTCTCTCTCTCTCTCTCTCTCTCTCTCTCTCTCTCTCTCTCTCTCTCTCTCTCTCTCTCGTAGATCAAGATCGATGACGACATACCTCATTGCTTCACACAGTTCACATTCCTATTCAAACAGTATATTGCCATTGCTCTTTTTGTTATACAAAAAACTTATGCAAGCCATGATTAGTCTAAGAGGTAGTTACAGGCAGGGGATTGTCTTCCAATTTCCATAATATCACTATGTATATAAAATCCACATGCAAACATCTAGTGCACATCCTACCTTTAACACCCATACCCTCAAATATAGTGTCACATCTAAAACTCACGAAGTGTGGGTGTAGTTTATAAGTGGTGGAGATTACTATTTGATAACTTGAGCTTAAGCATTTTGGATGGTTGTCAACGGATCCATTTGGGTTCGAACCCAACAAGTTGTCAGGACCAGTTTTCCTCGATAACGGACCGGGAACATAAATCCGAGACATTACAAATGATATCAGAGCGGGTTCCCTCTAATAATGGAAAGGGCTACCCGAAGAGACTTAAGCCGGGAGCGTACAACCGTCACTGTCACTGGGAATAAGTTATGGGTTGTGTCGCAACGAGGACATTTGCGAATATAAGTGGGGGAGATTGCAACACCCATACCACCAAACATAGTGCCACATCTAAAACTCACGAAGTGTGGATGTGGTTTATAAGTGGTGGGGATTACTACTTGATAACTTGGGTTTAAGCATTTTGGGTAGTTGTCAACGGATCCATTTGAGTCCGAACCAAACAAGTTGTCATGGCCAATTTTCCTCAATAACGGACCGGCTACCTAAGCCCGGGACGTTACACTTCTAGTACGTCCCCAAAAACATGCTCTCTCCCTCCCTAATTAGAGCGACAGAGTCTCCTCAAGTCTCAACATTATTCTTCCAAAAGAAAACAAACAAGATTTCAAATATATGTAATTGTAACTAATACAATTATAATAATATGATGTTAGTCTCATTAATTATCATTTTGAAATTTCGTTATCATCCTTACGGGATTCCCTTTCATGTAGATATCTTACAATCTTCTTTAAGGTAAGACGATTTCAAATGTAACTACTGCGGTTATAAGACTAAAACCACACTACATGGTACAAGCCCTTACAATAATCTATATAATGCTAGATAATCATGCCAATTTTTTTGTTTGAACCTAACTTGGAAGGGGTTTTAGAGGTTCATCGTCTCCCCTCTCAAATGCTCTAAAATCACAATACATAATCTTAAAATCAAATAATAATTAATGAGAAAACCCTCAAATCGCAGAAAAAACTCTAAAATCAAATGCTACATGATGGATGCATGCACAACTCCAAGATCAAGCAGAATAGGATGACTGGCGTATGAGAAGACTGCGACTTCACGAGCTTCATGATCGGAGGTCCATGTCTCTCCGTTCAATATTCTCGAATCATGTTTGAATTGGCAATTCCCTCAAAAAAATGCGCTGAGCTAAATTAGATCATAAACCCTAAAATCACAATACAAAACCCTAAAATCAAATTCTACCTGATGGATGTGTACCTCTAGGATCAAGAAGAACAAGATGATGGGGTATGAGAAGATAGCAAACTTCACAAACTCCACGGAGGTTCGCTGTGTGAATTGATAAGCCCCTAAAAAATACGCAAA
Source organism: Ottelia alismoides (assembly GCA_037367405.1). Lineage (NCBI taxonomy): Eukaryota > Viridiplantae > Streptophyta > Magnoliopsida > Alismatales > Hydrocharitaceae > Ottelia > Ottelia alismoides. The sequence continues at coordinate 358,683 of JAZKJV010001997.1, read as the reverse complement.
ACTAAAGCAGATCATGTGAAAAAAATCCTAAAATCACAAACACAAAACTATAAAGTCAAATGCTAATTTATGAATGAGTACCTTCGTGACCGAGAAAGATAGGATGATGGGGTACAAGAAGAGAGTGGATCACGAACTTCACGATCGAGTATTCAACTGAGAAAATGCAAATCATAAGATCAACTCCTAATCAATTATTTTTTGTTACGAGGAAACGAATGTAACTGATAATTTTTTCGTTATAAGGAAAAGATATCACTTGCAAAGATGACGACGATTACTTTTTTTCTCGTTATACAAAAAAGATAATGAATATTTCTCGTTGTTAAGGATAAATAAAATATAGATTATTTTTCCGTTGTTATGGGAAAAGTAGACAAATTTTTTCATTGTTATGGAAAAAGAAGACATCGGTTATTTTCTCATTATTATAGGAAAGACAACGAATTGTCTTTTCATTCTAAGGAAAAAACAGAACCATAGATTGATTGCTAAGATATAGATTCATTGTTAAGATGAATTGACGATTACAAAAAAAATCGTTTTTACATCAATAAAATTAACAGCAAACATATAAAATCGTTGTTATATTTACACTTAACAACGGATATTATTAATCGTTGTTATCTAGCCGTTGTCTGATGTCTCTTTTGGTGTAGCGTCTCTTACTGTGATCGTCGCCAACATGGCCCCTTTCCCAACATATGTGCCTAATATCTATCATTCGCATTTGTTGGCAGGTCTTCTATACTAATTAGGAAAAATCATAATTATTCTAAAAGCTTGTCAGCATATATATATTACGTTCCTATAGTTTCTTTTTCCTGCAACTGTAGTCCTATCAATGTCCTCAAATGGTAGATTTCTATATCAACTGAAACTTCATCGCTTTATAATATATAGCTTGAAATAGCAGTATATTTCGCATAGCCAAACAAAGGAGGCAACATCTTCGAAGTGTAGAGATAATCTTAGCTTTACTTATGCACAATTGTGGTTAGCCGCTCAAATTATCTTGATGGGTACTTTCAAGTATGGCTTAGAATTGCGAGACATTAATTAAAACAACATGGCTTTATTGCCACTCCTACTACAGGGCATGCCTGATACGATATGGGTTTTTTAATATGCAAGATGCTTGAAGGATAACAGCGTGGGGAGGATCCTCCAATTATCGCTCTCTCTCTCTCCAAGGCAAAGCATATAGGCATGTGATGAGTAGGATGAGCTGCCTTTTGGATGGAATCGAGGAGTTGTATCTATCTATCTATCTGTTGGTAATGAATATATCCTCGGAGGAGAACCCAACCTGATCCAGACGACATAATTATGGTGACAGAACCTGAAGTTATTGCGCAATTGTTTATCTGCTAATCGATCTTATTCTCAAACACAACTGGCTATCTTTTTTTTTTAATCGAAAAGTGGGGGCCATTGCCTTTGTTAGAAGTTGGTGGGACTTGTCTCTGCTGCTTCAGATCATCTCAGTCGTGTGTCTGCTGAAAGAGAGAGAAGGAAGGGCTTTGGCCTCTGTGATATAAGCTGGCAAACAGTTGGCGAGGAGCAGCATGTGAGCTTGGGGGGCACACGCGGCCGCCAACGACAACTTGCCATGTTCTGCTTCTTGTCCACTCTCTCTCTCTCTCTCTCTCTCTCTCTCTCTCGGAAAAGCAGACATAGCTTCCGCTCCCCCCTCCCCCTCTGCGTTACAGTGAAACGCAAACCCAGTTAATTTTTTCAGGTTACAAGATATCCTACGTGCGTCATACTTTTAAAAAAGGGGTTTTTTATAGTTGTGTCCTTCCAAATTCAGAGTTTTGGCCTTCGTCAAAGTACAGTAGGAACACGTGTAATTACAAAGGGTTTTTAACCTTTATGCCCCCTTTTAGATTCTGCAATAATATCATACTAGGAAGTACCCAGCGCTTTGGGGCGGAACAAACATTGAGTTGATATAATTTAAAACTACTAAGTTTTACTATTTCTTTTTAAACATTAAAAAATGATAAAAAAAATAAAGATTAAGGTTTTTTTTGCAGAAAAATAAATGCTATGTATTTATGCTATGAATGGAATAAGTTCAAATAAGACAATTGCAGAAAACAAACACCACTGAAGTATAAAGGAATGCTAAATTGCTACTATTATATCACAAGAAAATTTTATTAAACTAACATAATTATACAGCTACACGAAGTTTCATGTGTGTGTGTGTGAATATATACGAAACTTTTAGGTTGTAACACATGGGTATAAGTGTTAATAACATGAAATATAGAGGATGCATAAAAAAATTCAAAAATGCAGGGTTAATCGTATAATTTCCAATAATACTTTGTGTGTGTTCACAAGTAGCTAGCTACCTTCAAAGAAACTGCTTGTAAACAAAGATATTAGAGGGATGTCCTATGCAAATATTCTAAGGATCATATGGTAATCCATGTGAGTATCAACTATCTTTCGTATGCTAATATTTGCACAAAAGTTGAGGAACGATACTGCAAAATTCCCAAAATAACGTTGGAATGCCTTTCATATGTTAGTATTTGCACAAAAGTTGAGAATAATACTATAAAATTCCCAAAATAACGTTGGAATAGCTTTCATATGTTAATGTTTGCACAAAAGTTGAAGAGCAACACTATAAAATTCCCAAAATAACGTTGGAAAAAGGAGAACAAAAGCTGGGTTTTTAACCCATCCACGTGGCAGTGGCCGGGGCAAAAACCCAGCTTTATATAGTTATATAGATATAGATATGCTGCTCATTTTTTGTAATGTCTATCGTATCCCTGTGTGCTTAAAAAATTTACAGTACCGCCCCTTTGTAATATCAGTTATGTCCCCCACTTTACCTTAATGGAATGGAAAAATTATGAATTTTGTACGAAGGTAGGGGCAAAACTGATGTTGCAAAAAAGGAAGGGGTGTAACTGAAATTACAGAAGTTTAGGAGGGGCGTATGTATGAGGTACTTTTGTGTGATGTAGGAGGGTCATTCATGCACAATCACCATTTTTTTGGTTTTTTTACACTTGCACCCATGTGAGATTCTGGAATTACATTCTTGATCCTCTCCTTTGGCAATAACACTCGTACTGCGACTTTTTTTTTTTGAACTCCTTCAACAGGACATGTACAGTTGAAAGTATCGTATTTTCCATAAGTATCGAACGAAATACGATTACTTCCTTATGAATTTATGTTGTTTGTATTATATCGATGTCTATTTCTTTCTATTATATCGATGGTATTAGAACCTTCAATACATTCAAAGAAATAGTGAATTTATCATACAAACACCATAAGATCTATTTGGTTACTTGGTTACCCGATTACCTTCGAAACGGGTCACCTGGGCTGCAACTTATGCTTGGGATTGGTAGATTCAACTTCTACCTCAGAGATTTCAGATCGGAATGGTGAGAGTGGATTCCATATTTAAAAAAAAAATCCCGACCAAACACTTTCTAATGGAAAAAAAGGTAACATCAAAAGTATAAACAATATCACATCACACAATGTTATATTTCCATCCATCCAAATATCCACTTTTAAAAAAACTATCCATCTTTACTGACCATTCCCGGGAATAATAATATAACTCAGTGATAATCGTGATTTTTGCTAGCGGTAAAGGTGAATTGGTTGGTGTAGAGAACTGCATCGAAATAAAATCTCGATTAATCAAACAAAAATAACAAACATCGAATCGGAATTTGTTCTACTATTTATTTATCATGGCAAGTGTTCCTAGGTCGAACAGAAGGAGGCAGAAAATCACGCTCACGAAAATTCGAATAAAGAAATATTTTTATGACATTTTTATCTCTCTTTATTTTTCTTCTTAAAATCAAGATTTTTTTAATTTTAATCTTTTTATTTTATTTTTGTTTTCCAATTTTTATTTGATTTTCAAAGGAATATTTTTCAAATAAAATTTATCTACAATATAATAGGTAAAAAATAGAGTATATAGGTGATACAATATAATAGATGAAAACCTCGAGCAGTAGGCTAAAGAGAAGAAAATAAAAAAATGGATCAAGAATCGATAAATAAACTCGCGGAGAAATCGTTGGAAAATAGAGCAAAAATAAAATGTAAAAAATGCGATGATGAAATAATTGTGTCTAAGGCATAAACAATGCCCAAGGTCTAATGTAGAAGTAATATACAGTAAAAGGAATAAAAGAAAGTGAACTTCCTTTCAATTATGTCCCTGGTCATGGATCTAATTGCAAGAAAAATATGAAATCTTTATACTTAGGTCCGCGTATAGGGACCTAATTGTAATACTCAAAAGATTTGCAGGCGTAAAGTAATTTCCGGAATCTAACTGGGCTTCTCTGCAATATTCCCACCCCTTCGTTCTTGGATGGTCAGGATTAGATGATGGCGATGTGATCTGGACCATTTGTTGAAGCCATGTGTCAATAGCCTGCGCAACGGCTGTTATTTTGGTGTTCTTCCCCAAATGTTGGGTGGCGGCGTAGCTTTTCCTTCCTCCTCGATTTCTGGTGGCAAGACGATTGATGATCGACCTCTTGTAGGGCCAAAAGGGGATCATCCCCCTTCGAGCTTGTCTATGGCGGTGTTTAGTCGAAGAAGGTGGTGATGAAGTAAAAGTCAACTGCTAGGGTTTGAGATCTCCAAGAATGAGACTGCAATTGCTCAATGGATCAATGGTGAAGACAAAGATTCTCCAAAAGACTGGTAAGACCTACAATTGGAATTCATTGCTCGATTCTATGCAAATCAACCTAAATGGTTAGAAGTTCTTGCAGGTCATGTTGTTCCAGGAAAGGAAACATCAGATGCAAAAATGGACGAATTGAGTTAATTCTGAATTGAATTTGAATTCTAAATCTTCAATACGTGATTAGAGTGATCTAAGTATGGGATTAACTGGCTAATTGCAGTATGATGTTTGAGAAATCGAAGAAATGAATTGATGAAGGAATACTCGGGGATAGAAGGATGTATGATCCTTCTGGGTCATAGCTTGACGAGGCGGCTACTAGGAGCTAACCAACTCCTATCCAATAGCTCAGATGGGTTTGTGTTGATCTGGAGCTGTCTGTTTATGAGTTCTTCATCAACTGCACTGCATCCAGGTAATAGCTTCGAGTTGAGGGTGGCGGATGCCGCTCAGATCTCCAATGATCCTTGAGATGCTTCAGGTGCAGTGGAACTCCTCACGTCAGGCGATGTATCTTCAGAGGTTGTTGTCATGTGCTTCAGGTCCTTCAAGAAGGATACATGTGGCAGGCTGACAGTGATGCTTTCCTCCATGCAGATCGAATGAATGGATCGGATGCAAGGTTCCGGCTCCGGTAATGGATTTCACATGTAGATTCATTGAGATTCCAGGGGATATGCAAATGAGAGATGGCTCGAAGATGAAGCTTCGACCTCACAGCAAACATGAGGTAATGAATGGATGCATGATCGGAGAGGGAGGAGTCATGCCTTAACTCCAGTGCGATTTCACCGAAGGTGAACTAATAACCGCAATTTATCGAGGGTCTAAATACGTCGCTGTGGCGACCCACAATAAAATGTGATTAATCAACAATGAACCCACAATCAAGTATCAAACAATGAAAAACAAGTGTGGAGTCAAATTTATTTTTAACTCTGCACAAATGGTGTATAGTGACAAGTATGCAGAGAGTTCGAACACAGGGAGCAAGCAGGGTAGTTCAAAAATTGTGCTCAAGCGTGTGTATGTGTGATGTGTCTACACTAAGCAAGCAAGGAAATTTTTGTGGGTTTTTAATTTTTATATTTTTTATTTAATTTTTAATTTTTAATTTTGTATTTTGATTTTTAATTTACTGATTTTTATTTTCTTTTTATATTTTATATTTTTTAAATTTTCTTTTTCAATATTGGAATTTAAAGACAAAGTAATAAAAGACAAGCTAAGGTATTTACAAAAATATGCAAAAATAACCAAAAATTCAGAAATAAAATGTTTTTGGTATTTTTATAATTTTTTACTCTTTTTGTGATTTTTGGGTATTTTTCAAGGTGTTTTTGATATTTTTAAATACTGAAATAAGGGTAAACAGTGGAAAAGATGCTGGCTGTGAGAAAAATGGGAATTAAAATTATCAAACAGCAACCAAAATTTTTCACACTATTTTTCAAATAAAGAGAACAAAATAAAGAACAAACAGGAACTGAGTTTGCTATTTTGGAGTTTTCTACTATTTTATATATTTTTTTGAAGTTTTTGAGTGTTTTTAAATTTTTAGTGTTTTTCTTTTGAGAGTTTTGGTGATTTTTGGACTGACACTAAAATAGGATAAAATAGTCACTAGGGATTTTTTTTGGAATTTTTAGAGATGGTTTAATATTTTTTTGGCATTTTCTAAGCTAGACAGTAGAGAAAAAGCTTGTTTTTTATTTTTAATAAATATGAAAATAAAATAAAATCAAAAACTAAAACGATAGCGTGAAAGTACACATGTCCAGGAACTAAACCCTATTTTTGTGGAATTTTTGGACTTAAGATGATAGGGTAAATAAATACAACAAGCATCCAATCAAAACAAGGCCTAGCAGGGGTACTTATGCAATTTCTCAAACATCCAAGGGCATACATGCAATTTTCCACAAAAATATATACTGAATATTTAATTCATAGCTCCAAAAACTAAATACAAAAACCACCTGGGTCTCTTGGAAATTTTCCCGCCAGGGTGCGTGACTTGCACGCGCTTGGCAAGGACTGAAATGTAATATCTCAAAACCCTAGGGGCCTACATGCAAAATATCCAAAAAGTTTACACGTGATACGAAAGTTTTAGTACTTAAACAAAATACACAAATGACCGAGGGGATCCTTGCAAAATACCCACACCTCACGTGTACAGGTCACGTGAGGTGACGTGGCGAAGGACCTGGATGCAAATATATAAAGCTTGGGGGTCTTTGTGCAAATATTCCAAAAATATTACGCTACAGACAAAAGTTTAAATACTAAATAATAAATACAAAAAGTGCGAGGGTGGGGATGCAAAATACCCTCGCTAGGACGATCCGCAGATGACGCGTGGCGCGAATCCAACGGCTGGCAGCTGAGCGCGATCCAGCGGCAGGGAACGTGCCACTTATCCACGTGGCAGCACGGGGACGGCCGATGACGGTTCGCTTCGACGTCTGGGATTAGATCTCAGAAAGAGATCCAACGGTGGCTGGTCGCGGAAGATCCGACGGTCGATGCGCGATCTGGAACTCCACCTCGATCCAACGGTGGCGAAGGCCGGAGCAAGAACAACGACGAACTCCGGCGAGCCGAGGTTCTCCGAGGTCAAGCTCCGTCTCCGGCGGGCTTCTTGGCTTCAAAATCGGGCTGGAGTTTCCTGAGGGCCTTCTCTTTCTCCTGGGGGCACCAAAAGTGCACGGCGATGGCCGTGACGCTCACAGGTGGTCGACGGAGCTGGAGAGCTCGGCTGAGCTCCGGCGAGCATCAAAAACGCGCCCAGGCGTGAGTCAACATTCTTCGACCCTGCAAAACTAGTCAAGAGGTCCAGGGCAAATTGCCTGGACCCTTAGTGGACCTAATCGACGTGAAAGGCGGAGTGGCGATCGGTGGCCGGAGGTGCGCTCCGGCGAAGGGATGTGATTTGGCGAAGGAGTGAACGGAACTCGGAATTTCTTTAGGGCTAATGATCCTAAGCCTGAGACTAAGCGGATGAACGGAAAATGAAAGGGGGAAAGGGCTTCCTCGACGGTGTAGACCGGAGGGAAGGTTACCTCAACCGCCGGAGTTGCGGGAGGTGGTGGAGACGCCTCCGACCTCGGCTGCCTTGGCTGAAGAGGCCACGTCGGAGCTGTCACCTCCAGGTAGCTCTGGAGCACGAAAGAGGCGCGAGGGGTGGACCGAAGGTGTTCAAAATCGAGAGGAAAGAAGGGGGTCTCGTTATATTTGGTTTGACCCTGAGCTGCAGGGGTCTAGGACACCTAGTTGACCGAGGTCAACTAGGGTTTGCACCTGGTTGGTCCACGTGGACCAACCAGGAAAAAGAACTGGTAAATGATTTATAAAATCAATAAAAAATAGAAAAAAGGCCGAATTAATTAAAAGTTATAAAATAAAAAATGCTTAAAATTTTATGTAGTATTTTATTCTGATTTTTATTTATTTTTATGACGTATATTTTTACAAGTTTGCATTTATACCCCTATAGGTACCTATATCTATGTATTGTAGTCTTTTATTTTTAATTATATATATTTGATTTATTTATTTTTGATTATTATTTTATAAAATTATAAAATACTTTTATATACACAAATATATTTTTATTTTATTTTTATGAAATATTTTGTATATTTAATAAAATACAAATATGTTTTGTATAGGTATATGTACAGGTAATGTATCTATGTATTTTGTTTTTAAGTATTTTATTTTTGTTTTTATTTAGGTTTTGATTCTTATTTTAATGTACATAATTAATATAAGTATTATTTACAACATTATAAAAATATAAAAATGGATGAATAATAAATAATTAATAAATTGAATATTTTATTCTCTGCAAGTATACAATGAGGGTCCAAAATTCAACTTTCAAACCGTAGCTCCGCCAAATGCGAAACCACCGCCAATAAATAGCTTATTTTCTTCTATATACAATTAAAGGTGAGTACACTGCATTTGGAGTTTCCGTTTGTGAGATACGGGTCTGGGAAGTTGGCATTCTGGAATTTTATTCAGACCATAACTTTTTATCTGTACATTATTTTTCTGTGAAATCAATTTTGTATTTTTCTATATTAAATTATCTACAACTTTCATGTACAAAGTTTCTTTATTTGATGTACAAAAAGTGGAACCAAAAATAGGTCCCAAAATGAATAAAGAATGAATAGAATGTATGGGTATGATCTGTATTTCTGACCTTATCTCCCCCTACTTTATTCCTTGTCGACCTATTCATCAAGATGCCTAGGTCTCGGGGTTTCGGGTCATAAAATATTTACAATATTTTATTCTTTTTCTTTTCTTTATTTATTCTATAATTTTGGCCTTAATTATAGTATTTTAGACACTATCTGAATGCACATGCATGGATGCTAATATGCTCTATTTAAGGGTATTTACAGGCATTTGCTAGGGTTTTTAGTGCCAAAATGATAGAATAAAGATGATGAAATGTGGATTCATCATCCCCCTATACTTTACCTTTGCTAGTCCCTAGCAAACACTTATGCAATAAGTGCAGAAAGAAAAAGAAAGGAAAGAAAAAGAAGAAAGTTGGATTAAGTTTGATTATTAAACTTGTCTTCATAAAATCAAAGTTTGGAGCTTAAGTCGGACCTTAGGAATTTTAGTGCGGTCGGAACCTTAATGAGAACCAAATTTGAAATCCAACAGTCCTTGAGAAACCTAAAACTCTGTCCAAGTCTCCTCAATAGCCAGGTCAGAAATACTTCAACTCATACGCAAACTCTTACGACTATGAGTCTAACTTGTACAGTGTAAGTGATATGTAGCTCCCCACCTCAGAAGTGACAAAGAGACAACATCCCCCAACCTGGTAACTCTAATGCCTCGGTCTAGCAACTCTTTCCTCGAGAAGCGGGGTATTTTTGTGGGGTTTTTTATTTTTATATTTTTTATTTAATTTTTAATTTAGTTTTGTATTTTGATTTTTAATTTACTGATTTTTATTTTCTTTTTATATTTTATATTTTTTAAATTTTCTTTTTCAATATTGGAATTTAAAGACAAAGTAATAAAAGACAAGCTAAGGTATTTACAAAAATATGCAAAAATAACCAAAAATTCAGAAATAAAATGTTTTTGGTATTTTTATAATTTTTTACTCTTTTTGTGATTTTTGGGTATTTTTCAAGGTGTTTTTGATATTTTTAAATACTGAAATAAGGGTAAACAGTGGAAAAGATGCTGGCTGTGAGAAAAATGGGAATTAAAATTATCAAACAGCAACCAAAATTTTTCACACTATTTTTCAAATAAAGAGAACAAAATAAAGAACAAACAGGAACTGAGTTTGCTATTTTGGAGTTTTCTACTATTTTATATATTTTTTTGAAGTTTTTGAGTGTTTTTAAATTTTTAGTGTTTTTCTTTTGAGAGTTTTGGTGATTTTTGGACTGACACTAAAATAGGATAAAATAGTCACTAGGGAATTTTTTTGGAATTTTTAGAGATGGTTTAATATTTTTTTGGCATTTTCTAAGCTAGACAGTAGAGAAAAAGCTTGTTTTTTATTTTTAATAAATATGAAAATAAAATAAAATCAAAAACTAAAACGATAGCGTGAAAGTACACATGTCCAGGAACTAAACCCTATTTTTGTGGAATTTTTGGACTTAAGATGATAGGGTAAATAAATACAACAAGCATCCAATCAAAACAAGGCCTAGCAGGGGTACTTATGCAATTTCTCAAACATCCAAGGGCATACATGCAATTTTCCACAAAAATATATACTGAATATTCAATTCATAGCTCCAAAAACTAAATACAAAAACCACCTGGGTCTCTTGGAAATTTTCCCGCCAGGGTGCGTGACTTGCACGCGCTTGGCAAGGACTGAAATGTAATATCTCAAAACCCTAGGGGCCTACATGCAAAATATCCAAAAAGTTTACACGTGATACGAAAGTTTTAGTACTTAAACAAAATACACAAATGACCGAGGGGATCCTTGCAAAATACCCACACCTCACGTGTACAGGTCACGTGAGGTGACGTGGCGAAGGACCTGGATGCAAATATATAAAGCTTGGGGGTCTTTGTGCAAATATTCCAAAAATATTACGCTACAGACAAAAGTTTAAATACTAAATAATAAATACAAAAAGTGCGAGGGTGGGGATGCAAAATACCCTCGCTAGGACGATCCGCAGATGACGCGTGGCGCGAATCCAACGGCTGGCAGCTGAGCGCGATCCAGCGGCAGGGAACGTGCCACTTATCCACGTGGCAGCACGGGGACGGCCGATGACGGTTCGCTTCGACGTCTGGGATTAGATCTCAGAAAGAGATCCAACGGTGGCTGGTCGCGGAAGATCCGACGGTCGATGCGCGATCTGGAACTCCACCTCGATCCAACGGTGGCGAAGGCCGGAGCAAGAACAACGACGAACTCCGGCGAGCCGAGGTTCTCCGAGGTCAAGCTCCGTCTCCGGCGGGCTTCTTGGCTTCAAAATCGGGCTGGAGTTTCCTGAGGGCCTTCTCTTTCTCCTGGGGGCACCAAAAGTGCACGGCGATGGCCGTGACGCTCACAGGTGGTCGACGGAGCTGGAGAGCTCGGCTGAGCTCCGGCGAGCATCAAAAACGCGCCCAGGCGTGAGTCAACATTCTTCGACCCTGCAAAACTAGTCAAGAGGTCCAGGGCAAATTGCCTGGACCCTTAGTGGACCTAATCGACGTGAAAGGCGGAGTGGCGATCGGTGGCCGGAGGTGCGCTCCGGCGAAGGGATGTGATTTGGCGAAGGAGTGAACGGAACTCGGAATTTCTTTAGGGCTAATGATCCTAAGCCTGAGACTAAGCGGATGAACGGAAAATGAAAGGGGGAAAGGGCTTCCTCGACGGTGTAGACCGGAGGGAAGGTTACCTCAACCGCCGGAGTTGCGGGAGGTGGTGGAGACGCCTCCGACCTCGGCTGCCTTGGCTGAAGAGGCCACGTCGGAGCTGTCACCTCCAGGTAGCTCTGGAGCACGAAAGAGGCGCGAGGGGTGGACCGAAGGTGTTCAAAATCGAGAGGAAAGAAGGGGGTCTCGTTATATTTGGTTTGACCCTGAGCTGCAGGGGTCTAGGACACCTAGTTGACCGAGGTCAACTAGGGTTTGCACCTGGTTGGTCCACGTGGACCAACCAGGAAAAAGAACTGGTAAATGATTTATAAAATCAATAAAAAATAGAAAAAGGCCGAATTAATTAAAAGTTATAAAATAAAAAATGCTTAAAATTTTATGTAGTATTTTATTCTGATTTTTATTTATTTTTATGACGTATATTTTTACAAGTTTGCATTTATACCCCTATAGGTACCTATATCTATGTATTGTAGTCTTTTATTTTTAATTATATATATTTGATTTATTTATTTTTGATTATTATTTTATAAAATTATAAAATACTTTTATATACACAAATATATTTTTATTTTATTTTTATGAAATATTTTGTATATTTAATAAAATACAAATATGTTTTGTATAGGTATATGTACAGGTAATGTATCTATGTATTTTGTTTTTAAGTATTTTATTTTTGTTTTTATTTAGGTTTTGATTCTTATTTTAATGTACATAATTAATATAAGTATTATTTACAACATTATAAAAATATAAAAATGGATGAATAATAAATAATTAATAAATTGAATATTTTATTCTCTGCAAGTATACAATGAGGGTCCAAAATTCAACTTTCAAACCGTAGCTCCGCCAAATGCGAAACCACCGCCAATAAATAGCTTATTTTCTTCTATATACAATTAAAGGTGAGTACACTGCATTTGGAGTTTCCGTTTGTGAGATACGGGTCTGGGAAGTTGGCATTCTGGAATTTTATTCAGACCATAACTTTTTATCTGTACATTATTTTTCTGTGAAATCAATTTTGTATTTTTCTATATTAAATTATCTACAACTTTCATGTACAAAGTTTCTTTATTTGATGTACAAAAAGTGGAACCAAAAATAGGTCCCAAAATGAATAAAGAATGAATAGAATGTATGGGTATGATCTGTATTTCTGACCTTATCTCCCCCTACTTTATTCCTTGTCGACCTATTCATCAAGATGCCTAGGTCTCGGGGTTTCGGGTCATAAAATATTTACAATATTTTATTCTTTTTCTTTTCTTTATTTATTCTATAATTTTGGCCTTAATTATAGTATTTTAGACACTATCTGAATGCACATGCATGGATGCTAATATGCTCTATTTAAGGGTATTTACAGGCATTTGCTAGGGTTTTTAGTGCCAAAATGATAGAATAAAGATGATGAAATGTGGATTCATCATCCCCCTATACTTTACCTTTGCTAGTCCCTAGCAAACACTTATGCAATAAGTGCAGAAAGAAAAAGAAAGGAAAGAAAAAGAAGAAAGTTGGATTAAGTTTGATTATTAAACTTGTCTTCATAAAATCAAAGTTTGGAGCTTAAGTCGGACCTTAGGAATTTTAGTGCGGTCGGAACCTTAATGAGAACCAAATTTGAAATCCAACAGTCCTTGAGAAACCTAAAACTCTGTCCAAGTCTCCTCAATAGCCAGGTCAGAAATACTTCAACTCATACGCAAACTCTTACGACTATGAGTCTAACTTGTACAGTGTAAGTGATATGTAGCTCCCCACCTCAGAAGTGACAAAGAGACAACATCCCCCAACCTGGTAACTCTAATGCCTCGGTCTAGCAACTCTTTCCTCGAGAAGCGGGGTATTTTTGTGGGGTTTTTTATTTTTATATTTTTTATTTAATTTTTAATTTAGTTTTGTATTTTGATTTTTAATTTACTGATTTTTATTTTCTTTTTATATTTTATATTTTTTAAATTTTCTTTTTCAATATTGGAATTTAAAGACAAAGTAATAAAAGACAAGCTAAGGTATTTACAAAAATATGCAAAAATAACCAAAAATTCAGAAATAAAATGTTTTTGGTATTTTTATAATTTTTTACTCTTTTTGTGATTTTTGGGTATTTTTCAAGGTGTTTTTGATATTTTTAAATACTGAAATAAGGGTAAACAGTGGAAAAGATGCTGGCTGTGAGAAAAATGGGAATTAAAATTATCAAACAGCAACCAAAATTTTTCACACTATTTTTCAAATAAAGAGAACAAAATAAAGAACAAACAGGAACTGAGTTTGCTATTTTGGAGTTTTCTACTATTTTATATATTTTTTTGAAGTTTTTGAGTGTTTTTAAATTTTTAGTGTTTTTCTTTTGAGAGTTTTGGTGATTTTTGGACTGACACTAAAATAGGATAAAATAGTCACTAGGGAATTTTTTGGAATTTTTAGAGATGGTTTAATATTTTTTTGGCATTTTCTAAGCTAGACAGTAGAGAAAAAACTTGTTTTTGATTTTTAATAAATATGAAAATAAAATAAAATCAAAAACTAAAATGATAGCGTGAAAGTACACATGTCCAGGAACTAAACCCTATTTTTGTGGAATTTTTGGACTTAAGATGATAGGGTAAATAAATACAACAAGCATCCAATCAAAACAAGGCCTAGCAGGGGTACTTATGCAATTTCTCAAACATCCAAGGTCATACATGCAATTTTCCACAAAAATATATACTGAATATTCAATTCATAACTCCAAAAACTAAATACAAAAACCACCTGGGTCTCTTGGAAATTTTCCCGCCAGGGTGCGTGACTTGCACGCGCCTGGCAAGGACTGAAATGTAATATCTCAAAACCCTAGGGGCCTACATGCAAAATATCCAAAAAGTTCACGTGATACGAAATTTTTAGTACTTAAACAAAATACACAAATGACCGAGGGGATCCTTGCAAAATACCCACACCTCACGTGTACAGGTCACGTGAGGTGACGTGGCGAAGGACCTGGATGCAAATATATAAAGCTTGGGGGTCTTTGTGCAAATATTCCAAAAATATTACGCTACAGACAAAAGTTTAAATACTAAATAATAAATACAAAAAGTGCGAGGGTGGGGATGCAAAATACCCTCGCTAGGACGATCCGCAGATGACGCGTGGCGCGAATCCAACGGCTGGCAGCTGAGCGCGATCCAGCGGCAGGGAACGTGCCACTTATCCACGTGGCAGCACGGGGACGGCCGATGACGGTTCGCTTCGACGTCTGGGATTAGATCTCAGAAAGAGATCCAACAGTGGCTGGTCGCGGAAGATCCGACGGTCGATGCGCGATCTGGAACTCCACCTCGATCCAACGGTGGCGAAGGCCGGAGCTAGAACAACGACGAACTCCGGCGAGCCGAGGTTCTCCGAGGTCAAGCTCCGTCTCCGGCGGGCTTCTTGGCTTCAAAATCGGGCTGGAGTTTCCTGGGGGCCTTCTCTTTCTCCTGGGGGAACCAAAAGTGCACGGCGATGGCCGTGACGCTCACAGGTGGTCGGCGGAGCTGGAGAGCTCGGCTGAGCTCCGGCGAGCATCAAAAACGCGCCCAGGCGTGAGTCAACATTCTTCGACCCTGCAAAACTAGTCAAGAGGTCCAGGGCAAATTGCCTGGACCCTTAGTGGACCTAATCGACGCGAAAGGCGGAGTGGCGATCGGTGGCCGGAGGTGCGCTCCGGCGAAGGGATGTGATTTGGCGAAGGAGTGAACGGAACTCGGAATTTCTTTAGGGCTAATGATCCTAAGCCTGAGACTAAGCGGATGAACGGAAAATGAAAGGGGGAAAGGGCTTCCTCGACGGTGTAGACCGGGGGGAAGGTTACCTCAACCGCCGGAGTTGCGGGAGGTGGTGGAGACGCCTCCGACCTCGGCTGCCTTGGCTGAAGAGGCCACGTCGGAGCTGTCACCTCCAGGTAGCTCTGGAGCACGAAAGAGGCGCGAGGGGTGGACCGAAGGTGTTCAAAATCGAGAGGAAAGAAGGGGGGCTCGTTATATTTGGTTTGACCCTGAGCTGCAGGGGTCTAGGACACCTAGTTGACCGAGGTCAACTAGGGTTTGCACCTGGTTGGTCCACGTGGACCAACCAGGAAAAAGAACTGGTAAATGATTTATAAAATCAATAAAAAATAGAAAAAGGCCGAATTAATTAAAAGTTATAAAATAAAAAATGCTTAAAATTTTATGTAGTATTTTATTATGATTTTTATTTATTTTTATGACGTATATTTTTACAAGTTTGCATTTATACCCCTATAGGTATCTATATCTATGTATTGTAGTCTTTTATTTTTAATTGTATATATTTGATTTATTTATTTTTGATTATTATTTTATAAAATTATAAAATACTTTTATATACACAAATATATTTTTATTTTATTTTTATGAAATATTTTGTATATTTAATAAAATACAAATATGTTTTGTATAGGTATATGTACAGGTAATGTATCTATGTATTTTGTTTTTAAGTATTTTATTTTTGTTTTTATTTAGGTTTTGATTCTTATTTTAATGTACATAATTAATATAAGTATTATTTACAACATTATAAAAATATAAAAATGGATGAATAATAAATAATTAATAAATTGAATATTTTATTCTGTGCAAGTATACAATGAGGGTCCAAAATTCAACTTTCAAACCGTAGCTTCGCCAAATGCGAAACCACCGCCAATAAATAGCTTATTTTCTTCTATATACAATTAAAGGTGAGTACACTGCATTTGGAGTTTCCGTTTGTGAGATACGGGTCTGGGAAGTTGGCATTCTGGAATTTTATTCAGACCATAACTTTTTATCTGTACATTATTTTTCTGTGAAATCAATTTTGTATTTTTCTATATTAAATTATCTACAACTTTCATGTACAAAGTTTCTTTATTTGATGTACAAAAAGTGGAACCAAAAATAGGTCCCAAAATGAATAAAGAATGAATAGAATGTATGGGTATGATCTGTATTTCTGACCTTATCTCCCCCTACTTTATTCCTTGTCGACCTATTCATCAAGATGCCTAGGTCTCGGGGTTTCGGGTCATAAAATATTTACAATATTTTATTCTTTTTCTTTTCTTTATTTATTCTATAATTTTGGCCTTAATTATAGTATTTTAGACACTATCTGAATGCACATGCATGGATGCTAATATGCTCTATTTAAGGGTATGTACAGGCATTTGCTAGGGTTTTTAGTGCCAAAATGATAGAATAAAGATGATGAAATGTGGATTCATCATCCCCCTATACTTTACCTTTGCTAGTCCCTAGCAAACACTTATGCAATAAGTGCAGAAAGAAAAAGAAAGGAAAGAAAAAGAAGAAAGTTGGATTAAGTTTGATTATTAAACTTGTCTTCATAAAATCAAAGTTTGGAGCTTAAGTCGGACCTTAGGAATTTTAGTGCGGTCGGAACCTTAATGAGAACCAAATTTGAAATCCAACAGTCCTTGAGAATCCTAAAACTCTGTCCAAGTCTCCTCAATAGCCAGGTCAGAAATACTTCAACTCATACGCAAACTCTTACGACTATGAGTCTAACTTGTACAGTGTAAGTGATATGTAGCTCCCCACCTCAGAAGTGACAAAGAGACAACATCCCCCAACCTGGTAACTCTAATGCCTCGGTCTAGCAACTCTTTCCTCGAGAAGCGGGGTATTCCCTTCTAAGTTCAAGTGCAACTGGCTCAAGAAGAGGGGGAAGAAGTATAGACTTTTGGAAGCTCAGCCAGTGTAGCCAAGTCTCCCGTTGCAAGCTTCATGAGATGTAACATGGATACCATAAGCTTTTGCTTTATTGGACTATATACACTCCGGTGGGGTTATTAAATTTTCAATCCGACCCACCACTTTTTTGGAGTTCTTTTTTTTTCAATTGCATCTGTACAACATATCTACATGGTGCGGCATATATACAAGAAATTTTCCTCTTGAGCCAGTAGACTATCCCTCTTTTGAAGCTTTATTGCAACCCACGGCTTCTGTCTTTAGCCTTCATCACCACCAGACCAAGTTGAGGTGCACTTCCTTCACTAGAAGAAGAAGAGAGGTTCCTCCTAGAAGTACTACCCTCATATGCTACCCCAAGCCAAAGGAAACCGCCTCCTCACCACCTCATCTGTGGAGAGCTATGTGAAAGGTGCAGGTGTCCAAGTTAGGTCATTATCAACAAGAGTCGTGCGTGTGCTCCGAAATACTCTACTTAGGCAGTCAAGAATCCATTGAACCAAGTCCCGTGATCCTCAAAGAATTAAGTCAACTAGACCTGAAGTACCTCAAACCCAGTTCCTATAAGGTTCCTGTTATTAGGTCGATTTTAAGGTCCAATCAAGCTCCAATCTCCGGATCTTACTTAGACTTGTTCAGTTATCAAACTCAATCCGAAAAAATGCGAATGCTATGCAATGCAATGCAGAAAATATTTTTGTGATGCAATTTTCAAGATTTTGAATTTTTTTTATGGATTTTTGAGAAGATGATGCATGCGTTTGCAGATGCATTTTTTTGTATTTTTCAAAAAGATATTTCAAATGTTTTTGGATTTTAGTTTTGCAAATGTTTTTGGGATTTTTGAAAACAAAACGTTTTGGCTGAAAACTTGGTGAAAACTATGTACACGGGAGTGCTTCTTATATATACAAGAAGTGGATTTTAAGAATTTACAAGGGTAAGTGGTCAGTTTTATACATATATATAGTGGATTTTGGTGCGATGTAAATATTCCTCAAACTTATTTTTCACAAGGTTTTTCAAACAACTTTTGAAAACTATAGTCCAAAATAATTTTTACAAACATTTTACAAACACTTACACACATTTGAAAATCATTTTGCAAAAGGCTTTCAAACAGTATATATAGGTTTTTCAAATCATTTTCGCAACCATTTTTCAAACCATTTGCAAATCATTTTTCAAACATTTTATTTCACACAAAGAAAATAAATTTTACAAACCACACAATTTCACACAGGTTGAAAACATGTAACAAAATATTTTCAAAATAGTTTTCAATAGATGTTCACAAAGATTTTCAAACTATTTTTCAAACATTCTGCAAAAAAAACATTTTCACCTGATTTATTAATCAGTAAATACAAAAAGGATTTGAGGAATAACCACATCTTTTTATTAAGAATTTTTAATGAACTTTAAAGAATTTTTAGCCATATTATTAAGAAAATACGAAAGTACGAGTTATGGCTAAAGTATATACGCAGTATATCCGACCCCCCTATACTTAGCTTGAGCTATGTCCTCATAGATCGGAGAGAAAAGCGAAGACATAACTCGTACTAAGTATAGGCAAGTCTAAAGAATGAATGAATTAATGAATGAGAAGTTGACCGTCCCCCTATACTTAGGATCAAATAATCCTAAGTATAGCAGACTGTACACAACGCAGGGAGGGTCAAGGGTGGGAATGAACAGATCGTACTCAGATTGTCTCCCCCTATACTTAGGGTAAGATATCCCTAAGTATAGACAAGAAGAGGAGACAATGGAGAGGATCAAAGAATGGGAATATTCGGGGTGCACACCCCCCTATACTTAGGACAAAGTACGTCCTAAGTATGGAAAACTGTCTACAAGGGCGGCACCTTTTTGATAGATAAAGAAGATAGAGATGGGAAAGAAGAAAAGAAGAAAAAGCATTAACAGATGAAATCATGATATGAACAGATGGATCTGTACAGCGAAAGATGGAACTGATCACCGTGTACGAGATGCAGATGATGTGAGTCAAAGAGTACATCTCATACCAGAAGAATGGGGGCAACGTCAATGGTCGGCGGATCATGATAAAGATATAGTTTCAATCGTTGACCATTGACGCGGAAGGTAGAGGAAGATGACGGTTCGGATATGTCGATGCTGCCATTGTCATATACCTTCCTGACCACATACGGACCTTTCCACTTGCTCTGCAACTTCCCTGGGAATAATTTCAGCCTAGAATCAAACAACCATACTCTCTGATCTGGCTCAAACTGTTTATGGCTGATATGCGAATCATGCCATGTCTTCACTTTCTCTTTGTACTGTAGGCTGTTCGAAAAGGTTGTGTCTCTTAGTTCTTCCAGGGATGCCAATTCTGCTCTTCTCTGGTCTCCTATACTCTCCGGATCTAAAAGTAACTCAGTGACTGCCCAAAAGGATTTGTGCTTGATCTCCACTGGCAAATGGCACGGCTTGCCATAGACGAGACGAAAGGGAGATGTCCCCAATGGATTCTTGAACGAAGTCTGATAGGCCCACAAGACCGAGTCCAGAAGCTGTGACCAATCCTTTCGGTCTGGGCGGACAACTTTCTGCAAGATAGTCTTTATCTCCCGATTCGATACTTCGGCAAGACCATTAGTCTGAGGGTGATAAGGAGTGACAACCCGATGGTCAATGCCGAACTCGTCTGCAAGGGCCCTGACTTTGTCATTGATGAAGTGAGACCCCCCGTCTGAAATCAAGACTCTAGGTACCCCGAACCGTGAAATGATATTTTTCCTCAAGAATTTGCACACGGTTTTCGCATCTGCGGCTCGGGCGGGGATGGCCTCAACCCATCTGCTGACATAATCCACAACGAGCAAAATATGCTCGAATCCCTGACTCTTAGGAAATGGGCCCATGAAATCAATCCCCCATGCATCAAAAACCTCACAAAAGTGAATGGGTTGCATGGGCATCATGTCTCTCTGTCCGCAGGTTCCCATTTTCTGACAGTCAGTACATCTCTTCACGAACTCATCAGAATCCTTGAAGAGAGTAGGCCACCATAGGCCGGATTGAAGCACCTTCTGTGCTGTCCTTTTTCCAGAATGATGTCCTCCTGCCTCAAGCTTGTGGCAATATGTGAGGACGCTTTGCTGCTCTTCTTGAGGAATGCACCTCCTCCAGATACTATCCCCTCCTTCATGATAAAGGACGGGATCCTCCCAATGATAAAACTTGGCCTTAGCTAGGAAGGTCTCAAGTTTCTGTCTGGGCCAACCCTGAGGGACTGTCTTGGCAACAAGATAGTTTACAAAGTCAGCATACCATGGGAGTGAGGTGACAGCCAAGATCGCCTCATCTGGAAATGTTTTCGTGATAGGTGCGCTGGGCTCAGATTCCTCAAGATTCTCCAACCTGGAGAGATGATCCGCCACCACATTCTTGACTCCAGGCTTATCCTTAATCTCAATATCAAATTCCTGGAGTAGAAGGATCCATCTGGTAAGACGTGCTTTGGCATCCTTTTTAGCCATTAAGTACCGGATGGCGGTGTGATCAGTGTAGATGGTCACTCTAGATCCGAGAATCTACGATCGGTACTTATCAAGAGCGAAGACTACGACCAGCATCTCTTTCTCAGTCACAGTGTAATTCCACTGAGCGGCATCCAAAGTCCGGCTGGCGTAGTGAATGGCAAAAGGTAATCCATCCCTCCTCTGTCCGAGCACCGCCCCTACGGCAAAATCAGAAGCATCCGTCATGATCTCGAATGGGAGAGACCAATCGGGTGGCTGAAGGACAGGAGCTGAAACAACCATATTCTTGAGAGTATCAAATGATTCAAGACACTTATCATTGACAATAAACTCGGTGTCTTTCGTCAGTAAGTCAGTGAGCGGTCGGGAAATTCGACTGAAGTCCTGAATGAACCGTCGGTAGAAACCGACATGCCCCAGAAAAGACCGTAACTGACGCAAATTGGACGGCGGATTGAGTTTTCTGATGATATCCACCTTGGCGGGATCGACCTCCATGCCCCTGTTGGAGACGATGTGACCAAGGACCGTCCCTTGAGTCATCATGAAATGACTCTTCTCCCAGGATAATACGAGATTGACCTCGATGCAGCGCTTCAGCACACGGTCTAGGCAGTCAAGACAAGCATCGAACCCATCGCCATAGACCGAGAAGTCATCCATGAATACCTCTAAACAGTCACCCACCATGTCCGAGAAGATGGACAACATGCACCTTTGGAATGTCGCAGGAGCGTTACATAGACCAAAGGGCATCCGTCTGAAAGCATACGTCCCAAACGGACAGGTGAATGTCGTTTTCTCCTGGTCTTCGGGTGCAATGGCCACCTGATTATATCCAGAGTACCCGTCAAGGAAACAATAATGACTCTTCCCAGCTAACCGCTCTATAATCTGATCAATGAAGGGTAGCGGGAAGTGATCCTTCTTGGTGGCCTCGTTCAATCGTTTGTAGTCCACACAGACCCTCCAAGAAGTGGGCACTCTGGTAGCGATCTCCTCTCCAGACTCATTGACAACTGTAGTGATACCCGTTTTCTTGGGTACCACATGTAGCGGACTTACCCATTTGGAGTCGGAGATGGGATAGATAAAATCGGCGCTCCACCACTTGGAAATTTCTTTCATG
The DNA here is from genome assembly GCA_037367405.1 of Ottelia alismoides. Lineage (NCBI taxonomy): Eukaryota > Viridiplantae > Streptophyta > Magnoliopsida > Alismatales > Hydrocharitaceae > Ottelia > Ottelia alismoides. Next base: position 336,687 of record JAZKJV010001997.1, on the reverse strand, counting down.
ACTACGTCTCGAAGATTCGGGTTCAGCCGTCGCTGGAACTCACGCGACGGCTTAGCGTTATCCTCGAGATAAATGTGGTGGGAGCAAAGATTTGGGCTCAACCCTTGGAGATCGGCTATATTCCAACCGATTGCTTTGCGGTTCCTTTCAAGAACCTCCATCAGACGAGATTCTTGTTCTCCAGTCAAATATGCTGAGATGATGACTGGGTGCATTTCCGGCTCACCCGTAAGGAATCTATACTTCATTGACTGCGGAAGAGGTTTCAGTTCTGGACAACTGGGAGGTGGCAGATCTGGCTTCTGATATGTCTGTGTAAATGCTACCAGGTCTGCATGGGAGAACTCTCGCTCTGCATGAATTTCTGACGAAGGGCGGCCTGCTGAATCATCTATAAACTGCACTGGCTCGCACTCTGTCATGGTTGTTGGTTCAGAAGGAATCAGACAAGGCAAATAATCATCAAAGTCATCCCAGTCAATGTCTGAATCCGAGGGATCTGAAGAAGATGAACATGATTGAAATTCCTCAGCACCACTCATCACAACACTGTCAGCCTCAGATATATCCTCATCCAGGGATGTGCTCTCCCGGCTCTCGATTGCCATGAGCTTGAGATATAGTGAATCTGTAGGCAAGGCGAGGGTCGGTGCTACGGGGTCTTTCCAGTTGGATTCATCATCAGACATCTCGAAATCACAAACCTGGTGGATGTCTAGCTCCTCTTCTGTCATCTGCTCGGCTTCGCTGGATTGCTCTGAGCATGCCAACTCTCTGGCTCTGGTCTGGTCGATCGTATCTATTTGTATGCTTTCGCCCTCTACGCGAAAACATACCTTCCCACTGTCATGGTCGGATACCGCCTTGGCAGTGGCTAAGAATGGGCATCCAAGTATGATGGGGGCATCGGTTACCGACTCAGGGATCTCCATGTCCAATACAACAAAGTCCACGGGGAATTTCAGGCCCTGAATGGTAACGACCACGTCCTTCAACAACCCCTTCGGCCTCTTAATCGACCTGTCAGCAAACTGAAGGACTGTTCTGTTTCGAAGAAGAGGGCCAAACTCGAATCGCTTGAGTAAGGCTGCCGGAAGGAGGTTGATCGAAGACCCGCTGTCTAATAGAGTACGATCGAACCGCTGCTCCTGGATCTCGCATCTGACATAGGAAGCTCCTGTATCGGGTCGCTTGGCTGGCAATGTGTTCTGAATGGCGCAGCAAGTGTCATGAGTGAGCATATGGATTTGATCTCTGTGCCTCTTCTTCCTTCGGACAGTAGTTGTTTCTTTCAAGTTCTTTTTGAAGAAGGGGATATGCTCAAATGCTTCTCGTAGAGTCAGCTGAATGTGAAATCTATCAATCATTTGGTTGCCGAACTCTACCTGCTGATTTTTTTTAGGATTTTCTTTTTTATTCCCCTTCGCTCGGCGGAGAGCCTCAGGGAAGGGGATGGTAGTGGCCTCCTCAGATGGAGGACTAGGAATCGGTTCCTGTACCTGTGAAGAAGAAGGATCCACACAACCATCATCATGCAACACATATGGATCCGCAATGTGAACAGAAGCCTTTCCTTTATTCATATTTTTGTGTGTCTTTTTGTTCCCACAGTCCTTGGGTACAAAATGTGGCAACATCACAGATGGTTGCTGATAACCTAAAAATCTCGAAGACCCGGGTGAAGGTAATAAGACAAGGGTCGTTGCGACCCGGATCTCAGAGGATAGGTATATCAAGAAAAATCAGACCACTCGAAACATGTAAAATCAATCAAGCACAAAAGAGAGCGGTCTAGCTATGAGATTAACCTGGTATAGCACCCAGGGTCGAACACAAGGAGCACGGATTGGCTTAAAAAGCCTACGAAGTAGTCGACGAATCAGAGAAAAAGGGAAAATATTTTTTACTGATTTTAATGATTTTTATAATTTTTTTTGGAATTTTTAATATATAGCGAAAATAAGGAAAGCAAAAGCAAGCACACTTCAACAAATTATTTAATGCATCAAGAAGCAAGCAAAAATTCAGACAAAAATATTTTTGTGTGTTTTATATTTTTTATGTTTTTGGTGAATTTTTGGGATTTTTCTGATATTTATTTTAATTTCTAAAAATCAAACAGTAAGAAAACCAAGGGGTACTGTCCAGCCAAGCCTAAAGTCCCTAAATGAAATACCTAAGGACCTTAAAAAGACCTGGAGGTAATTTTCCTGTAAAATAGGAAAAACAAAGAAAATTTGAGTACCAAAATTATTGTTTTTGGATTTTTAATGCATTTATTAGAATTTTTATGGGTTTTTGAGGGTTTTTAAGTTTTTAGGGTTTTCCAGTGATGAAAAATAGCCAAAATTGGCTAGAAAATCAAGCAACACACAATAAACAGAACCTAATTTTTATAGAATTTTGGGGGGTTTTTTATATTTTTTTGTGATTTTTCAAATGAAACAGTGCCAAAAATAGATGTTTTTGAATTTTTAAAAATAGTAAATAAACTCAAAAATGTCCTCCAAAATTCTCAAAAATCCTACAACATGGCAGGAGCCATGTGTCAAATTTTTATCGAATTTGGAGATGAATTGTATTTTATTCAAAAATCACAAGAGGGCACTGTGCACAGGGACCAAAGTGCAAATACCCAAAGTTCTGGGGGTCCAGGTGCAATTAACCCAGCAACGCACGCGCGTGGCGCGTGCCTGGGGCACTCAGGGACCTTTTTGTAAAGAAACTAAGGTCCGGGGACTATTTGGTAACACGTACCAAAAGTCCAGGGACCTCAGCTGCAAATTACCCAAACATAAACGCACATGCGTAATAAAAACGCTCACAGGGGTATAAATGCAATTACTAAAAAGATTTCATTCATTCATAAACTTCCAGAACAATAGGGGTGTATGATGCAAATATCCCAAACATACACGTGACGAAGCACGTGGCTCACACATACAGGGGCATAAATGCAAACAAACTAAAGCATAGGGTCCAATGTGCAAATAACCCAACGTGAATAAAACGCATAAAATATTTACAGGGCTGAAAGTAAAAACATAAACTACGAGGGGGCCTAAGGTAAATTACCCCTTTATTACGTCGACGGCTGGATGAGCGCCACGTAGCTGATCTGACGGTCTCGGATGGCTGGCGCTTCTCTGCGTCCGCACGTGAGCCTGATCGACGGCGCAGAGGAGGACACGTGGGTGATCGAACGGCCTTGGGTGCTGGTGGTTCTCTCCTCTGCTCTAACGGTCCAGATCGCCCCTCTGGATGATCGGGCGGTGGCTGCTCCTTCGTGGATGGACGATCAAGATGAAACCTGGAGCTTGCGGGCGATCGGACGGCGGTGGAGGATACTGGAAGAACACTCAGCCGGCGAGCTTCGCCGGCCTCGTGCGCGTACTGTGGTCCTCCTCAGCTGCCTCTGAAGATTGGAGAAGGTCGGCGATGTCGTCCCGCAGCTGGTGGTGCCCTCCGATGGTCCAGCCGAGCCCTGGAGGGGCTCCGGCGAGGTCGACGGAGGGGAGCTCCTGGCCTGGATGTGGGGAGGCCTCAGATGGCCTCCTCTTGACCTGCAAAGTAGCTCAAGAGCTTCGCTGGTCGAGGGCAAAGTGACTCGACCCGGTTAGGTGGGGTGAAGGTGAGCTGTGGGTCGGGGCGAGCGAGCTCCGGCGAGCAGAGGACGGTGGAGCTCGAACCCCAGCTCCTGTGCGAGCTGGGTTGAACGAAGGGGCGGAGAAGGTGCGTGGAGGAAAGGCGAAGGTGACTGTGCGTTCCGATGATCGAGAAGATACGCGATATGGTTGGAATCAAAGGAACTCGACAGAACTACAATTTCGGGGAAACAAGAAATTAAGCTAAATAGGCGAGCTAGAATGCTACCTGGGTGGAGTGGAAGGCTGTGCTGAAGCTTAGGCAGCTCCTGGTCGTTGCCTCGAAGGTCGCCAAGGCCTGAGGCTCGAGCTCCTGCACGGGGCGGAGCACGGCGGCGCAACGTCGCCGGATCAGTGGTCCGGCCACCTCCTCCTCACTGCTACAAGGGCAATCGCGAGCTGTCACCTCAGGGATCGCTATGGAGGTCACGGGAGTGAGAGTGGAGAGCCAAAGATGGCAAATGAATGCGGCGGAGCTGGGATTTTATATGGGTGCAGGTCCGGGAAGAAGGGCTCGGGTCCGGCTCGATTGAGCACGGATCCCTAGGAACAATGTCGAGCGAGATTCCCGGATACCTGGGGAGTAATTAGGACCCTGGGTTAGGCTAAATGGGGATCGGATCTGGTGGGGCTAAATGGGAGAAGTTGGGTCCGCGAACCAGACCCGTGGGAAGTGGTCCACAGGGGGGAGTTGACCGGGCGGTCAACAATCCCCGTGGACCAATGGGAATCAGCCATGTCAGAAAAGATTTAAAAATTGAATTAAAAATAACAAATGGCCGATTTAATTAAAACTCAAAACATGGAATATTTTTGTTTTAATTTTTTCTATTTTTTGGTGATTTTTAATTAATTTTTGGAAATAAAAATAAGGTATTTACATAGTATAGCTATACATAGGTATATATACAATATAGGGTTTTTAATTTTGATTTTTAATTAGTTATTTTTATACATTTTTATTCCTATTTTATATTTCATTTATTTATAGAATAAAATGAGGAATAAAAGGCTATTTTTATTTTATTTTTATTATTTATATGCATAGAGGAAATAATTAGTTTTGTACAACTATGTACATGGCACATGTACAAGATATTTTTGTATTTTTAATTTTTGTTATTTTTATTTGATTTTTGTTTTAATTCTTTTTATTTATTTTATTTACAATATAACATAGAATATTTACAAAAAGTTTTGAAAATAATTTTATTTATTTATAAGGTTACATAAATATAGAAATATGGTCTATGTACAAGGTGAAGGGGTATTTTTTGAATTTTTGATTTTTAGATTTTTATTTTGTTTTTAATAGCTTCTAAATATATACAAATATTTACAAGAATATTTTTGGTTGAGGAAAATATAATTTTATTTATTTACATAAATATTTACACATGAGCTCCTATCTCTCTCTACTGTGGCTTTTATGCGGTCAGGCCCATGCTGAGCCCTCCCTTGGGTTAGGTTGCTCAATATTTATTCTAAATATTTTCCTCTTTTTCTTTTTGATCTTTATTCTTTTATTTTTGCACAAAAACATGCTAATTATAAGTTTTTACACAATGCATGCTTTTGGTAATTATTTGTATTTACACATATCTACATGTATTTGCAAAGGTTTTTGTAGCTAAAATATAAGAATAAAGAGTGATGAATGGGTATTCATCACCCCCCTATACTTAACTTTGCTAGTCCCTTAGCAAACACTTATTTGAAAAAGAAGTGAAAAAGAAAGAAAAAGAAAAAGAAAAAGAGGATGTACATGGATCAAGGTTGAATTATTAAACTTTCCTTCATTGAATTGAAATATGGAGCTCGATCAGATCTTTGGATTATTAATGTGTCGGAACCTTATTTGGACTTAAGCTTAAAACTCAACAGCCTCTAAGTTCCACCAATCTATGGGCAAGACTCCTCAATAAACCAGATCAGAACAAGTCTACATACACAAACTCTAATGACCATGAGTCTTTCCCTGCAGTGTAAGTGATATTTGGCTCCCCACCTCAGAAGTAACAAAGAAACAACCTCCCTCAACCTGGTAACTCTAATGCCTCGGTCTAGCAACTCTTTCCTCGAGAAGCGGGGTATTCCCTTCTAAGTTCAAGTGCAACCGGCTCAAGAAGAGGGGGAAGAAGTATAGAGTTTTGGAAGCCTAGCCAGTGTAGCTAGGTCTTCCGCTGCAAGCTTCATGAGATGTAACATGGATACCATAAGCTTTGCTTTATTTGACTATGTACACTCCGGTGGGGTTATTAAATTTTCAATCCGACCCACCACTTTTTTGGAGTTCTTTTTGCATTTTTGCATTTTTTTTCTTTCAAGGACTTCTGTACAGCATATCTACATGGTGCAGCATATATACAAGAAATTTTCCTCTTGAGCCAGTAGACTATCCCTCTTTTGAAGCTTTATTGCAACCCACAGCTTCTGTCTTTAGCCTTCATCACCACTAGACCAAGTTGAGGTGCACTTCCTTCACTATAAGAAGAAGAGAGGTTCCGCCTAGAAGTACTACCCTCATATGCTACCCCAAGCCAAAGGAAACTGCCTCCTCACCACCTCATCCGTGGAGAGCCATGTGTAAAGTGCAGGTGCAAGTCAAGCCATTGTCTCTAAGAGTCATGCGTGTGTTGTTAAGTGTTCTACTTAAGCTCATCAAGATGACATATGCTCATAGCCTAGTGGACTCAAAGAATTAAGTCCTTATAGACCTGAAAAGCCTTAACCCTAAGTCCTATAAGGTTCCTCTTAAAGTTAAGTGGATTAAGATCTTATTCAAGCTCCATTTCTCAATTTAATTCCAGGCTTAGTTTAAATGTCAACTCTCATCCAGGAAAAACTATATACATATATGTACACAAGATGCTGTTTACAAATATTTTACAATCATGCAAAATTTTTGAAAAATGTTTTGAAATCATGGATGATGATGATGCATGAAGTGCAAGTTTTGCAAAAAGATATTTACAAACATTTACACAAGATTTTTGCAAACTCTTGATTTTCAAAACATTTTGGAAAAATTTTGTACTATATACATAATTTTGATACAAAAATATTTACACAAACTTTACACAGAAGATTTTTGAAATCATTTTTACAAAAATACTTTGTACACTAGCTATGTATGTGCAAGATAAAAGAAGTTTATGTACATGAAAACTTTTTAATTTTTGTGATTTTTAGCCATTTTATTTATTAACACACTCACACAAAGTACGAGTTATGGCTAAAGTATATATGAAATATATACACACCCCCCCTATACTTAGCTCGAACGATGTCCTCAGAGTGATCAAGAGCGATGAAGAAGACATAACTCGTGCTTAGTAAAAGGGAAGTGAAAAGGAATGGCTAAGTACAGGAACGAATAAATGAATAGAAGGAGAGGAACTCGGTGGTTTCCCCCTATACTTAGGATTAACTAATCCTAAGTATATCAAGCTGTACATGAAGGGAAATCCGAGTGAAGAAGATACAGAGTCTGCCCCCCCTATACTTAGGGTAAAATATCCCTAAGTATAGGCAGCAAAACAAGAGCAGAAAGAATAAAAAGACTACCCGAAGGTCCTACATCCCCCCTATACTTAGGGTAAAGTACACCCTAAGTATAGCATAATCATAAGATGAGGAAAGGGATGTGGGACTAAGGAATAGAATGATATGGACAACTGGATCTATACAGGCGGAGGAACAGTGAAAATCAGGCGTGAGATGCAAAAGATGTGAGTCAAGAGACCACATCTCACGCAAAATGAATAGGGGCGACAATAACGTCCCGCGGCTCATGATCTAGAAATGGCTTGAGCCGCTGGCCGTTCACTCGAAAGGTGCTCTCAGAAGACAACTCGGATATATCAATACTACCATTGTCGTGCACCTTTCTGACGAGAAAAGGTCCCTTCCATTTGCTCTGTAGCTTCCCTGGAAATAATCGTAACCTCGCATCAAACAACCATACTCTCTGTCCAATCTCAAAATGCTTGTGGCTGATATGGGAATCATGCCACTCCTTGACTTTCTCCTTATAATGTAGGCTGCTTGAGAAAGCTGCATCTCTAAGCTCCTCCAGGGCAGCTAACTCTGCCCTTCTCTGGTCTCCCATACCATCTGGATCCATCAAAATATCTGTAACTGCCCAAAGTGACTTGTGCCTCAGCTCAACAGGTAAATGGCACGGCTTGCCATAAACGATGCGAAAGGGAGATGTGCCCAAAGGAGTCTTGAAAGACGTCCTATATGCCCACAAGGCCGAGTCCAAGAGCTGTGACCAATTCTTTCGGTCAGGGCGGACGACTTTCTGCAAAATATTCTTGATCTCCCTATTCGACACCTCAGCTAGACCATTCGTCTGTGGATGGTAAGGTGTGGCAACACGATGATCTATGCTGAACTCGCTAGCAAGGGCCTTTACCTGGTCGTTGATGAAGTGAGACCCCCCATCAGAAATCAGAACTCGTGGGACCCCGAACCGCGTGATGATATGTTTCCTCAAAAATCTGCAAACAGTCCTCGCATCAGCGTCTCGGGCGGGGATAGCCTCCACCCAACGACTCACATAATCAACGGCCAACAGAATGTACTCAAATCCCTGACTCTTAGGGAATGGACCCATGAAATCGATGCCCCATGCGTCAAAGACCTCACAGAAGTGAATGGGCTGCATCGACATCATATCACGTTGTCCACAAGTGCCCATCCTCTGACAGTCAGTACACCTCTTCACGAACTCATCAGAGTCCTTGAAGAGGGTAGGCCACCACAAGCCGGATTGGAGCACTTTCTGTGCCGTTCTCCTCCCAGAATGATGTCCTCCTGCCTCAAACTTGTGGCAGTAAGTGAGGATGCTATGGTGTTCCTCCTGAGGAATACACCGACGCCAGACGCTATCCCCTCCTTCGTGGTAAAGGATGGGATCCTCCCAGTGGTAGGACTTGGCCCTCGCAAGGAAGGTCTCAAGTCTCTGCCTGGGCCAATCTTGTGGGACTTTCCCTGCAACGAGAAAGTTCACAATATCGGCATACCACGGGAGTGAGGCGATAGCAAGGATCGCCTCATCTGGGAAGGTATCTCGAATGGGATCAATCTGTTCAGAATCCTCAGGCTGCTCTAGTCGGGAAAGATGATCCGCCACCACATTCTTGACTCTAGGCTTATCCTTAATCTCAATGTCGAACTCCTGGAGTAGAAGGATCCATCTCGTCAGTCTGGCCTTGGCATCCTTCTTTGCCATGAGGTACCTGATGGCGGTGTGATCTGTAAACAAAGTCACTCTAGATCCAATGATATACGATCTGAACTTATCTAGGGCAAACACTACTGCTAGCATCTCTTTCTCTATGACCGTATAATTCCGCTGGGCGGAATCCAATGTGCGGCTAGCATAGTGTATGGCAAACGGAACTCCATCCCTCCTCTGTCCCAGCACTGCCCCCACGGCAAAATCGGAGGCGTCCGTCATGATCTCGAATGGGAGAGACCAATCAGGCGGCTGGAGAACTGGAGCCTCAATAACATGCTGCTGGAGAGTCGCAAAGGACGAGAGACACTTGTCATCGACAAGGAACTCGGTGTCTTTCGTCAAGAGGTCAGTCAACGGTCGGGCAATCTTGCTGAAATCCTGAATAAATCTCCTATAAAATCCAACGTGCCCCAGGAATGACCGTAGCTGCCTCAAGTTGGACGGCGGTGTGAGTTTCCTAATGACATCAACCTTGGCCGGATCAACCTCCATGCCCCTGCTGGAGATGATGTGGCCAAGCACCGTCCCTTGAGTCACCATGAAGTGACTCTTCTCCCATGACAGAACCAAATGAAACTCGATAATCGCTGGAGTACCCGATCTAGGCAGTCAAGACAAGAATCGAATTCGTCGCCATAGACCGAGAAATCGTCCATGAAGACCTCCAAACACTCCCCTACCATGTCCGAAAAGATCGACAGCATGCACCTCTGAAAAGTCGCAGGGGCATTGCATAGCCCAAATGGCATGCGTCGAAAAGCATATGTGCCGAAGGGACAGGTAAAGGTGGTCTTCTCCTGATCCTCAGGAGCGATGGCCACTTGGTTGTAGCCCGAGTACCCATCCAGGAAGCAATAATGGCTCTTCCCTGCCAGTCTCTCAATGATCTGGTCAATAAAAGGCAGGGGGAAATGGTCCTTCTTGGTGGCTTGGTTGAGTCTCCTGTAGTCAACGCAAACCCTCCAAGAGGTGGGTACTCGTGTAGCGATCTCCTCTCCCGACTCACTGATCACAGTTGTGATGCCCGTCTTCTTGGGCACCACATGCAAGGGGCTGACCCACTTGGAGTCGGAAATGGGATAAATAAAATCTGCACTCCACCATTTTGATATTTCCTTCATCACGACCTCTCTCAGGTTGGGGTTCAGTCGCCGCTGGAACTCACGCGACGGCTTCGCCCCCTCCTCAAGGTAGATATGGTGCGAGCACACTGCTGGACTAATCCCATGGAGATCCGCTACGCTCCATCCGATTGCCTTGCGGTTCTTTTCAAGAACCCCCATCAAACGGGATTCTTGCTCTCCAGTCAACTCGGCGGAGATGATGACTGGGTACATCTCTGGATCGCCCGCAAGGAATCGATACTTCAGCGAAGTAGGGAGCGGCTTTCGCTCTGGAATGCTGGGTGCTGGCAAATCTGGCTGCGGAAGGAACTGAGTGAAAGCTGCTAAGTCTGCCAAATCTGCCTGGGAAAGTGAAAGTGTACTCTCGCAAACTGGATCGGGAGAAGGCTGCTCAACTGCACTGTCTCTGCTCGGCTCTGCATCTACCTCCTCCTCATCTATAGGCTCAGGTGAACTCAGGTCTGGCATCTGATCATAGCAATCGGCCCAATCAGACTCTGAATCCGAGGGATCTGCATCAATCGCGGTGGCATCAGTACCACCAGAAAACAAGGTGGCCTCAGCACCACCATCACTGAACATCGTGTCGCGATCAAGGACCGGCTCTGCTGCCTCCATGGTATCCTAAACCAGGGCTGTGCTCTCCAGACTCTCCTCTGCTATCATCTCGGCATCAGCTGTATCTGAATATGAGAGGATGGTCTGTGCTGCAGGATCTGCCCAAGCTGCCTCATCGTCTGTGATCACAAAATCACAGTCCTGGTGGATGTCTGGCTCTGTGTCTGTCAGCTGCTCTGAATCTGTACTCGCATCTAAGCGGGTTCTCTCTCTAGCTCTGTAGTCCTCGACCGTCTCTATTTGTATACTCTCGCCCTCGACGCGAAAGTACACCTTCCCGCTATCATGATCAGTCACCGCCTTGGCTGTGGCCAAGAACGGACGACCAAGGATGATGGGGGTATCGGCCACTGACTCAGGGATCTCCATGTCCAACACTACGAAGACCACGGGGAATTTCAGGCCCTGAATTGTGACGATAACGTCTCGTAATAACCCCTTCGGCCTCTTGACAGATCGATCAGCGAACTGAAGGACTGTCCTGCTCTGTCGAAGAGTGCCCAACTCGAAGCGGTCGAGAAGGGCTGCCGGAAGAAGGTTGATCGACGATCCGCTATCTAGAAGAGTACGGTCGAACCTCTGCTCACTAATCTAGCATCTGACATACGGGGCCCCTGAATCTGGCCTCTTGGCTGGCAGGCGGTTCTGGATCGCAAAACACGTGGCTTTCGTCAGCACATGGATCTCGGAAGTGTGGTTCCTCCTCCTCCTCCTGACTGTAGTCCTATCTCTCAAAGATCGCTGGAGAAGGGGGATGTGCTGCAAAGCCTCCTGGAGGGTCAGCTGGATGTGGAATCGATCAATCATGCTCTGGCTGAACTCCTCAAGCTCTCTCTTTTTTGGGTTTTCTTTTTTCTTCCCCTTCCCCATCTGAAGGGCTCTAGGGAAGGGGATCACAGGGTCCTTCTCAGATGAAGGACTAGGAAAAGGTCTAGACGGTTCAAGGACCGGATCCACACATACATCATGCACCACAGTGGGACCAGAAGAAAGTAAACCTTTTCCTTTATTCATAACAGAGTTCTGAGATACAGGAATGCGAGGAAAAACAACATCTCTATCTGTACAAACACCGGTGGCCTCAGTACCACCACGGGCTGGCTCTGCTGCTGCTGGTAGACGTCGCGCGGCATCAGTACCGCGGGCTGGCTCGGCTGAACGGGTGGCATCAGTACCACCTCCTCGAACTGGTGAAGCGGCGGCCTCAGTACCGCCGGTGGGATCAGCATCCTTGGTGGCATCAGTACCACCGTCATCATCTGGAGCGGCCTCAGTACCGCTCTCCTCCTCCTCATGTGGCGCCTCTGGAGTGTCCTCATGGTGAAGCTCAGATGAGGCGCCGCCGCCTGCTGGGGTCCTACCGCTCCTAAGTGTGACAAAATCAGCATCAAATAGATCCGAAGATGTATCATCAAATGGGTCACTAGGAGTGGCTAACTCAGTATGTACTACCTGCTTAGATTTCCTCTTAAGGTTGTTCGGATTCGGCTCGATCTGGGCTGGTATGGCGGCCTTCCCTCTCACCAGGTCCCGCATCTCCTGGCGGAACTCGTCCATCTCCCGTCTGAATGTGGCCTGCTGGTCCGTGAGGAGGCGGGCGATGTCATCCAAAGCGGGGCTCTCGTGGGGGCCCGACGGGTAGCCTCTCTGGGGGTGAGGCTGCTGGATCTGCTGCTGAAGGTGCTGGTAAGAGGGATATGAGGACGGGTGCTGCTGCTGAATCGGGTGAGCCTGCTGCTCACGCCTCCATGACTGTCCCTGCTGCTGATAGGGACGAGGACCGTAGGATGATGGCTGGTGTGCTGGGTGCTGCGGCTGCGACTGGTGCTGGTCTCTCTGCTGGGAGTACTGCCCTCCCTGTCCTGACGGCTGCTGCTGGGGCTGGGCACCACCACTCCCCCACCTGAATCCGGGATGGTCTCGTCGGATCCCAGGCTAGGGGCGGTCATACCAAATCCCGTTGACATCCATCAGCGGCTCTGCATCGAAGGGGTCTGGTGGCAGTACTGCCAGAGGTTGATCCGGCTGGTAGACCACCATCTGCATGTCTGGAGATGGTGGGGACTGGTAGGTAGGCTGCGGCTGCTGGTACGGCTCCGCCTGTACAAGGTGAACCTGTCTAGGCTGCTGCGAAGAGCTGGAGCGCTGGGACGAGCTGCTGCTACCGCCGGTATCGCCTCGCGACAGAAGACGGGGCTGTGAAGCCGTCTGTGTCTCCTGGAGACACATGAGCTGGGTCTTCATGTCGCTCAGAACCTGTGCCATCTGTTCCATCTGAGTGATGCTCTGGCACTGCTTCTTCTCTATCAGCTCCATGCGGTCCAACTTCTCGCTGATGATACCCATGTCCGCAGCGGATGACTCGGCCTGTGCTGCTGCAACTGCGGACAAACTGGATGGACCTGCATCTACCCGTGCTATCCGCTGGTACTGCACGGGTCCTGGCTGCTGAGGCTGGGGTCTCTGAGTATACAATCTGGTCTGAGACATCACCATGTAGTTCTCGGACATCTCCTCGTAGATGGCCCAGACCTGATCATGATCCTTGGCAAAGTAGGACCCGCCGCAAGAAGCGTTCACCAGACCCTGAAGCTCTGGCGTCAACCCGCTGAAAAAGCTCTGAACCAGGTTAGGCTTGGATATGTCGTGGTGCAGGCATCTGTCTAGGAGCTCTCGAAACCTCTCCCAAGCCTCGTGGAACTGCTCGTTGGGGAACATGGAGAAGTTGCTGATCAGGGCCCTCGCTGCATTCGTCCGCCCGAGTGGATAGTACTTTTTCAAGTACTCGGTGCGGAGCTGCTCCCAGGTGTAGACAAACTTCCCTAGATGCTTCAGCCAGGTGGCTGCTCTATCTACCAGTGAAAAAGGGAAGGCTATCATCCGGATCGTATCCTGGTCCACGTGGCGATCGTGGACAGTGCTGCAGATCATCAGAAACTCCTGCAGGTGGAGATGGGGCTCCTCAGTAGCAAGTCCGTGGAAACGGGGCAGTAACTGTAAGGTGTTCGGGGGGAACTTGAAGTCCCCCACGATCGCTGGCACTACCACCCAGTGATGCATCAGAGTAGATACGGGGTTGTGTAACTCCCGCATCGGTCGTGGTGCTCCTCCTGCCGCGGCGGCTGCCGCTGCGGTGGCTGCGGCTGCTGCTGCTGCTGCGGCTGCGGCCTCTGCATCAGGCATCTCCTCAGGCTCGCTCGGTATCTCCTCAGGCTCTCTCTGCTGGCCTCGCTCTGCTCTGAGCCTCTCCAACTCTCGCCTCATCTCTATCATGAATGCCCCCTGATCACGTAGCTGCTGCTGTACTGTCTCGAGTGATGCGATCAGGGTGGAGTTGATCGCCCCCTGGTCTAGAACAAAATGCTGGTCTCCTCGTGGACCTCCAGGGTGATCCTCTGAACTGCCGGCCATAGCGACGTCTGCAAAATCAAATGAGCCCAACTCAGGTGCTGTCAAATCTGCTAATCTCTCCTCGGGCTCATGTCTCTCAGTGCCGAAAGAAAGGGGGTCGAGGGGGAACAGGGCGGAATTGTACTCGGGCTCGGAGAGCTGGTCTCGGCTCTCGCGGGCCAACCTAGATGATCGGGTAGACGTGCCCGAAAGCGGTGCAGCCAGAGGCTGCCTAAGAGACCGTCTACCCATCATCTTGATCTGGCGAGTAGTGCGGATGAGATCTGGAATCAACTATGATAAAAAACAAACCCCCGGTTCACCAACGCAACGCAAGCTGAAGACCGTGAAAGTTCGGTCAAATTATCTTGTCTATTTTATTTTGGTGAACACACAAAATATCAGAGCGCTTACGTGACCTGTTAGGATATCCGATGCTATCCCAACCGACTGGCCCGCACGGAAAAGTCGGTAATCAGTCGGGACTAGCACCGGGAGGCTCTACCTAGGGTGCGGGTCACTCTCTCGCGCATCCAAACAATACAATGAGGGGGTTGCTCTCCCCAAGACAAAGTTTTTAGGGTGAGCGGTTTTTAAGATCAAGTATGATTAGCAGTCCCGATTTTATTGTTTTTCTTTTTAATATTTTTCAAAGCAAACAAAAGGCCTAACGAATTTTTCGGTTCTCCTGATTATTTAGTCCAAAAACAGGGGGGAGAAGACGAAAAAGCTGATGCGTGAGAAATCAATGATGCATGCTGAGATAGAAATGCGTACCTTGTCTCCAGCACTCTACATGCAAGTGATCCGCGCAGAATTTAAAGACAGGAAATAAACTACCTAAATGATGCAAGCGGGAAAAACCGAGTCCTAGATGAGCAATTTCTAGCGCAGAACCGTCTAACTCAGTCACTCGCCCTCGATCCAAAGAGTCCGGTCTAGACCCACCCCTCCTCTTCTCGACAGGTCGAGTTCAGGAGTAGCGCTTGACGGGACAGGCTCGCGGCGCGTAGGCTCTCAGGAAAGCGACTAAGTTATTTTTATTATTTATTATTAGTAGGTCCAATTACGTTCTATGGGAACAGATAAGCAATTAGGTGTGTGGATCCTACTAATTACGTCACAAGCACCAGAAATTCCTAAGTCTAGGGGCTCGAGCAAAAACCGCGTAAACACCGGAAAGGCAGTAAGAAAGAAAAAGAAAGCCGCGAGAAAACCGCGAAAAACCGCTAAGGTCCTAAAGGGTCCCCCGAGCACACCGGTGCTCGGCGAAACAGACCCGCTACGGTAGAAGTGTCCAAGCAGTCCAAGAGTTCAAGTCCCTGTATTATTACAATAATAATAAATGAAATAAAGTCATGAGCTATCCTCACCCACTCAACTCTCTCTCTCGCTCTCTCCTGCGGCTCGATAAAGAAACGAGCCGCCTCCGCCTCGCTCGGGTGCACCGGCGCTCCTAGGAATGCCGCCCTTGCTCCTCGGGCCCTCGCAAGAAACAGAGAGAAAAGTGGTCAGTCCAAAAATTATTGTCAGAAATATGAGAAAAATATATATACAAAAATTCTATACAAAAAGCCGCGAAGATCAAAAAACCGCGGAAAAATCTAAAAGTGACTACTAAGCCGTGCTCCCCGGCAACGGCGCCATTCTGATAACCTAAAAATCTCGAAGACCCGGGTGAAGGTAATAAGACAAGGGTCGTTGCGACCCGGATCTCAGAGGATAGGTATATCAAGAAAAATCAGACCACTCGAAACATGTAAAATCAATCAAGCACAAAAGAGAGCGGTCTAGCTATGAGATTAACCTGGTATAGCACCCAGGGTCGAACACAAGGAGCACGGATTGGCTTAAAAAGCCTACGAAGTAGTCGACGAATCAGAGAAAAAGGGAAAATATTTTTTACTGATTTTAATGATTTTTATAATTTTTTTTGGAATTTTTAATATATAGCGAAAATAAGGAAAGCAAAAGCAAGCACACTTCAACAAATTATTTAATGCATCAAGAAGCAAGCAAAAATTCAGACAAAAATATTTTTGTGTGTTTTATATTTTTTATGTTTTTGGTGAATTTTTGGGATTTTTCTGATATTTATTTTAATTTCTAAAAATCAAACAGTAAGAAAACCAAGGGGTACTGTCCAGCCAAGCCTAAAGTCCCTAAATGAAATACCTAAGGACCTTAAAAAGACCTGGAGGTAATTTTCCTGTAAAATAGGAAAAACAAAGAAAATTTGAGTACCAAAATTATTGTTTTTGGATTTTTAATGCATTTATTAGAATTTTTATGGGTTTTTGAGGGTTTTTAAGTTTTTAGGGTTTTCCAGTGATGAAAAATAGCCAAAATTGGCTAGAAAATCAAGCAACACACAATAAACAGAACCTAATTTTTATAGAATTTTGGGGGGTTTTTTATATTTTTTTGTGATTTTTCAAATGAAACAGTGCCAAAAATAGATGTTTTTGAATTTTTAAAAATAGTAAATAAACTCAAAAATGTCCTCCAAAATTCTCAAAAATCCTACAACATGGCAGGAGCCATGTGTCAAATTTTTATCGAATTTGGAGATGAATTGTATTTTATTCAAAAATCACAAGAGGGCACTGTGCACAGGGACCAAAGTGCAAATACCCAAAGTTCTGGGGGTCCAGGTGCAATTAACCCAGCAACGCACGCGCGTGGCGCGTGCCTGGGGCACTCAGGGACCTTTTTGTAAAGAAACTAAGGTCCGGGGACTATTTGGTAACACGTACCAAAAGTCCAGGGACCTCAGCTGCAAATTACCCAAACATAAACGCACATGCGTAATAAAAACGCTCACAGGGGTATAAATGCAATTACTAAAAAGATTTCATTCATTCATAAACTTCCAGAACAATAGGGGTGTATGATGCAAATATCCCAAACATACACGTGACGAAGCACGTGGCTCACACATACAGGGGCATAAATGCAAACAAACTAAAGCATAGGGTCCAATGTGCAAATAACCCAACGTGAATAAAACGCATAAAATATTTACAGGGCTGAAAGTAAAAACATAAACTACGAGGGGGCCTAAGGTAAATTACCCCTTTATTACGTCGACGGCTGGATGAGCGCCACGTAGCTGATCTGACGGTCTCGGATGGCTGGCGCTTCTCTGCGTCCGCACGTGAGCCTGATCGACGGCGCAGAGGAGGACACGTGGGTGATCGAACGGCCTTGGGTGCTGGTGGTTCTCTCCTCTGCTCTAACGGTCCAGATCGCCCCTCTGGATGATCGGGCGGTGGCTGCTCCTTCGTGGATGGACGATCAAGATGAAACCTGGAGCTTGCGGGCGATCGGACGGCGGTGGAGGATACTGGAAGAACACTCAGCCGGCGAGCTTCGCCGGCCTCGTGCGCGTACTGTGGTCCTCCTCAGCTGCCTCTGAAGATTGGAGAAGGTCGGCGATGTCGTCCCGCAGCTGGTGGTGCCCTCCGATGGTCCAGCCGAGCCCTGGAGGGGCTCCGGCGAGGTCGACGGAGGGGAGCTCCTGGCCTGGATGTGGGGAGGCCTCAGATGGCCTCCTCTTGACCTGCAAAGTAGCTCAAGAGCTTCGCTGGTCGAGGGCAAAGTGACTCGACCCGGTTAGGTGGGGTGAAGGTGAGCTGTGGGTCGGGGCGAGCGAGCTCCGGCGAGCAGAGGACGGTGGAGCTCGAACCCCAGCTCCTGTGCGAGCTGGGTTGAACGAAGGGGCGGAGAAGGTGCGTGGAGGAAAGGCGAAGGTGACTGTGCGTTCCGATGATCGAGAAGATACGCGATATGGTTGGAATCAAAGGAACTCGACAGAACTACAATTTCGGGGAAACAAGAAATTAAGCTAAATAGGCGAGCTAGAATGCTACCTGGGTGGAGTGGAAGGCTGTGCTGAAGCTTAGGCAGCTCCTGGTCGTTGCCTCGAAGGTCGCCAAGGCCTGAGGCTCGAGCTCCTGCACGGGGCGGAGCACGGCGGCGCAACGTCGCCGGATCAGTGGTCCGGCCACCTCCTCCTCACTGCTACAAGGGCAATCGCGAGCTGTCACCTCAGGGATCGCTATGGAGGTCACGGGAGTGAGAGTGGAGAGCCAAAGATGGCAAATGAATGCGGCGGAGCTGGGATTTTATATGGGTGCAGGTCCGGGAAGAAGGGCTCGGGTCCGGCTCGATTGAGCACGGATCCCTAGGAACAATGTCGAGCGAGATTCCCGGATACCTGGGGAGTAATTAGGACCCTGGGTTAGGCTAAATGGGGATCGGATCTGGTGGGGCTAAATGGGAGAAGTTGGGTCCGCGAACCAGACCCGTGGGAAGTGGTCCACAGGGGGGAGTTGACCGGGCGGTCAACAATCCCCGTGGACCAATGGGAATCAGCCATGTCAGAAAAGATTTAAAAATTGAATTAAAAATAACAAATGGCCGATTTAATTAAAACTCAAAACATGGAATATTTTTGTTTTAATTTTTTCTATTTTTTGGTGATTTTTAATTAATTTTTGGAAATAAAAATAAGGTATTTACATAGTATAGCTATACATAGGTATATATACAATATAGGGTTTTTAATTTTGATTTTTAATTAGTTATTTTTATACATTTTTATTCCTATTTTATATTTCATTTATTTATAGAATAAAATGAGGAATAAAAGGCTATTTTTATTTTATTTTTATTATTTATATGCATAGAGGAAATAATTAGTTTTGTACAACTATGTACATGGCACATGTACAAGATATTTTTGTATTTTTAATTTTTGTTATTTTTATTTGATTTTTGTTTTAATTCTTTTTATTTATTTTATTTACAATATAACATAGAATATTTACAAAAAGTTTTGAAAATAATTTTATTTATTTATAAGGTTACATAAATATAGAAATATGGTCTATGTACAAGGTGAAGGGGTATTTTTTGAATTTTTGATTTTTAGATTTTTATTTTGTTTTTAATAGCTTCTAAATATATACAAATATTTACAAGAATATTTTTGGTTGAGGAAAATATAATTTTATTTATTTACATAAATATTTACACATGAGCTCCTATCTCTCTCTACTGTGGCTTTTATGCGGTCAGGCCCATGCTGAGCCCTCCCTTGGGTTAGGTTGCTCAATATTTATTCTAAATATTTTCCTCTTTTTCTTTTTGATCTTTATTCTTTTATTTTTGCACAAAAACATGCTAATTATAAGTTTTTACACAATGCATGCTTTTGGTAATTATTTGTATTTACACATATCTACATGTATTTGCAAAGGTTTTTGTAGCTAAAATATAAGAATAAAGAGTGATGAATGGGTATTCATCACCCCCCTATACTTAACTTTGCTAGTCCCTTAGCAAACACTTATTTGAAAAAGAAGTGAAAAAGAAAGAAAAAGAAAAAGAAAAAGAGGATGTACATGGATCAAGGTTGAATTATTAAACTTTCCTTCATTGAATTGAAATATGGAGCTCGATCAGATCTTTGGATTATTAATGTGTCGGAACCTTATTTGGACTTAAGCTTAAAACTCAACAGCCTCTAAGTTCCACCAATCTATGGGCAAGACTCCTCAATAAACCAGATCAGAACAAGTCTACATACACAAACTCTAATGACCATGAGTCTTTCCCTGCAGTGTAAGTGATATTTGGCTCCCCACCTCAGAAGTAACAAAGAAACAACCTCCCTCAACCTGGTAACTCTAATGCCTCGGTCTAGCAACTCTTTCCTCGAGAAGCGGGGTATTCCCTTCTAAGTTCAAGTGCAACCGGCTCAAGAAGAGGGGGAAGAAGTATAGAGTTTTGGAAGCCTAGCCAGTGTAGCTAGGTCTTCCGCTGCAAGCTTCATGAGATGTAACATGGATACCATAAGCTTTGCTTTATTTGACTATGTACACTCCGGTGGGGTTATTAAATTTTCAATCCGACCCACCACTTTTTTGGAGTTCTTTTTGCATTTTTGCATTTTTTTTCTTTCAAGGACTTCTGTACAGCATATCTACATGGTGCAGCATATATACAAGAAATTTTCCTCTTGAGCCAGTAGACTATCCCTCTTTTGAAGCTTTATTGCAACCCACAGCTTCTGTCTTTAGCCTTCATCACCACTAGACCAAGTTGAGGTGCACTTCCTTCACTATAAGAAGAAGAGAGGTTCCGCCTAGAAGTACTACCCTCATATGCTACCCCAAGCCAAAGGAAACTGCCTCCTCACCACCTCATCCGTGGAGAGCCATGTGTAAAGTGCAGGTGCAAGTCAAGCCATTGTCTCTAAGAGTCATGCGTGTGTTGTTAAGTGTTCTACTTAAGCTCATCAAGATGACATATGCTCATAGCCTAGTGGACTCAAAGAATTAAGTCCTTATAGACCTGAAAAGCCTTAACCCTAAGTCCTATAAGGTTCCTCTTAAAGTTAAGTGGATTAAGATCTTATTCAAGCTCCATTTCTCAATTTAATTCCAGGCTTAGTTTAAATGTCAACTCTCATCCAGGAAAAACTATATACATATATGTACACAAGATGCTGTTTACAAATATTTTACAATCATGCAAAATTTTTGAAAAATGTTTTGAAATCATGGATGATGATGATGCATGAAGTGCAAGTTTTGCAAAAAGATATTTACAAACATTTACACAAGATTTTTGCAAACTCTTGATTTTCAAAACATTTTGGAAAAATTTTGTACTATATACATAATTTTGATACAAAAATATTTACACAAACTTTACACAGAAGATTTTTGAAATCATTTTTACAAAAATACTTTGTACACTAGCTATGTATGTGCAAGATAAAAGAAGTTTATGTACATGAAAACTTTTTAATTTTTGTGATTTTTAGCCATTTTATTTATTAACACACTCACACAAAGTACGAGTTATGGCTAAAGTATATATGAAATATATACACACCCCCCCTATACTTAGCTCGAACGATGTCCTCAGAGTGATCAAGAGCGATGAAGAAGACATAACTCGTGCTTAGTAAAAGGGAAGTGAAAAGGAATGGCTAAGTACAGGAACGAATAAATGAATAGAAGGAGAGGAACTCGGTGGTTTCCCCCTATACTTAGGATTAACTAATCCTAAGTATATCAAGCTGTACATGAAGGGAAATCCGAGTGAAGAAGATACAGAGTCTGCCCCCCCTATACTTAGGGTAAAATATCCCTAAGTATAGGCAGCAAAACAAGAGCAGAAAGAATAAAAAGACTACCCGAAGGTCCTACATCCCCCCTATACTTAGGGTAAAGTACACCCTAAGTATAGCATAATCATAAGATGAGGAAAGGGATGTGGGACTAAGGAATAGAATGATATGGACAACTGGATCTATACAGGCGGAGGAACAGTGAAAATCAGGCGTGAGATGCAAAAGATGTGAGTCAAGAGACCACATCTCACGCAAAATGAATAGGGGCGACAATAACGTCCCGCGGCTCATGATCTAGAAATGGCTTGAGCCGCTGGCCGTTCACTCGAAAGGTGCTCTCAGAAGACAACTCGGATATATCAATACTACCATTGTCGTGCACCTTTCTGACGAGAAAAGGTCCCTTCCATTTGCTCTGTAGCTTCCCTGGAAATAATCGTAACCTCGCATCAAACAACCATACTCTCTGTCCAATCTCAAAATGCTTGTGGCTGATATGGGAATCATGCCACTCCTTGACTTTCTCCTTATAATGTAGGCTGCTTGAGAAAGCTGCATCTCTAAGCTCCTCCAGGGCAGCTAACTCTGCCCTTCTCTGGTCTCCCATACCATCTGGATCCATCAAAATATCTGTAACTGCCCAAAGTGACTTGTGCCTCAGCTCAACAGGTAAATGGCACGGCTTGCCATAAACGATGCGAAAGGGAGATGTGCCCAAAGGAGTCTTGAAAGACGTCCTATATGCCCACAAGGCCGAGTCCAAGAGCTGTGACCAATTCTTTCGGTCAGGGCGGACGACTTTCTGCAAAATATTCTTGATCTCCCTATTCGACACCTCAGCTAGACCATTCGTCTGTGGATGGTAAGGTGTGGCAACACGATGATCTATGCTGAACTCGCTAGCAAGGGCCTTTACCTGGTCGTTGATGAAGTGAGACCCCCCATCAGAAATCAGAACTCGTGGGACCCCGAACCGCGTGATGATATGTTTCCTCAAAAATCTGCAAACAGTCCTCGCATCAGCGTCTCGGGCGGGGATAGCCTCCACCCAACGACTCACATAATCAACGGCCAACAGAATGTACTCAAATCCCTGACTCTTAGGGAATGGACCCATGAAATCGATGCCCCATGCGTCAAAGACCTCACAGAAGTGAATGGGCTGCATCGACATCATATCACGTTGTCCACAAGTGCCCATCCTCTGACAGTCAGTACACCTCTTCACGAACTCATCAGAGTCCTTGAAGAGGGTAGGCCACCACAAGCCGGATTGGAGCACTTTCTGTGCCGTTCTCCTCCCAGAATGATGTCCTCCTGCCTCAAACTTGTGGCAGTAAGTGAGGATGCTATGGTGTTCCTCCTGAGGAATACACCGACGCCAGACGCTATCCCCTCCTTCGTGGTAAAGGATGGGATCCTCCCAGTGGTAGGACTTGGCCCTCGCAAGGAAGGTCTCAAGTCTCTGCCTGGGCCAATCTTGTGGGACTTTCCCTGCAACGAGAAAGTTCACAATATCGGCATACCACGGGAGTGAGGCGATAGCAAGGATCGCCTCATCTGGGAAGGTATCTCGAATGGGATCAATCTGTTCAGAATCCTCAGGCTGCTCTAGTCGGGAAAGATGATCCGCCACCACATTCTTGACTCTAGGCTTATCCTTAATCTCAATGTCGAACTCCTGGAGTAGAAGGATCCATCTCGTCAGTCTGGCCTTGGCATCCTTCTTTGCCATGAGGTACCTGATGGCGGTGTGATCTGTAAACAAAGTCACTCTAGATCCAATGATATACGATCTGAACTTATCTAGGGCAAACACTACTGCTAGCATCTCTTTCTCTGTGACCGTATAATTCCGCTGGGCGGAATCCAATGTGCGGCTAGCATAGTGTATGGCAAACGGAACTCCATCCCTCCTCTGTCCCAGCACTGCCCCCACGGCAAAATCGGAGGCGTCCGTCATGATCTCGAATGGGAGAGACCAATCAGGCGGCTGGAGAACTGGAGCCTCAATAACATGCTGCTGGAGAGTCGCAAAGGACGAGAGACACTTGTCATCGACAAGGAACTCGGTGTCTTTCGTCAAGAGGTCAGTCAACGGTCGGGCAATCTTGCTGAAATCCTGAATAAATCTCCTATAAAATCCAACGTGCCCCAGGAATGACCGTAGCTGCCTCAAGTTGGACGGCGGTGTGAGTTTCCTAATGACATCAACCTTGGCCGGATCAACCTCCATGCCCCTGCTGGAGATGATGTGGCCAAGCACCGTCCCTTGAGTCACCATGAAGTGACTCTTCTCCCATGACAGAACCAAATGAAACTCGATAATCGCTGGAGTACCCGATCTAGGCAGTCAAGACAAGAATCGAATTCGTCGCCATAGACCGAGAAATCGTCCATGAAGACCTCCAAACACTCCCCTACCATGTCCGAAAAGATCGACAGCATGCACCTCTGAAAAGTCGCAGGGGCATTGCATAGCCCAAATGGCATGCGTCGAAAAGCATATGTGCCGAAGGGACAGGTAAAGGTGGTCTTCTCCTGATCCTCAGGAGCGATGGCCACTTGGTTGTAGCCCGAGTACCCATCCAGGAAGCAATAATGGCTCTTCCCTGCCAGTCTCTCAATGATCTGGTCAATAAAAGGCAGGGGGAAATGGTCCTTCTTGGTGGCTTGGTTGAGTCTCCTGTAGTCAACGCAAACCCTCCAAGAGGTGGGTACTCGTGTAGCGATCTCCTCTCCCGACTCACTGATCACAGTTGTGATGCCCGTCTTCTTGGGCACCACATGCAAGGGGCTGACCCACTTGGAGTCGGAAATGGGATAAATAAAATCTGCACTCCACCATTTTGATATTTCCTTCATCACGACCTCTCTCAGGTTGGGGTTCAGTCGCCGCTGGAACTCACGCGACGGCTTCGCCCCCTCCTCAAGGTAGATATGGTGCGAGCACACTGCTGGACTAATCCCATGGAGATCCGCTACGCTCCATCCGATTGCCTTGCGGTTCTTTTCAAGAACCCCCATCAAACGGGATTCTTGCTCTCCAGTCAACTCGGCGGAGATGATGACTGGGTACATCTCTGGATCGCCCGCAAGGAATCGATACTTCAGCGAAGTAGGGAGCGGCTTTCGCTCTGGAATGCTGGGTGCTGGCAAATCTGGCTGCGGAAGGAACTGAGTGAAAGCTGCTAAGTCTGCCAAATCTGCCTGGGAAAGTGAAAGTGTACTCTCGCAAACTGGATCGGGAGAAGGCTGCTCAACTGCACTGTCTCTGCTCGGCTCTGCATCTACCTCCTCCTCATCTATAGGCTCAGGTGAACTCAGGTCTGGCATCTGATCATAGCAATCGGCCCAATCAGACTCTGAATCCGAGGGATCTGCATCAATCGCGGTGGCATCAGTACCACCAGAAAACAAGGTGGCCTCAGCACCACCATCACTGAACATCGTGTCGCGATCAAGGACCGGCTCTGCTGCCTCCATGGTATCCTAAACCAGGGCTGTGCTCTCCAGACTCTCCTCTGCTATCATCTCGGCATCAGCTGTATCTGAATATGAGAGGATGGTCTGTGCTGCAGGATCTGCCCAAGCTGCCTCATCGTCTGTGATCACAAAATCACAGTCCTGGTGGATGTCTGGCTCTGTGTCTGTCAGCTGCTCTGAATCTGTACTCGCATCTAAGCGGGTTCTCTCTCTAGCTCTGTAGTCCTCGACCGTCTCTATTTGTATACTCTCGCCCTCGACGCGAAAGTACACCTTCCCGCTATCATGATCAGTCACCGCCTTGGCTGTGGCCAAGAACGGACGACCAAGGATGATGGGGGTATCGGCCACTGACTCAGGGATCTCCATGTCCAACACTACGAAGACCACGGGGAATTTCAGGCCCTGAATTGTGACGATAACGTCTCGTAATAACCCCTTCGGCCTCTTGACAGATCGATCAGCGAACTGAAGGACTGTCCTGCTCTGTCGAAGAGTGCCCAACTCGAAGCGGTCGAGAAGGGCTGCCGGAAGAAGGTTGATCGACGATCCGCTATCTAGAAGAGTACGGTCGAACCTCTGCTCACTAATCTAGCATCTGACATACGGGGCCCCTGAATCTGGCCTCTTGGCTGGCAGGCGGTTCTGGATCGCAAAACACGTGGCTTTCGTCAGCACATGGATCTCGGAAGTGTGGTTCCTCCTCCTCCTCCTGACTGTAGTCCTATCTCTCAAAGATCGCTGGAGAAGGGGGATGTGCTGCAAAGCCTCCTGGAGGGTCAGCTGGATGTGGAATCGATCAATCATGCTCTGGCTGAACTCCTCAAGCTCTCTCTTTTTTGGGTTTTCTTTTTTCTTCCCCTTCCCCATCTGAAGGGCTCTAGGGAAGGGGATCACAGGGTCCTTCTCAGATGAAGGACTAGGAAAAGGTCTAGACGGTTCAAGGACCGGATCCACACATACATCATGCACCACAGTGGGACCAGAAGAAAGTAAACCTTTTCCTTTATTCATAACAGAGTTCTGAGATACAGGAATGCGAGGAAAAACAACATCTCTATCTGTACAAACACCGGTGGCCTCAGTACCACCACGGGCTGGCTCTGCTGCTGCTGGTAGACGTCGCGCGGCATCAGTACCGCGGGCTGGCTCGGCTGAACGGGTGGCATCAGTACCACCTCCTCGAACTGGTGAAGCGGCGGCCTCAGTACCGCCGGTGGGATCAGCATCCTTGGTGGCATCAGTACCACCGTCATCATCTGGAGCGGCCTCAGTACCGCTCTCCTCCTCCTCATGTGGCGCCTCTGGAGTGTCCTCATGGTGAAGCTCAGATGAGGCGCCGCCGCCTGCTGGGGTCCTACCGCTCCTAAGTGTGACAAAATCAGCATCAAATAGATCCGAAGATGTATCATCAAATGGGTCACTAGGAGTGGCTAACTCAGTATGTACTACCTGCTTAGATTTCCTCTTAAGGTTGTTCGGATTCGGCTCGATCTGGGCTGGTATGGCGGCCTTCCCTCTCACCAGGTCCCGCATCTCCTGGCGGAACTCGTCCATCTCCCGTCTGAATGTGGCCTGCTGGTCCGTGAGGAGGCGGGCGATGTCATCCAAAGCGGGGCTCTCGTGGGGGCCCGACGGGTAGCCTCTCTGGGGGTGAGGCTGCTGGATCTGCTGCTGAAGGTGCTGGTAAGAGGGATATGAGGACGGGTGCTGCTGCTGAATCGGGTGAGCCTGCTGCTCACGCCTCCATGACTGTCCCTGCTGCTGATAGGGACGAGGACCGTAGGATGATGGCTGGTGTGCTGGGTGCTGCGGCTGCGACTGGTGCTGGTCTCTCTGCTGGGAGTACTGCCCTCCCTGTCCTGACGGCTGCTGCTGGGGCTGGGCACCACCACTCCCCCACCTGAATCCGGGATGGTCTCGTCGGATCCCAGGCTAGGGGCGGTCATACCAAATCCCGTTGACATCCATCAACGGCTCTGCATCGAAGGGGTCTGGTGGCAGTACTGCCAGAGGTTGATCCGGCTGGTAAACCACCATCTGCATGTCTGGAGATGGTGGGGACTGGTAGGTAGGCTGCGGCTGCTGGTACGGCTCCGCCTGTACAAGGTGAACCTGTCTAGGCTGCTGCGAAGAGCTGGAGCGCTGGGACGAGCTGCTGCTACCGCCGGTATCGCCTCGCGACAGAAGACGGGGCTGTGAAGCCGTCTGTGTCTCCTGGAGACACATGAGCTGGGTCTTCATGTCGCTCAGAACCTGTGCCATCTGTTCCATCTGAGTGATGCTCTGGCACTGCTTCTTCTCTATCAGCTCCATGCGGTCCAACTTCTCGCTGATGATACCCATGTCCGCAGCGGATGACTCGGCCTGTGCTGCTGCAACTGCGGACAAACTGGATGGACCTGCATCTACCCGTGCTATCCGCTGGTACTGCACGGGTCCTGGCTGCTGAGGCTGGGGTCTCTGAGTATACAATCTGGTCTGAGACATCACCATGTAGTTCTCGGACATCTCCTCGTAGATGGCCCAGACCTGATCATGATCCTTGGCAAAGTAGGACCCGCCGCAAGAAGCGTTCACCAGACCCTGAAGCTCTGGCGTCAACCCGCTGAAAAAGCTCTGAACCAGGTTAGGCTTGGATATGTCGTGGTGCAGGCATCTGTCTAGGAGCTCTCGAAACCTCTCCCAAGCCTCGTGGAACTGCTCGTTGGGGAACATGGAGAAGTTGCTGATCAGGGCCCTCGCTGCATTCGTCCGCCCGAGTGGATAGTACTTTTTCAAGTACTCGGTGCGGAGCTGCTCCCAGGTGTAGACAAACTTCCCTAGATGCTTCAGCCAGGTGGCTGCTCTATCTACCAGTGAAAAAGGGAAGGCTATCATCCGGATCGTATCCTGGTCCACGTGGCGATCGTGGACAGTGCTGCAGATCATCAGAAACTCCTGCAGGTGGAGATGGGGCTCCTCAGTAGCAAGTCCGTGGAAACGGGGCAGTAACTGTAAGGTGTTCGGGGGGAACTTGAAGTCCCCCACGATCGCTGGCACTACCACCCAGTGATGCATCAGAGTAGATACGGGGTTGTGTAACTCCCGCATCGGTCGTGGTGCTCCTCCTGCCGCGGCGGCTGCCGCTGCGGTGGCTGCGGCTGCTGCTGCTGCTGCGGCTGCGGCCTCTGCATCAGGCATCTCCTCAGGCTCGCTCGGTATCTCCTCAGGCTCTCTCTGCTGGCCTCGCTCTGCTCTGAGCCTCTCCAACTCTCACCTCATCTCTATCATGAATGCCCCCTGATCACGTAGCTGCTGCTGTACTGTCTCGAGTGATGCGATCAGGGTGGAGTTGATCGCCCCCTGGTCTAGAACAAAATGCTGGTCTCCTCGTGGACCTCCGGGGTGATCCTCTGAACTGCCGGCCATAGCGACGTCTGCAAAATCAAATGAGCCCAACTCAGGTGCTGTCAAATCTGCTAATCTCTCCTCGGGCTCATGTCTCTCAGTGCCGAAAGAAAGGGGGTCGAGGGGGAACAGGGCGGAATTGTACTCGGGCTCGGAGAGCTGGTCTCGGCTCTCGCGGGCCAACCTAGATGATCGGGTAGACGTGCCCGAAAGCGGTGCAGCCAGAGGCTGCCTAAGAGACCGTCTACCCATCATCTTGATCTGGCGAGTAGTGCGGATGAGATCTGGAATCAACTATGATAAAAAACAAACCCCCGGTTCACCAACGCAACGCAAGCTGAAGACCGTGAAAGTTCGGTCAAATTATCTTGTCTATTTTATTTTGGTGAACACACAAAATATCAGAGCGCTTACGTGACCTGTTAGGATATCCGATGCTATCCCAACCGACTGGCCCGCACGGAAAAGTCGGTAATCAGTCGGGACTAGCACCGGGAGGCTCTACCTAGGGTGCGGGTCACTCTCTCGCGCATCCAAACAATACAATGAGGGGGTTGCTCTCCCCAAGACAAAGTTTTTAGGGTGAGCGGTTTTTAAGATCAAGTATGATTAGCAGTCCCGATTTTATTGTTTTTCTTTTTAATATTTTTCAAAGCAAACAAAAGGCCTAACGAATTTTTCGGTTCTCCTGATTATTTAGTCCAAAAACAGGGGGGAGAAGACGAAAAAGCTGATGCGTGAGAAATCAATGATGCATGCTGAGATAGAAATGCGTACCTTGTCTCCAGCACTCTACATGCAAGTGATCCGCGCAGAATTTAAAGACAGGAAATAAACTACCTAAATGATGCAAGCGGGAAAAACCGAGTCCTAGATGAGCAATTTCTAGCGCAGAACCGTCTAACTCAGTCACTCGCCCTCGATCCAAAGAGTCCGGTCTAGACCCACCCCTCCTCTTCTCGACAGGTCGAGTTCAGGAGTAGCGCTTGACGGGACAGGCTCGCGGCGCGTAGGCTCTCAGGAAAGCGACTAAGTTATTTTTATTATTTATTATTAGTAGGTCCAATTACGTTCTATGGGAACAGATAAGCAATTAGGTGTGTGGATCCTACTAATTACGTCACAAGCACCAGAAATTCCTAAGTCTAGGGGCTCGAGCAAAAACCGCGTAAACACCGGAAAGGCAGTAAGAAAGAAAAAGAAAGCCGCGAGAAAACCGCGAAAAACCGCTAAGGTCCTAAAGGGTCCCCCGAGCACACCGGTGCTCGGCGAAACAGACCCGCTACGGTAGAAGTGTCCAAGCAGTCCAAGAGTTCAAGTCCCTGTATTATTACAATAATAATAAATGAAATAAAGTCATGAGCTATCCTCACCCACTCAACTCTCTCTCTCGCTCTCTCCTGCGGCTCGATAAAGAAACGAGCCGCCTCCGCCTCGCTCGGGTGCACCGGCGCTCCTAGGAATGCCGCCCTTGCTCCTCGGGCCCTCGCAAGAAACAGAGAGAAAAGTGGTCAGTCCAAAAATTATTGTCAGAAATATGAGAAAAATATATATACAAAAATTCTATACAAAAAGCCGCGAAGATCAAAAAACCGCGGAAAAATCTAAAAGTGACTACTAAGCCGTGCTCCCCGGCAACGGCGCCATTCTGATAACCTAAAAATCTCGAAGACCCGGGTGAAGGTAATAAGACAAGGGTCGTTGCGACCCGGATCTCAGAGGATAGGTATATCAAGAAAAATCAGACCACTCGAAACATGTAAAATCAATCAAGCACAAAAGAGAGTGGTCTAGCTATGAGATTAACCTGGTATAGCACCCAGGGTCGAACACAAGGAGCACGGATTGGCTTAAAAAGCCTACGAAGTAGTCGAAGAATCAGAGAAAAAGGGAAAATATTTTTTAATGGTTTTAATGATTTTTATAATTTTTTTGGAATTTTTAATATATAGCGAAAATAAGGAAAGCAAAAGCAAGCACACTTCAACAAATTATTTAATGCATCAAGAAGCAAGCAAAAATTCAGACAAAAATATTTTTGTTTGTTTTATATTTTTTTATGTTTTTGGTGAATTTTTGGGATTTTTCTGATATTTATTTTAATTTCTAAAAATCAAACAGTAAGAAAACCAAGGGGTACTGTCCAGCCAAGCCTAAAGTCCCTAAATGAAATACCTAAGGACCTTAAAAAGACCTGGAGGTAATTTTCCTGTAAAATAGGAAAAACAAAGAAAATTTGAGTACCAAAATTATTGTTTTTGGATTTTTAATGCATTTATTAGATCTTTTATGGGTTGTTGAGGGTTTTTAAGTTTTTAGGGTTTTCCAGTCATGAAAAATAGCCAAAATTGGCTAGAAAATCAAGCAACACACAATAAACAGAACCTAATTTTTATAGAATTTTTAGAGGGGTTTTTATATTTTTTTGTGATTTTTCAAATGAAACAGTGCCAAAAATAGATGTTTTTGAATTTTTAAAAATAGTAAATAAACTCAGAAATGTCCTCCAAAATTCTCAAAAATCCTACAACATGGCAGGAGCCATGTGTCAAATTTTTATCGAATTTGGAGATGAATTAATATTTTATTCAAAAATCACAAGAGGGCACTGTGTACAGGGACCAAAGTGCAAATACCCAAAGTTCTGGGGGTCCAGGTGCAATTAACCCAGCAACGCACGCGCGTGGCGCGTGCCTGGGGCACTCAGGGACCTTTTTGTAAAGAAACTAAGGTCCGGGGACTATTTGGTAACACGTACCAAAAGTCCAGGGACCTCAGCTGCAAATTACCCAAACATAAACGCACATGCGTAATAAAAACGCTCACAGGGGTATAAATGCAATTACTAAAAAGATTTCATTCATTCATAAACTTCCAGAACAACAGGGTTGTATGATGCAAATATCCCAAACATACACGTGACGAAGCACGTGGCTCACACATACAGGGGCATAAATGCAAACAAACTAAAGCATAGGGTCCAATGTGCAAATAACCCAACGTGAATAAAACGCATAAAATATTTACAGGGCTGAAAGTAAAAACATAAACTACGAGGGGGCCTAAGGTAAATTACCCCTTTATTACGTCGACGGCTGGATGAGCGCCACGTAGCTGATCTGACGGTCTCGGATGGCTGGCGCTTCTCTACGTCCGCACGTGAGCCTGATCGACGGCGCAGAGGAGGACACGTGGGTGATCGAATGGCCTTGGGTGCTGGTGGTTCTCTCCTCTGCTCTAACGGTCCAGATCGCCCCTCTGGATGATCGGGCGGTGGCTGCTCCTTCGTGGATGGACGATCAAGATGAAACCTGGAGCTTGCGGGCGATCGGACGGCGGTGGAGGATACTGGAAGAACACTCAGCCGGCGAGCTTCGCCGGCCTCGTGCGCGTACTGTGGTCCTCCTCAGCTGCCTCTGAAGATTGGAGAAGGTCGGCGATGTCGTCCCGCAGCTGGTGGTGCCCTCCGATGGTCCAGCCGAGCCCTGGAGGGGCTCCGGCGAGGTCGACGGAGGGGAGCTCCTGGCCTGGATGTGGGGAGGCCTCAGATGGCCTCCTCTTGACCTGCAAAGTAGCTCAAGAGCTTCGCTGGTCGAGGGCAAAGTGCCTCGACCCGGTTAGGTGGGGTGAAGGTGAGCTGTGGGTCGGGGCGAGCGAGCTCCGGCGAGCGGAGGACGGTGGAGCTCGAACCCCAGCTCCTGTGCGAGCTGGGTTGAATGAAGGGGCGGAGAAGGTGCGTGGAGGAAAGGCGAAGGTGACTGTGCGTTCCGATGATCGAGAAGATACGCGATATGGTTGGAATCAAAGGAACTCGACAGAACTACAATTTGGGGGAAACAAGAAATTAAGCTAAATAGGCGAGCTAGAATGCTACCTGGGTGGAGTGGAAGGCTGTGCTGAAGCTTAGGCAGCTCCTGGTCGTTTCCTCGAAGGTCGCCAAGGCCTGAGGCTCGAGCTCCTGCACGGGGCGGAGCACGGCGGCGCAACGTCGCCGGATCGGTGGTCCGGCCACCTCCTCCTCACTGCTACAAGGGCAATCGCGAGCTGTCACCTCAGGGATCGCTATGGAGGTCACGGGAGTGAGAGTGGAGAGCCAAAGATGGCAAATGAATGCGGCGGAGCTGGGATTTTATATGGGTGCAGGTCCGGGAAGAAGGGCTCGGGTCCGGCTCGATTGAGCACAGATCCCTAGGAACAATGTCGGGCGAGATTCCCGGATACCTGGGGAGTAATTAGGACCCTGGGTTAGGCTAAATGGGGATCGGATCTGGTGGGGCTAAATGGGAGAAGTTGGGTCCGCGAACCAGACCCGTGGGAAGTGGTCCACAGGGGGGAGTTGACCGGGCGGTCAACAATCCCCGTGGACCAATGGGAATCAGCCATGTCAGAAAAGATTTAAAAATTGAATTAAAAATAACAAATGGCCGATTTAATTAAAACTCAAAACATGGAATATTTTTGTTTTAATTTTTTCTATTTTTTGGTGATTTTTAATTAATTTTTGGAAATAAAAATAAGGTATTTACATAGTATAGCTATACATAGGTATATATACAATATAGGGTTTTTAATTTTGATTTTTAATTAGTTATTTTCATACATTTTTATTCCTATTTTATATTTCATTTATTTATAGAATAAAATGAGGAATAAAAGGCTATTTTTATTTTATTTTTATTATTTATATGCATAGAGGAAATAATTAGTTTTGTACAACTATGTACATGGCACATGTACAAGATATTTTTGTATTTTTAATTTTTGTTATTTTTATTTGATTTTTGTTTTAATTCTTTTTATTTATTTTATTTACAATATAACATAGAATATTTACAAAAAGTTTTGAAAATAATTTTATTTATTTATAAGGTTACATAAATATAGAAATATGGTCTATGTACAAGGTGAAGGGGTATTTTTTGAATTTTTGATTTTTAGATTTTTATTTTGTTTTTAATAGCTTCTAAATATATACAAATATTTACAAGAATATTTTTGGTTGAGGAAAATATAATTTTATTTATTTACATAAATATTTACACATGAGCTCCTATCTCTCTCTACTGTGGCTTTTATGCGGTCAGGCCCATGCTGAGCCCTCCCTTGGGTTAGGTTGCTCAATATTTATTCTAAATATTTCCCTCTTTTTCTTTTTGATCTTTATTCTTTTATTTTTGCACAAAAACATGCTAATTATAAGTTTTTACACAATGCATGCTTTTGGTAATTATTTGTATTTACACATATCTACATGTATTTGCAAAGGTTTTTGTAGCTAAAATATAAGAATAAAGAGTGATGAATGGGTATTCATCAGTTGCTCAACAAAAGTGGATGTGGTGACCTCAGCACCACCACTAGCACCGGTCTTCGCGGCATCAGCACCGCGCTCTGGTTCATCATCCAAAATGGTGGCAGCAGCATCACCGTCTGCGACTGGTATCACGACGGCATCAGCACCGTCGTCCTGGACTTCATCATGGGTGGCATCAGCACCACCGTCAACATCATCATGAGCGGCATCAGCACCGCTGTCAACATCATCATGAGCGGCATCAGCACCGCTCCTCTGCTCCTCTGACGCTCCTGATCCTGCCTCTGGTTGTCGCTCAGAAGAGGCGCCGCCGGCTGGCATCCTACCGCTCCTAGTAGTAACAAAATCAGCATCATGATAGGAATAAGATATGTCACTAAAATAATCATTAGGAGAGGTATCCTCTGTAAACTCTACCTGCTCAGACTTCCTTTTCAGATTGTTCGGGTTAGGTTCAATCTGAGCGGGTATGGCGGCCTTGCCTTTCATGATGTCCCTCATCTCCTGCCAGAATTCATCCATTTCTTGCCTGAAAGAGGCTCGCTGTTCAGATAGCAAGCGGGCAAGATCATCGAGAGCTGGGTTCTCAAAAGCGGGAACCTGAGAGCCGGATGGTTGTCCCTGCTGAAAATGGGGCTGCTGCTGCTGTTGTTGCTGATACTGAGGGGGAGGATGGTGATAAGAGTGCTGAGGCTGCTGTCGCTGCCTCCACTGTTGTCCCTGATAGGTGGGACGAGGACCACTTTGAAACTGTTGCTGATGAGCATACTGGGGCTGCTGTTGTGGTTGCTGCTGGCTGCTCTGCTGTCCTTAGGCAGGGTTCTGCTGCTGGGATGAAGATCCACCAATGCCCCAACGGAATCCGGGATGATCACGACAAATCCCGGGCTGAGGGTACCGGTCGTACCAAATCCCATTGACTTCCATCAATGGTTCCTGCTCAAAGGAAGGTGGAGGAAGAACGGCCAGTGGCTGCTCCGGCTGATAGACCACCATCTGAGTCTCCGTAGATGGCGGTTGAGATGGATAGTACTGCAGCAAGGGAACCGGCTCTGCCTGAATGTGATTCACCTGGCGGTATGAGGTAGATGCCTGGTTGGAATTGCTGCTACTCGGATCAGCACGTGATCTGGGAGGCTGTTGTGACTGAGTTTGCGCCTCCTGAATGCACAAGATCTGTGTCTTCAGATCACTCATGGTCTTGGCAATCTGGTCCATCTGGGCCATGCCTTGCATTTGTTTCTTCTCGAGGATCTCGAGGCGGTCCAGCTTCTCACTAATGATGCCCATATCGGCTGCGGCTGATTCAGCTTGGGCTGCGGCAACTGACACTGTGTTGGGACCAGCATCGATGCGGGCGATCCTCTGAAATGATCCCGCTCCCTGCGGGGGTTTCTACTGAGTGTAGACTCGGGCTTGGGCCATCACAGTAGAGTTTTCTGCCATGCCTTCGTAGATGGCCCAGACGTCGTCTTCTCCCTTGGAGAAATAGGACCCACCGCAAGAGGCGTTCACTAGCCCCTGCAGCTCCGGTGTCAGCCCACAGAAGAAACTCTGCACGAGGTTGGGCTTGGAGATGTCATGATGTGGACACCGGTCGATGAGCTCTCTGAATCGATCCCAGGCCTCATGGAACTGTTCATTTGGGATCATGACGAAGTTACTGATCATGGCTCGAGCTGCGTTGGTCCGGCCGAGAGGGTAATACTTCTTCAAGTACGCGGTCCGGAGATCTGCCCATGTGTCGACGAATCGCCCAAGGTGTTTGAACCAATATGCGGCTCTATCAACCAAAGAGAATGGAAAGGCAATCATCTTGATGGTGTCCTCGGTCATCAACCGATCATGGATAGTGCTGCAAATCATCTCGAATTCCTGGAGGTGGAGGTGCGGCTCTTCGGTCGGCAACCCATGGAACTTGGGTAGAAGATGGATAGTGTGGGGCCGAAGCTCGAAATCTCCGTGAATTGGCGGGAGTCTGATCCAACGGTGAGTAAGGGATGCAGCTGGGTTGTGCAACTCCCTCATAATGGTCTGTGGCGGTCGCTCGGCGTCTGGATCGGCTCCTCCTGCATCAGGTCCTCCTCCTCCACCACCTTCTCCGCCAGCTCTGTTCTCTCTCATCTGAGCTATCTCCCTCATGAGATCACCCATGAATGTACCCTGGTCACGGATCTGCCTCTGCATAGTCTCCAGGGATGCTAACAAGGAATTATTGATGGATGCCTGATCAAATAGGAATGGAGGGTGCTCATGATCATCTGCATGCTCGCCTCTGTCTGCCATGTCTGGATTCTCTGAAAAAGCAAAAGAGGCCATCTCAGGTGCTGTCGAATGAGCTGAACACTGTGATGCACTGAATTCTGACACTCTTGGACTGATGGAAGGATAATGAGAAGGGTGGTCGAGGGGGAACAGGGTGGATGTAAACTCGGGCTCGGAGAGTGGACTCTCCGAGGTATTTCTAGATGAGTGAGGAGGAGTGCTGGATAGCGGTGCCGACAAAGTCGGCCTAAGAGATCTCCGTCCCATCATCTTGATTATTTGGGAAGAGCAGAGGGAATTTAGAAGAAGGAGAGTGAAATGAGATGCAACAAAATTGCGCACGATTGTGCGGTGTTTTTGATCTTGACCTAAACAAATCTAGCAATCAAACACAAAGCAGGGGTGAGTTCACCAACTCAACACGTGAAGCCGTGAAGGTTCGGCTTTTATCTTGTCAAATTTTAGCTTGATTCAGGAATTTATCTTTTCACGAGTCCTTAGAACGCTATGCCTAAAGGAGAGAGAGTACTGCCGGAAGAGTATCCCGTACTTGTCCTCCTCCTGTGTAACCTGTAGCTTGCACTTT
Organism: Ottelia alismoides; assembly: GCA_037367405.1. NCBI lineage: Eukaryota > Viridiplantae > Streptophyta > Magnoliopsida > Alismatales > Hydrocharitaceae > Ottelia > Ottelia alismoides. The sequence goes on along the minus strand of JAZKJV010001997.1, from coordinate 300,475 downwards.
TTGAGGTCCTTGTAACCCTTCCTGGATCCCTACTCAGCCAAAGAATAAGAGAGGAAGCCAATAAGCGAAATCGATACTTCGGAACTCGCTCGCAACGGAATCACCCGTGAGCGTGCAAGAACCTACTCGGACGCGAGACGATGAGACAGACACCCCCGTGAAGGCGTGGCCTAGGCTCGATACTTCGGACAAGGTCGATGCTCTACACAATAGAGAGTCACCAATGTTGACCAAGCCCTACTCGTCCACGTACGATAGAAGCGCCAATACTTCGGAAATCCAGGCGATACACAAGGCAGCCACAAGCTGGGTTTTTGGCTCTAATCCTTACGAAGCGCTCACCTCACTTGGAAGGAGACCTTCCCATGCAACTTGAATACAAGTGAGGGTGTTACTCTCCCCAAGCAATGAATCCAATTACCGATTTTATTTTTGGTCAAGTTTTCTTAGCAGTCCCTTTTTTAATTTTTTTTTGGTGTTATCGCTTCTTTTGAGTAGATTCAAACAAGCGCCTAACGATTTTTGTGTTTTCTTGATCCTACTTTGTCCATAAACAGAGGGAGAGTAGAGTCGGAAAAGCCGTGCAAGTTGACACAAAGATGAAAATCTAACCTTTGTGCCTAAATGATGGATGCCAAGTTAGAAGACTTACAGCGAATCCCAGCTCTCTCCATGCGGGATGCAAAGCAGAATTTTTAAACCTAATCTATATGCCGATATGCACAACGGAAATCGTCCTAGAACAGGCAACTGCTAGCGTGAAGAACCACAAGTCAACCTCCTATCGTCGATCCTAAGAGTCCGGTCTAGACCCTCCCCTCCTCTTCTCGACACATCGAGTTCAGGAGTAGCGCTTGATGGAGAGGGCTCGCGGCGCGGCGGATCTAAGAAAGGGGGCTAACTGTTTAATTAGTCTAAGTCCAAATACGAACTATAGGAGCGTGCAAAGATAATTAGGGTGTTTGGACCTATTCTTAATCGAATCAAGCAGGACCTAGAACTAAGAGCTCAATCCACAAAAGAAATGAAAAAGGAAAACAAAACCGGAAAATGACAAGTGAGGAAAACTCGTCAAAAACCGCGGTGAGCCCCCGGGTGAACAAACACCCGGAAATTAGGCCCGGTAGTGTCCAAGAGTCCAAGTGTACCTGTATTATTACAAATTAATAGTCTCTCTCTCTCACAAAAAATAAATGTAAGCTAATCTAATCACTCTCCCTCACTCCTCCTGCTCTCTCCTACCGGCGTGACCTAAGAAGGCCGGCTCCGCTTCCCAAGGATGCTCCGAATCACCTAAGCAATCTGCCTTGCTCCGCGGTCCCTCGCAAGAAGACAAGAAAAGAGACGGTCAGATAGCTTAACAAGATATATCAAAAATGTAAGAGATGGAAAATAATGCTATGGTAAACAATCACTCAATCAAGCAAAATGTGAACTACTTGTTGTTGCTCCCCGGCAACGGCGCCATTTGATAACCGCAATTTATTGAGGGTCTAAATACGTCGCTGTGGCGACCCACAATAAAATGTGATTAATCAACAATGAACCCACAATCAAGTATCAAACAATGAAAAACAAGTGTGGAGTCAAATTTATTTTTAACTCTGCACAAATGGTGTATAGTGACAAGTATGCAGAGAGTTCGAACACAGGGAGCAAGCAGGGTAGTTCAAAAATTGTGCTCAAGCGTGTGTATGTGTGATGTGTCTACGCTAAGCAAGCAAGGAAATTTTTGTGGGTTTTTAATTTTTATATTTTTTATTTAATTTTTAATTTTTAATTTTGTATTTTTGATTTTTAATTTACTGATTTTTATTTTCTTTTTATATTTTATATTTTTTTAATTTTCTTTTTCAATATTGGAATTTAAAGACAAAGTAATAAAAGACAAGCTAAGGTATTTACAAAAATATGCAAAAATAACCAAAAATTCAGAAATAAAATGTTTTTGGTATTTTTATAATTTTTTACTCTTTTTGTGATTTTTGGGTATTTTTCAAGGTGTTTTTGATATTTTTAAATACTGAAATAAGGGTAAACAGTGGAAACGATGCTGGCTGTGAGAAAAATGGGAATTAAAATTACCAAACAGCAACCAAAATTTTTCACACTATTTTTCAAATAAAGAGAACAAAATAAAGAACAAACAGGAATTGAGTTTGCTATTTTTGGAGTTTTCTACTATTTTATAAATTTTTTTGAAGTTTTTGAGTGTTTTTAAATTTTTAGTGTTTTTCTTTTGAGAGTTTTGGTGATTTTTGGACTGACACTAACATAGGATAAAATAGTCACTAGGGAATTTTTTTGGAATTTTTAGAGATGGTTTAATATTTTTTTTGTCATTTTCTAAGCTAGACAGTAGAGAAAAGGCTTGTTTTTGATTTTTAATAAATATGAAAATAAAATAAAATCAAAAACTAAAACGATAGCGTGAAAGTACACATGTCCAGGAACTAAACCCTATTTTTGTGGAATTTTTGGACTTAAGATGATAGGGTAAATAAATACAACAAGCATCCAATCAAAATAAGGCCTGGCAGGGGTACTTATGCAATTTCTCAAACATCCAAGGGCATACATGCAATTTTCCACAAAAATATAGACTGAATATTCAATTCATAGCTCCAAAAACTAAATACAAAAACCACCTGGGTCTCTTGGAAATTTTCCCACCAGGGTGCGTGACTTGCACGCGCCTGGCAAGGACTGAAATGTAATATCTCAAAACCCTGGGGGCCTACATGCAAAATATCCAAAAAGTTTACATGTGATACGAAAGTTTTAGTACTTAAACAAAATACACAAATGACCGAGGGGATCCTTGCAAAATACCCACACCTCACGTGTACAGGTCACGTGAGGTGACGTGGCGAAGGACCTGGATGCAAATATATAAAGCTTGGGGGTCTTTGTGCAAATATTCCAAAAATATTACGCTACAGACAAAAGTTTAAATACTAAATAATAAATACAAAAAGTGTGAGGGTGGGGATGCAAAATACCCTCGCTAGGACGATCCGCAGATGACGCGTGGCGCGAATCCAACGGCTGGCAGCTGAGCGCGATCCAGCGGCAGGGAACGTGCCACTTATCCACGTGGCAGCACGGGGACGGCCGATGACGGTTCGCTTCGACGTCTGGGATTAGATCTCAGAAAGAGATCCAACGGTGGCTGGTCGCGGAAGATCCGACGGTCGATGCGCGATCTGGAACTCCACCTCGATCCAACGGTGGCGAAGGCCGGAGCAAGAACAACGACGAACTCCGGCGAGCTGAGGTTCTCCGAGGTCAAGCTCCGTCTCCGGCGGGCTTCTTGGCTTCAAAATCAGGCTGGAGTTTCCTGGGGGCCTTCTCTTTCTCCTGGGGGCACCAAAAGTGCACGGCGATGGCCGTGACGCTCACAGGTGGTCGGCGGAGCTGGAGAGCTCGGCTGAGCTCCGGCGAGCATCAAAAACGCGCCCAGGCGTGAGTCAACGTTCTTCGACCCTGCAAAACTAGTCAAGAGGTCCAGGGCAAATTGCCTGGACCCTTAGTGGACCTAATCGACGCGAAAGGCGGAGTGGCGATCGGTGGCCGGAGGTGTGCTCCGGCGAAGGGATGTGATTTGGCGAAGGAGTGAACGGAACTCGGAATTTCTTTAGGGCTAATGATCCTAAGCCTGAGACTAAGCGGATGAACGGAAAATGAAAGGGGGAAAGGGCTTCCTCGACGGTGTAGACCGGAGGGAAGGTTACCTCAACCGCCGGAGTTGCGGGAGGTGGTGGAGACGCCTCCGACCTCGGCTGCCTTGGCTGAAGAGGCCACGTCGGAGCTGTCACCTCCAGGTAGCTCTGGAGCACGAAAGAGGCGCGAGGGGTGGACCGAAGGTGTTCAAAATCGAGAGGAAAGAAGGGGGGCTCGTTATATTTGGTTTGACCCTGAGCTGCATGGGTCTAGGACACCTAGTTGACCGAGGTCAACTAGGGTTTGCACCTGGTTGGTCCACGTGGACCAACCAGGAAAAAGAACTGGTAAATGATTTATAAAATCAATAAAAAATAGAAAAAGGCCGAATTACTTAAAAGTTATAAAATAAAAAATGCTTAAAATTTTATGTAGTATTTTATTCTGATTTTTATTTATTTTTATGACGTATATTTTTACAAGTTTGCATTTATACCCCTATAGGTATCTATATCTATGTATTGTAGTCATTTATTTTTAATTGTATATATTTGATTTATTTATTTTTGATTATTATTTTATAAAATTATAAAATACTTTTATATACACAAATATATTTTTATTTTATTTTTATGAAATATTTTGTATATTTAATAAAATACAAATATGTTTTGTATAGGTATATGTATAGGTAATGTATCTATGTATTTTGTTTTTAAGTATTTTATTTTTGTTTTTATTTAGGTTTTGATTCTTATTTTAATGTACATAATTAATATAAGTATTATTTACAACATTATAAAAATATAAAAATGGATGAATAATAAATAATTAATAAATTGAATATTTTATTCTGTGCAAGTATACAATGAGGGTCCAAAAGTCAACTTTCAAACCGTAGCTCCGCCAAATGCGAAACCACCGCCAATAAATAGCTTATTTTCTTCTATATACAATTAAAGGTGAGTACGCTGCATTTGGAGTTTCCGTTTGTGAGATACGGGTCTGGGAAGTTGGCATTCTGGAATTTTATTCAGACCATAACTTTTTGTCCGTACATTATTTTTCTGTGAAATCAATTTTTCTATATTAAATTATCTACAACTTTCATGTACAAAGTTTCTTTATTTGATGTACAAAAAGTGGAACCAAAAATAGGTCCCAAAATGAATAAAGAATGAATAGAATGTATGGGTATGATCTGTATTTCTGACCTTATCTCCCCCTACTTTATTCCTTGTCGACCTATTCATCAAGATGCCTAGGTCTCGGGGTTTCGGGTCATAAAATATTTACAATATTTTATTCTTTTTCTTTTCTTTATTTATTCTATAATTTTGGCCTTAATTATAGTATTTTAGACACTATCTGAATGCACATGCATGGATGCTAATATGATCTATTTAAGGGTATTTACAGGCATTTGCTAGGGTTTTTAGTGCCAAAATGATAGAATAAAGATGATGAAATGTGGATTCATCATGAACAAACATGATGGAACTCAATTCGCGTAGAAATGGATGATTGGGGTGGGATGAAAGGCAGTGATCGATGATGGTTTTGAAATAAAAAATCAGAGAGCTATGACTGGATTGAGAAGAGAAGATGATCGAAGGATAATAGAAGAAGGGGAAAGGAATCTAGCCTGGAAGTGGAATGGATGGTGTGGCATGGAGGATCGGAGCTCGGTGGAGCTTCGATGGTTGTTGCCTCAACTGCGGTGGCAACGAGAGACTCCACGTGCGACACAGTGAGTCCTCAACATCGGTTGCTGATCGCATTGTAGTCTCTTCTCCTCGCTCAACAGGGGTGCGGAAGCCTATCACTCAACCGCTCTCTCACCGGAGCTAACTAGAAGAATGGAGTAAAAAATGGAGGATGATGACATCGGAGAGGGGGTTGAGGTCCTTTTATAGAGGAGAAAGAAAGAAGATGGAGAGGGTGAAGGAAGTTGGTTGGACAAACGGTCCAATGGCCAAGTCATTGGGTCGTTGGACAGAGGAAGAGGAGAGGAGAAGGGTGTGGTGTCGGGGAAGAAGAGGGACGTCGGAGGAAAGGGGGAAGAAAGGGGAATCCAGGAGAGAGAAAAGAAAATATAAATAAATAAATAAATAAAATTAAATTAATAATTTAAATAAATATAAATTATAAACAATTCAATAAATAGTTATTATTTCTTTATTTAAATAAATAGATATATAAATAATTTATGTATATACCTATATAATTAATAAATTTAATTATTTAAATAGTTTTAATTTTTAATAAATTTATTTTTATTTATAGTAGTATAATTACATTAATAAAATAATAATAGAATAAAAAATAAAAGAAATAATAACAATTAAATAGAATATGATTAAGATACATTGTACAATTTATACCAATAGGGTCTCAAAACCTACTTTTTTTCATATTAACTCTGATTTAGTGAAATCAGTTTCATTTGATAGATAATTCTATAAAACGAACTTTAGAAGTGAGTACATTTAATTCAGAGTCCATATGGCCAAGTTATGAGGTTCAGAAGTTTAGGATCACGGCTTCATAACTTTTGGATTTATTGGCATTTATTTTAAGTTATATTTTTATATTTTACAGATTTTTATAAATACATGAGAAGAAGAATTATGTTAAATGAGATTAAAAATAATTAATTAAAAAATAAGCAAGGTATATATATACACGCACACAAAGGGGTCCAAACGCAAAACTCACACGTTTTATTCTAATATTTTTAAAATAGTATTAGTTATAAAATGAAGTTTTAAAAGTGAGTTTGGTCAATTTGGAGTTTTCTATAAATAGTTATGAACCTTGGAAGTTGGTTTTTATGGCTTTTTAGGTTCAGCATAATTAATTATTTATATATTAAATAATTTTCTAACATTTTTATAAATTAATATATATATTATAAACAAGTTTTCTGAAGAAATTATTTTGATTTGAGATGATCTAAATGATAAATAAAATAGGTGCCCATATGGACAAGGTGAAAAATGTGTTCATGTACATTGTGATCTTGGTTTTTTAGCATTTTTATAAATTAATATCCTTATCTCTCCTACTTATTTATTTTACCGACCACGTCAATATTGACCTAGTCTCGGGGCTAGGATCAGTTTGTACATATTACATATCTACATCCTTCTCTTCTTTTATTTTTCTTTTTCACTTTAGTATTTTATTTTAGATAAAATAAGTGTTAAATATAGAATATTAAAAATGAGATTAGAATGTTAATGAGTGAAGATTAGTGAATATTTACATTTATTTTACTAAGTATTTTAGCCAAAAGGAAGGAGATGAATCATGGATTCATCACACACTCCTAGGTAGGAGAAAGTAGACAGTCAGAGACACCACATTGAATTTGAGATATCTTCACATGATCTAACAATGAATCAGATCATGGACATGTTGAGCACGCTCTAGATAACACATAAGACAGCCCAACCCAACCCCAGATGAATCCGAACAACATGAGGAGGCACTCAGATCAGGTAGACACCATCATAGGTATGATCTCTTTTCCTGAATGTTTATCTAACTTCATTCATATCAGGAGCGGTAGATCACCACGAACACCTAATTGAGAGGAGGAGAGGACACATGATAGATGTGCAAGAGCCGATTCATGATTATCTTGATCATACACATCTTCATGCTGAGGAGCAGGACCACCATACAAGGACCATCACGATGTCCATCATCATGATGATCAGAGAGATTCATCATGATGATCAGAGAGAGGGAGCGATGCACAGACAATAGACATGGAAACGAGCAAGTCAGATGATGATACCATGCCATACCATGTTTACCCTCGATGCATATTTTTTCTCCCATTTTAGAGATTTTTGTACATACTTCTGAGACTCTCGATGTATGCGCTGATTCATTTATGATGTGAATAAAAAGAATTTTGTCATTCCTGATATTGTTCCTTTTCCCGACGCTCTGGTTGGAAAATGAAAGAAAAATTCCAAAAAGAATGTTGTTACTCTTGAAATGGAAAGATTATTGAAAAAACATATTTTCTTAAAATTCCACTTCACGGTACCTTAAATCACTTTCCTACGCTCAAGAATTAGCTGAGGTACAAATGCACAACATGTAGGAAAAGAAAATCACGAGTTGAGAAACATGTATTGACCAAGGTGACTTCATGTGCTATATTAAACAAGGTACCCAAAAGAAAGATGTGGGAGATAACTATGTCACACAATTACACCTTACTCTAATAATTCTTGAGAGACCCTTCTTGCAGAAAGTGAGAGCACTCTTTAATTATGATGTTGGGAGAATATCATTCCCCACAGATAGTGGAGAGATAGACATTGAGATGGCGAGAGGATGTAGCAATCCCAGATCAGTATTGTCATTTACTTTAGATGACACCAATCTTGTAGAGGATTTGCAGTACATAGATGAGATGTAGTCTCTTGGTCTTGAGAGCATTTATTTTGATACCCACGATATCCTAAACGAGGATGAGGTAGACCATATGGTACATAGTTCTCAGACGACTCCTCACATACATATGCAGATTTCACATTAGATCTAAATGAGCAGTTAGTTACACCAGATATCTCGATGTCGTAGATTGAAAGTACACATATTCCGGCATGAGATTCAGTTGATTATATTTTAGACATTATTCGATCTATTCAGCATAGAGAGTCGGATGGTGTGATGGATACATGTATAGACACCTTCTGTAGTCTGACTCCAGAGACATATATTACAGTAGAGAGACATATGCCACACACAATGTTCATTCACAAAGGTAGCTCTACTTGTTTAGTCAGCGATCAGTACACACTTGCAAAGCAGATGATTCCGTACAACTCATGTTGAGGTAATCTACTTTGTACAAAGACCTCTACACATGACTACTCTTCCACTTCATTTTATCTTGTACAAAGAGCTGTACACATGACCAGTTTTCTGGAGTACACCACCATCTATATATTCTTTGTAGTCCACAATCGTCCCCATTTTTTGCTCATATTATATACTTATGATACTAGATCCTAAGTTTAGGGTAGATCGATCGCCTGTTGATTTGCGTTTTCAATTTTGTTCGTTTTACTTTTCTCTTATTTTCCTTTTTTACACTAGTCATTGGTCCCTAATTTTTGGCCACATTCTTTTTTATACTTAGGATGCCTTGTCCTAAGTATGGGGGGACTGAGTGATTTCATTGATTTTGTTTTTTCTCTTTCTTTTATTCCTTTGTTTGTATATTCCTTTTCTCGGCCACCTCATTTTTGTCTTCTATAATACTTACGATGACCTAATCATAAGTATAGGGGGGGCCGATAGACTTCTAGTCTTTTTATTCTTTTTCACCCACTTTTACTTAGCACGAGTTATGTCTCTTTTTTTCTCTTTTGACATATAAGGACATGGCACAAGCTAAGTATAGGGAGTGTGTATATATTGTATATATAATTGCATCCATAACTCATATTTTTATGTACTTTCTATATCTATAAAAATACATAAAAATGAGTAAGGGTTAATTTAAAATCGACTATTTATTTATTATTATGTAATCCAGGTAAATAAGTAAAATATTTATAAAATTCTTATATTAAAATTCTTAATTTAAAACATGTATCTAAAATATGTACTTAATATGTATAATATTTATTTAAAATTCTCTTTATTAAAACATGTGTAAAAATTATTTAATCTTTGTAAAATTTTATGGATACAAAATTTGTAAAATTCATTAGTTATTTAATCCAAATAAAATATGGGTAATTTATCTTGTAAAATTCGTGTACAAATACTTATTTATAAAAATTTAAAAATCCATAAAAATACAAAGTTCTAAAATTCATAAAAACTACGAAATATTTAGAAGTCATAAAATGAGTAAATTAAGAAAATATTCTTTACAAAAACATGGTAGCATTTGCATTAGAATTTTCAAAATATGTTTGATTTATAGAACTAAAGATCGGGAATAGTATAAAGGATGGATCTTGATTATGTCCTTTAACTTTTATTGTATGGAGCTTAGTTAGGAACTGAATTTAGACTCTTCAGGTCATTGACTTAAATCTTTGGGTTCCACGAGACCATGTTTGTGAAGTCAACTTAAACTCGCCTAAGTAGAACACTTGGTGTTAAGTCTGACAATGATTGGACTTCATGTGATGAAGCTTCTGAAGATCATGACATGGATAGATGGATGTTAGCAATAAAAGTCTAATGTAGACTTCATATACAAATGTTGTATATGGACCCTCGAGGATCCACCTATATGGGTAAGACATGTAAAGGTATAAATGGATCTTCAAGAGAAAGAAGTCAAGATTGTATTCCTCTCTGAGGATATTCACATGAAGTAGCCCCAGGGCTTCATGGTTGAGGAAAGAAAGGTGTGCAAGCTAAAGAATCCATCTATGGACTCAAATAAGCTTCTTGTAGTGGAACATCAGATTTGATGAAATTATAAATGTTATGATTTCAAATATAAAATTGATGAACCATGTGAAGCTTAGTGGGAGTGCCTTTTGTGTTCATCGTACTAAATGTAGATGATATCCTAATCATTTAAAATGATATAAGGATAATAATAAGTGTTTTATAATCTAGTTATTCCATAACTTGAGATATGATCTCAAGGATACCTCTCGGATCTTAGTTCTGAAGTTGTTCAGAAGCAAAGAGGAGGATATTGAGACTGTCACATTTGTAGTACACCTTAGACATATTACATTCTTGGAAATACCAAGAAAGGCTTCCTTCCATTAAGATATGGTAATGACCTATCTAAAGGGATAACACCTCAAGTAGTTGAGGAAGTGAATGCTAGAACTGCTTGCCCTTGTGCATCAGTTATGAAAAGCCGAATGTATGCTAGATGTGTACAACAGTGGGAGTAGTAAACTGTTACTAATCCAACTATGGAGATAAAACACTTGATTGCAGTAATAACAAAATCTTCATAGATTACAAGATTTTTTGAGATAGTGATCTCAAAATCTTATCTTCAAAAACTTAAGACTTTATAGATAGAGATCTAAAAGGTCTTAACAGTGGATACCTTAAGAGATAGTGATCTCCAAGAATAAGGGTATTCTGATAAGGATTATGGAAATACTGGTCATGATAATTGTTAAGCTGTAGTGTCAAGGACACTGTAACTAACAAGATTGAGTATTGATTGCATAAGATGCAACATTCGCATTAGATGCGAGCACTGTTACTGGGGATATGCAAGTGTCGTAAAAGGACTTGGCGTAGTCTCACAGGAACAGAGTAACTGATTAGCTTACCTAGCTATTTTCTAAATAGCCTATGATTGTCACATGAGTGTGGGTTTAAATGATTAGCCCATTAATGGCTCTTTGGGCTAGTGGGAGATTGTTGGACATGCGAGCCCATGACGAGCCATTATGAATGTTATTGCGAATATCATTCCCTGATCTGAATGAAGAATGAATAATTTGCATAATAGGTCCCTTAGTACAATTAGGTTTATGTACCATGACCATCTTAATAATCATACAGCTGTTGATTCAACTATTGAATCATAGAGGCTGGTGCTTGGATGAATATCTAAAGGGTTAGATTGAGGACTCATCAAACACCGTCAAATGATTGTTAAGAGATGATCTCCAGCCTGAGTAGGAGATGGAAATCCTTATCTCTAAAGGTTGTTATCTGACCGACCTCTTGATGCAGGTCCTCTACACAGGAATAGAGATTCTGAGGTGTCAGATTAGTTAGGGCAAAGAGTTGACTTAACGAGATCGAGATAACCAAAGTCCTATATCATATATTGTCACGATACAGACACGTATCCTCTGACCAGAGACAGATGTGTTACTATATGTCTGAGTATGTACATTTGGCAGACCAATAGGTTGATGACCTAACCAAGGTCTATACACCGACACGCTGGTGTGCATATAAGGGCATATGAGTAATACGATCTCTCAAAGGGATCATACAGGTTCATTACTGAACCGGAAGACATGAGCTCACTCATGAGATATTGGGAAGAATCAAATTCCGTGCACGGTCGTCTCGCTTTGGAAGCTTGACTGAATTTTTAGGTTTGATATATACTTTTAGAAAGTATATGATCAAGACCTAGGTATGATATATGCTGTTGGAAAGTATATGATCGATACCGAATCCCAATGATCGAATGAGAAACTTACTGATAAAATCATGAAGTAGATAGTATAAAGTTGATCTAATACTTCGGGTTTATTTTGGGTCTTCTAGTATGCAGGATGTACAGGTATTGGGAATACCTGAGAGTGATGTGATCATAAATGATTGTATAACCATGACGCTTCCATTCCTAGGGAGTGATGAAACGGGTCTGGATATTAGTGACTCCTCTCAGTAGAGAAGTAATCTGATCTTGGTCCAAATGTTGGACATTGATCTGAATCTGATTCAGATTCAATGAGAAGATTAGATTTGCGGTCTTGATTTAATCAAGCATCTATGGAAGGCCCGTGATCTGGATTTGAGATATGATCTCAATATCCAAGTCACTATACGTGGAACAATACAATCGCCTTGTCCTTATCTCCAAGTATCCGCGGAGAAAGCGCATTATCCTTGAATGGGTCTAGGATAATTTCATTATTGATATTATGTATCCAAGCATTGAGAAAATGGATAATTAAATGTGACTTAATTATCTTGAATAATATGAATTTGATTCATATTGTAAAGAGAGTTTTCTAAGATAATTAAATGTGATTTAATTATCAAAGATGTGAATAATGTGAATGTGATTCATATTATTTGAGAACAAGAGAATAGAGATCTAAGATGATTAAATATTATTTATTATCATGGATATGAATAATGTGGATAGAAATATCCATATTAGTCATATATATTATAAATGTGATTTATAATATATAAGAGAGGGATATTTGTAATTTACATTTGTTAATTAAATGTTAATGTGAATTGAATTAACATTCTATAAGTAATTGAAAATATAATTCACATTTTATTTTGGGTTGTGAATGTGATTCACAATTTTCCATTGGCAATATTGCAATATTCACATAATAATTATGAATTTTTTTGTAGAATAATTTACAACAAGTGTTGTTGTAAATCTTGGAGATTTCCATGGAATAATGTAATCTCATGAGATCTCATGTATGGAAGGAGGCAATCTTCATTCCATAATCTCCATGCTCGATTGATTTAATTTGGGATTGATTTATATTGATTTATCAATATAGATTTAATCTAAATTAAATTAATTATTATTGGTTTTTACCAACACAAATCTTAGCCATTAAAAGAAGCACAAATCAATGAGAGTCATTGGATTTGTGTTGCCTATGGATTGAGATCCATGAATCCCAAAATATTATAAAAGGAGAGGCACCCCATTGCTCTTCTTTACATACAAGTGAGACAACAAGTCTCTCTCTCTCTCTCTCTCTCTCTCTTTCTCTCTACATGCTCTCTCTATCTCTCTCATGTGGCCATCCACCATGGATGCCCTAGAGAGATTCTCCATCGCCCTAGCGTCGTCGTTATGCTGCCCGATGGTTTGCTCGTGGATCTCCGTCTACTTCAACGTGCCTTGCTCGTGAAGAAGACTTCGTATCTTGTTTGTCGAGATCAGGAGATTCATGGCTTGGATCATCAACATGGATTGCGAGAAGCACGTGTTTCATCCACACGCTCGCAAGTGTCTCCTCCGTTGGATCGGACTTGAGACAGGAGGTCTCTTCGCTTAGAGATTCGATCACAACCACACTTCAAGACGTAATCCTATTACTAGTTTGAGATTTAGACGAAACGATCTGATAAGTGTTCTTGGATCATGTGGTTTCGTCACATGAAAAAAATTTTAATTTCCGCTACATAGAACAACTAGTGCGACTAGTCGTTCTTCGTCGTATTCGATACGATGCTCACGCTTCCGTGATGCGCTTGAGGATCTAACCACATCCTTCACTTCAAAGGTGTTCTAAGGTTAACCTCATTCTTTCTTAGGAGAAGAGTCATTTTATGATGACTCAAGGGATGGTCCTTGGTCATATCATCTCCAACAGGGGCATGGAGGTCGATCTGGCCAAGGTGGATATCATGAAGAAGCTCAATCCACCGTCCAATCTGAAGCAGTTACGATCTTTTCTAGGGCATGTCAATTTCTACCGATGTTTCATTTGAGACTTTAGTAAGATTTCCTAGCTGTTATATGATCTCTAGTGAAAGACACCAAGTTTATTGTTAATGATAAGTGTCTTTCAGCTTCTGAGACTCTCGAGAGTATGGTTGTATAGGCTCATGTCCTTCTAAGAATCCCTGTTAGATCATCATTATTCTCTCTTTTTATCCTCGAAAAATAAGAACCTCAGGAGAAATCTTCATTAATTCTGTATCTTTGTCAAATAAATCAATCACCTATAATTAAAACTAACCCTAGTTTATTGTATTTAATACTAATATTTTCTTTCTTTTTCTAGATTATTAAAAATCACTAAAAATAGATTAACTATTGTATATATTTCTTTATTTTAAAATAAATTAAAATTAGGTGTTTTTAAACCATTGAAAATGCTTGCGAAAAATCTTCTTTGAATAAATGGCATCTTTTGGATTTTTGACCAACATAAAACTTGTATATCTCATCGATATCTACAACGTTCATGTTTTTACCTTTTTCTAATGCAACTTCTAAATATTTCTTTTTAAGTTATCTTTATTTTTATATTTTCTAATTATCTCATTGGACCATAAGGCGCTCTCTGCAGCTGTCACGGGGCCTGCCTAGTTGGCCGCCACTCGACTCTATTTTGGACCGTTCGATCTCCTTGTCGCGCCTTCATCTCAACTACTCCTTCCTTGTAACAGCTCTGTTAGATCATCAGATCTAATCCGAGCCCTCTACCTACGCCCTAATCAGGCCATTTGATCACATGATCCAATGGTCCTCGACCCGTCACCAACCTCCAGCGCCTCCTACTCCAAGTGTTACACCTGTCAAAATGTCAAAACCCTTTCCCCCTTTCCAATTTGGCCACCATCTCTGATCACCTCTCCACCTCCTCTCACTACCTCCACATTGTACTATCTTCTAGCATCCTTGCATAGCCATCAAAACACCCAGCTATCACTCATTGCCTTCACTCCATCCATTAAAAACCCTCGTATCACTTGTAACAGCCAAAATGCCTCCACCTATAAATCACACCCTCTGCCGCTGTTACTCCTTGTCCACCATTACATGAGGGTTCCCTTAGGTCTCTCCTCCTCCCTGTGATAGGGGGGTTGGATCGAGCTTTGATCATAGGCTTCCACCCCCATGTGTTGACCCATGGCCCAACCATGTCGTAGCATGATAAACACAAAGATCGACTAGGGTTAAGTGTAGAATTAAGTTGTCGTTGTGACCCTAATCTATTAATGCAATCAACGAGAAAATTATTCAAACCACTAATAAATCAAACAGAGAAAATGAGCCATTTCTGCTACTTTTATTAACCTAGTATAACAGCCAGGGTTGAACTCAAGGAGCACAATTAAACACTAAGTAGTCTATTCGAAAATCTAAGGATTTTATTACCTTTTTAGTGGTTCTCAAATTTTCAAACTTTTAATTTTTTTAATACTATAGACTAGGAATAAAAGTAAACACAAGCATTTTGTATCTTTCAAATATGTCAAAAACACATAAAAAATAAAGTAAAAATATTTCTCGATTTTATATATTTTATAGTATTTTAGAGGATTTTTAGGGAACTTCATTTTTTCGTGATTTTCCAAAATAAAAGTGATAAAATAAATAAACAATACACAACCGGGGGTATTTTTAAACTAAAAATAGATAAAATGCTCAAAACACCTCAAAGTTATTTTTTGTCAAAACTATGAAGAAATATCTACTAATAGGAACTGAAAATTACAATTTTTGGATTTATTTGTTGATTTAATAAATTTTTGAATATTTTGCACATTTTCAATTTTTTATAAGGTATTTTTCAGGTATTTATAGAAAAAAGAATGCAGACATGTGTGCTATATTAAAATGAATCTTGCAAGGATGATTCTTGTAAAGTCATCACAAGTTCCTTACATGACATGCTTGTGAATTCGTCATTTCTAAGTTTGTTTTTTCTTAGTAGTGAGGCGAGGTAATTGTTAAGATATATTTTATTATGCTTTAGTTTAATCTAAAGATGTCATTACATATTGATGTCAATATTATATGTTGTAGTTAGGATCACCGTGAATATTTATGTCCAATCTGGTATCATATCCTTTTATAGATTGCCGTGTATGTATCGCTATTTGTTTGAAACAGATACGAATACAAATGTCAATTCGATTTCATGAATCCATATATTTCATAATGAATATAATCACAAATTTATTCCTAGTGGTGGACACTTCATAAAATCTCTGCCCTATGTAATGTAAAAAAGTTTCAAAATAAAATGATATTGAACATTATATATATGGGTGTGTTTGTCTCTCTATAATATATACGTGTGTGTGCCCATGACCACACACAGCTGTGTGTTCTCACAGGTAACAAGAGCATACTTTTTAAATTTAAATATAAAATAAATCAAATAAAATGAAAATTGTATTAAAATTTTTAATCATTTAAAGTTCTATAACAAATCCAGTAAGTGATGTTGGATTCATTATTTAAAGTAGTGGCCATATGGAATGGGGGTTCACGTGAAGTGGCGGACAAGAGCCCTGGTTGGGATCTAGGCTAACAAGAAGCCTTGTAAGGATCGAGATGGACAAATACATGTAGAAGCGAGAATATTCACTGAAGATATACACGTGGATGAGTTATCAGAGGTGAAGAAATCTAGATGATTAGGTCTTGTAACTCTTGACTAAGAAGGACATTAAAATATAGTGAAAACTTAAGTAAAACACAACACATATCTTACCTGGATGCGAAGCAAAAATCAATGAAGATTTGAAGATGAATTGCGAGTCTAATCAAAGCTTGAGAGCTTCGGGTCGTAGCGTCAAAGTCTGGGCTACAGATTCAAGATCAAGCAGAAGCAAGGGAGCTTTGCAACTTGGTGTACACCAAATATATCTCCGGAGGCTTTCGCTTCATCTCAACTCTATATCTCACCTAATCTCTATCACATGAAGGTGGAAGGACTATGAGGTTACTTGCATGAAGGTGGATGACGGTTTATGGAAGCAGGGAAAGGGTTTTGAGGAGGTGGAAGTTCCGTGGTTGGAGAAGAAAGGTGGTGGTTTTAAACACCACCTCCGGCTAAGAGAAAAAGGATGAGATGGTGTTAGGAAGTTGGCTTGACTCAGGGATGAACAATGAAGTGAATGGAGGTGGCGCTTGAAGTAGAAGTTGTCATAGGTGGTTGCTAGAAATAAGAGAAGATGGGTATGCGCGAAGAGTCGTATCGTTTGGAGAAGAGAGGACTGAGGTTGAAGATGAAATCTGGGACGCTGGATCAAGATCCAACTGCCCAAATTCAGGGCAGATCAGACGATGAGCTGCGACCATGTGGGTAGCTGTGGAGGCATCACGAGGCTCAGAAGGATTTAAGAGAATGCCAAAAATACAATATAAATCCCAAAGAAATAATTAGATAAATAATTGGAAAAAACTCAAAACATAGATAAAATTAAGTACGATTTAAAATAATGTAAAACATTTTTATTTTAATTCTTCTTTTTATAATTTTTTATTTTATGTTATATTATTCATTTATAATATTATAATAATTTTGATTTGATTTTTTATAGAAAAGAAGTACATGAAATAATAGCACAATAATAGGGTTAAATAATACAGAATAATTAGGTACAACACATAAATTAATAGTTATGGTTAATTATTACTAAATGATTGGGATTAGCTTAAGTAATAGAGATAATAATGATATTTAATTAGATAAATATGGGAGTTATCATGCGTGACTCTGACAGAGTCAGAGCTCAAGCAAGGATAGTTGACAGAGGGGTCAACTTTCCTTGCGCTCTCATTGGTCCACGTAGGACCAATGAGACAAAAATTACCTTGCTAATTCAATAATAAGTATCAAATGATTTTATTAATTAAAACTCAAAAAATAAAAAATATTTTTATTTTTCAAACTATTTATGGTGATTTTTATTTTTTTGCACCCTTATTTGTAGGATGTTAATTTTTACAACTATATACATAGGTTTATTTACCTATATTTTGGGTACTTTATTTTTCTTATTTATTTTTATTATCATATGTCCATATTTTATATATTTATACTATAATCGAATACATACTTACATATTTTTATTTTATTTTTCAATTTAATTTGTATACTAAATAATTATATGTATATACATTATAGGTATAATACACCTATATATTTTAATATGTCATTTATTTTACTATAATTTTAATGGTTTATTTTATATTTATATTTTTTATATTTTTCAAATAATATATGCATTTATTTAAAAACATAAGGAGAGTAAAAATATAAAAAATATAATATATGAACAAAATATACATATACCTAGTATAATGGGACCCCCAAAAATTGGCTTTTGTATCTTAACTCTATTTTTAATGAAACTACCTCCATTAGATAGATAATTTAATTTTAAATACAACGAAGGCAAGTTTAGTGAATTGTTGTATGAGAAGATATTGATCTGTGAAATTCGATTTGTGGATTTTTCGTCTATGTGTCACGGATGCACAATGCATTACTTTTATGTGTAATTATTTTTATAATATTCTATATACTAATATGTACAATTTTTATGAGATCAATTTATTATTTAAGGTATGTAAAATGAAGAATAAAATGGACTAAAATGACTATTTTGAAGAGTAAAAGTTAGGGTTTTTGTATATAGTATAGATCCTTATCTTTCCCTACTTTATTCCTTGTCGACCAAATAAATATTATGTTGGTCTCTGAGTTTAGGATCACTTAGTATCATAGATACTTCATTTATTTTTATTTTTCTTTTTTAGTCTTTTCTTTGGATTTGAATACAATGATTTATATAGTAATTACAGACTAATTATAACTGAATAATGAATGCTAATTTATACAAGTTAACTATATTTACAAGTGTTTTGATAGGGTTTTAAAGTCAAAATGGAAGAATAAAGGTAGATGAATGGGTATTCATCAATCTCTTCTGATATTTGTAATTGTCCCAACGAAATAGAAGTAAAGGAAATATTCCAACTAGCATATAATTTCTCCTAACCCAATTGATGACACATGCAATTAGACGAGTGGATATAAATTATGAGGGATAAACTACCCTCACAATGTGCCACCTAGAAACAATGCCATAGTTCAGTGTTGCAAAATCAAGGCTGGTTAGGCCCATCAAAACTCGGGTCACTAAAACACAATTAGAAACCAACAATCGAATAGATAATGAAAATGATTCCATAAATAACGAAAATAATCACTCGATAAAGGCATGCTCATATATATCATTAATCACCTTTACCTTCTACATTGACATTCTCAAAGATCCTAAATACCATGGCATTGCCTCAAGAAAATGAAATTAAGATGAGTATATTATTTCTCAGTCATGTCTGATGACTTTCTTCTCTAAGGACATCCTCAAAGGCTCGAGATCATGACCTTGTCATGAAATAATAGGATAAAAAATGTCCATGTCATCGCTTGTCCATGTAGCGAATTGTCATGATTTTTTACCAACATCCTCAAGCATCTTGAAAATCATGGATTACCATATCGATCATTAAAGGAGACCAAACATAGACGTCCTAGTTTAGAAAAATGTATAAAATCTATAAAAAGAGAATGTATCCCTATACAAAGGGGTAAACATATTCTCCCTCAAGTCTGCTTAATTTTCTAAGGTATAGACTCTCACAGTAAAATTCTTCAACTAAGTGAATATATAAGGACTTGCCATGAAAAATACATTTTTTTAGAGAATTTTAAATATGAAGGTACATAAGATATCAAGTTTTGAAGAGTGATTGAGACTCAAATACATGATTTGGCAGCTTCACGAGTATCGCAATTTACTTATAGGATCTTTACTTAGCTGTTCACAAGAGGCTTTTTGCTTCGTTATATCTAGGGAAATCCACCATTCAAGAGAAGGCAGAAATATTAGCTAAAAATATGTCATAGAGATAACTTCCTCTTCTAGAAGCTTCCCAACAATTATTAAAAGAAATGAGTTAAAGTTTATAAAACAAATTTATGGAAAAAGTTTAGAAAAGGGTGCATACGCCATACACATAGGGTCAGTTTAGTAACTGGATTGGATTGGTTGAGGGATGCCCTGTGAATAGTAGATGTTTGGAGGGTTGGGAGGGTTGGAATGAGGGGTATGTCGGTGTACATCGGCTACCAAACAAAGTCAAAAATGAGTGAAACAAAGCAAGCATGTGAAAGTTGATTACTAGGATTGTTAGAAAATTCTCAAGTTCGATATTCGCTCATATTCAGCTCGCTAAAAGTTCGATTGAGATTCATTTTGAAAATAAAAGAATCGAACCTGAACATAAGTTTATCCTCGATTAAATAAAGGAACCGAACCCAAAAATTATAGGTTCGCTCAAGTTCGATTTGTTAAAAGTTTGATATTCATCTATTTACAAATACTTATCTAGATAAAGGAACCTTATACTAATATAAGTGGAATTTGTCATGTGATAAGTGGATATTTTTTTAGAGATAAGTGAATATTTGCGAGATAAATAGATTTATCTTGGTATAAACTATCTCAAGATAAATGGTCACACTGTGGTTACAACATCCATCATCTATATGTCCAGTACTTTTTCCTTATGTCTCAAATCAACATAACAAGTATAAACCTTTATATACCCTTTATCTCCACCTTATTCTTTATCTCTTATCCGAATAAATATAAAAATATACTATAATTATATTTTTTTTCAAAGAAATGAATCTTATTGATGTATTTTTTCAAAAGATGAACACTGGTTAGATAAATAAAAAAACTAATGAATATCTATTATAATTAAATATTTATTTATTTAATTTTATACTTATTTTCTTTTTGCACCTCTCGTAAGAAAATTCTCAAGTTCAATATTTTCTTAAATTCGATTCGATTAAATAGAGGTTCGATTTAGATTCAGTTGAAAATAAACGAATCGAACATAAGCATAAGTTTATGATCCATTAAATAGACGAACCAAATTTAAAAATCATAGGTTTTCTCATGTTCGATCTGTTTACACTCCTAGAGATTATAACCCAGTGAATCCATGCAGTGAAACAAAGGGCTTTAGTTTTTTGGGGAGAACGGAGTGAGTTCTGCCATTTTTTTTGAGATCTAAAAGAAAATTGTATAGAGTTGACTGTCGAATAGAGTTGCAAAAAAAAATACTATCTACGGTATAAGTATGATAAAAAAAAATATTGATCTAATAAAGTCATATAATGTAATAGCATGTGGCTATTAGTTTTCAACAATGTTTTTAAAACCGAACCGGACATCGAACCGGAAACCGTGTCAAAATGGTCGGATCGGGTTGAACCATGTAATCAAACCGGTTCAACCGGATGATGACTTCATCATTATTTAAAACCGGATTAAACTGGACCGGTGAGAAAAAAGTGGTTGAACCGGTTAATCAAATCGAAATGAAATAAAAATATATATAATATATACTTAAATATAAATAAAATACATAGACAGTGTATATATTTCACACTATACATAAAATATTGTTCATATACACCATCAAATACCATAAACATCATATATATATTATTTGGACTAGTTACTCTATAACATAATAATAGTATAATTATATTTAAAATGCAATATATGCAAAAAGTTGTGTTAGTGTAGTTGGTTAAGAGTTTGAAATAGACAATCAAAGGTCATGGTCCAACTCCCAGCACCAGGATTATTTTTTAAAAAAATTAAATGTGGTTCAACTTCGGTTGAACCTGGTTAAACCGGGTTAAAAAAATATGTTGAACCGGACGGGTTAACCAGAATTTGAATGCTTGAACCGAACCGCTATAAACCGGTTAATCGGACCGGTCCAATCCCGGTTCACCGGTCGGACCGGTCGAACCGGCCGGTCCGGTCCGATTTTCAAAACACTGGTTTTCAATCAGAAAAAACTAAACAATTATGAGAGTAATACCCACAATTTTAAACTATTCAAAACAGATAGTAGATTTACTTTATTATAATTGATTTGCACTTTTAATATATCTTCTTCATTTAGTACTTAATCACTATGATAATAAATTTCTTAAGAAACTAGCATGTTTCTATAGCCATGGAATCCTCCATAATCATCATACGGATTTTGAAATAAGTTTAAAAATATTATGAATGATTTATTCTCAAAATTTACCTTTTTTCTATCTTTTAACCAACAACATTACTTTTCAATACATGCAAAACAAGCATAAACATTCATGATCTTTGTGTTATAACGCTATGGAATTTTGGTTTTCTTCAAAATTTTCAAAACCTATTCAATAAAACTCAAAAGAACCCTCTCATCACTAGCTTTCCAATGAGAGCAAGAAAGCGTGAATCGGAGTTTGTATGAGGAAGTCGAATATTTTAGTGAACCACTATTAAGAACAATTATGGAAATTAGACTTACGGATTTTAATTTTTTTCCCTACACGATGGGAGATATTTTGGGTGTTTAATCACCTAAAACTGGCACCCATAACTTCCTAAAATCACCACCTAATTGCTTTTAGGTATCCTCTTATCACTTCCATTCTTTCCTTTCATCTATTTTGATTTCCCCTTTCTTCTTCCTTGGAGAGACAAGAGGAATAGAGTCGCACTATTAATAATGAGCCGCGAAGCTCCATAGCTTTGTTACGAGGAGAGGAGAAAGAACGCCGTCTCAAGGGAGAGGCGTTGTAGAACTCAGATCGTTGAGTGTGTGCACGGATCAAAGGCTCACACATAGGTAACAGATGTTCGATTCTCTCCTTATTTCATTTTGTTTCTCGCAATACATGGAGATTGTCGCTTTGGGGGGGGGGGGACTTGTGTTGTTTCGATCTTCTTCGAGATCGCTTGTTGCTGTTGGTACATCACCATTGCTCCATTGATCATTTCCTTATATTTTTGTGGATGGATTTATATTTGAATGAAAATTCAAACTTACCATTTTATTGTGTGTGAAAGGCTTATCATCAAGTTGTTTGTGACTATTGGTGGGTAACTTTTGTGAATAGGTATTGGCATGTCCTCCTATCGAGAGGGGCCTTATATATGTAATCAATTTTCACATGCATACATCTAACTAATATAAGACCAATTGCAAATGAATAACAACTAGGACTGGTAAGTAGGAATGCAAACGAATGAATACAAATGCGAATTCAGGTCATACCATAACCATATCCATATTATTTTACGAATACAGATACGAATAAGAATGTTACACGAATGTAAAAAATCGAGATCCATATCCTCAAAATACGAATATAAATACGAAACAAATCTTTTACGAACGAATATGAATATACAAACGAATGTTAAGTTTAACATGAATATTAAATTATAAATAAAAAGAAACCTAGATTATTTGATGACCACTTCCGCATAACTCCATCTTTTGTTTAACCACATTCCATGATTCAAACAAGCAACATATGATGTATAAAATCTACATTATATGTCATAATATAAGAGATCATGTTATGCAGTCACATAAGAAAATGGTAGAATGGAATGAACATTAGAAGATTAAGATGTTATATCAGATCAGCTGCAGTTGCGAGGGAGGGCGAGGGAAACGAGGGAGGCGCCTGCCTCTGGTTGTGAGGGAGGACGAGGGAGGCGAGGGAGGGCGACTGCGGCTACAAAGAAGGGCAAGGGTGACGAGGGAGGTTGGCTGGTGCTGCAAGGGAGGGGGAGTTAGTTATGGCTGCGACGGTGGGTAGGGGAGGTGAGGCAGCGGTTACGACAGAGGTTGGGGGAGGCGAGGGTGGTCGGCTACAATGGAGGGAAGAGGGCGAGCAAGGCGAGGTAGCAGCTGTCGCAAAGGGAGAGGAGATGGTCGGCATGAGGGTGGGGTTGGCGGCAGGGGGCTGCAAGGGGGAGGTGGTGGTTTGCAAGGGGAGGTGGGGAGGCGAAGGGCGTAGGGGTGGCAGGGGATAGGAGGTGCAGGGGGAGGTGGGGAGGTGAAGGGCAGTGGGGACAGAGGGAGCATGGGGATGTGGGGCGGCATGGGGTGGCGGAGGGTGCAGAGGAAGGTGGGGGTGGTGGGGGCGGAGGACATAGAGGAAGGCGGGGCGACTAGGGGAGGTAGTGAGGGAGGCGGATGGCATAGGGGGAGGCGGTGGGCGGCAACCAGTACGAGGAGGAGGTCAGGGGGAGGCGAGGGTGGCGTCCTGGAGGGGGAGGGAGGGCATCGGTGGATGGGGACTGGGGATCAGGGGATTTGGGGGGAAGGGGGCATATTAACCCTAATTTTATTTTTTTTATAAAAAATAATACGAATATTCGTATGAGAAAAATGGGGTTGCTCCCAAGGGTAGCTAACTTAGCTCCACCGCCCCATTTTTCCTATTTTTTATTTATTTTGAAAAATAAAATCATGCAAATTCATTATTATATTCTTTTATTATGTCATTCAAGTTTCGTGAGAAATAGAGACTCCTACGGCCTCCTTTCTGATAGAGTTGTTTTAAAAAATCTTGCGACCGTTAAAAAATAAATGTTTGGATGGAGGCCGTAGAGGTCTCTATTTCTCACGAAACTTGAAAGACATAATATAGGGATATAGTGATGAATTTTTATGATTTTATTTTTCAAAAAAATAAAAAAATATGAGGAAAATGGGAGGGGGAGCTAAGTTAGCTACCTCATGAGGGGGCAACCCCATTTTTCCCCATATTCGTATTCATAACTGGACTCATTTTTTTCGTATTCGTATTCGTATTCGCATTCGTTAACTCATGATTCGTATTCGTATCCGCAAAAAATTCGTTTAGAATATTTGTATTCATATCTGTTTTTACGTGTTTTAAAAAAATAAGAACCATATCCTCTTAAATACGAATACAAATACGAAAATGGACATGTAGGCCTTCCTTGAGGACGTGAGTTCAAGTCCTGCACAAGTAAATATCATCAAGAGAGATGGTGAAAACTAAAGTCCCACGACAACTTTGTAGGCACATGTAGACCCCACAAAGGCAGAAATCTTTCCGGGGGTACCACACAAAATCACCCCGTGGTCCCCTTTGCGACGTCCGCACGCTAATAAAAAAAATACATCTTAAACAAACAACGACTCTGCACGAAACAAAAAAGAAGCAGCAGGACAGGGGTCTACTCGTAAAAAACACACCTACCTGCTTAATACCAAACAACCAGGGCTTAATTACACTTTAAAACCCCTCGCCTGCCTAACGGCAGCCTTCCCTCCCTCCCATCCCCCACAGCTCCACTCTCATCTCACACCTCCCTCCACCTCCAACCCTCATCAATGCCCCCACTCCAACCCTAACTCTCTAATGCCGAACCCCCACCACCACCGTACACTCTACCTCCCCCTCCTCCTGCTCCTCCTCCTACTCCTCCCCCCCGCCCTCCGAGCCTCCTCCCAAACCTCCCCCTCCGACGCCTCGGCCCTCCTCGACCTCCTCGGGTCGCTCCACCCCGCCCCATCCCCGCTGTGGACCCCCTCTTCCCCTCCCTGCTCATGGCCCCTCGTCGCATGCTCCTCCGGTAAGGTTACCGCCCTACGTCTCGGCAACCTCAACCTCTCCGGCGTCCTCCCCGCCTCCCTCGGTAGCCTCACCTCCCTCTCCCGGTTGGAGCTCCAGAACAACCGGCTCTCCGGCGCCCTCCCCTCACTCCGCGGGCTCTCCTTCCTCCAGACCCTCCTCCTCCACGGCAACCGCTTCACGGCTCTCCCGCCGGACTTCTTTACCGGGCTCACCTCGCTCCAGTCCGTCTCCCTTGACGACAACCCCTTCGATCCCTGGCAGTTGCCCGACAGCCTCCGCGACGCCGTCACACTCGTCAATTTCTCTGCCAACGCGGCCAAC
This sequence comes from Ottelia alismoides, assembly GCA_037367405.1. Classification (NCBI taxonomy): domain Eukaryota; kingdom Viridiplantae; phylum Streptophyta; class Magnoliopsida; order Alismatales; family Hydrocharitaceae; genus Ottelia; species Ottelia alismoides. The sequence continues at coordinate 274,781 of JAZKJV010001997.1, read as the reverse complement.
CTCACCGGCACCGTCCCCGACATGTTCGCCGATGGGACCTTCCCCAGCCTCAACAATTTGGCACTTGCTTACAATTACCTCCATGGGCCGCTCCCCACCGGATTCTCTGACGGCTCCCCCATCACTACATTGTGGCTGAACAACCAGCGTGGCCGCGATGGCTTGCTCTCAGGTCCCATCGACGTGGTCGGGAACATGACAAATTTGGTCCAGCTGTGGCTCCACTCCAACAACTTCTCCGGTCCGTTGCCGGAGTTTGGGAAGCTCGGGAGCTTGCGAGACTTGGAGCTGAGGGACAACAGGCTGACGGGGCCCGTCCCGCAGTCGCTAATGGAGTTGAAGTCGCTCAGGAAGGTGACACTTACGAATAATTTGTTGCAGGGGCCGGTGCCAGTGTTCGGGAAGGCTGTGGGTACTGTGGAAGTTGAAGGGGAGAGGTTCTGTTTGAAGGGTCCTGGAAAGTGTGATCCGCGTGTGACCGTGCTTCTTCGGGTGTTGAAGTCTTTCGGGTACCCGGAGAGGTTCGCCGAGGATTGGACCGGGAATGATCCGTGCACCAATTGGTTAGGGATTAGCTGCGATAGGAATGGGAGCATCACTTTGGTGAACTTCAAGAACATGAGTCTTGGGGGTACGATTTCGCCGGACTTCTCCTTGTTGGTGTCGCTTCAGAAGCTACTTCTTTCTGGCAATCGCCTTACAGGGACGATTCCGGAATCGCTTGCCAACCTTACAAATCTGAATGAGTTGGACTTGTCGGGGAATTTGTTGTATGGTAGAGTACCGGATTTCCGTAAGAATGTACTTGTGCTTACGGATGGAAATCCAGGAATGGTTAAGGATGCCGGAGGAAATTCAAGTTTGGATCTTGCAGCAAGTGCTCAGAATATGGCCAACTTGAGTGCTGGAAGCCATGGTACAAAAAGATCCTCGTCTGCGTCGGTAGGGGCGATTGTTGGTGCTGTTGTTGGTGCTGTTGCTATACTTGCTGTCATTGGATTGTTGGGTGTTTGCTTGAACAAGAGGAAGAAGAGCCATGTGGCTATTCAGAGCCCCAATGCAATGGTGATCCATCCGCGTTTCTCGGGCTCAGATCCTGATATTATCAAGATAACCGTTGCGGGGTCGAGTGTTAATGGAGGCACCGCAGCTGCGAGCGAGGCTTTGAGCCGAACCAGCAGCAGCCCAGGTGATGCCCATGTAGTGGAGTCTGGCAGCATGGTGATTTCGATCCAGGTGCTCAGGAATGTGACCAACAATTTCAGTGAGGACAATGTCCTCGGCCGTGGAGGCTTTGGGACTGTGTACCGGGGAGAGCTCCACGATGGCACCAAAATTGCAGTGAAGAGGATGGAATCAGGGGTAATTGGATCAAAAGCGTTGGAGGAGTTCCGTTCGGAGATTTCAGTGCTCACGAAGGTGAGGCATAGGCATCTGGTCTCCCTCCTCGGGTATTGCCTAGACGGGAATGAGAGGCTCTTGGTTTATGAGTATATGCCACAAGGGACGTTGAGCCGATATCTGTTCAACTGGAAAGATGGAGGGTTGAGGCCATTGGAGTGGAAGAAGAGGCTGAGCATTGCATTGGATGTGGCAAGGGGTGTGGAGTATTTGCATAGCTTGGCGCACCAGAGCTTTATTCACAGGGACTTGAAGCCGTCCAACATCCTTCTTGGTGATGATTTGAAGGCCAAGGTTGCGGATTTCGGTCTTGTGAGGCTAGCTCCAGATGGGAAGTGTTCCGTTGAGACGAAATTGGCAGGGACTTTTGGATATCTTGCTCCTGAATATGCAGGTATGAAAGATTTCTGTCACTGCAGTTTTCCTTTCTTTAAAAAGAAAAGAACTTGGTAATTGAATATTAGGTTTCGAGATACATGAATTAGATAATTTTAACCCTTCCACAAAAATGTTAATTCACCAATTATCCCCCCTAATGAGCTACCCCTTAAGCTGTGCCATACTAGTTATTAGATTGGTTAACATAAAAACAAATCACTTGATTCACTTCTATGAATACGTAACATGGGATTGTATCATCCATTCACCCTGCTTAGCAATGCTTATGGTGGCTGGGTGTTGCATTGCTCTCCTGTGCAAACAACTGGCTGAGACAAGATTAGAGTTGTTGAATGTGTTTTTTAAATAGTTGATGTACATCGCGGTCCTACGAGGAATCCAAACATAGGGAATGACTCGCAAAGCTGTTATTGACACATGATGACAAGGTGACGAGCTTGTAAACCACTTGAAGGGAGAGGCCGCGAAAAAAAGTGATGACTCGATTGAAGTGAGGTGACAATTATATATTTTTTACAAAAACAAGTTAAATTTTATTTCTTACTTCATATTATACAAATAATCTTAATAAAATGCAAAATATTGCTCATTAAAGCTTTTAAAAAATCAATTTATATATTAGGCAGTATGGTAGTATGTAAATAAATGCTAATAGTTTTTTCTCTCATAATTTTCAATCACAACTAGCAAAATAAAATATGATAGCTTATGAACTACATAACAACATACTTATTATAGTAACAATGCTTATAATAATGATGGTGTATAAAAACATAAGTTAATATGACATATACAGTTATATTATGAAAGCGTAAAATAGACATTATAACATACATTGGTTATATCTTATTATATGCAAGTTATAGAACTATAGAAAACAAACACATGAGTAAGCCACGAGACAAATTACTTGGAAAGCCTTCTCAAGAAAAGAAAAGAACTACGGGAAGAGAGACCCTAGAGCTTACAAGTGGCTCGTGTTGTCTTCACTTTCTTAACTTGTGAAAGAAGAAGGATGAGTTACACATATAGCCCCCACAGGGTTGTTGAATCGTCAGCCACGTTCTATTAACCCACATAAAACAAAACAAATCAAAAGCTTCCCTGAAGTTGGGCTTAGATATCATGCATGCCCAGCTTGTCCTTTTTTTTAATGGTTATGTTAAGCCCCTTGATGAACTTGTTCTTTTTTTTCAGTAGTTAAACTTCTTTGATTAAGAATCCATGTAGCCGGCGCTGCTTATAGTGGGAGAAGGTTTCACCAGTTAAACTTCTTTGAGTTGATACTCTCTATTGAAGTGGTGATCATTTTTGATGTGACTGATTCTATCATACATGACATGGTTATTATGTAAAATTATCAAGGTTGCAGCAACTGCCCCTATTGTAGATCATGGATATCATGGGTGAGTTGATAGATTTGTACCTGCTTTTGAATGAGCACGCTAGCAAGACTATATACATACGAGGTGCGCAATTTTGTTCCTAATGATGAGAGGTAATTTTGGGGACACAAAGTTCGTAATCCTTGTCTTGACTTGCCTATCCTCTACATACCAATGTTCCCTACAGGACCGTCCTTATTAGGAACCTTCTGCATACTGGGAAGATTTCCAGTGTCTTAATATGTCCATTTTAACAACAGATTCATCTGAAGGATATAGTTGTTTTTAGTGAGTTAGTACATATAATTTTACCATTCAATTTGTCGAGTACCTGCAAAAATAAGGTAGCACCAGCCGTTTTCTCCTTAACGTTAGTCTTGTCACCCATCTTTGCAAGAACATAATATGAGTGATCGCACTGAGTAATATGATCAATTAGGCATAGACATGAACAACAGATGTTAATTTATCAACCTTAAAGATGGAGTAATGGGTGACCAGTTAGCAACTGTATATTGATTGATTACACAAATTAACAAGAGGTCACCAATCAATAGCATGTGGTAAATAATCAGGCAAGAGGCGTGATCAATCACAATGTGGTGAATGATCGGATCCAAACGACTAATAGATCGCAGTCAACTTGCCAGAGAACGCAAGTGATTAATAACCTAGCAGAGCGTGATTAATTACAAAAGCCAACAATATCGCTCAATTAATATTGATCAATCATGATACCGGTTCATAAAGCTGAACATCTCCAAACATCCCTGAAAAGCTTCTAGTGCTTAGAATACCTTATGATCAAGATCCTCCGCTACATGATTGGTTGTCTTGATGTTGGAGAACTCGACACAAGGGTGAAGATCTCGAATATACACCAACTGTGTGGATGCCCACAATGTGTAGCGTATTCATGAAAAGCTTATACGATATTTCAAACCCTTGATTTGATTCACCTTAGTACCATAAGGAAAAAGACGAGAATGATCAGACCACTTGAACGTGAGGATTTGCGCGAAAAACCCTTCTCAATGGAACGGAGATGACCTAATGCACACAAAGGGATGGGATTTTTGTTTCTACTTCACTTAACAAAATTTAAAAATGGTATGTGTACAACATTTATAAGGGTTCATCATGTCACTCTAACCACAACTTTTTATATTTGCTTCATAATTTAATGTAAGTTAGGCTTGAGTGAATAATTAGTTTCAAAATAAGTTGCCTTGGGTGCATGTCCCAGACTCCAAGTTTATTGACCGGGTGGTATTCGTGGAGAAAGTAGATAGGAGAACTCGAGTGAGGAATTACAAGTCCTTCTGGGTTGACATGGTGTGTAATATATTAATTATGTGGGTAGAAAAGCAAGGGTGTGCAGATTTGATCCTTGTGAACATATTGCCATTATTGGATTGAGTGTGATGCACAAGTGATCAATCACCAAGTGGAGCATGATCGATTACGAGTTGACGGCAATAATATGATCAATCAATATCAATCCATCACGATGTCAATGCATCAATTTGAAAGTCCTCGAATGTCCCTAAAAGCTTTGAGTACCTGGAATACTTTGGGATCAAGGCCATAAACATCAGTTTCAATCACCATATCGGTGGCCAGTTGAAACGAAATTTCTGCCATTTCGGTCACCATCCGTTCTATAGGCAACCCTATATGCTCAAATGTCGGCCATTTCAGTCGAATTTCGATCACTTGTCGAAACTGAAATCATGAAATTTGATGCCATGCTTAGGATCGAGATCGTTCGTGACAAGATTTGTTGCTCTGATGCTGGAGACCTCGACACAGTGGTGGAGATCTTGAACATCTATCAACTGTGTGGGTGCGAACATGTAATGTATAAATGAAAACTTCTACAAAATTCCCAACCCTCGATATGATTCACTTTGATACCATATGCAACATGTTCCACCACCCCTAGTTTTCAATGCTTGCTTCATACTTTAGTGTAATTTACGCGAGAGTCAGTAATTATTTTGAGAATAAGTTGCCTTAGGTGCATGTCCCCTTCATCGATGGGGAGGGTGTTTGGGAAAAGCAGATATGACAACTCGAGAGAGGAATTGCAAATTTGCAAGTCCATGTTGGTACAGAAGGTTTGATGTCTTAAGTATGCCAGTGGAAAGGCAAGGGTGTGCAGATCTGTTGAGGACATAGATCCGCAACATATACGAGGTTCTTTGCCATTGGTGGACAGGTGTTGTGTGTGATAGCCATTGGTGGACAGGTGTTGTGTGTGATAAATGGAGGCTACGGATTGCGTGTGGGATAATATTTATTAGATTTTTATCCACCGACGGGACTTTTGTCATGTAATTGAGGATTGATAGATTTTGACAGATTTTGAAAGGGACAGTACATGGTTAAAGGTTTTGAATTCAGTCCAGAGGCTCATCGATTTCTTTTTTTTAGGAAAAATAGTGTGCAACGTCGAGGAGGCACCCCCTGTAAACTTCTATGCATTCACTATATAAGAGGCTCATTAATTTCTATTCATAGGTGTACAAATATACTGAATTTAATCAATATCCGGCCACCACATGGTTGTAGAACATGTGTGTTCTATCTGCTGGATAGGACTGGCCTGTTTTACTTGTCTCTACTAATCAGAAAAATGGGGAGAAGTTTAACCAAGAGAGACTATCTCATGGTATAATCTGTTTCAAATAAAATGAAGTTTAGTCTATAAAATTCAATCGAAAATAAGCTATATGGCAGCCTTCATGTCTTCAAATATACAACTGTCAGATATTTAATCAATTAAGATGCATTGTGTATTTAATCAATTAAGATGCACTGTGAATTTGTTCTGTCCGATTAATTTGAAATTTTGTAGCAGTCTGGCAATACATATGTTGCTATTACCAGTCTTTTAGAATTAATTCCATGTGACAAGGTCTTTCGTTGATGAGCCATGGTCATTCCCTATATACGTTGGGTATTTTGTCCTAATCCGCGTTATTGCAGTTGATCTAGTAATTTAGGATCACGTAGCCCTAGGATCCCGCATTCTTGCCTGGCCATCACTCACCCCAGATCCGATCTCCACGGCCAATGCCGGCCGTTACAAAGTCCCCTCTCCTCCACTGAAACGGCCGGACCTTCACCCTATAAAACAGACGCCTCGCGCCTCATTCCTCGTTATCCACCATTCAATGGCCTAAGGTGAGGCTCTCTCCTCCCTCCTGTGATAGAGGGGCGGAGGATTGAGGGCCGACGACCCCTTTGTGCCAAGGTGTTGACCCTTGGCTCCTCCGGCCAAGACACGGTGGTGCTCCAACTGCCATTGAGCACCGTGCTCCGGCCGAGCACGTCGTGCGACAACCCGAGCACCTCTGGAGCTCCTCTACATGCCGTTTCCTCCGCCGCAATTCCTCTTCTCCGATCAGGTACTTCTCCACCTCTTTTTCTTTACTTTTCTCTTAAATTTTTCTACATACATACGCACCCTCTCCTCTCGTCGACCATCTCATAGGCTCAGCCTCACATCTTTCACCTTCGCGCCACCCTCCGACCACCTTTCCCTCTCTAGAACCTCGTTCACCACCACCCCCTTCTTCTGCTCGCCGGAGGAGGACCTTGGTCCTCCGCCTCTCCGCCCAAATTGGACCCCCCCTCTCACTCACTCACATGCACCCACCTCCGTTTCAACTATCCCTAACATATGCAGGTCTTCATTCCATCAATGGTCGGAAGTTCTGAAGCTCCGCCGTTCTAGAAGCTCGACTCTGATATGGTGCCGTCGACTCAACGAGGTCTTTCGTTGATGAGCCATGGTCATTCCCTATTTCTGTTGGGTATTTTTGTCCTAATCCGCATTATTGCAGTTGATCTGGTGATTTAGGATGTTGTTACACTAAATTGCTTGTTCTACGTTTCATCTAACTGTGGGTATCCACATTCCCAATCATAAGCAGCCCTCTCTACTCTGCTTACATGTTCCTGAGATGCTTGGAAGGTTCTTCTCCAAAAGTTTGTTTACATTGTTAAATTAAACAGGAATGCTTAATAGTTGTGGTTGGATACATCATGTTAACTTTTCAACTGGTAAGATTTTTACGAAAGAGTTTGTTTGATATTTGATTCAATCTGTTCTAAAGTTAGAAGTTTGAATTGTTGGCACGTAATTTCTCTCCGATTCTCACCCATAAACCGACCTCTTGAATTGACAGTGACAGGGCGTGTAACTACAAAGGCTGATGTGTTCAGTTTTGGAGTGATTCTCATGGAGCTGATCTCGGGAAGAAAGGCACTGGATGAGAGCCAGCCGGAGGAGAGCATCCACCTTGTAACTTGGTTCCGACGAATGCTACTCAACAAAGAATCCTTCCACAAAGCCATCGATCCCAGTTTCGACATCGATGAGGAGACCATGGCCAGCATCAACACGGTGGCCGAGTTGGCGGGACATTGCTGTGCAAGGGAACCTTACCAGAGGCCAGACATGGGGCATGCTGTGAACGTCCTGTCCTCACTCGCGGAGATGTGGAGGCCAACTGAACTGGATTGCGAGGAAAGCTACGGTATCGATCTTAATCTGACACTGCCCCAGGCTCTCAAGAAGTGGCAGTCATACGAGGGCAAGAGCCACTTCAATGCCGGCACTTCATCGTACCTTGCAGGCATGGATGACACTCAGACGAGCATCCCCACGAGACCACCTGGCTTTGCGTATTCCTTCACTTCAGCCGATGGAAGGTAGATGAGTTTGCAAAGTGCAAGAAGAGCTTTGAAATGTGTTTTCCTCTATTTCTTGCCTTGGCAGTCCTGATTTTTTTTACCACTGATGTAAAAACAATTGGATCTACTTCTTGTAAAATGATGTGTTTCCTATCACGGACAATGAAGGCCATGGTGTCACATGGAGTACCTTCTAGGTTTTGGTATGGACGACACAGGAGAAACCTGTGGGGCTATCAACTAATTTTCCAGTTTTCCAGCTGTATATCAAATTTTAACAATGCCATATGCTTCTTTGTTTTCCCTAGGCATTCATGTAAACATTGCTGTTGTCCTTTGCATTGTAGGAAGAGGGTTAGGTTTGAATATCGAACAAGGTGATATCATGCAAGCAGCACACAAATACACAGATTTACAAGGCTCGTCTGCAATTTACTTTTTGACGGAAAAAACATCAACAGTGTACGATTGAATGAAGATTGACAAAAGATGAATATAGGTGCGATAGTAATGCCCTTCTTACAATCCACAGATCCGGGCTCTCTTATACTGGATGTGAAGCAAAATAGACTGGCACTCTTCGATGCGTCTTAAGATTGTGATCCTGACTCTCATGATGCAGGGGTGAGGGTAGTCTTGTAACACTAGTCAGAAATTGCCAAAATGAGGCATTCGGTGATGGCGGAGTCCGGTCTTCATCATTGTGAGATATTGAGGGTTTAACAGCCTCCGGAATAACCTTGTGGTCAAGCACAACCAACGGGGTGAGGGAAAGGGGGCGGATGCAAGTGCTTGCGCACTATATAAACCTCCCATCGAGAGAGGAATCAGGAGCCATTTTCCAACCCCATCTCCCTCTTGTTGTCTAAAGTTAGATCGGGGAAAATCGTTGTTAAAGTTTCAAGGGTAAAAGAGGAAAGCAAGCGATGATGGTGCCTACAGCGATCAAGTGCATGACAGAGGAACAAAATCATGATGCATTAGTGATTATTCGAGCTACATCGGTTGCGTGTATAGTGAAGGAATGAAATGATGACGGCTATCATCAACACATCCATCAAAGTGATCTGGTACCACTTCAAAGGTGCAGGGTGATATTGTTAGAGAGGATGAGAGAGGAAGAGAGCTAGGGTGGAAGAGGGATCCCAAGCGCAAGGTTCCAATCACTTGGATCCATATGTGACGCTTCTCGTCTTGGGAGATAAATCTATTAGGCATGAACCCTCAAGTCGTCCACCCTCTTCCCTCGACACTCCATCAGTTGCGATCTCCCTTGAGTCTCAACCCTCATGCAACTGCCGATAGCAGTCTCTAGACTAAGATGAATATGTTGAAGCAACATGCAGCGTAAGACCATTGAAACAATTTGTTCCATGAATGAGGTGGATCTGAGTCCAATCAAAAGCAGCAAGAACTTTTTTCATCACAAAAGAAATGCAATAATACATGGAAAATATGGTAAAAAGCTATACAATGCTCAATCATCCCCTTCTAATAAATTACAAAGCTCATCTTGCTCTGAAGTACCAAAATACAGTTGCAATCTGCAATTTTTCCTCTGTGCAACAATCATTGCTACTCTACAAATTGAGAAGGAACATGTCCTAATTTCACTCGAGAGATTAATGATCTCAAATAATGAGTAAGGATACTAAAAGCATTCAAATAATGCTTGGGATTCCAAACTCAGAGAAAGAATTCATATGGCAGCCGCTGGCCTGAAGAAAGAAATCGTTGTCATTTGCTATTGTTGTGTGTGAGATGAGCTCACGTCCGTGGTGTTGTAAAAGGACTCATCCCCCATCCCATAGAGGTTTTCATCCTTAATTTCATCCCACTTCAGAACTTCCCTGGTGTATTTAAATGCCTCGTCAGCTGAGTTACGCTCCCGAGCCTTGGTCTGCCATACAAACAGTTTCCTGCCGCTTATGGAAGCATACAAGTCTTTGAACTTCATAGCGACATAATAATACGCATGGTTAACCAAGGACTGGGAGTTGTTGTGTGGCCTCACAGGACTAAAATCTTCAAACCACTCACAGACAGTCAATGGAACCATGTTGATTTTTTCTTCAAAAGCATCATACTTGTTCAGTAGGAGCACAAAAGGGGTTTCTCTGAAAGAAGGGTGTTTAACAAGCGATTCAAATAAATCTCTGCTAACTATCATCCTGTTGCGAAGAGGACCCGAGCCCTGGGACCATAATAGATCATAGTCACTGAGAGCTACACAAAAAATCACAGCTCGAACATCTTCAAACATATCCAGCCATTTGCATCCATCATTCAGTCCCTTGGTATTCGCCCGAACCAGCTGATACCTGAACAGAAAGATTAGAACTACCCCATCAGGAAACTGTTACATTATGCAGCAAGAGCAAGTTTGTACAAAGAGCAAAATCTGGAAAGCCGAAGAAGGAAGAAAGGAGCTTCCCTTAATTCGAATCTATGATATTTAACATTGACAGGAATTTCTGAGCAGTAAAACAGATATCGGTAGTGGAAGTATAGATAATATTTCTAAAGATATAGAGAAATTTACTTGAAGGCATCCTATATTTTGCATTATTTTCAAATACAAAGTTATGGAAGCCCTTCGTCTTTATGCCAAAAGCTCTACAGGCACGTATTAAAATGCCATATGAAGCAATTGTGGGTATTCACACTATGCTTGATTGTGTCCGGTTTCCCTCATTCTCTCAGCTCTCAAGAGCAGCCCATGGTCCATATCTCTCTGTCCCTTACTTCCTGCTTTTTCTTCCCCGATACCTTGGTCGAGTTCCCCATGTCCAAGCACTTTTTTGTAGCAATATGTTTACCTTAATAGCTTTAAATCTAGTTCAGCCCTATATTTGAAGCTCAACGTGTGCACTTAGTCGGCCTACCTCATACAAAACCCAATCACAGACCCCCGCTGTAAGTCAGGCATCTGATAATCGGTCTCTTGATCTCTGCCTCACCAACCGATGCTTTTGCCCTGTGCATTTCTTCAGGTCCAGCACCAGCTAATCATCATAGAGGAAGAATCGCAACATCCTAGTTGCCAGGCCCTTATACTCACCAACCCCAAAATCTGCAAGTTTATAATTTCTGAATTCTTGAGGGATGGTAAAGGGAATAACTAATCACTTTTCAAAAAACCTTAAAGTGTTAATCCTATTAATGGAAAAAACAAATCTTGTTGGCTGGTGCTTCTCGAACATGGTTACCCAGTCCTTTCTATCAGATTGATGGTGGTACATCTCCCAATATATCTTTAACTCTCCATGAACACCGAAGTTCGAAGTTCACATTCAGCCTTTTGGGGTCAATAAGCAATACTTCATTCCCACCCACAAGGACACCAAACGTGTAAGCTTTGTTTCTGATTCTGCATGGATACCAAAGTAAACGTTTTTTTAGAAAATAACTCTTAATGGACACCAACAACTAGGGCTTTATATTTGTTTGGCATTTATTCTTTATTTGATTTCTCTACTGTCAATAAGCGACTCTTTTTGTTCCATACCCGTCCCTACTCATCCGTGAGCTTCATCAAGCTACTTTTGTTCTCACCCTGACCTCCTAGCAAGCCTCGAGATCTCTTGCATAACCGATGTCCACTTCCCCATTCTGCCTTACTTCAAGTGCTTAACCAAACAGAAGAAAATGCAACCCCTCATATGTCAACATCCTGGCCGTTGTGGTATCCTCCAATGTCATCCGAACTGAATCTGTAACCAAGATCAGACTACCAAGCCTTCTCAACCTGGAAATACGAATCTTAGGCCTCTTCGTCAATGAACATATTGACTTACATATTGCTTTTATCTTCCCACTTAATGATACTTCTATAACAAGAGTACTCCTTAGAGAAGTATAATCGATAATGACTGGTGACCTGATACATGTTTAACTTGCACATTTGAAAGAATAGTATGTACTTCGGTCAGATTTTGCAACTTCAAGTAATGTCTAAAGGGCATTTATACGTTGAAAAAGATATAAACTTCTGCGAAAATATAGTACAGCAATAATTAATCCTTTTTCACTTCGAGTGAGGTCGACTACATGGATTTTTTGCTTCCAAAAAAATGTGAGTCATTCACGAGCTTATCCTAAAAAGTCATATCCTTCTTAATAGTCTGCTTCCAACATTGCACAAACTTCACATTATGTTTAATCCTCACTGTAACCCAAATCAAGTTTGTGAACTAGAACCCAAGTTCCCTTTTCATATGTATGGTGCCTAAAACTTAACTAAAATTTAAAAAAGAACAGATAATAGAGGTGCCAACGGATATGGATACATCGGATCCGCTACGCTATCCTTTTTCTAGGAAAAAGAGTGTGTAGTCTTAAGATTGAAACCCACCACGAGTTTATTGAACAAGTTAGTAGAGGTGCCAACGGATATGGATACATCGGATCCACTACGCTATCTTTTTTTTAGGAAAAAGAGGGTGCCGTCCCAAGATTGAAACCCACCACGAGTTTATTGAACCAGATCAAAAGTAAAAGTATACGATTTTACAAATTATACATTAGACCACATGGACACGAGTGCCCTATAGTGACCCAACACATTCCCACATTGGAAGGGGCGTTCTTGAAAGATTCTCTCATTCCTAGCACACCAAATAGCCAAAGCATAACTATCCATTTTTAGATTTGAACACTATATTTTCCTGTTTTGAAAATGTATGCCTCCAGATATGTAGATCTGTATTAGAATACTAATACAGAAATGAATGAATGAATACATATATATATAGAAAAAGAAAAGTATTCACCGAGTGTAGATGCATACCCAGAAACTCCACTAATTGAACTGTGTATTCAACATTTCCCACATCGCCTGACCATTGTTGATATGATTATTGTACAAAACAAGGTTCAGAAATTCAGCCTAGGCGGCCGCATATGCGGAGGCGGACCATATAACGCACCGCATATGCTATGTGCGCGTGTTATGTGCTAATCTCGCATATTCGGCCCGGGTAATCCGCATATGCGGCCGCCTATGCGGCCGCATATGTGATAGAAATTACGGCATCCGATTGTGACCCGATAAGAACCCGATAAGCCTTCCCGATAACCCTTCATCTTCCGACTCCTCGATTCCTCACAGAAACCCTCGCCAACCTCGACTCATCGCTAAACCCTCCGCCTCTGGCTTGCTGCGCCCCTCTGCCTCCGCCTCCAGTGTTCTCCAACCGCACGCACGCAGTAGCTTCTCCTCCACCTCCACTTTCACCTCCGGTGTTCGCCAACAGCAGCTGGTTCTCCTCCGCCTCCGGTGTTCTCCACCAGCAGCCGCTCCTCCGCCTCCGATTTTCTTGTTTACAGGTCCTCTGCCTCCTGCGTGCTCCTCAGCCTCTGTCTACTAATCAGCAGGCTAGTCTAAGATTCAGGCTGAGATTCCCTGTATAATCTCAGATTCCTTTAAAGTCTACCCCATTGTCACTATTTATTGATTCAATTAAATAATTATAATTGGCAGTGTTTTTCATGTACCGGTTACAATTGTTCGTTCTATTACTCTAAATTTGCATTTTTGTTCGTTCTCTTTTATCCTATAGTTTGACTTTGTGATAAATACCATCTGATTTTCCTTAAACACTGATAAGAATATGTTATCTGAGTTGTAATATCAACTAGTAAGGAATACTGGAGTTAGTGTTTGGTTGACTTTTGGCTATTGCATGCTATTTTTTACATGACAATCTCGTTCATCCTTTTTGGCAAAAAATTTTCGTCTCCAGTTTGTCGGAAACCAATATTTTGGTACCTGTTCAACTTTCTTTATGCTCATCAGTTTTTCAATCTGCAATATTTTTGCACATAGACCTTAACTTTTTTTGCAATTAGGTGTGCCTTTAAGTGATACCTCTCATTTCCTGGAGTTTGTTTTAATATTCTAATTATACTCTTGATTATGCTCCCTGGTTTCCTTCAAATTAAAACCCTATGGTTTGGTTGTTATTTTGTGCTATTAATGTTGTTTATGTCCTGGATTTTGTTTCAAGCTTCATACAATTTTGTTTAGTTATTTGTTTATTTAATCTTTGTTAGCCGGTTGATCACTTTTACCTCATTGATCAAAATCTCTTGGTTTATTTGTCCCTAGCAGTTACACACCTCTATTCCACTCTTCCAAACTTGAATATTGAGCCCTGACAGATTATATTTGTCCCTAGATGTTATAAGAATGAGTCTCTTTTATTTTGTATAGGTTTTTTAATAATTGTTCATGTATTTAGGTTATCATGGATTCGGGACCAACACATGTTGAGGAACATGTGCTTTTTACTCCACCTGGGTCTACTGATCCGGGATGGAAATATGTTTATCTCATGGAGAAGACTGATCCGAATTCTGTGACATGTCGCTTGTGTGGCAAGGTCTTGAAAGGAGGAATTAATCGAATGAAACAACACCTTGGACACATCAAAGGGAATTGCAAATCATGTCCAAAGGCTAATGATGAAGTGAAGAAGGAGATACGTGATTACATCGAGGGAATCGTGAAGAAGAAAAACGAGAAAGCTGTCAGTTTGAAAGAAATTAGAGAGGAGGTGGCGATTAGAGCTACAGGCTCTTCCACAACACCTTGTGACGGAACATGTCTTGGAAAAAGACCACGATCATCTGATGATGATATTGCATAATTTGGCGCAATGCCAATGCGCCAAACTATTATAAAGGAAACACTAGCAAAGGAAGAACGCGCACGTGTCAACAAATATGTAGCCAAATTCTTCTATGATTGTGATATTCCTTTCAACGTGGCGACAAAGAGTTCCTTCATACACATGTGTGAAGCAATTGGCCAATACGGAAGTGGGTACAAGTCTCCATCTTATTATGAAATTGCAGAGCCTTTGTTAAAAGATGAAGTGGAAGAAACAAAGGAGTTTTTGAAAAGTCACAAGGATGCATGGAAAAAAGTGGTTGTTCCATCATGACAGATGCATGGACCGACATGAGGGGAAGAAGCATAATGAATTTATGCGTTAACTGTAGCTTGGGCACATGTTTTCTGAAGTCCGTGGACGCATCAGCTGATGCACATACCGCTGAATATATATTTGCTTTGGTGGAGGATTGCATCAAGGAAGTTGGAGTAGATAATGTTTTGCAAGTCGTGACTGATAATGCATCTGCTAACATGGCAGCTGGGAGGCTCCTCAAGACCAAATATCCAAAGATATTTTGGTCATCTTGCGCTGCTCACTGCATAGATCTCATACTTGAAGAATTTGGCAAAGAGCCGAAGGTTAAAAATTGTATAGCAAAGGCCAGAACACTCACTATTTTCATCCAAGGCCCTAAATGTCGGTTTCGGTCCCCATTTCGGTATCGACCAAAACAGAATTTCGATGGAATTTCGGTGGAATTTCGACCGAAATTTCGGTCATTTCGGTCATTTTTTGTACTAGGACCCCCATATTTCGGTCATTTCGGTTTCGACTGGATATCGATATTCGACAGAATTTAGACCGAATTTCGCTGAAATTTGAGGCCATGTTTTCATCTACAGCCATGCGAAGACGCTCAGCTTGATGCGGCATTTTACCCAAAAGGGAGAGATAGTCAGACCAGGGCAAACAAGATTTGCCACGTGTTTTCTCACGCTACAAAGTGTCTTCGAAAAGAAAGAAAAGCTGAGATTGATGTTTTCTTCTGATGAATGGAGACAATGCAAGTGGTCCAAAACAAGGAAAGGTGAAATGGTTGGATCAATTGTTCTTAGTACATCTTTTTGGAGCCAAGTTTCATTGACCTTGAAGGTCTTTTCCCCACTCGTCCGTCTCTTGCGTATTGTTGATGGGGATCGGAGACCATCATTGAGCTTTGTTTATGGAGGGCTTGAAGATGCGAAGAAGTAGATAAAGAGTCTTTTTAAAGACAATGAGCATTCATATAAGTCCTACATTGATGCCATTGATTCGAAGTCAAAAGGGAGGTTAGATAGTTCTCTTCACCTTGCAGCTTACTATCTCAACCCCTATTATTTTTATAGGGATGATAAAGCCATCTCAGAAGATAGCTTTGTCATAGATGGTTTTTTGTACTGCTTGGAGATATTTTACCCTGATTTGGATGTTCAAGATGTCATCACAACAAAAGAAATGGTTCTATACAAAAATGGAGATGGTCCATTCGGAAAACCATTAGCAATCAAGCAGAGATCCGTCGAGGATGCGTTCGATCCAGGTAGTTACATTATATACACATTTTAAGAATGTAAGGACTAAGGAGTTGACTTCCTAAGTTTTCTTGTAGCTAATTGGTGGTCGTTATATGGTGGTGAGTGATGAATCTGTGATTCATCACTCTAAAAGTTAAAAATAGAGTTCTCGAGTAAATAGAGGCATATTTCCCTTTATAATACATAAATAGCATTCATACATGCATACATAAAACATGCATTTTAGCACTCCATTTGCATTAAATAAGAAGCCAAAATCATTTGTCAAATGTCCACTCAGCAAAATAAGCTCTCCCTTACACTAGGTACACCTTAGTGAATAATATAAGGGAGAAAGCCAGGAATTCCTTTTGTAAAATAGCCAATAAAGCCCTAAAGCCTTGAACCATAAAATGCCCATAGATCCCTCATACCAACTCCAAAATAGGTCTACTTATTTTCATATTAATACACATTAAAAGACCTTCAAAATGAGACTAGTTTCATCCAATTTGGAGCTCGTATGAAAAAGTTGGGTTTTTGGGCCTCTTTTGTATACTACATATATGTATACTTGTATTCTTGTATTTTTGTATCGTATTTGACCTCATCTATGTCTTTGGTCAAATGAAATTTGTAGATCTCATCGAGATCTACAACTTTCATGTTTTGAGTTTCTCCAAATTCGGCCTCCTCTCTCTACACATATTTTTCTCTCCAGCCAATCCCAGCCGGCCACGTGGCGCCCTCTGGTTGCGCCACGCGGCCCGCTCCCCTTGCCCAAGCCGCCGCGCCTCTCAGCCGTTGGATAGTCTTCTTGATCCAACGGCCAGATGCGCTCCACGTGCGTCTATCTTCTCTACCGTCGGATCATTCCCGCCTCAGATCTGGGCCATCCATTAGCGCCTCGCCCACAGTGCGCCACGCGTCACATCTTGAGCCCTTCGATCGTATTCTCAGCCCTTCCATCTAAACCGTTAGCTCCCCAACAATCTCAACCGACCAATCGATCGCCAAGGACTGATCTGGACCGTCCGCCAGCGCCTCAGCCCCATCACGCCATGTGTCGGCTCCCTGACCCTTAGATCGCATCATCTTGACCGGATCTTAGCCGCTCGCTCGCACTTCGCCCAGCTCACTCCACGTGGCGCCATCACACCCTTCGGATCACTCGTCCTCGATCAGATCACTACCGCTCTATCCCGCTTCGATCTCGGCCGTTGGATCAAGGGATCCAACGGCTGGGACTTCGTCTTCCACCTCCAGCACCCCTCTCTCCCACGTTCTCAGCCGTGCGCGAGGGGCTTGCCCCTTCCTATTCTTGGCCGCACTCCAGCCATCCTCTCCGACCACCATCACCTCCACGTCCTTCCCCACTCGTCCCTCATCCTCGCCAGCCACTTCATTTCCCACGTCGACCGCCAGCTACGCTCCACGAACTCCATGAACTCCGCTCCATCACCAGGCCGGCCCTCTACTTCAACCTATAAATACTCGCTCTCCGACCGATTTCAGATCCATCCGCCACCCCTGAGAGATCCCCCGAGCTCGGAGCGTCTGATTAGTGACAGTGATCACACGATTCCTTGAGCGAAGACGGTCATCTTCTCCGGCGAGATCCGCGGCACCTCCGCCGTGTCGCAACCACTTCTCTGAGTCGCTGCCTGAGCTTAGGGACTTACCGCCCCTTCGAACGACGACCTGGACCTCGACCTTGAGCTCCACATCCCAGGTAATCTCCACCTTCGTTTAATCTCAGTTTAAATTTTCCTTCGATTTCTTCCTCGATTTTCGCCGTTCACCGTGATCCTCTCGCCTCGCTCTCACTTCGCCGAGCTCCGCGACGGAGCTCTCCTCCTCGCGATACCCTTCACGCACTCAGGCACTTCACTTCGCTCGCCACCAGCTCCAGCTCCGCCACTTGGTGGGAGCACCATCACCGGAGCATCTTCCCTCCGCTCTAGGCTTCGCCACTCCACTTTCACCTCTCCACTTGCACGCACGAGCTTCGGCTATCCTTCTAACACCTGCAGGTACCCATCTTGGCATTGGCCGGAACTTCACCGGAGTCACCCCCGAGCTTCATCGACAGCAACCTCCGACGCTCCTCTCTCCTTCCTGAGACCAGCTGGACCTTCGCCGGACCGCCGCACGTCTTCTGGATAGCTCCGAGTCCTCGAAGAGCTTCACCGGCACCTAGAGGGACGGGCGGAGCCAAGGCCTCGTCGCCGGAGCCCCGCCATCTCCTCCGCAGGCGGCGGAGGTCCATTGAGGGAGAAGCCCCAGCTACCGTTTGATCATCTCGATCGAACGGTCGATTTCACTCCACGTCGTCATCCGCTCGGAGCTACAGACAGTCGTGGGGTCAGTTGTGATCCTACGGACTTCAGCGAGCCACGTGTCCATCTACTGGAGCCGCCCATCCCCGTTGGATCCATCCAGATCCAGTGGTCAGCATTCAGCCACGTCGCCTCCTTCCTCGGTTCCCAGGTGCCGTTGGATCCATCCAGATCTGACGACCTCTGATCTCGCCACGCGTTATCACCGCCATCCTTTGGATCGATCTTGATCCAAAGTCCCGCAGCCAGCCACGTCGACTAGGTCCGAGCCTCTTCTCCGACCCTAGGCTCGGACTACCCGAGGCTACGCCGAGCCTCACTCCAGACCTCTAGGAGCTCCCGAGCCAAGCACCGAGCCTCCGAAGCCGCCCGAGCCAAGGCCGACCCACGTGAGGAGCACGTGCGGCCTGGGTATTTTGCACAAAGGCCCTGGGGACTTTCCTAAATTAGAAAAAGGTCCCTGTGAAGCAGACCACACGTGAGGAGCACGTTCCCAGTGGAGAATTGCATTCCAACCCCCAGCATTATAGGTAATTGCATTTAAGTCCTTGTCAGCATGTTTCTTTTTATGCAATTTGATTTTCTGTATTGCAAATACACCTTAGTCTTTGCACGCATCCCTAGGTGTCATTTTGCATCATTTTGAAATTCTAAAAATTGCATTTTGTTGAGTAACTTGTCCTCTATCTGTTGTGCTACCTGTCACATTTTTGTAATTGCAGTAGAATTTTAAATGAATTAACTGGTTGATTTCTGTGATATTTTGCCCAGTTAGACCTTTTAATTAATAATTAATTCTCTGTAGCTCCAAAAATTCTCAAAAATTCACAGTAGCTCTGGGATAGTGAACTCAACTTTGCATAAAAATTTCACGTCATTTGCACACACATCGATGCCTAAATAAATTGTTTGGTGATTTCCTTAGTTTAATTTTAATAGGTTCATTTCACATTAAAATTGAGGTCTGTCAATTTTCCTAGATTCATCATCATTAGATCTATCTAGGATAATTTTATCTCCTGAAAAAGATGTGATTTGATATTTATTAAAAATAAATTAGTGAAAATCACTCTGCCTGCATTTTAAATTCACAGTAAATTCATTTAGTGTCGAAAAAATCCAAAAAAAATAGGGTAGCTTAATTTCACCATATTTCATCACCTGGCTAATTTTCATAATTTTTGGACTTAATTTGATATCTCAAACTGATTTAACCTTGGATTGGCTAGATTGTTGCATGTGTCTGCACAGAAAATAGAAAAAGATAAAAAAATAATTCCTTGAAAAATCGAACACTGGACTTGCTATTAATTCACCTAAGGAGACAGATGCCTCCCTGAGTTCGACCTTGGACTTCACCAAGTAACAAAATTGCCACTCGAAATTGACTTGATTAAATTAAAAGTGGTTTTTGATATTCCCTCTCGTATCCGACTGCAATGAACATTGACAAATAATTTGGACATTAATCTGACCGAATTAACTAAGGGTGCGGGAGCGGTTATCAGTGAGACATCATACATGAAGGCAATGGCGATGAAGATATTAAAGCTAACATCCTCTTCTTCTGGATGTGAGAGGAATTGGATCTCTTTCACAACGGTACACCCACATTTGTGATTTATGATTATTGATTAGACTAAAATTGAATGACTAACATTTTGAGTAAATACTTTCGTTGCAGATCCACACTAAAAAGAGGAATAAACTAGAAACCAAGAGACTGAATGACTTGGTTTTTGTGAAATTCAACTCAAAGCTGAAAGAGAGACAGTCGCAACAAGGAAGAGACCCATTTATTTCTAAGGATAGGACACATGTGGGTGAGTGGATCGGACCAGAGGAAGGTGAAGAAGAGGTGTTCCAAGGCTCAGGACTAACTTAGAACTTGGTGGCCAAGGCAAGTGGAGCAGATGAATTGGTGCAGCATAGGAGGAGCCAAAGGAACATGGATGCATTACCGATTGTGGCGGAGGAAGAAGAATTTAGCAAGGATTCAGACACTAACAGCGATGATGAAATTCCTCCTGTTGTTTTTGACGATTTAGATTAGGAGTTTGATTATTTTTGCATGAACTATGAACCTCTTTTGAGCTGTTATGAACCTTTTTTGAGCTGTCATTCATAGATATTTTGTTATGAATCTTATGATCCACTTTTAAATCAAAATAGACAACTTTGGAAATGCTTTCGACCTTGGGTTGAAAATCTTCACATTAAAATACTTACATTTTATTTATTTTAAATATAAATTATCTAGTATTTGAATTTATTGTTATATTGTAAATTATTTTTAATTTAAATAATAAAAACCGCATAGTCCGCATATACTTCCGCATATACTTCCGCCTGCTCGCTTACTCGCTTCAGACCGCCTGACCGAACGAATACCGCATACCGACTTTCTGAACCTTGGTACAAAATAAATGCATTTACTGTATCTGAAGCCTATCTACAAATTATTGGTGTTAAATAATGTATCCAAACTGCAAACATTATACATGAATTTTTATTTTTCAATCCTTACAATCATGTCATTATCCGACAATTTTGCATCCCTACATGCTAGGCTAAGTAGGGAGCAGAACTTGCAACTCTGTTCAGAATTTGATGCAAATGCAAATGCTAGAGGAAGAAAAATCTAGATATTTTTCTCTCATTTAAAATAAGATTAAAACAAGACAATGTTTAGCATTTTATGGATCGGTTCAAAAATCTAAATTTTTCGAAAGGGCTTTAAAATTAAGCATTAACGATAAAATTGATGTGAATGCTAATGCTATACAAACTAATTTGAAAACCTCAAGAAAGAGGATTAACCTTAATTGTAAGAAGAAAAATAGAAAAAATCAATGACAAAATGACTATTTGCATTGTTGAAAGCAATCAACCAATGATTCGTGGAAGGCTAAGCGAAGAAAATGGATACTTGTACAGTGAACATAGGTGCCAACAACCCTTGATAAGGGACACTCGTCGGATCTTGATTTTTTAATTGTTAGAGTTATTGTGTTTTCTATTTTATTTGAATCATGTAACCCTTCGGGGTCATATATGTATTTTCTCATATTTTGCTCTCTAGGGTTTCTCTATATAAAAGACCCTAAACCCGTGGAACAAAAACAACTCATTCTCTTCTCCACATGGTATCAAAGCAACGATCCTAAATCGAGGCTTATACCTAAAACCATTGCCACCACCAGCCTTTGTCCTCCTCGAGCTTTGCATGGTTCCTCATCTAAGACTCTAAGCATCACGCGCGAGGTCTCGGTGTGTTCCTTAGTGCTTCTTAGGCACCAACCATCACCGCCCAAGCGCTCAACATCGTCCAGGCGCTACCCAACACCTCCCAGGCATCGCGGTGTTTCCAGTGCTACCAATGGCTATCTCCAGCACCTTTGGCTAGTCGATTCTTCAAAAGTCGGATCTCTTGCGCACTAGGGCACTTTTCCACCCTTCTATGCATACTTGATTAACAACAAAACTTTGATCTCTCTCTATCTATCCACCATGACATCTACTTCTACCGAGACGAAGCCCTTGTCCACTTCATCTTCTATGATGACATGGCACAACTATCAAAATGAAGGGCAACGACAACTATATGCTATGGTGTTGCTCAAAAGATCCTCTAGATGAGAAAAATAAAGAATATGGAAACAGGCTCACAGACAACTACCATGTTAGCAACTGGATGACCAACAACGTTGAGGCACATATCGCCTCAGATCTACCTTTCAAAGGCACAATCACGGAGATGTGGAATGACATTAAGCAGACATACTTTCATAAGACGACGAAGTTCCACCTTGCTATCATTTATAGGTGAATCTGGTCTATGTCACAAGTGACTCTCCCCTTGTTGAGTACTACATGCATCTCACTAACCTGTACGAGGAGCTTCTGATCTTTCAACCCTCTATGATGTGGAAAAGACGTCTCCTACAACAAACCTCGGTGAAAAGACGTTACATCTCAATGATGCGGATTATTCCCATTTGATGCAAATTCTCCATATTCATGGGCTCGCTTCTTCTTCCAGTGATACTACAACTGCTACCTTAGCTACCCCTTCAGGTATAGTAGCAATCTATGCGACTGCTCCCCCTAGGATCGTTAACTATGGAAGCTCTACTCATCTAGTTGGAAAAGGTAAGCCCTCTTCCTTGGTTAAGTCAGTTCCAGTAGCCAATGGGACTCACCTGTCGGTTACTACTATCGGAACCATGGAGTTCTCCTCCAAGCTCTGACTTTCTGGGGAGTTGTGAGATATGATTCCAGTAAGAGCGTAACTTGCGGATCTCTTTTTTCCTCTTCCCCCTCAAGATTCATTCTTCTTTATTCCTGAGCCTCCAGAGTTTCTATAGTGGCCCATTTTTGTCTTTCTTTACCAAATATTACTTATTAGAATTAGAGGTTTAAGTTAATGTGAACCTACATCAAATCGCATTTGAGGTTTCAAAGGTTGGTGGAGGTTGAAATCATGATTCATTTATGGGGCAACATGTGAAGGACACTTCTTGGCCTGCTTTGCTACATCTGTCCTCAGTCAAGCTTGGCCATTATCCTTGTCTCTAGCTTCACCTTGTTCTGGGGGCCTTCTTACCTGCATCGAAATTCATATTGTGCCCATGATTTCCCATTCAGCTTATTATTTGTTCATAAGCTTTATGTTGAGCTTAATTGTCGTGGGATATTTGATGAGTTCTGTTGCTATTTTCAAGACATCCGGATGAGGCAGATTACTGGGTCATGGCATCTATTATCTTGACATTCCCTCATATTCTAAGTTTGTCGGTGTTGCGTCCATCTCCAACAGGACTCCTATAGCATATGTGCCTTGGGTATCCTTCTACCAATGCTCTCTCCGTGATGTTCCCTAAACTCTCTACTATAAATCCCTTTCAACGCGAGGCGTGTGAGTTCGAGAATCATCGATCTTCTTTTCCAATTCGTGCAGAGTCATGTCATACCACTCTTTTTGGTCTTGTTCAGTGTGATGTTTGGGGACCATGTCGGTCCGAACTTTGAGTGGCCATTGCTATTTTATTCTGCTTGTGGATGATTATACTAGATCCTCTTGGGTTTACCGAATAAAGGAACTTTTAGAGATCAACAAAATTGTAAGAAATTTCATCTAATATGTCAAAACTACTTTCTCTATATGTCTGTTAAAAATAGGAATGTAAAAGCATACCAGAATAAAAGAATAAATATTGAAGAACACGAGATTTAACGTGGAACCCTACTCCTTAAGTAGCAAGATGAAACCAAGGAAGAATGTCACAAAGGGTTGATAGTCTATTGAACTTTCTCACTGGATACAATGGGTGTGGGGGTCTATATATAGCCCCCCACTGAGTCTCCACATCCCACAACTGGTAGATGTGGAACTAAACAACTAGATGCGGTACCTATCTACTCAAGTGACACATATAACAAACACTCCAACACTCCCACTCAAATTGGAGCATGCAATACTCAGCTTGGACAAACAGAAAGAAATCTCAACTCACGCTACAGGACACTACTGGCAATATCAACTCAACACGCACAACTGTCGGTTGTTGTCGAAGACGTTGTATCTCATGTCGTGCAGGCAAGGAGGACGAACGGACTGGAGTGTGAGTCAAACTGAATCTCCTCGCCGAAGAGCATGTGCTCTGTATTGCGCCTGTCAGAATCACTACAACTGAAATGAGTCTCCACACGGAAAACTTGACCCGCCACAACATGTAGACAACTGCTCCAGCTCTGAAAAGGGCCAAAAAGAGTGTCGGTAATTATCCATGCTCAGATCTCTGAAGATGGTTCTCTCATCGAGACCTCAAAATGGGTTATCTCTCATAGGAACCTCGGAAGGATCTCGTATTGGAGTTCACAAACAGTGGAGAATGGAGTCTGAAAGTCTCCTCGTCTGAGAACTAGGTCTCTCCCATATGGTTCAGAGAATGGTACTCTACTCTAGAGTCTCTATGAAACCACATGAAAACCCTAGCCAACATAACATAGAAAATGAGATCTCTACTCAGGAATCCCTATGGATCACATGAAAACTCTGGCCGACAAAACAAGAATGATGGGGACCACGAACAAAAGATGGCAAACATGTGTACATCTGAAAAGAAGACCGCATAAATGTGTGTCTAAAACTGAAGACTCGGAATCTGCATGTCGAGTATGGATATCTAAAAAACGTAGAATCTAGAAATCGGACTAGTTTCTGGACTGGAGAATCTGAATCTGTAGCCTGTGACTCTATACAATACTCCCCCTTTCTCCCATACCGGTCGGAAAATCAATATCAATCAAGTTAGGAGAAGACAAGATAATAGGGAGAAACGAAACAATAAATCACAAATGTCAATCTTAATCTTTTTTTCGGCTTCCTCCTTTTTTTCTCTCGCCTATTTCATTCCTCTTATTTTTTTATAGTCATCACCCTTTTTATTTTTTTAAGTCGTTCATATTTTTTATCGGCTTTCCCTTTTTCTCAATAAGCCATCCATTTTTTACGGCTTTTCTCTCTTCCCTTTTCCTCATTTTTTTGCAATATTTTTTTAACATTCCTTTTCTTAGTTGCTCTCTCTCTTTTTTAACTCATGATATAACCGGGCCCTCCTCATTTCTTTCTTTATTTTGTGAACCATCGGACCACTTGGGCATTTACAATACATTTTTTAAGAATGGGCCATCGGGCCCTTTCTCTCATCCACCATTAGGGTTCCCCGCGAACTATCTCTTTCTCAAAAGTCGCGACCATCAGAGTTTGTGGTCGCCCGTGCGTGCTGCGAGGAGGGGGGAGAAGGGATCTGCCTGGAGAGTGCGCCGCTCCAGGGAAATGAATCAGGGTTTCTGCAGGAGCCATCACATAGAGAGGGGTGTCACCGCAGCCCCCAAGCCTCGATGGGGTTCTGCCTCCGAGCATGAT
This sequence comes from Ottelia alismoides, assembly GCA_037367405.1. Classification (NCBI taxonomy): domain Eukaryota; kingdom Viridiplantae; phylum Streptophyta; class Magnoliopsida; order Alismatales; family Hydrocharitaceae; genus Ottelia; species Ottelia alismoides. The sequence continues at coordinate 249,449 of JAZKJV010001997.1, read as the reverse complement.
CTGGAGAGGAGGGGCATCGCGAGGAGGTTCTTCGTGCATGGGAGCCTAGAACCGTGAGGGAAGGAGGGCTCCGCCTAGGGGGGATCCAAGTGTTGTTGCACCGCCTGGAAGATCTGCGGAGCACGTCGCCTGCGTAAGGGCGACGACAGGTTGCAGCTCGTCTGTCTGGAGCTTGCCTGGGCTCGTGAGTTGTCGTCTCGCAGGTGCGCAACAAAGGGGAGGAGGGAAGGGCTCTGTCGCCTGGGTACGATGTCGCCTTGTGAGAGGCAGCCTAAAGAGGAGCCCACGCGAGTGACAAGGAGCAGGGGGATCGCTGACTACGCTCAAGAGGTGTCGCCGAGGAAGATGGACCTGGACCTGGACCTGTAAGGAGGACTGGTGGCACGAAGTAGGAGGAGGTCTCGCGCCGCATGCGCGAGATCAATAGAAGGAGAGGATCGATCGCTGCCAGCGCCTGGACCATGCGCCTCCAGAGCTTGGATCGGATGGATGCGCTGTCATCTGGAGGATCTTAATTAGGGTTTTGTGGGAAATCCTAAAACTTGACGCTCTTGCTCGTTGACGCGGAATGAATGAACAAGAATAATCTCCAACAATAAACAAGAACCAAAACTATCAATCGATTCTCGAATAAATCAAGAATAGAAATAAATCCTTGATAATCGAACTTGCTCTAATACCATGTTACAAAATAGGAATGCAGAAACGTATCAGAATAAAATAACAAAGAAAGATGAATGTGTGATTTAACGTAGGACCCTACTCCCTAAGTAGCGGGATATAACCACAGGAGAATGCCACAAAGGGTTGATAGTCTATTGAACTTGCTCGTTGAATACAATAGGTGTGGGGGTCTATATATAATAACCCCTACTGAGTCTCCACTTCCCACAACTAGTAGATGTAGGACTAAACAACTAGACGTAGTAAATGGGCTATCTACTCAAGTGACGCATATAACAAATACTCCAACATGTTCAAATTATTTGAATTGACAATGCACTTGGGTTCACCCAACATGACTTGACATCTTTCTTTGCTTCTTAGGGGATTGTTCATCAAACATCATGTCCATATACCTCTCAATAGAATGGGATAGCAGAAAGGAAACTCTAACATTTGCTTGATAGGCCTTTACTCACTTAGATGAATGCTCCCAGGTACTATTTGAGGGATGTCATCCTTACTATCGTTCATCTCATCAACAAGGTTCTATCTTCTGTCTTAAAAGGGGGTACTCCTTTCTCTTTATTGTGCCCCATTGAGTCTCCTTTCCTTTACCTCTGAGAATTTTTTGGTATGGTCAACAAACAGTACAATCTGCAAGGTGTATTGGACAAGGTTTCATGATTACCTTATCTCATACAAATCGTTTACCTGCAACTATTCCATGCAACTGAAAAGTTGTCACATAAGGCCATCAAATTTGTCTTTCTTGGGTACTCTCATACTCAGAAAGGCTATCGATGCTAATGATTCTATTGGGCGTCGGTAATATATTTCTATGGATGTCACTATCTTTGAGGAGACTGGCTTCTTTACACAGATTGTGGGTGACATCCCTTTGCATCTTCCACCACCAATCATCTATACAGGCAAGCACACCATTACATATGCTTATGTTCCTTTGCATGTTCCTTTTTCGTAGGATGATCTGCCCACTTCAAGTGATCCCACCATTGTTGCCCAGGATGCACCTGAGGAACTTTTGATAGCTCTCCGCAAAAAAAGGCAATGAAAGAACTTTTCACCCTATGTCACATTTTACTTCTACTGATGGTTTATCTAGATGTGACAAGAGGTTTGCAGATATCCTAAATGCCTTTTCTGTCCCCTGAGATCATCATCGTGCAATGCATGACTAGGGTTGGTGACATGCCATGGATGAGGAGATGAATGCCATTACCTCTCGAGGCATGTGGGATATTGTGTCGTGCCCCTCAGGAGTTGACCTGTGGCTTGCGGATGGGTCTTCACGACCAAACAGTCCCATGATGGGTCCATTGATAGATTGCAAGCCAGATGAGTTGCAAAAGACTTCACACAAACCTATGGAGTTTATTACTTTGAGACCTCTATAGTTGCCAGAATGGGGTCCATACGCACCATCTTTTTGGTGTTGCCAATAAGGCCTGGCCAATTTTTTAACTTGACGTGTAGAACGCCTTCCTTTATGGTGACCTTGAAGAGGAGCTTTATATGATGCAGTCGTCGGATTACGCGGTCGAGGTGGAGTACGTATGCCAACTGTGTAAGGCCATCTATAGCTTGAAGCAGAGCTTTAGGGCATGGTTTGACAGACTTACGGTTGAGATCAACACTCTTGGATTTCAGAGGATGACATCTGACTACTCTGTCTTCGTCAGACAACGGTCTACTGGCATCGCCATTCTTGATGTCTATGTTGATATGATTAACATTGGTGATGATGAAGCCAGCATTTAAGAGACTAAGACCTTCCTCCAAAAGGTATTTGTCATGAAGGATCTTGATCAACTTTGTTACTTTCTTGGCATTGAGATGATACGCACTACAGAGGTGCTCCATCTCTCATAGAGAAAGTATTATCTTGACATTTTAACTGAGGTCGGACTACTTGGATGCAAGCCATCTGGCGTCCCTGCAGAAGAGAGGTAACATTCCACATCTACGAATCATGCGTTTGAGGATACTATGCGGTATAGAAGCCTAGTGGGTAAACTTTTCTATCTAGTTATTATTAGGTCAGATATATCATATGCTATGAGCAGAGCCTATTTGAAGAGACCCCTTTTACAGTCATTGGTAGGATGTTCTATTGACCCTTCGATACTAGAAGGAGTCTCCCGGACATGGGCTCTTCTATGGGGTCAACGGTCATACTGACGTCTCCGCCTATACAGATGTTGAGTATGTCAGTTCGTCTGAGGATTGTAGATCCACTACAAGCTACGCCATTCTCGTTGGGGCAACCTGATTACTTGGCCACGCAAGAAGTAGACAATGGTCTCCAGATCAAGGCGTAATACATGGCAATGGCTCAACTTGTCTCTTTCCTACAAGAACTTGAACTTTCAACTGTTATTCTCGTACCTTTATACTGTGACAACAAGTCTACTACGTACATCGCTACCAATCATGTTTCCATGAGCGGACCAAATACATTGAGATTGATTGTCACTTAATTCGTGATGCGGTACGAGGAAAGATCACCCCTCCACACATCTCCACTGAACTTCACCTTGCAGACATCTTCACGAAGGCACTACAGAAGAAGCGTGTCTCGTATTTGATTTTCAAGTTGGGCATAATCGACATATATGCTACAACTTGAGGAGTGTTAGAGTTATTGCATTTTCGATTTTATTTGAGCTATGTAACCCTATGGGGCCATATATGTATTTTCTCATTTTTTGCTCCCTAGGGTTTCTCTCTATATAAGAGACCCTAAACCTATAGAATAAACACAACTCATTCTCTTCTCCACATTGATAACTACACAAACATTTATCAACGGTTCTCTAAATCATGGCCCTAGGATTCCAGATTCAAAAAATGTTTCTTAAAGAGTAGGTAACCATGATATTTGTGAAGAGGTTTTATAGGCTTTAGAATTAGAATGAGACACTACAAAAACCATGGGATTTCCATACAGTATTCACTAATGAGATGGTGACAGAAGTCGTAATGGTACTTAAAGGTGTGGCAACTAAGGAGGTTATTGCATGCCTAGTAGAGTAATATTGTTAGTTTAGCTTCTACTCTCACAGTCTGATCATAAGCATAATCGAACATCCTACAACAATACATGTATATTTTTTAAGAAAAAATAGGGCGCACCTCTAAGAGAGGTTCGTCCAAACTTTGTATATTAAATTTAAAAACTAAATGGCAAAGCCTTCTCCCATTTTAAGTAGGGTCAACTACATGGATTCTTGCTCGAATCCATGTTGAAAGATCCGACTATTTTTAAAGTTGGTTGTCGGCTATCTAGCACAACTCCCTCAAGAGGAATTTGAACCCTAGTCTTTTAGGTGGTAGGTATAGTGTACTACCACCTTTTTTTAGGCTCAAAAAAAGGGGGAGACACTCAATGGTGTTCGCATATTAAAAAGTTAAAGTGAAGAAAAAGAGTAGAGAGTAGAGAAGGAAATAGCGTACAAGACAGAACTAGACAGTAAAAGGGAATATACAAAAACAAGACCACCACTCCCACCACAAGCACAGATAAAATGTGGCCTACACCACGCTCCAGTCCTCCACAAGACGCGAACAACGAAGAAGAACGTTTTCCCTGTAAAAGCGCTAGCCGGAGAAGAGCGCCTCATTCCTCCCCAACCAAATGGACCACATCCTAGCAATCGGTATTAAGAGGCCTCTCCTACCCCTGTTTCTGTTAAGTACCAGCGCATCACAGAAGGCTATCAGGTCGTCCGATCTCACCCAATCCAGATCCTCCCACATCCCTTGGACCATGGGGCAGCGAAAGAAAAGGTGGTCAATGGTTTCGACAGCTGAATCACAAAGCACACAGGATACTACCACCTAACCATTGAAGTGGGTACTTTGTATATTAAATTATAGAAAAAATTACTAGTTCCAAGAATCAAATAGAGCTTTAGCGTGCTCAATTACATTCTCAATGTAGAACCTCGCTTCCTTGAAAATATAAACATTCCTTGCCAGCCAAATGGCCCAAACGTGCTTAGCCACCTTCATTTTTCCATCCATCCTAACCCTCTACCCATTCCCCATCGAGCTCCAAAAAGACTCCATGCTATTCCAATGAACACTAGGCAAGGCAGAAGTAACCCAAACCTCCCTCGAGCCCTGACAACAGAAGAAGAGGTGATCGGTGTCCTCAGCTACTTCTCCACACTGCTTGCAGGTATTGTCATACCCAGGGAAGATCTTGGCCCCCAAGCTCTCGTCATAATACGTCATCTCCTCAAAGTCCATAGGAAAACCTTCAGCCTCATGGGGATCTTCCACTCCCATAATCTCGCACAATCGCGAGAAACCTCAGTCTTATTAGTGTTACAGGGGCAGACAGAACCTTATAAGCTTTCTTAATAGAGAACTTCACATCCCCCCAGCACCATGAGTCTCGACCACTTGAAGGCTCCTCTATCACGGTTTGCAGGCTAGATAACCTCAAGAACTCCGCAACTCTCTGATTTGGAAACTCCCACATAGAAATTGGTCTTTGGGACCCATCCGACCACACGTCTGCAGCTCTTGCCTCCTTATCCGAAGCTAAGGCGAACAACCTAAGATATGTGTCACGAAGGCCCCTTCTTCCGTTCAATCATCTCTCCAAAATGAGAAGCCACCATTGTTTCCTGTGACCCGCATAATCAATGTAACCACCTCTAACAAAACAGAACAGATTCCCTTCAGAACATGAGGGTGAGACCACGACGTCTACATGCACACATAAATTGGGCAGACATTAAATATTAGATAGATCATACCAGTTGAGAAAGCAAATACGAACCATCACCTCACAATATGATAATCCACTTCAAGAGCAACGGCTTATTCATGTCCCCAAACCGCAAAACCTCAAGACCCCCCTCCTTGGTAATTCTTGTCACCACATCCCAATCCACAAAAGCAATTCCTTTTCTATCATCGGAGGGACACCAAAAAAACCACTCCATCAGAGCCTCCAACCACTTATGTATGCCCACCAGTAGCACCCTTGAAGAGAGAAAGAACATAGGAATCACCGATAAACAGCCTTCACCGTCATCAACCTCCCTCCCATAAGAGGCTGGATGCTCTCCATTCCATCAACCTCCACTCCATCTTTTCTCTAACCGGATGCCAGTCCACATGCCTCAGCCTCACATACAGTAAAGGCAAACCTAGGTAAGTGATACCTAAACTTTTTTGTGGTTCCTAAAGTCGTCTCACAAGTCGTCGCCATCTCCAAAGATATTTTGAAAGGAACGAAAGCGGATTTGGTTTCATTCATCCGTAACCCCGAAATCCTCCCAAAAATATCGAACGTTGCTTTAATCTGTCATCACATTACTCCTATGAAAAGGTGTTAACCGAGATCGAGAACCCATCTCTAGAGTAAACACAGAAGAAACGTATGTCCACTGCAAGCTTTGCCATGACTGTCAAAGCATCAACGGCCAAACTAACAACGGGGAAGCCAATAGACATCCTTACTTCACTCCCCTCTACGGCTAAAAGAAACTCCTACTCCTGCTTACCATTAATCAGCACCGAGAATGATGAAGTGGTAATACACTTCTTCATCCAGTCGATCCAGACCAAACTAACAACAGGGAAGTCAACAGACATCCTTACTTTACTCCCCTCTACAACTGAAAGAAACCCCTCCTCCTTCTTACCATTAATCAGCACCGAGCATGATGAAATGGTAATACACCTCTTCATCCAGTCGATCTAGATGCCTAGAAATCTCTTCAACCAGAAAGGCACAGATGAACTTCCACTCCAAGAAGTCATGAGCTTTCAATAAATCCACCTTCCACAAGAATCCAACAGTCTCCCTTCTATTCCAGTATGTGACAATCTCGGACGCAATAACCACCCCTTCCATTAATTGCTGCATTGGAATGAAGGTCGTCTAAGTCAGTAACACGAGCAAATCAAGCACACCACTAAGCCCATTTGCAAACACTTTAGTCAAAATAGAGTAGACGGTGTTTTACAATGAGATGGGTCTGAAGTCTTCCACTCACTCCGCAACCTCCTTCCAGAGAAGAAAAATCAATGACATGTTCTTCCAACCTCCAACTCACACTTCTAAATTCCGAGAAAAGTGCTATGACGTCATTTTCGACCACGTCTTAGAACTCTGTAAAATAAGACTGGCAAACCATCCGGTCACAGCAATCGTCTACATAAGTGCTTCATATTCGCATCACCTTCATTCACCCAGCTTTGCCTAAATCTTTAATGCCAATCCACTTACCTCATTTTATCATTTTCTGCAGTGATCATCTGATGTCCAAGTCTAGCCATTCCATCCTCTATGCTCAGCTCCATGTCATCCTCGACGTCATCCAAGCATGTAATCTTCATCATTGCCTTGGATCGTCACTCCTCTCTCTTCTGGCGTATCTTTGTCATTTACTTCTTTAGCACCTCCCTCATACCGGCTAACTTATGAGCCATTTGTTGCATCGTCGAACCTCCACTCGATGCGTCATTAAGAAATCAGCCATCAGACTCCTGAAGCCCACCACTAGCAGCCACGATCTCTCAAATCTGATCACTAAGCGACGGTGCAGCTCCTCCCAGAATCCGAGCAAACATGTAAGTGATCTGAGCGGGATCTCAGAAGAATATGAGTTGACACCAGGGTATACATATCGAACATCTCCACTGAGCAAGAGATATGGATGAACTATTTTCCATGTGAATCGATTGTTAGTAGTGTCCATCACTTTTAGCGCCATCTTCCTAACCCAGGACATGAACTCCACTGACCCAAGATCTTGCCCCATCCCCCCTCATTGGGATGATCCAAAGCGAACAAGGTGACCTTAAATTCACCATCAACGATCCATGGTAAGTTTGGGAAGGTTTCACCTAGGATGTTAATCCATTGTCCATGGATATACCTAGACAGTAATTGTTTGTAGTTTTCATGTTATTACATGTAATTAAAAGCTGTATTTTCTCACTACAGTCTTGGAAGTTACAATTTCCTCACTATGGAAGAGCTAGTTAGTAGTGAAAGATACATTAATCGTGCAAGTTATAGGAATACAAAGGAAGGAAGTAGATGAGGCTTTGAAAGTTATGAAACCTGAGAAATGGGTAAGACATGATGACATTCCTATAGAAGTTTGGAGAGTTATAGGCGAATATGGATTGAATTGGCTCACAAATTTATTTAATGTTATTCAAGAAGCAAGAAAATGCCTGAAGAATAGAGGAAAAGCATCGTGGTGTCTCTTTGCAAGAATAAAGAAGACATTCAAAATTATTCAAAATTACAAAGGTATCTACTCGGTGAGTCATACTATGAAAATTTGAGAACGTGATATGTACGATGAGGTTTCATCTTATGTAACGATCCAGTATGGGAAGATAGACTATTTTGACATCATCAATCTGCATCAAGGTTCAGCTTTGAACCCTTTCCTTTTTTACTTTGATTATTTACAAGTTGAATAGTCATGTTGAAATCTAGAATGTGGAAGCGAAACGATGAATAGAACAGAGAAATAAAGAAATATGAAACATGAACACAAGGATTTTACGTGGCCTACTTCGTAAAGGAGCGGGATGAAACCACGGAAAAATGCCTCAAAGGGTCGTATGTTTCTTATTAAACTTTCTCAATGAGTATAGGGAGTGTGAGGCTCCTTATATAGCCCCACAGACAAACTAGAGTCTCATCGCTCATCCATGTGTGACTAAACATAAGTGGATGGTAATTGGATCCTGGAGAGACCTAGTTATCACTATATTACATACTTCAACACTCTCCCTCAAGCAGGAGCTGAGAAAGCTATAGCTTGCAACAAAAATAAAATGTATGCATCGCGTCTTCACATTGTACACCACAAGAAGAATATATGTCCGTTGTTGGTAGAAGACCTCGCTCGAGGACAGGTTTGCGACTTTCAAGTCACCGAAACGTATCTTTGCCATGCCTGCAGAGTTATTGAGATACCAGGTCACTGGAACGTATGTCTGTTGTGACTAGAGAAGAGTCGCAATAGAAAAAGTCCAGCGCGGAGTAGTAGTCGGATACTAAAAGAAGCATGTACCCTGACGAAAAAGTCGATGCTCGATGAAGGTAGATGATCTGTAGAAATCTAGAGTGTCGATCTATCAGTCATGTCACGATGGGTAATAAAAGTCTTGAAGAATCCATCTATAACTCCCCATTTCTCTTATACTTGATAGAATAAAGAGCATGTAACATCAAGTTGGGAGAAACAAAACATGCATTCTCTCTCTTTTGTGCTTCTTTTTTGCACAAATCATTTTTTCGTACGGCTTCTTTTTTCATGATCGCCTTTCTTTTAACTTCTCTCTCCTTTTTTTACATAGATGTTTCCCTTTCTTTTCTCTGCTATTTTTTTACAAATCAGGCCACTGCTGTTCCTTACCCCTTCTTTTTTTACTATCAGAACTGGGCCTTTCTTGGGCCTTACAATATTTTAAATAAGAAAAATATCGCACAAGAGCTTGTAGGGGAAGGAAAAAAGAAAAAGAATAGAGCCTCCTTTTTCTTCATCAACAACCATCATTTTTTTTCTTGTTTGGGGCCCAAAATAAAGCTTAGCAGATCCCTAGTTGGGACTAAAATAAATGAGAAGTAAGGCACCAATCGCTCATTCCTAATGGGAGAATCCATGTCCTTGCTCTTTATGAGGGAAACCCATCTCTGTTGATGCTTATATCTAGGGTTTCAATTTATGTCCAATATGTGGAAACGTTCTAGGGTTCAAAGATCCTGAAGGGGGCGGCAGTTTGGCATGGGAGGTGACTCGATGGTGGATATGACTTCGTAAGTCAATGGAGATGGAACCAGAGGAGGAGCTAGAGATGGGGCATTGCATGTGCTTGTTGTGTGGGGGGTTTCTTTCTCAATCGACACTAGGGTTCCGATGGGAGGAACCCATAGTCGCTACCCAAGGTTGTGGAGTCTGGAGGAGGTTTAGATATTAGTATCGCCTGGGCAGAGGTCTTGCATTTTGAGGGATGGCAACCAAGGGCTTCACCGAAGGGGCGGGGGGCTGGGCAACTGAGAACAAGTGTTGTCGTCCCTCTCTCTTTTTCGGAACGATGTATGGTTGTTGTTGGTTCGTCGTCGACCGCAGTTTCATCGTAACATGGTCGTATCGATCTTCTTCGATCCTCCTCTTCTTTTCGACTAAGAGGAGGGCATGGCTCGAGGTGCACCCTGTGCGCGAAGGGCTCCACGGTGCAGCCGCATAAGAGGTTCTCCTGGGAGCTTGCGAGGTTTGGAGCCTCCGCCTAGAGGAGCTGCAGATCGCCTCTGCCATTTTTTTCCATTCTTGCGAAGATGGAATCAGTGCCCGATCATTGGTTGCTAGGTGCATGAAGGGACGTTGATGGGGGTTGCTTACATGAAGATGTGAGTGTGTGGAGGCTCTTTTCGAATAATGGAGGATGGTATTGATTTATGAGGGGGTGAAGTCGCATAGCCTGGAGCCACCATGCCAGCATTGAGGTGCATCCTGCACCATGACATGCTGCAGAAAGGTCTGGATCTATGGTTTCATGAACAAACCCTAACCAATGTTGGCCATCTTCGTTGCTCCTCTTGCCATGCACGAACTTCGAGATCCGTTGATAAACAATAAACTTTGCAACATGAACAATAAAAAATAAAACTGATAACCGAAGCAAATCTAGAGATCGAACAAAAAAATCCAAGAACGACTTGCTCTGATACCATGTTGAAATCTAGAATGCGAATGCGAATCGATGAACATGGCAGAGAAATAAAGAAATACGAAACATGAACAAAGGGATTTTAGGTGGAACCCTGCTCCGTGAAGGAGAGGGATGAAACAACGGGAGAAGGCCTCAAAGGGTCGTATGTTTCTTATTAAATTTCTCAATGAGTATGGGGTGTGGAGCTCCTTATATAGCCCCACAAACAGACTAGAGTCCTACTGCTCATCCATGTAGGACTAAACATAAGTGGGTGGCAATTGGATCCTGGAGAGATCCAATTACCACTCTATTACATACTTCAACAAGTCACATTCAAGATAAGACACCTTGTTGTATGTTATTCGACGTTGATATTATGCGGATCAATGAGATTAGAGATGGAGCAAATGAGAAGCTTGAGATTTGGAGACATGCCTTTAAGACTAAAGGATTTCGTATAAGCAGGGCTAAGACTGAGTATATGGAGTATACATTTGATGAAAGCAGTGGTGAAGGAATCAAGGTGAAAATTAGAGAAGATATCATTGAAAAGAAAGATTCATTTTTTGAAACAAGAGGGGGAAACAAGCACAGGTGCTCGCCCCAAGATTTAAATCCCGGTCCTTTGGCTTTGGGTGGTAAGCACACTACACTACCAAATACCTGTAGACCATTAAGTGTGTTCTCAAAAGAAAATTTCTTTTAAATACTTGAGATCTACTTTACAACATGGTAGGGAAATTGATGGAGATGTTACTCATATATGAATGCATATTGGTTAAAGTTGAGAGGAACATCTACTATTCTATGTGATAAGAAAATTTTTTTGAAAATTCAAAGGAATTTATTACAAAGCAGCGGTAAGAATCACTATGTTCTATGGTTTTAAATGTTATCCTGTGAATCATAGGCATGTTCAAAGAATGACAGTATCAGAAATGAAAATGCTATGCTAGATGTATGGTCATACACGAAAAGATCGGATTTGGAATGATGTGATCAGAAGAGAAATTAGTGTAGCTCCAATTGAGGATAAGATGAAAAAGAATCGCTTAGGTTGGTTTGACCATTTGCAAAAGAAATATGTTGATGTACCAATTAGAAGATACGAGATCTGAGATGTTGAGCCAGCTAAAATAAGACAATGAAGGCCCAAGAAATGTCGGAAGGATACTGCCTGAAAAGATCTTAATTACTTGGATCTAAGTTCGAGAATAACTCAAATTAGTTTTGAATCGAGGCAAAGAATTCATGTTTAGCTGACCATACTTAATGCTAATGTGGGAGAAGCTTTTGTTGTTGTTGTTGCGTAAAGATTAGGCACATTGTAATTGTATTAGAAATATTCAATGGGAAAGATTCTCCCTTAGCTTTTTATACATATTTGTCCATGACGTAATTTAATAAAGAAACGTGTATTAACATGAGTCGTAGCAATAAGATTATGGTGTCATAGTCTAACCATAAGCGTGGTCCATCATCCTACAATCGCACATGTACAATTCATCTTGGATGCTAACCCGCAACCCATGGATGTGCCTAGACACTAATTGTGTCATGTCTTCATTCTTGCTATTATGGGTAACTAAAAGCTGGAATTCCTCGATACAGTTTTGAAAGCTACGATGTCCTTAAAGCAAAATTTAAGTATTTTGTAGATGTATTACAGATAATATGATGGGGAAAATCTCTCTAAGTTGTTTACATTCTTCACCTAAGACAACATCGTTCCTCCTAAAGATGTTTGTGCCAAATCTGTGAATAGAACATGAGTTTAAAGTCGTAAATTGCACATTCATTTCTCTGTTTAAATCTTTCTATCCAAATAGTAAATTTCGAGCCAATCTAAGAATGCATATGGTACCAAGTATCCCTTAAACTTGGAAATGTTGATGTAGATACCCCAATCCCATCCTTTATCTTGGAAAATTGGGGTTGGGTCACAGGTATTCTCGTCCCTATCAAACTCTTCATCCAAGGAGGATGGTGGTCCATAGGACCGACCTCCTGAGTTCTTAGATCCTCCATATCCTTTTGATCCAAAGATTTATGTGCATGATTTTGACGTCGTAAATGTCGATCTCGGCTTTGAGCCCATGTTGATTTACTAGATCTACTAGATGATCAGTTGCAACAACTGTCACTTTCTATCCTTTCTGATAATTATTATGACACTTGATTGTAACAGTTTTTGTCCTAGCATCAATGTTCTCATGTCACATGTTGTTGGTAACCTTTATCAACATGATCTGTTTAGCCACTAACCTGCCGGGTTGACCATAATTTTTTATTATTTTAACAAAAAATGAAATTATATGTAATACACGATGGAATTGATGTTGCATCTTTTTCATTTTTAAAATGCATTTTTTGTTTTTAACAAGAATTTACGACAATAATGACAGAAAAGCTTTTTTAGAAAAAAAATGTTACAGAAGGCAAAGCAACTATTGATATTATGCAAACTAATTTGAATCTCAAGAAAGAGAAATAACACATTATTAAAATATAAATATTTAAAAAACTGGGCAAAATGGCTATTTGTCTTGACATGTTGCACAGATATTGGGTACTTGCACAGTGGTGAACAATAGTTGTGATTTCGGCAAAGTCCATCGCGAATAGAATTTAGTGAGATGGTAATCGTGGAAAGGAGTTGGACTAGAGGGTAGATGGCATGCCTGTCGGCGCGAGGACGGTTGTGAGATGAAGGCGGTGGTAAAGGCCGATGTAGGAGAAGGAAGGAGGGTGATTGGGGTGGTTGGGTCATGGTGGTGTATGGAAGAAAGGGGAGGAAGGGAAAGAGTTAAATGAGAAAGGAAAAGATAGGAAATGAAGAGAGAGAGAGAGAGGGGCGAGGTGGAAAGCAAGAGATGGAGGAAGAGGGGAAGTTAAGAAAGAAAGAAAAGGCAATGAGAAGAGGCCACTGGATTGAGAGGAAATGGGAGAGTAGTAATGGTTGAAAAAGAGAAAGAACATGAAAGAAGGGGGAGAGAGAGAGAGAGAGAATTCCTTTTAGAGATTCCCATATTTCTTGTTCTTCCATTTTTTAATCATAGGCACTATTTATAAACAGACCAAATAACATGGTAGAAAGTACAATGCTTTTCTTAATTGTTCTAAACCAATGAAGGAAATAGAAAATGTGAGAAAAGTCCAGAAACTCCTAACCATTAGGACAAAGAGGACTCTAGATACCTTTTGTCCAGTTTCTCCATTTTGATAAGAAAAACACAGATTTCAACATGCCCTTTCAAGTTTCCAACATTTAGCATTTTGCACATTAGTCTCACAAGGTAGGGTTTTCAAATATAGTGTAAAATTGAACGCTTATGGGTTGCATCAAAAAAAGGTATAATGTTAAATAGAACGTGTAAAAAACTAAGTTTATATCTGGAAAAGTTGACCCAAGATCATTCACCCAATCGACAATGCCAAAACCGCAGTGAATAATTTAGAATTAATGCTTGAATAATACAAAAAGATTAGTATTTACTTCGTCAATGGAGGTGGGCAATCAAAACTTTCAGCATACATATCAGACATTGGACTTCGGTCATCAAGTGAAAAGTCAAGGGCAGCAAGGCCATTGCATTGATCAACTCCCTCGGCATAAAGAATGTCTTTTTCAGAAGGTACATAATCATTACTTGATATTTGAATAGCCTGCACAGTTGAAGAACCGGTGTTATGGTGATTGCAATTTAAATTGATATGGAACCCAGCAACACAAAAACGGTCTCAAAAGAGGAATTAAACACTAACAATGGGCAGGTAGCATCCATAAAATTCTAGGCAAGTTACGAAACCAGAAAAAACAGCAAAAAACTGTAATCCCAGACCCTCCAAAGTGTTCGACCATAACCAAAACCAAGCAAAGACTTTTCCCACATTAAGAGGGGGGCATGCTCTATGATGTTTTGCCTTCAGATACATCTCAAAGAATTTGGATATAGAGCCTCAAAAAAAAGAATTTGGCTATAATTAATAAAAAAATGTTAAGAAATTAAAGAAAGCATAAAATAAAAATGTATGCAAGTTGTGATGTGCATCTTGAACTTCGACAAAAACTGAAATTGCGTTCGGGACTTTTCACTATGATCTTTGGTAGATGTCAAAAAGAAAGATTTATAGACAATCACCAACATTCGCAGAAAGAAGTGACAGTAAACAAGTGCATTTAGAAATATGTCCCGTGGGAAGATACAAATGCAATGTCCAAAGGAAGAGTTCCGAGCAAATTCCGACTCCAAAATACGGAAGCATCTATCATGTGACAAAAACAAAAGCTATGAACAATTAAAGATGGGATTAGCGGATAACCACAGCTCACTTAGAACTGATAACTAATTTAGTACTCAATTTATAAAAAAAAGGGAATTTCCAACTCAAAAAATGCATCAAGTCTTTTGTTTATTTAATAGCATCAAAACAAAGGGAAAAAATGTAAATGAATGAATATCTATTAAAAATTTATAAATAACACAACTTTCTATCCATTCTTCAACTTATCAAAAAAATGCCTTCATAGTAAGCAAGTATATCATTTTCAAATACAGCTTAAAATATTAATACCCTGTCTAGGAAATAGTTGGCGACATCTGGTAAAAATGGCAATTCGTTTCTTCTCTTGTATGTTTCCTGAATTGCAGGATCCCTCCATGCCTCCTCCAAGACAGGAGCATATTCACGACTTGCTGCAGGGAAAAAGGCCTCCAAATCTCCCATAGCCATGGTTTCCAACAACCAATCAGAGAAATGCCTCAACTTTTGATTAATAGAATAGACACGTTGACCTTTGCATTCAACTCCATTTTCATCTGCATTATTCCATGGTTAGATAGTTGCCATGTATTCCAATTTCAAACATTTTCAATTGCATGTCATTTTTTCGCCGATTGACTTCAGTTAACCACATATGTAAAAAAATGCTGATAAAGATCACTATGAGCTAACAGCCTAACACCACCAAATTCGAATAGTAGTCCACATGTAACCAGACCTACAAAGACTGTTGTCATTGAATCCTTTGTGGCAAAAGGTAACTGAAGATAAAGCTCCATTGCCATGAAAACTTTAAGACAGCTATATATGTCTCTGAGTGTGTATGAATCAAGTCAAAAAAAAGTCAATCTTTAATTCCACCTAGAATATGGTATTGAGATTAAAAAAAGAATATGAAAATGCCAGAAACCATGATAATGATTTTCTTTAATAATCCAAAAACACGACAAGGAACAAAGCTTTTTCCACATTAAGTATACATGAATCCTTTACCTCCATTCAGATTTATCTTGGTTCTCGGGCTTATATCCAAATAAATACGATCTGTTCGGAAGTCTCATTCCAACACCTTTTGGGAATTTATTGCCCTCTCTTAGCCAGCTCAACATCTCAAATCTCGCATTTTCTAACCGGTGCATAAGCAAACCTCTTTTCCAAATGGTCAAACCATCTTAACTGATTTTCTCTCATGTTATCCTCTATTGGAGCTACGTCAACTTTTCTTCTAATCACATCATTCTGAATCCGACCTTTCCGTGTATGACCACATATCCACCTTCGCATTTCCATTTCTGCTATTGTCATTCTCGCACGTCTCTGATTCACATGCCAACATTCAGATCCATAGAGCATAGTAGGTCTCACGACTACTTTCCAATACTTTCCTTTGATTTTGAAAGGAATTTTCTTATCAGATAGAACAGTAGAGGCTCCTCTCCACTTTAGCCAACCTGCATTTATTTTACGAGTAACACCTCCATCGATTTCCCCAACATGTTGCAAAATTGATACCAAATACCTAAAAGAATCTTTCTTCTGATTGTTATTATCTCCAATCTACACCTTGATTCCTTCACCGCTGCTTCCATAAAATGTGCACTCCATATATTCAATCTTAGCCCTACTTATACGAAATCCTTTATTGTCTAAGGCATGTCTCCAAACCTCAAGCTTCTCTTTACTCCATTTCTAGTCTCATCAATCAACACAAATCATCGACGAACAACATACACCAAGGTATCTCGTCATGAATGTGACTAGTCAACTCGTCCATGTTAGAGTATGCGTCCATAGATGGGTAATTGGATCCCTCCAGGGTCCAATTACCACATGCACATATGTTAGTCCCACATCATCCATCAATGGGACACAATCATTTTGGTAAGGCTATATAAGAAGTTCCACATCCGTCGTAACTATTGAGAGAGTTGAATATACAAATCAGCCCTTTGACGTGGTTCTCACGTGGTTTCACCTTATCCTTAAAGAGTTCCACATAAAATATCGATGTTCTTTTATGTTTTATATCGGTATCTCTAATTATGCTTTTGCATTCTCATTTTGTAAATGGTATCAGAGCGGGTTCAATTCTGTGATTTTTCTTGAAGATTTTGTTTTTCTATTCAAGTATTGAGGATCGTCATTACTAGAGATCTCAAGTTTTAAGATCATGACTGAGTTCTAGGGTCCTAATTCCATAGTGATTCTAAAGATATTCAAGGTTCATCGAGGATCATGTTCATCGTTCAAAGGTTTCTGATGGAACCCTAATTCGAGTCACAGCCACCGACGATCAAAGCGGATCATATCATGCCATCGCCAAGTTCTATCGTCAAGGTCCGAGTTGTTGTTCAAGTCCTAGCAAAAACAAGAAGAGACCGAGCTACGAGCCCTCTTCCAAGCCCTATCTCCATATTTCAGCAGTCATATTAGCATGCAAGTAGTGCGGCGCTCGAAGCCCTCTCAATTTATTGCACAATTCAGCACGCCTTCTGTGTGCATCTCCATCCAAGCTGCAGTTTCGAAGGAGAAGAAGAAGAGGGATGAGGGGCTAGATCTCTTGTAGCTAGCCCCTCAATCTAGAAAAACCATCTACTGCAATAAGATAGAATCGGTGTCCCAGATGGTCGGGGACACGACGTGGACCCCAAATAGCCAATAAATCAACTCAAAAAGAGAACCACTATTACGACTATGATGACTCGGGAATGAAAACTGTTGGAGTATAAGTTGTATGCGCCCATTAAGTTGTAGCAAGGTAAATGGATCCTGGAGAAGATCCATTTACCCCCATCCAGTGTTTAGTCCCACACCGCATGTGGGTGGGACTTGGAGGCTCTGGGAAGGCTATATAAGGAGCCCCAGACCTCCTGTACTCATTGAGAAAATCAATAGAGAAACATGCCCCTTTGAGGGCTTCTCCCGTGGTTTCATCCCCCTCCTCACGGAGTAGGGTTCCACGTTAAAATCCCGCGTTCTTATTTTGTTCTTTATCTTTTTCCATGTTTTTGCTTCCGCTTCATATTTTATAACATGGTATCAGAGCGGGTCCGATTCTCGAGGGTTTATTTTTGTTCCTGATTTATTCGATAACCGATTGATCGAGAAGATTCAGTTCTTATTTATTCTGGAAGATTATTATATTGTTCGAGATTTCGTCAATTCTAGGGTTTTTATGAAAACCCTAAAGATCATCATCAAGTTCGTGTTCTGGAAGATTGTCGATATGCATGCCTCCCTTCTCTCTTCTTCTCAAGAGGAGTCTCCAGCATACGGCGGCACGGTTCTCAGCGCACTCGGCTCCAGTGCATCACAGATCTAGGGTTTCTGAACCCATGATCTCGCCGCAAGAAGCTCTCAATGCACCATGGCATCGCTCCATGCGACGTAGACTCCTCCAGGCGTGCACCATGGCATCGCTCTCCCCAGAGCAGTGCCCTGTCTTGTGCGCATCTCGAAGCACTCCAGTACAGGCGACCCAAGACAGCCACGAGCGTCGCGCGTCATCACAGCCCAGGCGGCTCCAGATCCATCCCTGGCGCAGGCGATGCCCTTCCAAGTCTCGCGTAGGCGCGAGAGGTGGTCTCCCGACCACCAGGCGGCGGCGTGCGCACATGCGCACCATCTCTCAGGCGGCGATGCCGCAACCACCAGGCGCTTCCGCCCCTAGCCTTCCTCCACCAGTCACGGCGAGCCCACCTCCTCAGTCCGATCTCGTCGCACGAGCAGCGGCATCAAGCGGCGACTTGCGTCGCCCCTAGAGCTCCAGGCGAAGCCCTCTCGTCCGAGGCAGCACCAGCAGGCCCGTACCAGCAGGCGCATCACGACCTCCTCCTTCAAGCGCACAGGCCACGCGCGGTCGTGCGGGCGGCGCCGCGCCTCCAGCCACAGCCCTTTTCTGATCGTGCGGCGGCAGCACGATCTCCCGGCGACGCTGCTACCCTCGCGCAAACAGGCCATCGCCTCGAATGTTCAAATCCCCAGTGGCGGCGGCTTCTACTTTCCCAGATGAGAGGGATCCCGATTGGGAACCCTAATGGGCGTTATCGGGGCCCATATGTGGGCCTGATTTAAAAAAAAGGGGGGGAGGAGAAAATGAAAGAAGCCCACTGGTGGGCTAGAAAAAAAAAGAAAGAAGATGGAGTTATAAAAAAAGGAGTTGAGATAAAAAAAGGGCGTGTACATACAACAAAAGCCGTACGCTAAAGTTTAAAAAAATGTTTCAAAAAAAATTGTGCAAAGTGAAAGCCGAAAAAAAAATGCTGAAACGGCTTTAAAAAAAAATGAAAATGATGGCTTATAAAAAAAATTTTGAAAAGCCGCAAACTTCATGTTCGGTTTCCCCATTATGTTGTCTTCTCCCAACTTGGTCGATGTCCATGTATTCCGACCAGTATGGGAGAAAGGGGGAGTATATGTAGAGTCACAGGTCTTGTATTCCAGATCCAGATTCAGATACCAATCTCCAGACCAGCCAGTTGATCAGACTCTACAGTTCGGTTTCAGACTCGACGATCAGTGTTTCCGAGTCTCCAGTTTTAGACACGCACAAGTGTGCGGTCATTGTCAGATGAGCATAAGTTGCCATCATTGTCAGAGGTCCCCATCATTCTTCTAGTTGTCAGGCCAGAGTTTTCATGTGAGCCATAGGGACTCCAGAGTAGAGGACCATTCCCTTGAGGGCAAGAGTTTTCATGTGGTATCATAGGTACACCAGAGCAGTGCACCATTCTCTGAGCCAGATGGGAGAGACCCAGTTCTCCGACGAGGAGACTTCAGGCGCAAGTTCAGACTCGATGGTCAGGTTACGAGTCTTCAGTTGACTCACACTCCAGCCCGTTCGTCCTCCTCACATGCACGGCATGAGAAGCAACGTCCTCGACTGCAGCAATGTGCGCGTTGGGTTGATATTGTCCGTAGTGTCTTGTAGCGTTGAGTTGAGTTTCAGTCTGTTTGTCCAAGCTGAGCATTGCATGCTCCAGCTTGAGGGGGAGTGTTGGAGTATAAGTTGTATGCGCCCATTAAGTTGTAGCAAGGTAAATGGATCCTGGAGAAGATCCATTTACCCCCATCTAGTGTTTAGTCCCACACCGCCTGTGGGTGGGACTTGGAGGCTCTGGGAAGGCTATATAAGGAGCCCCAGACCTCCTGTACTCATTGAGAAAATCAATAGAGAAACACGCCCCTTTGAGGGCTTCTCCCGTGGTTTCATCCCGCTCCTCACGGATTAGGGTTCCCACGTTAAAATCCCGCGTTCTTATTTTGTTCTTTATCTTTTTCCATGTTTTTGCTTCCGCTTCATATTTTATAACAAAAACCAATGGTGCTTTCCTAGATGACAAACTTTGCACTGGAAAGTAGAACAAGTAGAAATTTGATGAAGCACATGACACATCTTCTAAAGGGTAGATGACCAAAATGGAGATGCCACATAAAAAGAGAGACTGATCCTGTAGAACTAAATGAATCACCAGCATGAGTATGGATCAAACGATATAAGCCTCCTGGCTCACAGCCACATCCAATCACCCCGTCCGTGAGTATGTCCTGAAACAAAAGGAAAGATGGGTCAAAAATAGCACAACAATGTAAATCATTAATAATCTGACTAATAGACAATAAATTCATGGTAAAGTCAGGTGTACGAAGCACATTCTGAAAATGAATGGATGGCGTCAAACTGATCTCTTTATCCAATGACGGGAGAATGAGTCCCATCTGCGATAATTATTAATCTGCTAGGAGCTATCTGTCTATATGATTCAAATTTGTCTCTATTTCCACACAGATAATGAGAGGTATCAAAATCCATAATCCATTCTATAATGTCAGCCCTACTATAAATGGCAAAAGCATAAGCACTACCTGAGATACTAGTCGAGGCAGAAGCAGCCACATCTGAAGTGTTCGAGGACTCGAAAGATACAGCATGAGGCGTGATTTCTCTCAAGCGAGAGACTAGGTCATCAAATCTCTAATCAGAAGTGGACGCAGCAGGAGTCTCACTCTGCTCAGTAGCACGAGCATAGGCTAGAAAATCATGCTTGGAGTAGCACATATCCTCAGAGTGGTATGGACGGTGATAGTAGGTGCATGTTGACAAGGACCTCGACCACCTCCTCGACAACAAAACCCCCGACCTATGTACTGTGAAGTACCTCCTCTATCATGGGATGTAGCCATCGCAGAAGAGGTCTATGATGAGTTCGACGACGGAATGATGATCCTGCTAAGTTGACGGTATGTTTTTTCATGTGAGGAATAGTAGCATCTGTAAGCATTTATGACTGAACTGCTTCATGTTATAGATCAAGAGCCACTAAGAAGACATCAACCATCATGGGATTCATGTACTCCTGGCACCTGCAGCTCAGATGTAGCCAAGGCCCTAAATGTCGGTTTCGGTCACCATTTCGGTGACCGAGTGAAACGGAATTTTGGTCGAATTTCGATCGAAATTTTGGTCATTTCGGGCATTTTTGTACTAGGGCCCCCATATTTCAGTCGTTTCGATTGAATTTCGAGTGTATATCGATATTCGACAGAAGTTTGACTGAATTTTGCTGAAATTTGAGGCCATGGGTGTAGCCGCAAGAGTCATGAAGCTGTGAAGCTTCTCGAACATGCCTTAAAAAAAGGTATAAAGAGAATGCACGAGTCGTCCATTCTGTTTGACAGTGAATATGTCATGATGTAACTATAAGATCTTCGTCTCGTTTCTTACATGTGAATAGGTAGCAGTAAGAATATCCCACATTGCCTTGGCAGTGGGGCTGATGCAGAACATCGTTGTCGATCTCTACCATTAATGTACTAGTCAACTATACGCATGCATATGCGTCATCGGCCTCCCATGAGGCATTTCTCCCGGTTTTGTTAGTTGGCTCCTCTTCGGTAAGAATATGCTTCTTACCAATAAACTACATCAGGCACATGAACCGCATGCCTCATAGTTCAGAGTTCATTCCATCCATCTCGACTATTGGCACCGAACCTAAAAAGGCACATGTGGAGGAAGTATTAACCTTCTTTTCTGACATGATTCGTAACTAAATATTGGGACTTATAAATCAAGGAAAAACTTGTCTACACGGACATGAGGGGAATTGATCGCAGGTGTAGACTCAAACTACAACCATTCCCATCAATAAAAGGTGTGTCCTAGGGCAAGAGAGGGTGATTATCGATCTGAAATCAACATGGAAACCTCTAAATCAAATAGTACGTGATCACATATCACTGGTACGGTGTCCTAGAACAAACGGTAATGCAATACGCAACCCTGATCGAGATAGAGATGTCATGACCCGTAGGAGAGAAAGATCAGCGGTAATGAGGCCAGCGAGGGGATGTAAGGTGGTCGGTCGGGGTTCCGAGCAACAGTGGGACTGAGTGGTGATGGCTCCGAGCAGTAGCGGTAGGGGCCGTGAGCAGCGGCGTCATCAGCGAAGGGGTGGGAGGCGGGTGGGGTATGGTTTGGGTATGAGAACTTCGATTTGGGACCATCGCTCTAATACCATGTTGGTGGAAAAATAATCTATACTATTCATGGGACCCTAGGGCTCTCTTATATAGGGGAGAGTTCCAATGGGTAAATTACATGATGTGGACAGCATAGATAGAGAATAAATAAAATATACTAAAACATAGAAATATCTCCACGTCACTGACACCAGAACTAGAGCACGAGTGCTAATGGTGAACGAAGGGCGGGGTATAAGTGATATTACAGAAAAGATAGGAGTAATCTATAATTGTAAAATCTCAAGGGCACAGCTGTAAAAAACCCATTAGAACAATATATGAAATATTATGTCAAGGTACAATTTCACATATGATATGAGTATAGATATTTGATACAATGAACAAATCTGAAATTTTAATGCTAAAAAATATAAGAGATGTTGATCTTTTTGGGACAATTTCATTATTGCAATATTCGGTCTAATAGACCGAATATTCTTATTTTGTTGGGTGATTGAATAGAATACTGCTATTCGGTCGATATTCGGTTCAATCTGAAAATTCTCGAATATTCAGCCCGAATATTCGGGTATTCGGCCAACTACCGCAACAACTGTTGATTTTTTTTTTCTACTTTCTAAGGTTCACATTTATCCCCCACTAATGTTAAAGCTCCATTTATATAACTTGTTAATTGGTAATTTTATCTTAGACTCTTATTGATTGATGACCATATATCTATAAATATATAAGAATATATATTAGACATAATTTTTATATTTAAAATAATTAAAAAATACATAACCAAATGATTCTGAATATATTCTCGGACGTCGAATATTCTGTATTCGGTGACCCCTCCGACTGAATATTGAATACCGACTTCTTCAACATTGGACAATTCATGGTTTATCTACAAAGATTCGAAATTTTGGTGGTCACTGTGTAGCAGCAATTTTGGATGGAATGATCAAATGAGTTTAAAAATGTCGGTAGATAAATAGGACAGCGGTGATTTGAGGGAGAAAATTTTACTGTTGAATATAGTCTAAAATGTCAATAGTAAATTAGGGACGTCTGCAACCCTTATGCAATTCTACTAATTGGTTTTGTACTAAGTGAAGCAAATATTATTTTCATGCTGGGTTTAGATATATGTGTGTACATATATGTTCCAGAAAATTCTGTGTTTAACAAATTACAAAAACAAAATCATTGCTAACAATATGGATATAGTTAATATATTACAAAAGAGATTCATTAGAATCAGCCAGGTAGTGATGTTCAAAAGAAGTGATTCATGGAGCCATGAGCTTAAGACTCATGGATACATGTTTGTAAAGGAGGAAGT
Source organism: Ottelia alismoides (assembly GCA_037367405.1). NCBI lineage: Eukaryota > Viridiplantae > Streptophyta > Magnoliopsida > Alismatales > Hydrocharitaceae > Ottelia > Ottelia alismoides. The sequence continues at coordinate 225,964 of JAZKJV010001997.1, read as the reverse complement.
CATGCAGCCTAAGAGACGAGAAGAAATAGGCAGCCATATCAAATAGGCTATAGAAGAGGTCTAAGGAGGTGCCTCGTGGGTGTCTTATTGCCTTCGTGTGCCCCTCATTGCCTCGAGGTCTAGGTACCAATCTCGCGGTCCGGATCTTAAGATACATGCCCCTATTGGGCCTTGAGGTGTATGCCCCATCGCCTCAAGGTGTTTTAAAAAAAAACAGTGGTCCTCATCTTTTATCTTTTCATGAAATTTCATGGATCTTGGTAGACTTGGTATTTTCTTCGGATAGAAAAGTATGAGAAGAAAAGGATTATAATTTCTTATCAAAGAAAAAACATCTTTATTTTTAGTTGAGAAACTAAAGAGAACTAAGGACCAAGCTTGCCCTTAGACAAGGTGGCAGTGAGAGTAAAAATCACAAAATCGATGCAAGGTAAGAATTACTAATGAGTTTTTCTTTGGAAAAGGCAATGAGCTTTTCTTTAAAAAAAAAGGTAATGACCGTTTATATAAGCCCTCAAGCTTATAATTATTAATTAAATACCTCCTTCGTAGTGTGCCATATAAGCCAAATTCTGAGCAAGTTGAGACAGACCTGAAGATGCTGCATTTGGTTTTTTTTTCAATTTCTTCTTCAAACATCCTATTTTTCACATATTGGACGCTAGAGAGTTGTCTACGAAACGGGCACTCTGATGTACCATTGGTTACTCAAATGCAGACTTGGCAATTACTCATGTATTATGGTTATAATGTGTTTTATAATGCATTTGTACAGGAAAAACAAATCCGGTACTTCCATCATCACTATCAATCTTCTGTCACTACCGGATTACCTCTAAATAAGAGGCACTAAATGAGTTATTAGGTCCGTGGTAAGTCAATTATAAGAATTCGACTAATGTTTTCAGTTTATTATTCACTGTCTTACACAACCCCACTTTTTTCATGCTAAAGATCAGCTAGGTATAGGACAAAATTTTGGAAAAGAAAGAAACAAAATGTAGTTTCTACGAGATCACTATTTAATTAGATTATCATGCCACATCAGATTTATATGAAGTATTTTAGTGAAATAGTTGCCATTAAAATATTAAGAAACTGCTTATTGATAACAAAATGACTTCTTCTGTTGAAGGATCATAGCTTTCCAGAAGCATTTGAAGGGTTTGTTATTTGTGTTATCATTTAGCGACATTTCTCTGCTCCCCAAATCAAGTCTGATGAGAAAAGTATGCGTGGTTTTGCCAGCTAAGAACAGGAGGTGGTCAAAAAGTAATGAACCAGGTTTATTTCAGTAATTGCATTTGCATTTAGCCTTGTGTTGAGTATGATGACCATGGGGCAATAGCAAATCATCCAGGTCAGATATAGGTGACGTTTGCTTAGGAAAAATTAAACTCCTAAACTATATGAAAATCCTAGAAATGATATACTATTAAATTGTAAAAAAATTAAATGAAGTTAGAAACTAAAAGAATCCAAAAGAAAACTCAAAACTTGATTAACGGTGACATTGGTTATTATGAAATGAACAGCAGTTAAGGAACAATAGCACAGTTTACATTCAACGAAATGTCGTGCAGGATAAACCTTGTTCAGAGGAATCAGACTGAAGAGCCAGATTCTTTCTTTCCACCAAAGCCTCCTCCTCAAACCGCTCTCTCCCTTCAAGAAGCAAGCCTATATATTTGTAGAGGTTGCTTTGGATCATAAGCTTGATTTTCTCCATTTCTTCCGGAGAAAATTTGTTTCCATATAAGAACTTTGCCTGCTTGACAGAATAAAGGTAATTACATCATAAGCAGGAACACTCATCCTGATGATGACAAAATTAGTTTAAAAAATTGACGACTTAATGTAAAACCACGTGGAACATTTTTATCTAGATTTGTGATCCAGCACAATATTTGGATATTAGGATTTGTCATTTATCTTATCATTCAATTTGAGTCCATCATACTTTTGTTTTTGTTTAAAATTTTAAATAAATTGAGATCTCTGGAATAGTATAAGATGATTTAGATATTTAAATGAGTCTTCAATTTAGGGATTTAGTTATTTTAATTTGTTTTTACATATATAAGACTTAAGGTGAAATAGAAAATGGGATCTTTACAACCATTCTCCTTATAATTTTATATTTAGCTTTGAACCCCTCTCCTTACAGTTTGACGCTTTTATAGTCTGTTCCATTTACACCATAACCCTTCCATCGCATTGACCATTTATAAATGACCAAACTTGAGTTGTTACCTACTCGTGATGGGTTGAAAGGCAAATTACTATAACTCGTGTGTTCTCCTTGCATGAGAAATAAAAAGTAGAGAGAAATAAAAGAAGAGAGGGAAATAATCATCTGGCAAGATGATTACCAAAGACGGCCTTGCCCGCGACACCAGGCATTTGGCACAGTCAACATCTATCGCACCAAGCACCTTCACCGATACCATGGACTAAACCAAAGGTGGATGTTATCCCATCCTCTCTTTTCCTTGGTTATTGTTAGAGAATGATTTTGATAGGCAATTGGCTCTCTTCAAGATCCAAATAGACTACCCTTTTTAGTCTCATATTGCTCATTAGAGTGACTTTAGTGTATTGATGGGGTCGTATAAAGAGCTCCAAATCCATTCCAATCCTTGAGAAACTAAATAGAAGATATAATTGTTGGTGGTTTTATCATGTGATTTCATCATGCTTCTTCAGGAGTAGGGTTCTATGTAAATCCAAGTTTTTTTATTATACCTCGATTCCGCACATTTTATTTTATGGTTCACATAGCATCGGAGTGAGTCATTCACGGGATTTCTTTCTAAGGTTTGATTTTTATTTTGATTATTCTTAAGTTTGAAGTTTTTTAGAAGTAAAAGTGTGGCATCCCATTTTTTGGACCCACCGTAGAACCAGTATGTATATATATAACTATAAAAATTACAAAAAGTTATACGATTTAAGCTTTACATAATGCTAGACAATGCTCGACCACATTCTCAGAATAAAAAGTATTCTCCCAAAAAATGGCAGTGACTCGCGCACCAAATTGTCCAAACCAATGCAGAAGGAAATGCTTTGTCCTCATACCCAAAACCACACACAGATCTCATATCTGTCCAAAACTTCGGGCAGCTTCGTCTGACAAGCCAAGGTATGCTCGCCCTACACCACACCTGAATCGAGTACGAGCAGGAGAAAAACCGATGCTCCAGATCTTCCGTCGCCTCCCCACATATATCACAAGTGACATCCTATTCCCCCAACAACCACCCCATACGCCCTTCGGTGAGGATTCTGCCCATCCTAAATAACCATAGAAAGATCTTGATTCGGATTGAGAGCTTGCTTCTCCAAATCATATGCATGTCTACGTCCATCTCCTCCTCGACTTCTTCCTCCACCTCCGCAAAAAATTGGTATGTCTTCTTTTACTAAAAATCTGCCATCTCCCCATATAAAGTGGTCTCTTCCCCCCAACGGTCCCTCCTGTCGTGCCCACTCCAGCTGCACCAACTCATCTTTGTACGCCACCAACTACATTAGCCTCAGGTATCGCTCCCCCAACACTCCGTCCCCCCCCCATCCAGTCGTCGTGCCAAAAATGAAAACCATCTCTGTTCCCAAGAGTTTAATTGCCAGCTCTGGAATTACATGTGTAATACCTCTCGACAAAGATAACGGAAGATGCACAGTGGCAACCTCCAACGATATCGAGATCTCGTAAATCTTCCTTGTAGAGATATTTCTAGTATTTATGTACTTACGTGTCATGCTTATTTTCGTTTTTTCATCTTATGTAATTTACCCATAGGCTTCCTCTATATAAGAGAGCCTAGGATTCCCTGGAATAAACATGTTCTCTATTTCTTCCAACATGGTATCAGAGCCTCCACCCTAAACCCTAGCCGCCGCTCTCATCCCCGTCATCCCCCCCTCCCCGTCGCCTCTCATCCTCGCCGCCCACCCCCTCCTCGCCGCCTCTCCTCCTCCACGCCGCCCACCCCCTTCCCGCCGACTCCTCCCCACGGGCGTCGTGGCCCCTACCCGCAGCCCCTACTCTGTGCGCGCACCTAAGCTCCCCCCCCCTTCCGTCACCACTCATCCCACAACCCTTTCCCCCAACTTAGCGCCGACTACATCTCCTTCTCTTCATGGGCATGAGTGCATAAGTCTACATATGCGCTCATATCCCTACATGTTTCTGTAGACGATTCTTCATTGGTCTACAAACCCTGGTTCTTCGTCTCCGGCAACTATGTCAAAAAACAAGGTCGATAAGCCCTCCATCGGCGCCTTCAAAGGTCCAGCGCCAATAGTCAAGATGGATGGGACGAATTACGAGCTCTGGGCGATGCAATTCATGAGCCTCATGAAGTCCAACAGTAAGAAGCACATTCTTACCGAAGATGAACCGGCGGAGAAGACGGGGATTTATGCCTCATGGGAGGCTGATGATTCGTATGCCAAGGTCTGGCTTTCTGGCACTCTGACAATGGAGATTGCCAATGATGTCCTACATCAACCCACGGCTAAGGCCATGTGGGATATTCTTGCTGCGGCGTACTCGCAGATGAGGAACGAGACCAAGATCCTCCAACTTCAGCATGACATCTTTACGGTCAAGCAGAATGGCTGATCGCTGCACTCGTTGTATACATCCCTACGGGGAATGTTTGAGAAGCTTTACAGTATCATTCCCCTGACGACGACCCCTGAGCAACAGAAGACATTCCGGAATGCTACAATGGTAGGGGTCTTACTAGCGGCACTAGACCCGGAATATGATGCAGCTCGCTCGCAGATACTACTATTCCTCCAGTGGAGGAAGTGTATCGATGACTCAGTCGAATCTCGGTTCCTTCTCCAACGTCTATGCCATCTCCTTCAGCGATGGCTGCTTCCCGAGGCAGAGGTGTCCCCTCCACTTTTCGTGGCAGTGGACCTCATGGTCAAGGTGGCCGCTTCCGTCAGCCATGCACCTTCTGTCATCGCCCAGGTCATGCAGAAGATACATGCTATTCTAAGCATGGTTTTCCTGCATCTGCCTGTGTAGCCGAGCAAGCTGTGCCTACACCGCCATCCACTTCAGACCAGTGGTTTGAGGATCTTGTCGCCAGACTACGGGATATCATGCCTCCTGCCACTACTGACTCACCAGGAGGACATTCAGACATTGCAATTTCAGCCTCTGCCAGCACGTCAGCTACGGCAAGCACATCAGATAGCATTTATGCCTTTACATCATGTCACAGTTCTGATGTTTCAGAATGGATCATGGACTCCGATGCGACACATCATCTCTGTCGGGACAGAGATAAGTTTACATCCTATAGGGAGGTTTCCCCAGGGAAATCAGTAGTAATAGCAGATGGGACTCATTCCCCCATCGTTGGACAGGGGGAGATCAGTTTGACACCCTCTATTCGCCTGCTGAATGTTTTGCATGCTCCAGATTTCTCGATGAACTTACTTTCTATTAGTCAGCTTACAAAAGATTTGCATTGTCGAGCTATATTTGACCCATCATCTCTTATTTTTCAGGACATTCTAACGGACAGGGTGATTGGCTATGGTCGTGAGCAGGATGGTCTTTATCGGTTGGTTCGCACCTTCTATGCTGGTGTCTCATCTCAGTCCAGTGGTTCTACTTCTCCGTTTACCAGGCATCTGCGTTTTGGTCATCTTCCTCTTCAGAAGCTACGTCATATCTTGCCCCAGCTTTCACCAAAGTCTTCTTTTCAGTGTGAAGCCTGTCAGTTGGGAAAGCATCACAGGTCTACTTTCCCTCGTCGTGAGTCTAGGAGCAGTCGCTCCCCTTTTGAGTTATTGCATGTTGACATTTGAGGTCTGAGTCGTGTACCTGATCACCAGGGACACAGATTTTACCTAGTGGTCGTAGATGATTTCTCTAGATTGTCTTGGGTCTTTCTATTGAAAAATAAATATGAAGCGGGGGATGTAATTAAAAATATTATCAATGAAATTAGTAATGTTTTTTCTTCTAATGTGAAGATTGTGCTAACAGATAATGCATTAGAATTTTGCACCTGTGTTCTGTCTCATTTCTTCTTGTCTCGTGGCATTATTCATCAAATAACTTGTGCCTACACGTCTCAACAGAACGGTGTTGCAGAGAGAAAACATCGTCATCTCCTTGATGTGGCTCGGACTTTACTCATTCATAGTTGTGGTCCTCTGTCATTTTAGGGTGATATTGTTCTTATGGCAGGTTATCTGATCAATCGTATGCCATCTTCTGTGTTGGGTGAGAAAGTCCCTCTTTCTGTTGTCTTTCCTGACAGGGAATTGTTCTCACTAACTCCTCATGTTTTGGTTCAGTTGCTTTTGTCCATCACCTCACTCCAGGAATTGACAAGCTCTCACCTAGGGTTGTCAAGTGTGTGTTTCTGAGGTACTCTCGTACTCAAAAGGGCTATAGATGCTATGATCCTGTGAATAACAGATATTATGTCAGTGCTGACGTCACCTTCTTTGAAAACGTCATGTATTTCTCGCCTACAAGTGACAGGATGACTCCTTCCACTACTGATGATGACATTTATGTGTCACATCCTCCTATATGTCAGTCTGATCACATACCTACTCATGTTGTGCCACCAACGTCACCACCTCCACCACCTCCACACCACCAGTCCCACATCTGCCGAAATTTTATACTCGTCATACGAATCCTGCTCATGGAAGCTGTCATTCATCCACCACGCCCCAGATATGTCCAGGTGATACTAGTGATGATGGGACTGACAATGCACAAGTGCAGGACAATGATGTACAGGTGGACACTGCTGATGATTTGGATGTACCTATTGCCTTGAGGAAATCCAAGCGGGCGTGTGCGTCTTATCCACTTGTGTCACAGGTTTCATTCCATCGCCTCACTGGTGATTTTCAAAGATTCCTTATTGCCCTATCTACCGTGGAGATACCACGAAACTATTAGGATGCCTTGAAAGACAGCAGCTGGCAGTTAGCCATGGAAGAGAAAATGGTTGCATTGCAATCTCGTGGTACATGGAGCTTGGTTGTTGCTTCCCCAGGAGCTTCTGTGGTCAGTTGTAAATGGGTCTTTTTTGTCAAAATAATGAGGATGGCAGCCTTGATCGCTACAAAGCAAGACTAATGGCATGTGGATTCACACAGACCTATGGCGAGGATTATATGGATACTTTTTCCCCGGTGGCCCGTCATTCAACTCTACGTGTTCTTCTGTCAGTCGCAGTGGTACGTGATTGGCCTTTGTTCCAGCTTGATGTTAAAAATATCTTTTTATATGGAGATCTGCAGGAAGAAGTCTACATGCAGCAGCCTCCAGGGTTTGCTGCTGAGGGGGAGTGTCATATGGTGTGTAGACTTCACAAGGCCATATATGGTCTTAAACAAAGTCTGCGGGCATGATTTCAGAAACTTTCAGATCTCATCCAGAACCAAGGGTTTATAAGATCAAATGTTGACCACTCCTTGTTTGTCCAGAAGACTCCAAGAGGTACTGTTGTTATTATGGTATATGTTAATGATATACTTGTTACGGGAGATGACATGCAAGGGATAAAGAAGGCAAAAGCATTTTTAGGCCATCAGGTTGTAACCAAGGATCTTGGTACTCTACGATACTTTTTGGGATTGGAGTTTGTGAGGAATGCGCAGGGTCTTGTGACGACCCAAAGGAAATACATTACAGATATGCTTGTTGAGACAGGTATGATCGGATGTCGACCCTCCACTACTCTCATGTATCCTAGTATGAAGCTATATGGAGATGATATAGAGGAAGTTGACAAAAGAAGACATAGAGAAATGGTGGGAAAACTTCTCTATATTACTATCACCAGACCGGACATTGCTTTTGCAGTTAGTCGAGTGAGTCAGTTAATGGAACAGCCCAGACAGATACACATGGATGTTGTATATATGATACTAGGATATCTAAAGTCGTTTTTGGGTGCAGGATTGTTGTTCAGGAAAGAAACGAATCTTTCTATCTCTGCATGTGCTGATGCGGATATGCAGGATGTCCTAGGGACCGGAAATCTACCTCAGGTTTTGCAGTATTTGTTGGCAGTTCCTTAGTTTCTTGGAAAAGCAAGAAACAGGCAGTGGTGGCTAGATCTAGTGTTGAATCTGAGTACAGAGTCATGGCACAGGCAAGTACGGAGATGATGTGGGTTCGAGTCGTATTAGCAGATCTGCGTATAGATGTACCATTACCCAAGGAGTTACAATGTGACAATCAAGCAGCATTATTTATTGCTAATAAACATGCATTTCATGAAAGGACAAAGCATATTAAGGTAGATTGTCACTATACCAGGGATATGATTCAGAAGAGGTTGATTTTTACTTCCCGTGTTAGTTCAGGAGAGCAGACTACATATATTTTTATTAAGTCGTTGCTCAGAGGGCCGTTTAAAAAATGTTCTTCCAAGCCGAGGATGATTAACATCTATGCTCCATCTTGAGGGGGAGTGTAGAGATATTTCTAGTATTTATGTACTTATGTGTCATGCTTATTCGTTGTTCCATCTTATGTAATTTACCCAAAGGCTTCCTCTATATAAGAAAGCCTAGGGTTCCCTGGAATAAACGTGTTCTCTATTTCTTCCAACATTCCTCAACATTCTGCATACCAAATCCTTCGAAATGACCCAAATACGAATCACTCATTTGGCCATGAATGCATTGTTCATCTCCTCCATGCACAGGACAACCACGCCACCCATACTCTTCGACGAGGTTACCCTACCCCTATCCACCAGATGCATGCCCCTCTTAGATTGGCTCACGATTGACCAAAGAAACCTCGTCATCAAAGCCTCCATCCTCCGGCGCACCATAGTAGGCAACGTCCTCGTATAGAAAAAGAAAACATGGATGGTCGAGAGAACGTGCTTCAGGAGAACTAGCTTCCCACCCCTTGACAACATTCTCACCTTCGATCCCTCAAGCTTTCCCTCCAACCTCTCTAATAACCCCTTCCAGACACCCATCTTCTGTCTCCCTGCCACCAATGGCAGACCCAAATACGTGATCGACAACATGGTTGCAGGTACCCCAGCTTCGCCAATGCGTGATCCACCTTTTGGTCAGAGAGTCCAAAAGGAACCACCTCATACTTGCCCATATTCACCTGGAGCCCCGATAGTTCCCTAAAGATATCCACAAAGCTCAGAAATATGGTATGTGGTATTCTTTTGGTCATGTGATCTGAAGCGAGTAAGCGGATGTGCGGAGGAGTATACGGAGGTATATGTGGTTTATGCGGTTTATAATATTTTAATTCAAAATATTATAAAATAAATATAAAACGTGATTATATAAAAAAGTTGATGATCTACCAAAATCTAAAATAAAAAAATTCAAATAAGATAATATAATCAATAAGATATATAAGCACGGTATTATAAATTGATTATTTTTTACTATATATTTTGAATTTAATACATATATACATACATAAATTTGGATTCAATACGGAACACATGAATTCTATAAGAAAACCTTTAGCATATGTATAGATCATATAGATAACAAAAGCTAAAGAATAATCATAGGTATACAAATCATATACCAAAAAATTATACACATATATGTATCTCAAAGAGACAAAACATCCTGGCACAAAATATAGGAAAAAATATATTTGTATAAAATTTATGAGAAGCACAAAAATATAAAGTACCCGATGTTAGTCAATTATTTCATATTTTATTTGAAGAAATAGAATGAATTTCATTAGATAGAAAATTCAAAAAAGTGGTAAACAATTCATTAATAAGTGTTGAGAATAATGGGGAAATGGATACGAGAAAATACCCTAGATTATATTCCCAAATGCAATATATACGAGAATAATGAAAAGATACATCAATGTAAATAATGATATAAGAGTTGCTTGGAAAAAATCATGTTAATGTGTCATCAACATGTCATGGATTAACATGCATCCTATCAGATATGTGGTCGCATATACCGCACATTCAGACCACGTATGTATTTCGATCGAATATTAACGCATATGGCATATGTGTTTCGATCAAGTGAACGAATACGCATATGTGATTGCATGGACTGCATTTCCGAACACTGGATATCTATAATACATGACGCTCTTTTGATCTTGTCCTCCTCAGCCCCCATGAATAGAATAGTGCCATCGGCATACTGCAGAAGCTGGATGGATATGTCCTTCCTCTTATAGTCCGAACACCAACCCTCGGAACCCGCCAACCTCATTATAACATCCTATGTGTCGGCAACAATAACAAACAAGAGCGGCGCCAAATGACAGCCTTGCTTGATACCTCGCTAAGATTCAGAAAAAAAAAACCCTTCTGATATGTTGTTAATCAGCATTGCATGCGAGCCCGTCATCACGCACCGTTTGATCCATGCAATCCATAAATCCGAAAAGCCCCTCTTAAGTTAGAAAGTTGTTTATGTTCATTGGAGTTTGAAAAGAGACAAGCCACAAGCGTGCAAGGCCACTATGATCTATGCAGATGTCGTCTTCGCTCTTTGTTGTCACCTACACATGTTTATGAGATCAAGATGACATGATGTAGGCACAACAAGATGCCTCCAGATCTGTGAAGCAGCAGCATAAACCCTAGTGGCAATAAGAGAGCAAGTGCAAGAAGCAAGCTCACAAGTGTTGTCGCATATCTTTAATGGTGTCGGTGGCACAAACATCGACCGTCATCGAAAAATCTAGGTATTCCAAACAAGAGACCCCATGATCGAGGGGTTAACTACTCTCAGTCCCATGATACAGAGCAAGTTGGTTCCGACTTTATTCTGGCAATTCATTTTTTTTATTTGCATATTCTCTCACTGTTTAGTCCTCGACATATGTTAGTGTTTGAGAAGTTGTTTGAAAGATTTCTTGCCAAGTAGAGCTCTATTTATCCTACTCGAATTGGTTCTAGTAAAAGACGGTTGGAACAATCCATCATGAGTTGGGGATCATTTATCATGTCCCTTTACAGCAGCATTCCACAAATCAGAATTGCTATATGGCATCATTAAATCCGTCGTATTATAATGAGTTTTCTCTGATCCAAGAGGCATTAAATTCACAAAAACCTTACTTTCTTTATGCTCGATCACCTCAACAAGGATCCTTCCATCCATGCCTCTTGGTTCTGTTGTCCATTAATTCTTCAATTCTATCGTTCTCACTACCATTCCCACTAGAACCATCAACATCCTTCAACAAGATCTGCAACAAGCAACTATGCAAGGAGGCAAGGCCTCTGGATAATCCCATCCTTCGGGCTTATGTTTACACCTCCATTATCAGAATTCATCTCCTCCGATGTGAATTGCATTTACTTGGAATCAAGAACAATGAAAAAACATGATTTACATGAATCATACTCCATAAGCAGAGGGATTAATACAAGAATAAAGTTGCGAGGGTTAGGTTTTCCATTTACTTTATCCTTGAGTACGAAGGTGCATGGCCTCAAATTTCAATGAAATCTCATCGAACTTCAAAGAAATTTCCATTTCTTTAGGTCATTGAAATTGAAACACTACCTTATTTTTTTATCGGGATTTCAATGAAATTTCATCGAAAATTGCATGTTGTTTCGGCGATATAATAAAAATTAAGGGAATCTACACTTCACTTTATTTGAAATTTGCATATATAAACGGAGTTTCACTTATTTATTTGCCAATGTTGGGTTGTTAAAGTGCTTTACATTGTTTAAAGAAGTTTCTTTAGTTAGTTTCTAACTTTAAGATCTAAATTCAAACCAAATCAGTTAGACGCAAGATTTAAGAGTTAAAATCGAGTTTTAAGTGAAGAGCCTTATTTTTTGCTTTTTCTTTATTTTGATATATATATATATATGTTTTGATTGATAGTTATTATATATCACCGCATTCTTATTAAAGAATTGATCATCATGGCTTTTTCTTCCAATTTAGCATACAGTTCTGACTCTAGGCACGTTGCTCTGCGTATCAACATATGATGATTATAACGATAATGCGACTCTAAAACTTATATTTGCACATGCATTCATATTTTATTTGTTTGACTTAATAATATTTTAAACCTTAATTTCTATGAAAAAGTCAAGTTTAGAGTCAATTCCAAATTTTCGATGATTTCAACAAAATTTCACCAAGATTCTTTGAAATTTCTCTTTTCGGACTTGGCGAAACGAAGCCAAAGTCTGAAATTTAAGGACTTGTAGGAGTGGAGGGCTTCATATATAGAATACAACTCATATTATGTGGAACCTTGATGAGGAAATGTATATAAAAATCTGTGAAAAAATGAAATAAAGAACATTGAATCAAGAACAAAGAAGGGAAATATAGGAGGCTTTGAAGGTTATGAGACCTGATGACATTCCTATAGAAGTTCGGAGAGTTTTAGGTGAGCATGGTTTGTGCTGACTTACAAATTTATTCAATGTTCTTTAGTAAAGCAAGAAAATACCGGAAGATTGGAGAAGTATCATGGTGCCACTTTATAAGAACAAAGGAGACATTCAAAATTGTTCAAATTACAAAGGTATCAAGCTGATGAATCACATTATGAAAATTTGATAGCGTGTGATCGAAAGAATGTTGAGGCAAGTTTCTAAAGTAAAAGAAAATCAATTCGGATTCATGCCAAGGCGCTCAACTATTGAAGCCATACACTTGTTGAGGAGAACAATGGAGATTTATAGAGCTAAAAGGAAGAACCTCCATATGATTTTTATTAATTTGGAGAAGGCTTATGACTCTGTCTTATGGGAGATATTGTGGAGAGTTTTGGAGAAGAGACAAGTACTTGTCCTACATTAACTTCATAAAAGATTTGTATGATAGGGCTTCATCTTGTGTAAGGATACAATCTGGGAAGATTGATTATTTTGACATCAAAATTGCATCAAGGTTCAGCTTTGAGTCCATTCCATTTTACTTTGATTATGGACGAGTTGACAAGTTACATTCAGGATGAGATACGTTGGTGTATGTTATTCACTAATGATATTGTGTTGATTGATGAGACTATAGATAAAGTAAATGAGAAGCTTGAGGTCTAGACACATGCATTGAAGACTAAAGGATTTCGTATAAATAGGGCTAAGACTGAATATATGGAGTGCACTTTTGATGGAAGCAATGATGAAGGAATCAAGGCGAAGATTGGTGATGATAACATTGGTGGGGAAATTGATGATGAAGGAATCAAGGTAAAGAAGCAATGGTGAAGAATCAAGGTAAAGATCGATGACGATAACATTGGTGAAGGAATCAAGGTGAAGAAGCAATGGTGAAGATTCTTTTAGAAATTTGGGATCTATTTTGCAATATGATGGGGAAGTTGATGGAGATGTTACTAATGGAATAAAAGCATGTTGGCTAAAGTGGAAAGGATCCTCTGTTATTCTCTGTGATAAGAAAATTCCTTTGTGTGGAGAGGAAAGAACGAATTGTTTATTGATGAGGTCCTAGGATTCTTTTATATAAAAGAGTAATCTGTTGAGCTAATTACATAAAGAAGATAAAGAAAATAGATATATACATAAATGGTATGAAAGATAACTAATATCTCAACACTACCCCTCAAGTTGGAGCGTAGATATCAATCGAACTCAGCTTGGAGTAGCATCTCTAGTAAGGTCCTCTGGTTAAGGCCTTAGTAAGTACATTCGTTGTCTGGTCTCCAGAGCTGACATAAGCAGTGGCAATGAGGCCATTCTTTATCATGTTATGACTGTAGTGACAGTCCACCTCTATGTGTCTGGTCCTCTCATGGAAGGCAAGTTTGTTTGCAATGAATAGAGCAGCTTGATTGTCACATTGAAGGTGCATGGGAAGAGGCACCTCAATAGTCATGTCATTAAGAACAGATTTTGACCCACATTATCTATGTACTAACTTGTACCATGGCCATGTATTATGACTCCGCACTAGATCTAGCAACCGCAGTTTGCTTCTTGCTCTTCCATGACACCAGGAAGCATGGCCTTAAATTTCAGCGAAATTCGGTCGAATTTCTATCGACATCCAGTCGAAATCGAAATACGATCGAAATGGCCGAAATGACCAAAATATGGGGACCCTAGTACAATAAATGACCAAAATGACCGAAATTTCGTTTTAAATCGACCGAAATTCTGTTTAGGTCGATCATCGAAATGGTGACCGAAACCGACATTTAGGACCTTGCTAGGAAGTAGACTTCTTGTCCTTAGGACACCCAGTGTAATCTGCATTTGCACACGTCGTAACTGTAAGGGTGTGTTTTGTTAGCGGGTTAAGGCGGGTTAAACTGGTAGAGGATAACCCATTTTTGGATTTTGGTGTTTGGATAGAGGGTTAAACTGAGGGTGGGTTAGAAGTGGGTTTGTTGTGATATGATTGTATTGAAGTTTGAAAAAGTGAGTAGTTATTGTGATGTGATTGTATTGAAGTTTGGAAAAGTGAGTAGAAGTGGAGTAGTTTATAATTTTTATATGATATGATGGTATAGTATATTATTTTTTGATAGGATTGATAATGTAAAATTTATTTTTTTTTAAAAGAGAACTATGGGACCCACATGAGAGAGAGGGGGGTGGGTCTCCAACCGAACAGCCCCTAAGGGATGTACTCGGTTGAATAGAAGATCAGTGCCACGTGAGGCCTTCAGATATCTCAAAATCATATGGATTGCATTCATATGTACATGTCCGAGTTGCTTCATAAACTGACTCACATTGCTTACGGTAAAGGATATATCTGGCCTGGTGATGGTCATATACAGAAGCTTGCCAATAAGCTCCATGTACCTCCTCTTATCGGCCTCTTCAGTGTCATCATCGTAAAGCTTCATGCTCGGGTCCATAGGAGTAGTGGCAGGTCTGCAATCTTCCACGCTTGTCTCAGAAAGAAGAGTTGCAACGCACTTCCTCTGGGTCATCGCAAAACCATGGTGGTTCCTGACAAATTCCACTCCAAGGATGTGGCGTAAACTACCAAGTTTCGTGGTCATAACTACTAACCGAGGAAATCCTTAACAACCTGAATGCCATGCTCGTCATCGCCCATAATAATGATATCATTAATATAGACAAGAATGACAATTGTACCTCTTTAAGTCCTGTGAATAAAGAAAGAGTGATCAATAGTCGGCCGCACAACCCATGTTGCTCTATCAAGTCCAAGAGCTTCTGGAACCATGTTCTTTGACCCTGCTTAAGGCCATAAATAGCCTTGTGAAGCCTGCAAACCTTCTGACACTCCCCTCAGGAGCAAACCCAGATGGTTGCTCTATAAAGACCACCCGCTATAAATCACCATATAGAACAGCATTCTTCACATCAAGATGATATAGGGGTCAATCATGTGTCACTGCAACTGATAGAAGGATACGTAGAGTAAAATACCTGACCACTAGAGAAAAATATCCTGATAGTTCATCCCATATATCTGGGTGAACCCACATACAAGTCTCATCTTGTAGCGATCTACACTGTCATCTGCTCGGTTCTTCACTGCGAACACCTACTTGCATCCAACAATGGATGCACCAATTGGAGCTCAAACAAGGCTCCATGTATCATGCGACTGTAGCGTGGTCGTCTTCTCATTCATGGCTAGACGCCACTGATTGTCCTGAATAGCCTCCTGATAAATTTGATATGCCTGTGGTATCTCCACAGCTGACAGAACCAAGGTAAATCTCTTGAAATCCTCTTAAAGTCTTGCCAAAGAAACATGGGTTGCAAAAGGATATATAGCACATGTACGTCTCTGCTTTTGCGAAGCAATCGACACATCAAGATCATCTGCCACGTCCTAAACATCTAAGTTTCCCTCTTGAGAGGGTACATGCTCATCCTATAGGGAATCCTGCTGCACAGACAACTCAGTAGTGTCATCAGTGGAAACAATGTATTCAATAGATACATTATGTGTGATGGATGATGGGGAAGACCTGTGAGCGGTGGGAACAGAGCAAGGCATGCGAGTAAACACACATGGCAAAACCTGAGTCAAGGTAGGTGGTGGTCCAAGGGCAGCTAGAGGAGCAGGAGTAGGTACAAGAGCAGGTGGAGGAGCAGGAGTAGGTACAGGAGATGGTGGTGGAGATGGCGGTTGTGGTGGTGATAGAGTGGGAGGTGATAGACATGTAGGTGGTGCAGGTTGTGGTAGGGTTGTAGGTGGTGGAGGCATGTAGATCCCCTCATCAAAGTTGGATGGGGTCAGTCTGTCACATGTAGGAGAGAAATACATGACATACTCAAAGAAAGTAACGTCAGCACTGATAAAGTATTTCTGTCGAAGCGAATCAAAGCAACAGTACCCCTTTTGGGTATGAGAGTAGCCAACAAAAGCACACTTGACAGCTCTGGGGGAGGGCTTGTAACGAACGGGCGAAAAATCATGAACAAATGCTACAGATCCAAACACACGTGGTGTAAGAGATATCCTTCTCGAGAAACGCAATCGAGAAAGGGACCTTCTCTCCCAAAACAGAGGAAGGCATGCGACTTACTAGGTAGCATGCAGCGAGAACTACATCACCTCAATAAGTGTGAGGAGCATGACTCTGAATCAACAAGCAACTGGTCACATCGAGTAAGTGATGGTGCTTGCGCTTGACAATACCATTCTATTGAGATGTATAGGCACATGAGGTCTGGTGTACAATGCCAAGAGATCTGAGAAACTCGCATAGATGTAAGGTGCAAAACTATAAGGCATTATCAGAATGTGGATACTTGAAAGTGGCAGAAAAAATATTATTTATCTCATTAACGGATGACTTGATAACAGACCGAGCCTCAGACTTATTCTTTAACAGGAAAACCCAAGAAAGTCTAGAAAAAGCATCTATAACGACCAGATAAAAATCCCACTTTGACAACCTCATCTTAAGAGTCACGGAGGGTTTTGAAAAAAAGAAAGAATGTGCATGATCGCTGCTGGTGTCCTGAATGATCAAGGACATGACTTGGACCCCAGATATCTAACTGAAGGAGTTCAAACAACTGAGAACTGCTCTGACTTTGACATGATGGAAATGAGGAACAGTCCTCGCACTGGAAGGAAGATCGTGTGGAGATCTGTGGGAGGACATGAGACAACTTCTGCAGAGGAAGGTGGCCAAAATGAAGGTGCTACAGGTACAGTGAGACTGGTCCATTAGGAATAATATAGGCACTAGCATGTGGAGCTTGGATCAGTCTATAGAGAGCCATCACCTCTCACGACTACATCCAGTCACCAAGCCATGAGTATGTCTTAAAACACAAGAGACGAATAGTCAAAAATGGCATAACAATGCAGATCTTAGTAATCTAACTGATAGAAATCAATGTTGTAAAAGTCGCCCGATTGACTCGATTAGTAGGTACAACTAGTCTAGTCAGTGGGGCGGTCGAACAAATACCAACCAATTCCGACTAGGCACACTAGTCGACCAATTTTTGCTTGGAGATACCATATTTTTCATGTTTTATTTTTTTATACGCAAACTTATTATAATGTGCTTAATATTTTATTTAAATTCAATTACTTCTTTTATTTTTATTATAATAATATAAAAATGTACAAAATTTATGTGAATATATCTATAAAAATGAGTTATATATTTAAAATAATCATAGAGTTCAAAGTCAATTAAAGTCTGACTAAATCCGACTAGTCTCCTTACTACCGATTAATCCTTAGTTAGTGACCCGACCGACCGAGTACCGACTATTGCAACCTTGATAGAAAGTAAGTTCATATGAAAATCAAAGGCGTATAAAACATTCTGAAGGTGCATGGATGGCGTCAAACACACCTCTCCCTATACCGTGATGGGTAAGTGAACCCCATTAGCAATAACGACCCATCTACCATGAGGTATAGTCCTGTAAGACCTGAACTGGACTCTATCACCACACAGATAGTGGGATGCACCAGATCCATGATCCACTCTGTCATATATGCATTGCTACTACCAGTGAAAGCATATGTTATACCTGAGGAGCTCGAAGAGGCTCTGGCTGCAGTTGCAGTATCTATAGATGTTGTAATGGTAGTGCCATTTACTAGAGCCATGATCTCTTATATACGAGAGACAATATTATCAAGACGTGAATCTGCCTGGGGAGTTGTAGTCTCTGAATGTTCGATATGTTCTGCCACGTGAGCAGATGCAGGGTATCCATGCTTCTGATAGCATGTGTCCTCATAGTGTCATGGACAATGGCGGTAGGTGCACGGACCATGCTGACGTCCACCACCTTTGCCACGAGGATTGCGTCCTCTGAATTGAGTAAACCATCCTCTGTTACGAGAAGCAGGCATCGTTGAGAAGGGTTGTGGGATGGCAGCAAGAGGAATAAGAAGCATGCTAAGACGACTGCAGGCCTCCTCCATGGGAGGTATGGTCATCCCAGTAAGGAGTTGTGCTCGTGCTACATCATACTTCGAGTCAAGCGCAGCCAAAAAGACTCCAACCATCATGGAGTTCATGCATGCCATTTGTTGTCATGTGGATGTCGTAATAGGCATGAAACTGTAAAGCTTCTCGAACATGCCACGAAGAGAGGAGTAGAACGTGTGCAGTGGACGACCATTCTACTTAGACATGTATATGTCAAACTGAAGTTGAAGAATCTTAGCCTCATTCTTCGCTTGGGAATAAATGGGTGTCAGAATATCCACATCACCTTGGCGGCGGGCTTATTCACAATATCATTGGCTATCTCTGTGGTGAGAGTTCCAGGGAGCCAAACATGCGCATATGCATCATCATGCTTCCACGAAGCATTATCCCCAGTCTTATCCTTCGTCTCTGCCTTCATCACAATGTGCTCCTTATTATTGCACTACATAAGGGTAAGAAACAACATGGATCACAACTCATAGCTGGTCCCATCCATCTTTACAACGGGAGTCGATCCCTTGAAGGCTCAGGACGAAGAGAAGATATATGTAAAGTTATATTTACGTTTCTATATTATTTTCCTAATATTCTATTTCTCCTGTCTATCTTGTCTATCTTATGTAATTTACCCATATATATCTCCTTTTATATAAGAGAGCCTACGGTTTATGGAATAAACATCTTTCGATGTTTTTTCCCAACATGGTATCAGAGTGGCGGTCCTAGACCAGAGCTTTCGAAACCTAACCCTAACCCTACCCCACCTGTCGTCCCTCTTTCTCTCTCTCCGAGGTTGCCGCCCATCCAGGAAGTCGCTTCTAGCCGCCGAACCAGCGGCTATCACCGCCTCTTCAGCCCCTCTCACGGCCCATGCAGCCCCAACGGCACCAGCTACTCCTGCGGCTCCAGCCGCCTGTGCGGGTCCTGCAACCCGCCACTGCCGCGATTGCGGCGGCCGACAACTCATTGACCGTCGGCCTTAGTAGCTGCGGGCTTCCTCTGTTTCGTCTCGTCGCTGGCTTTCGATTGAGTTAATGGATTTGAGTGCATAAGTCTACATATGCATTCAAATCCCAGCATGTCTGTGACACTTGTTCATTTGGTCTACAAACCTTAGTATTCCTATCCCAGTAATATGTCAAAACAAAATGTCAATGTACCTGCCACAAGCACCTTCAGAGGTCCAGTGCCTATAGTCAAGATGGATGGGACTAACGACAAGTTTTGGGCTATGTAGTTCATGAGCCTCCTGAAGTCTAATGGTAAGAAACATATTCTTACCAAAGAGGAGCCGGTGGAGAAAACTGGGGTTAACGCCTCCTTGGAGGTGGATGATGCATATGCGAAAGTCTGATTTTCTGTTACTTTGGCGATTAAGATTGCCAACGATGTGCTACATCAGCCCACAGCTAAGGGATGTGGGATATCCTCGCCGCAACTTATTCGCAAGCGAGGAATGAGACCAAGATAATACAATTACAACATGATATTTTTACCATCAAGCAGAATGGACAGCCAATACATTCTTTGTATACATCGTTGCATGGGATATTTAAGAAGCTACACAGATTTATGCCCCTCACATCTACTCCTGAGCAACAAAAGACATATCGGAATGCTATTATAGTTAGTGTCTTCCTTGCAGCGCTAGACCCTGAATATGAGGAGGCCCAATCACAGATCCTAGCGCATGCTACCATTCCTCCTATGGAGGAGGCGTTCAGACGGCTCAGTAGGATTATTGTTCCATCTTCTGCTCCGAGTCAGACTTCTTCGACGATGACTGCCTCTGAGGTAGAGGAGGCTCTGCCCAGTTTCGTGGGCGTGAACCTTGTTATAAAATAGAGAATGCGGAAGCGGAATAATAAACAAAGCATAAGAACAGAAATATGAAACATGAAGAACAAAAAGATTTTTATGAGGAACCCTACTCCCTAAGGAGTGGGATGAAACCATGGGAGAATGCCTTAAAGGGTTGATCTATGCATTGCACTTTTCCATCTGATTACAGGGGTATAGGGGTCTATATATAATCCCCACTAAGTCTCCACATCTCCGAACTGGTATATGTGGGACTAAACATATGGATGGGATAAATGGATCCTGGAGGTATCCATTTACCCATCTACAACATAATAGGCACACAACCAAATACTCCAACACTCCCCCTCAAGTTGGAGCATGCAATGCTCAGCTTGGACAAACAGAAAGAAACCCAACTCACGCTACATAATACTACAGACAATATCAAATCAACGGGCACAATTGTCGGCTGATGTCGAGGATGCTTCTCATGGCGTACAGGTGAGGAGGACGAACAAGCTGGAGTGCGAGTTAACTGAATCTCCTCTTCGGAGAGCAAGTGCTCTATACTACTCCTTTCAGAGTCACTGCAACTGAAAATGAGTTTCCACCTGGAGAACTCTGGCCCGCCACAACAATGCGGATAACTGTTGCATCTCTGAGAAGGACCAAACTGAAAAGGTTGTGGATTGCAATCTTCATTGAAGTCCACGGTCACTGGAGAATGAAGTCTGAAAAAGTCTCCTCGTCGGAGAACTATGTCTCTCCCATCTGGCACAAAGAATGGTACTCTACTCTGGAATCCCTATGGTACCAATGAAAACCCTTGCCAATATGGCATAGGGAATGATCCTCTACTCTGGAGTCCCTATGGCTTACATGAAAACTCTGGCCGACAAAACAAGAAGAATGATGGGAACCACTACAAATGATGGCAAATATGTGCACATCTGAAAAGACCGCATACATGTGCGTGTCTGAAATTGAAGAGTCGAAAAACATCTGACGTCGAGTCTGAATATCTGACGATCCGTAGAGTCTGGAAATTTTACTGGCCCGGAATATGTATCTGGAGAATACATGTGACTCTACATAATACTCCCCCATTCTCCCATTTTGTCGGAAAATGAACATTGACAATATTGGGAGAAGACAATAACATGGGGAAAACAACATGAAACCAATAAGCCGAATTACAATTTTTCTTCGGCTTTTCAAATTATGATATGGGAGGAGGGGGGTGCATTTGGTTGGCTGGGACGAGGTTACTCGGCCGAAGCAGGATGGGGGGTTGGCCGTGAGAAGGTTGGAGGTGGTTAATGAGGCCCTCTTGCTCAAATGGGTGGCTCGCCTTTGGGGCCGGGAGGAAAATTTTATGATGAACTTTTTGAGGGAGGCGGTGGGAGTTGACAGGTTCTTTGATCCCGGCGGCCGCCAGAGGAGCTCCTCTTCCTCTTTCACCCGTGCCATTGTCAATTCCCTTTCTCGCAACCGCTCCCTTTTTGGAATTAAGCTGGGGGACGGTTCTTTGATCCGCTTTTGGGGCGATGATTGGACCGGGAGGGGTCCTCTTCAGGAGTTATTCCCCCGTCTTTTCGCTCTGGCGGCGGATAAGGATTCCAAGGTGGCCTCTTGCTGGGATGGTGCTTCATGGGGCCCCCAGATTCGTGGCTAATCTCTCCGATCGGCGGCAGGAGGATTTCTTCGCATTATTGGCTATTCTCGATGGCGCTCCCACGCCCTCGGTCGGTCGCGACCATTTGCTTTGGAAGGATGGCTCCTTCTCCACTCGTGCGGCTTACCGTGCTATTCTTCCTCCTCCTGATGTGGCCGATGCTGTTCTTTATCGGGATTGTCAATTCCTTTGGGGCCTCGGGGTCCCCGAACATATAGGTATTTTTCTGTGGCTCTTTCGGCGTGGCCGTTTGTTGACTCGTAGCCGGTGCGCCTCGATATTTCCCAACGTAAGCTCTATCTGTGGGCTTTGTGACTTGGAGGCGGAGACTATCGAACATTTATTCTTTCGATGCGGCAGAACCCATGGCATTTGGGCGGATCTGGAGTGGCTTGACGTGTCGTCTTCTTCTTCGTTCTGCGACAGCTTGGTTTCCTCTCGGGCTAGGGCGAGGACTGACCAGCTTTCTGCTATTGCACGGCTTTGGAGCATCTGGATTGGGAGGAATGAGGCCCTCTTTGCACGTCAGAGATTTTATTCCGAGAACGTTCTAATTTCGGCTTCGCGTCTCACTCGTGATTGGACTGTTGTGTAGGGATTTCTTACTTTAGCGGGGGTATCTGATCTCGATACCTCCTGGTATTATCTTTGTTTGTCCCATGTCCGCGTGTCGCCTGTAAGTTCTCTTTAATTTCTTAATAAATCGGGGCGAGCACCATCGAGTGCATCCCCCTTTATGAGCGTCAAAAAAAAACATTTGGACGTTTCAATTTTTTTACACGACTCTTCCCTTTTTTTGCATTTTTTTTATATAAGACGTTTCATACCTTTTTCACGGCTTTTTCTTTCCTTATTTTTTAAACTGCGTACGATTTTTTCCTTTTTTGTACGCAATTTTTTTGAAACAAATACCCCCTCCCCTTCGTTTTTTTTATTTCCTCAAAACAATAGCAAGCTTTTTTTTACCGTAGCATGAACCCTTCTTTTTTTTAATTAACAGTCAAAAGGGGGGCATTAAAGGGATATCGCCCCCCCCCTAATTTCCACGCATCTTAGGGTTCCCCGATTGGGAACCCCTCTTACGAAGCAACCACCCACGACAGGGCTACCCAGATGGCATCGTTGCTCGAGGTGCATCCGTGCCACATGCATTCAACTTTCTCACCCTGGAGGCGATCTAGAGGATGGAGGGGAGCACGATGGGCTTGCGTGCACGGGGGAATCGCCTGCTCCAACCACCATCGCCGAGATCTGGAGGAGCAGCGATGATGGTCGACTTCGACATGATGGGAGCGAAAGAGGAGAAGACGAGGAGAAGACAAACGTTGGGGGGTAGCCGTGTGGAGATGTGGCGACGCCGCTACGCGAGGAGACTAGGGCGGCGGCGCTTCGAGTTCTGGGGTGGTGCCTCTGGGGATGGCGCCCCTCCGATGATTGAGGAGAACTTGATGCGGGCGTGATGCGGACTGGATCTGAAGAGGGCAGACGTCGCTGGTTCTGCTTGGGGAAGTTGTTGACAGGGTCGTTGCGATCTGAAGGTGCAACATGAAGTTGATGTCAGCGTCGCGAGGAGGAGATCTGGAGAGGATTCGAGCGCCGCAAGTTGAATTCTTGGGAGCAGCTAGAGCTCTGTCTGTTTGTTGGGTTGGAAGGGAAGGGGCAGCGCACGCTGGGAGAGCCAGGAGCATTATGTGGAGGCTCCTACCTCTTGTTCTTGATGCCTAAGGGTTTGTGACTGCGAAGAGTCGCGAGGATGCGTTAACACCGCTAGGATGATCGAGAGGAGCGCCATTGCAACCCTAACTCTGAAATGCAGAACTCGCTCCAATATGCAGAACAATCTTCGGAAAAAACTTTCGAAACTTTAAGAAACTCCAAGAACAAGACATCAAGACTCGAATAAAATAAATAACATGAAAATCCTCGAGAAACGAACCCGCTCTGATACCATGTTATAAAATAGAGAATGTGGAAGCGGAATGATAAACAGAGCATAAGAACAGAAATATGAAATATGAAGAACACAAAGATTTTTATGTGGAACCCTACTCCCTAAGGAGCGGGATGAAACCATGGGAGAACGCCTCAAAGGGCTGATGTATGCATTGCACTTTTTCATCTGACTACACGGGTGTGGGGGACTATATATAGCCCTATTGAGTCCAAGGCCCTAAATGTCGGTTTCGATCACCATTTCGGTATCGACCAAAACAGAATTTCGGTGGAATTTCGACCGGAATTTCGTTCATTTCAGTCATTTTTTGTACTAGGACCCCCATATTTCGGTAATTTCGATCATTTCGGTCGAATTTCGATTTCGACTGGATATCGATATTCGGCGGAAATTCGACCGAATTTCGCTGAAATTTGAGGCCATGATTGAGTCTCCACATCTCCAAACTGGTAGATGTGGGACTAAACATATGGATGGGTAAATGGATCCCGGAGGTATCCATTTACACATCTACAACATAATAGGCACACATGCAAATAGTCCAACAGACCTAGTGACAGGGGAGGTCGTATTCGTCAGCCCTTTACTTACTGCCATCGGCCTGGACATACAGAGAACACATGTTATTCCAAGCATGGCTTTCCTATTTCTACTTGAGTAGCTGAGCAGATTGAGCCCTTGGCTGCTGCCGCCTAGGATTAGAGATTTGTGACCTTGTGGTATGATTGAGGGGCATTATACCTCCCGCTAATCCTGCTGTTTCTCCATCGCCTTCGGGAAATCACTCAGATGTGGCTGGTTCAGCATCTAATACCTCAGGTAGTACGTATGCACTTACTAGTTGTAGTGGATCTGACATTATAAAATGGATTATGGACTCTAGTACTACACATCACTTATGTGGAGACAGAGGTCAACTTACAGCATACAGGCAGGTCCCTCCAGGACAGACTGTGGTTATAGCAGATGGGACTCATTCCCCTATCACTGGATAGGGGGAGATTAGCTTGACACCATTTATGCATCTGCAGAATGTGTTGCAAGCACCTGAGTTTTCTATGAATTTTCTATCTATCAGTCAGATTATGAAGGATCTACATTGTCGAACTATTTTTTACCGCTATCGCTTGGTTCGAACCCCTTATGCTATTATTTCCTCCCACTCTACTAGACTCATTTTCACCCTTTACGTGGCACGTGCACTTTGATCATTTCCTGCTCCAGAAAATGTGTCATGTTTTGCCTAAGATTTCTCCTCACTCATCCTTCAATGTGAGGCATGTCAGTTGGGAAAGCATCATCGGTCTGCCTTTCCTAGTCGTCAGAGTCGAAGCAGTAGCTCCATTTTTTAGTTAATTCATATAATTTGGGGTCCCAGTCATGTCCCTGATCATCAGGGACACATGTTTTATCTTGTTGCAGTTGATGATTTCTCTCATCTATCCTATATGTCTTTTTATTAAAGAATAAATCTGAAGTTGAAAATGATATCAAGAACTTTATCAATGAAGTGCAAATGTGTTTTCTTTGTCTGTAAAATATTTGAGAACTGATAATGCTTTGGAGTTTTGTACTCAGACTCTTTCCAATTATTTTTTAACTCATGGTATTACTCATCAAACATCATGTGCCTATACTTCATAGCAAAACGGTGTTGCAGAGAGGAAGCATCGTCATTTATGCTTGATGTTACCAAAACTCTTCTCATTCAGAGACGTGCTCCACACTTTTTTTGGGGTGATGTTATCTTACGGCATGATATCTTATTAATCACATGCCCTTGTCGGTCTTGGGTGAGAAAATTCCTTTCTCTTGCATTTCCTGAGAAATAATTATTCTCGCTTTACTTCTCGTGTGTTTGGCTCGGTCGCCTTTGTCCACCAGTTGTCTCCATGTCTTGACAAACTCTCTCTTAAAGTAGTCAAGTGTGTTTTTGTCAGGTACTCCAGAACACAAAAGTGTATAGATGTTATGATCCAACGTGCAGGAAGTATTATGTTGGTGCTGATGTCACCTTTTTCGAGTCACTGATGTACTTTTCTCCTACATGTGATAGATTGACTTCTTCAGACCACAATGATGAAATCTACATGCCGCCACCACCATCACCATTGTCACCATCTCCTTCACCACCATTGGCACCATCACCACCAGCTTCACCTCCTCCTATTCCCTCAGCCCCCATTGTCCCTGTCCCACGTTGTCACATCCCTATACACGCCGACCTGCTTCTGCTCATGGTCATTGCTCATCATCTAACATGCATGACGTACATTCTGAATACATAATTTCTAACGATGGGTCTGATGATCTGCTTGAGCAGGGTCCTTTACAGGGGATAGACGCCACTAATTATATATTAAAGAAGGGTCGAGAGATGCTACGAATATTTAAAAAAGAAAGACTTCGATTTTTGCTTAGTAAACGAGATTTGTTGGATGACTTCCTCTTTGGGGAAACTACTTTCTTATTCCAATGGTTACATAACTACCATACAGGATTAAATGAAGATGGATTCTATTGTTGAGATAAAATCGTACGTTGAAATAACTTCTGGCATCAACGAAGGGAGCGAAACCACATTCGTAGGCCGACAAATTTTCTGGATAGGTCGAACTATTTGAGAAAAATAGAAAAGGAAGACTGAGTGGGATCAAAGAAACTGTCAGCATCTGAGGGTATACTAAAAGGAAACACAGTCTTAAGAAGCTGAAGCCAGTCCCCTGAGTCTCTGGCCGACTAGCTCTCTAGGGTCCTAGGCCTTATCTTTTGTTTGGCAAAGCAGTGCAGTAAGCCAGTCAAAACTCCTTTATCGGTCTGAGGCAGTGTTCATCCTTCAGACTAGACCTGCCAAAGAGAAAGATAAGGTAGAAGCCGGCATCACCATCCAAAAAAGGACCTGATCTCTAGGATTTCTTCCTAGCAGATTAACTGGACTTACTTATTGCGTTTCGAAAGAAAAAAATGAAGTTGTCTGTTAGTATCTATGGTCTCCTTTTATAGCTCGACTGGGGATTTCAAGAAATTTGCAGGTGCACTGTCTGCAGTGGATATTCCACGGAATTGTCAGAAGGCTTTGAAACGTAGTCAGTGGCATGGCCTCAAATTTCAGCGAAATTCGGTCGAATTTCTGTCGAATATCGATATTCAGTCGAAATCGAAATTTGACCGAAATATGGGGGTCCTAGTACAAAAAATGACCGAAATGACTGAAATTCCGGTCGAAATTCCACTGAAACTCCACTGAAATTATGTTTAGGTCAATACCGAAATGGTGACCAAAACCGATATTTAGGGCCTTGGTCGGTGGCGATTAGCTATAGAAGAAGAGAGTTGCCTTGCAGTCACGTGGTACCTGGAGCTTGGTTGCAACTCCTGAGGGAGTTTCTGTCATATCAGATTATCAGTTGCAAGTGAGTGTTTACTGTTAAACACCGTCCAAATGGGAGTATAAATCGGTACAAATCCATATTGGTTGCTCGTGGATTTACTCAAACATATGGCATGGATTACCTAGACACATTCTCCCTAGTGGCTCGTCCTTCTATCTATGAATTCTTTTTTCTATTGATGTGGTACGTAAATGGCCTCTCTTCCAGCTTGATGTTTAAAATAGCTTTTATATGACCTGCAGGAAGAAGTCTACACGCAGCAGCCTCCTGAGTTTGCTGTTGAGGAGGAGTATTCGCAGGTTTTAGACTTCACAAGGCAATACATGACCTTAAACAGAGTCCTAGGGCATGATTTTAGAAGCTCTCAGACTTAATTGAGAAGCAGGAGTTTAAAAGGCCAAATGTGGATCATTCATTGTTTGTACACAGCGAACGCTTAGAGGCACGGTAGCCATTATGGTAAATGTTGATGACATACTTGTTACAGGTGATGACGTGCAGGTGATACAAAGAGCTAAGGAATTTCTGGGCCAACAGTTTGTTACCAAGGATCTTACAAATGATGTCAGCTAATGCACCGGTGAGGAGATGCGAGTTTTGGGATGTTGAACCAGCTAAGAGAGGACGAGGAAGACACAAGAAGTGTTGGAATAAGACTATATGAAGGGATCTTAGTTTTACGTATCTAAGCCCGAGAATGACCCAAGATAGACCTGAATGGAGGTAAAGAATCCATGTAGCCAACCCTACTTAATGTTGAAAAAGGCTTTGTTGTTGATGTCGATTGGCATCAACTGGATACTTCGAATAGACTTCTACTAATACTTGGGAACATCTCATATTTATGCTACCTACCAACTAATTGCATGAAATTTCCACTTCTACTCATCTACTTCCAACTGATCATTTTCACTGAGCATTCAGTCCATGTGCGCGTCTGCACCCAATGATATCTCCTATACGTGGATCTCCTACCAACATTATCCCATTTGTGTGGATCTCTTCCTAGTAGCAACTACTTCGAGCGAGTATCCTTTCAGCTCCCCAAAAGATGTGCAAAGTGAAGATGTGTTTAGATTTTTTTGTAACAAGCTATATATTTACCAACTCCAACTTGACGGGGTGTGTTGTTAAAGAGGAGAATGACGTGGATGGGTAATTAGGTCTCTCAAAGATCCATTTACACTACTCTCAATTTAGTAGCCTCAAAAAATACTCTCTATTAGTCCCATTACTCATTGGTGTGACTTCAATATGTTGGTGAGGTTATATGAAGAGCCTTACCGTAATCCTTAAGAAACTAAATAGTATATATATCCCTTGATAGCTTTCTCCTGTGATTTCATTCCAATCCTTCGGGAGTAGGGTTTTACATAAATCCAAGTTTTCTTCATGTTTCTCGTATATTTTATTTTATATTTTTATAATTTATCTAACACAGACCCATTCCTAGCACTCCATCCCTCCTTAATGATGCCATTGATCAGTTTAACAAAGGATGGAGGTATGACAACGATGACTACGAGAATTGCCTCGAGGGGAAGTCGCGAAGATATTCGTGGACGGTTTCAAGGCACTCAGTTGCAACCTCGCATTACTCCCGTGGTCGGTCACTACCAAGGAGTTCCACAAACCCCCAATCATCGGCGGGGCACACTGATGGTGCACTTACTGATGTTGTTGACAACAAGGCCGGTGAGCATCATGGGCGCGCACATGCAACAGCCTGAGAGCCAACGACGAGGCTGAACTTGATGTTGTCATCCGCGAAGTTGACACCGAGGACAACACAGAGCATGAACTCCTGGAGGTTTGGGCAAATGTCATCGACAATGTGGAGGAAGACAGTGGTTACATCAAAGTCAACGATGAGGCAACAAAAGTCATCATCGATCGTGGAAAGCTAGCAGAATTTTGAGGGTGCAGACGATGGAGGAAAAGGTGAAGGAGGAGAAAAAGTCTATGGAAGAGCAATTGATGTTGTGGTTAGAGGTGTGGATAACTAGTTAGAACATGACCTCAAGAGAGATAGCACTCGAAGTCGTCTAGACATGGTTGATGAATCCACATCTCCTCTCTTTCTTTCCTCCCTGTAAAACTTTATATTATATCAATCCCTCTTTGTCATGTTTCCGTTGATAATGCAACAATAACATAATACTTCTTGCGCATTGGATCATAACATCTTATACCCTTTCTGTGTCATGAAATACCCGACAAAGACAGACTTGACTGCTCTAGGCGAGAGCTTATCAATACCTGGAGACAATTGGTGGACAAAGGCAACCGAGCCAAACATACAAGGAGTAAGTGAGAACAATTCCTTTTCAGGGAAAACAAGAGAGAAGGGAATTTTCTCACCCAAGACTGATGAGGGCATTCGCTTAATAAGATAGCATGCCGTAAGAACAGCATCACCCCAAAAAGAATGCGGGGCATGACTCTAAATGAGAAGAGTTCTTGTAACATCAAACAAATGACGATGTTTCCTCTCTGCAACACCATTTTGCTGGGAAGTATGGGCACATGATGCTTGATGAATAGTACCTCGGGTTGAAAAATAATTGGAAAGAGTATGAGTACAGAATTCCAAAGCATTATCAGTTCTCACAAATTTCACATAAGAGGAAAACACATTCTGCACTTCATTGAGAAAATTCTTGACTCCAACTTCAGATTTATTATTTAATAAAAAGACCCGTGACAAACGAGAGAAATCAATCAATAGCAACAAGATAAAACATGTGTCTCTGATGATCAGGAACACGGTTGGGACCCCAAATATCCATATGAAATTACTTAAAAGTAAAGCTACTGCTCCGACTCTGACGACTATGAAAGGCAGGCCGGTGATGCTTTTCCCAACTGACATGCTTCACATTGAAAGGACGAATAAGGAGAGACATGAGGCAGAACATGACACATTTTCTGGAGCAAGAGATGACCAAAGCGCAGGTGCCACGTAAAGGGTGAGACGAGTCCAGCAGAATGAGAGGAAATTCCAGCATAAGTAGTTCGAACTAAGTGGTAGAGACTGCCCTGCTCACGACCACACCCAAACACCTTGCATGTAAGGATGTCCTGAAATACAAGAGAAGATGGGTCAAAAATAGATCTACAATGTATATCCTTTGTAACCTGACTAATAGATAACAAATTCGTAGAGAAGTCAAGTGCATGCAACACATTCTGCAGACGCGTAGAGGGTGTCAAGCTAATCTCCTCCTGTCTGGTGATGGGGGAATGAGTCTCATCTGTTATAACCACAGTTCGTCCTGGAGGAACCTGTTTGTATGTTGTAAGTTATCCTCTGTCTCCACACAAGTAATGTGTAGCACCGGAATCCGTAATCCATTCTATAACATTATATCCACTACAGCTAGTAAGTGCATAGGCACTACCTAAGGTACTGGAGGAAGCTGAAGCAGCGACATCTGAATGACTCCCTGAGGCCGATGAAGAAGTAATGGGATTGGCAAGAGGTATAATACCCCTCAATCTTGCTACAAGGTCATCAAATCGATGATATAAAGAAGAAGCGGTTGGGAGCTCAATCTGCTCATATCGAGCAGAAGCAGGAAATACATGCTTGGAGTAGCATGTATCCTTTGTATGTCCAGGATGATGGCAGTAAGTACAGGGATGACGAATACGACCACCTCCGTCACGAGGTCCATCCACGAAACTAAGAGCCTCCTCGACCTCGGGAGGCAGTCATCCCTGAAGAAGTCTAACTGACAGTAGTGGACGGGACAGTGATCTTACTGAGCCTGCAGAAAGCTTCCTCCATAGGAGGAATAGTGGCATCTGCCAAAATCTGGGGACGAGCAGCCTCATACTCAGGATCAAGGGTTGCCAGGAATACACCAACCATGGTGGCATTCCTATAAGTCTTCCGTTGCTCAAGAGTAGATGTGAGAGGCATGAAAGTGTGGAGCTTCTCAAACATCCCACGCAAGGATTATATAACGAATGAAGGGGCCGTCCATTCTGCTTGATAGTAAAAATATCATGCATGAGTTGAAAAATCTTTGTCCCGTTCCTTACCTGTGAAAAAGTAACAGCGAGAATATCCCACATCGCCTTGGTTGTGGGCTGATGTAACACATCATTGGCGATTTCTATCGTCTATGTACCTGAAAGCCAAACCTTGACATATGTATCATCCGCCTCCCATGAGGCATTAACCCAATCTTCATAACGGGCTCGTCCTCGGTAAGAATATGTTTCTTACCTGTAGACTTCATCAGACTCATGAACTGCAAGGCCCACAATTCGCAGTTTGACCCGTCCATCTTTATTATAGGTGGAGGACCACTGAAGGTGCCTATGGTCGGTATATATGCCTTGCTTTCTGCCATGACTACTCGAGAAGACTAAGGATGTAAACTAAACAATCTTTTGTCTAGACATAGAGGGATTAGGTTGCATGTGTAGACTCAAGTAACCAATCCCATCAAGAGAGATGAGTCGGCGGCAGAGCCCCTAGAGATAGAGGGGTCGATGGCGACGCCTCTAGAGAGAGGTCGGTGGCGGCACCCCTTAGAGAGAGGGATTGGAGACGACACCCCTAGAAGAGAGGAGGTACGGCGGAACTCTTAGAGAGAGGTGCAGCGGCGACGTCCCCTGGCAAAGAGGATGGACGACGGCAGTGGCTCCAAGCAGCGACGGCGACGGGAAGCTGAGAACGGGAGAAGAGGAGCAACGGCGGTGGGACTAGGGTTAGGATTTATGAGGGTATGAGAGCTCCGGTCTAGGACCGCCACTCTTATACCATGTTGGGAAAAATGAGAAACTTGTTTTATTCCTTGAGCCCTAGACTCTCTTATATAGGAAGGACCTATGGGCAAATTATATCAAGCAGACAGAGGGAAAACAAAAAGATAAAAAGATACATAAACATGAAATATATTTCTACAAATGTCAAGGTCATTTTTGTCAAATGAAATGACCGCTAGTCTAGTATATGCACGGAAGATAGCACATGAGAATGGCATGTAATAGTTAATAATTATTCAAGGGTTCTTGTCTATATACAAACTAGATAAATTCATACTGTGAACATAAAATTATTCAGCAATAGGTAATCAAGTGTCCCTTAAAAATCAGATTTGTGGGAGCGGAAGAAAGTAGAGGATGAGAGGAAGACATGGCCTCAAATTTCAGCGAAATTCGATTGAATTTCTGTGGAATATCGATATCCAGTCGAAATTGAAATTCGATCGAAATGACCGAAATATGGGGGTCCTAGTACAAAAAAAGACCGAAATGACCGAAATTCCAGTCGAAATTCCACGGAAATTCTGTTTTGGTCAATACCGAAATGGTGACCGAAACCGACATTTAAAGGCCTTGGACGAAGAAAGGAACAAGCCTGTGGTACGGGATTTTTTAGAGGAGATGCGTGGGGAGGGAGGAATTAGAAAACGAAGAAACTCTAATTTTTATAATCTTAAATCTGAGTGGTATAATCTCAAATCTGATATTTTTATTAATACAACAATAAAATGGATTTCAAAAGGTTTACCTGCTTGAAGAGGGTGCTGGTTCCTGACCCTTCCAACCCAACAAGCAAAAGCTTTTGCACTCATTTCTGCTCCAGATATTCAGGCACAGATATGGTAGAGAAGTTAGTTGCATTCTCATTTGAACCAGGACTCTCGAGAGGTGTCGGCAGTGAGAACAAAGAACATAAAAACCGGGTGGTCGCCTGCTTAGCAAAATAAAAAAAGACTCAAAAATAGTGAGTTATCAGATCAATTCTTGTCTTATCCAATCATCCTTGTGTTTCATCCAAACATTGTTTGTCGTTGCCAACTAAAATTGCAGCGCAAGATAGCAGAAACATTAAAATATTACCTTCTCCCAGATCTTCCCTTTAATGTTGTTTTGACCCTCTTCCTCGTAAGAACCATCATCATACACCCAGAAATTAGTACCCTTGGGGCATTGAACATTGGCCAGCTGGATAAAGCAAAAGAAAGATGACAAATTTCCACGACAGTTTTAATTGATTGATCACAAAATTAAGCTACAAACAGAAGTTGCTCAAAACCGACACGTCATAGAATATAAAATATGTTGGAAAATTAGAAGAAGTTATTTATTCCATGTAAGGCGTACATAAGTAAAGAGAATTAAGAAATAGTACGAGAAACAAGAAATAAATAATGTAACATAAATATAACTCTACACTCCCCCTCAAGATGGAGCATAGATGTCTATCATGCTCAGCTTAGACGAGCACTTCTGAATGGGATCTCCGAGCAAGGCCTTGGTGAAGATATCTGCAGTCTGGTCTCCTGAGCTGATATGAGATGTGGAAATAAAACCCCTCTGAATCAACCTCAATGTGTTTGGTACATTCATGAAATGCTGGATTATTTGTAATGAATATAGCAGCATGATTGTCACATTTCCGTGTCATAGGAAGGGGGACATCTACATTTATATCTGTAAGAACAGCTTGAACCCACATCATTTCTATACTAACTTGGGCCATATCCATATATTCAGATTCAGCACTAGATCTGACTCAGCACTAGATCTGGCTAAAACAGTTTGCTTCTTGCTCCTCCATGAGATAAGAGAGTCTCCAACATATACAACAAGTCTAGTGGTGGACTTCCTATCCTTCGGACACCCTGCATAATCTGCATCTACACATGCTGAGATGGTGACCTCCTTGCCTTTTCTAAACAATAGACATGCACCTGGAGATGATTTAAGATACATGAATATCATTTGTATAGCATCCATATGGACCTGACGTGGTTGCTTCATGAACTGGCTCACCCGACTAACAGCAAATGAAATATCGAGTCTGGTAATGGTACCATAAAGGAGCTTACCTACCAGCTCTATGTATCTCCTCATGTCAACCTCATCGGTATCATCATCATATAGTTTCATGCTTGGATCCATGGGTATGGTGGCAGGTCGACATCCAAGCATTCCTATCACTTAGTAAATCACTGACGTATTTCCTCTGAATCATCACAAATCCTTGTTGATTTCGGGCAAACTCCAGTCTCAGAAAGTATCTAAGAGTCCCAAGGTCCTTGGTGACAAATTCATGACCCATAAATGCTTTTGCTCGCTTTGTTCCTGTTGGAAGAATAAGAGTTGTTGTTTATTTTAGAGAACCCTAGGGTCTCTTATATAAAGAAAACCCATGGGCAAATTACATAAGACGGAACATCGAAGAATAAAAAAAACAAACGGTACACAGATTACATAATTCTTTCGACACTCCCCCTCAAGATGGAGCATAGATATCGATCATGCTCAGCTTAGAAGTACACTTCTGGAATGGTCCTCTGAGTAACGGTTTGGTGAAGATGTCAGCAGTCTGATCCCCAGAACAACATGCGAAGTAGAAATCAGTCCCTTCTGGATCATGTCTCTGGTGTAGTGACAGTCTACTTCAATATGCTTAGTTCTCTCATGAAAAGCAAGATTATTAGCAATGAACAATGCGGCTTGATTATCACACTGTAGCTGCATGGGTAGAGGTACATCTACATGCAAGTCTTATAGTACAGCTCAAACCCACATCATTTCCGTACTTGCTTGTGCCAGAGCCCTATATTCGGATTCCGCACTGGATCTAGCCACAACCGTTTGTTTCTTGCTTTTCCAAGAAACTAGAGAGCTACCCACAAACACAGCAAAGCCTGAGGTAGACTTTCGATCCTTAGGGCATCTTGCATAGTCAGCATCCGCACATGCAGACACAGATAAACTGGTTTCCTTTCTGAACAACAATCCCATGCCTGGAGACGATTTTAGATACCTAAGTATCATATATATAGCATCCATATGTATATGTCTCGGTTGTTCCATGAACTGGCTTACCCGGCTAACTGCAAAGGCAATATCAGGTCGGGTTATAGTTATGTAAAGAAGCTTCCCCACCATTTCTCTATACCTTCTCTTGTCGACTTCTTCTGTATCATGATCATACAATTTCATGCTGGGGTCCATAGGAGTAGTAGAAGGTCAGCATCCATCCATGCCCGTCTCGATAAGCATATCTGTAATATATTTCCTCTGGGTCATCACTAGACCCTGTGCATTCCTGGCGAACTCCAGCCCCATAAAATATCGTAATGTACCAAGGTCCTTTGTAACAAATTGACGACCCAACACTACTTTGGTCATCTCTATCCCCTGAGCATCATATCTTGTAACCAAAATGACATCAACATACACCATGATAACAACTGTACCTCGAGTAGTCTTCTGAATGAACAGTGAGTGATCTGCATTAGATCTCTTGAATCCTTGTTCTTCAATTAGATGAGAAAGCTTCTGAAACCACGCCCTTGGGCTCTGTTTAAGGCCATATATTGCCTTATAAAGTATGTGCACCATATGATTCTCCCCCTCAGCAGCATACCCCGGAGGCTGCTGCATGTAGACTTCCTCCTGCAGATCTCCATACAAGAATGCATTTTTAACATCTAGCTGGAACAAGGGCCAAGTACATACCACAGCTACAGACAGAAGAATGCGAAGAGTGGAGTGACGGGCGACTGGAGAGAAGCTATCCATATAGTCCATTCCATAAGTCTGAGTGAAACCTCATGCCACTAGCCTTGCCTTGTACCGATCCAGGCTACCATCTGCATGATACTTGACAGTAAATACTCATTTGCAGCTAACAACAGATGCTCCTGAAGGCGGGAACCAAGCTCCATGTGCCCCGCGACTGTAGGGCAGCCATCTCCTGCTCCATTGCAGCCCACCAGCAATCAATTTTCAATGCATCCTGATAGGTCCGTGGGATCTCCACATAGGATAAAGCCACTACGAATCTCTGAAAGTCCCCTGTGAGACGATGAAAGGAAACCTGTGAGGCAAGCGGATACGAAGCATAATTGTGTTTCTGTTTTCTCATCGCAATAGGAACATCCAGATCATCAACCACTGAACTCGCCAGTTCAGATTCGTTCCGTAATGATGCATCCTGCATAGGCACATTATTCGACCCGTCATTAGTAGTAATATCTGAACATACCTGGGGCGTGCTGGATGATTGGCGTGTAGCATGAGCACGACCAGATCGACGGGTATAAAATTTTGGTAATGGCGAGATAAGTGGTTTTGGTGGAGGTGGTGGTGGTGGAGGAGGTGGATATAGTGGTGGTGCTGACGCAGCATTAGGAACTAGATTGGACAATGGAGGGCTCACCATAGGAGGAGGGACATAGACCTCATCAGTACATGTGTTAGAGACCAATCTGTCACATGCAGATGAAAAACACATAACAGACTCGAAGAAAGTAACATTTGCACTGACAAAGTATTTCCTGTTAACCGGATCATAGCAACGATATCCCTTCTGTGTCCGAGAATAACCCACGAAGACACATTTGACATCTCTAGGTAAGAGCTTGTCAAGACCTGATGATAGCTGATGAACAAAGGCAACAACTCCAAAGACACGAGGGGTGAATGAGAACAATTCCTTGTATGGAAAAATAACAGAGAGAGGAATTTTCTCACCAAGTACTGTGGACGGCATACAATTTACCAAGTAGCAGGCTGTAAGAACAGCATCTACCCAAAAAGAAATAGGATCACAACTCTGTATAAGTAGAGTTCGAGTAATGTCAAGAAGGTGACGATGTTTTCTCTCCGCAACTCCATTCTGTTGGGAGGTGCAGGCACATGTAGTTTGGTGTATAATGCCTTTTGACAAAAAATAATGTGAGAGAGACCGGGTACAAAATTCCAACGCGTTATCAGTACGAACATATTTCACATTAGATAAAAGACATTGTTCACTTCATTGATAAGGTTTTTTGATAACATCACCAGCTTCAGATTTAGTCTTTAATAGGAAAACCCACGACAAACGAGAGAAATCATCAACCACGACAAGATAAAACCTGTGCCCCTGGTGATCAGGGACACGACTGGGACCCCAAATATCAACATGAAGTAACTCAAAAGGGGAGCTACTGCTCCGACTCTGACGACTCGGGAAGCTAGCTCTATGGTGCTTCCCTAACTGACAAGCTTCACACCAGAAGGACAAAGTTGGAGATGTCTGAGGCAAAAGGTGACGCATCTTCTGTAGAGGGAGATGACCAAAGCGTAGATGCCATGTATAGGGAGAGACAGATCCAACAGCATGAAGAGAGACTCCAGCATATGAACTCCGGTTCAGACGATAAAGACCATCCTGCTCAGAACCACAGCCAATCACCCTGCCCGTTAGAATGTCCTGAAATATAAGAAAAGATGGGTCAAATATAGCGCGACAATCCAATCTTTTGTAATCTGACTAATAGAGAGTAAATTCATCGAAAACTCAGGGGCATGTAAGACATTCTTTAGACGCATGGAAGAGGATAACATAACCTCCCCCTGTCCAACAATGGGGGAATGAGTCCCATTGGCAATGATCACCGACCGCCCTGGAGGAATCTCTCTGTATGATATAAGTTTGTCGTTGTCTCGACATAGATGGTGCGTAGCACCAGAATCCATGATCCAATCGGAGATGTCTGAACTATAACATGTAGTAAAAGCACAAGCACTACCTGAGATGCTAGTCGTGGCAGAAGTACTGGCAGAAGCAGATGCAGCTATATCCGAAGAACCTCCAGAAGAATCTGTAGAAGCAGGAGGCATTATATCCCATAACCGAGCGACGAGGTCCTCAAACCTCTGATCCGAAGTGGACGATGATGGAGATGCAACATGTTCTGCCACCCGCGCTTGATGCTGGAAAGCCATGCTTAGAATAGCATGTATCCTCCGAGTGACATGCACGGTGACAAAAACTGCAGGGTGGACAGGACCGACCACCACGGCCTCCAGTTCCACGGCCACGGCCACGGAACGAAGAAGAGGAACCACCTCTCCCTCTGGAAGAAGCCATCGCTGAGGGGGTGGTGTAGATGTGTTGGATGGAACAGAGATGCGGCTAAGCCTCCGGTAGACCTCCTCCATAGGAGGAATGGTAGCATCTGCAAGTATCTGTGACGGGTGTAGAAAGCATAGGGTTTAGGCTCTGATATCATGTTGGAAGAATAAGAGTTGTTTATTCCAGAGAACCCTAGGGTCTCTTATATAGAGAAAACCCATGGGTAAATTACATAAGACAGAACATAGAAGAATAAAAACACAAACGGTACACAGACTACATAATTCTTTCGACAATTCCCTGCACATCATCTCCTTTGATAAGTATATCGTCAATGTACACCATAATAGCGGTCGTACCTCTGGAGGTCCTTTGCATAAAAAGAGAATGATTTGTGTTTGACCGTTAGAACCCTTGCTTCTCAAACAAATCTGAGAGCTTCTGGAACCATACTCTCGGGCTCTACTTTAGGCCATAGATTGCCTTATGAAGTCTGCATACTTGTGTACATTCCCTCTCAGCAGTAAACCCCAGTGGTTGTTGCATGTAGACTTCTTCCTGAAGATTATCATATAAAAAAGCATTCTTGACATCCAACTTAAATAGGGGCCAATCACGAATCACGACAACAGATAATAGAATGCGTAAGGTAGAATGACGAGCAACTGGAGAAAATGTGTCAAGATAATCCATCCTATATGTCTGAGTAAAACCGCAGGCGACCAGACGAGCCTTATACATGTTAATACTACCATCTGCATTTTGTTTCACTGTAAAGACCCACTTGACCCCTACTATAGACACCCCAATGGGGGCTTGTACAAGACTCCAAGTACCTCTGGACTGAAGAGCTGTCATCTCTTCCTCCAGAGCCAAACGCTATCTGTTATCAAGTAGTACATCCTGGTATGTCTGTGGTATATCCACAGCGGACAAAGCAACAGCAAATCTCCTGAAATCACCCGTCAAACGCTCAAGGGTGACATGAGAAGCAATCGTATATGAGGCACATGAGCGCTTCTGATTCCTCGGAGCAATAGGCAAATCAAGGTATGCATCATCGCTGCCTCCTGAATAATCATCCCCCTGCTGTGAAATACTGCCAAAGCCATCATTAAAGTAATTTTGCCAGAACAAACCTGGGGCATGCTAGATGATTGACCATGATCACGAGCAGGAACTAGTTGCCGACTGTAGTGATGTCGTAGAGGAGGAACCGGAACAATGGGAGGAGGAAGCATTGGTGGTGACGGTGAAGGTGGTGGTGGAGTCACTGGTGTGAGCATAGGTAGAGGTGGAATATATATCTCATCATCTGAAGTAGATGGCGTTAATTTGTCGCATGTTGGAGAGAAAAATACATGACTGGCTCAAAAAAGGAAACATCTGCACTAACATAATATCTCCTACGTAATGCATCATAGCAGCGATAATCTTTTTGAGTCATGGAATACCCAACAAAAACACATTTGACAGTCCTAAGAGAGAGCTTGTCACACCCTGGAGACAACTGATGAACGAATGTAACTTACCCAAAAACCCGAGGAGTAACTGAGAACAACTCCTTGTCTGGGTGGTTTCAAAAAAAACTCCTTGTCTGGGAAAACAAAGGAGAAAGGTGTCTTTTCCCCAGAGGCGGTGAGGGCATACCGTTAATGAGGTAACATGCTGTGAGAACCGCATCACCCCGGAATGAATGTGGTGCACAGCTTTGGACAAGGAGTGTACGAGCGATATCAAGATTGAAACGGTGCTTTCTTTCTGTAATACCATTTTGTTGAGGCGTGCAGGCACAAGATGTTTGATAAATAATGTCGTGAGATGAGAAGAGCTGAGATACCATGTGGG
The DNA here is from genome assembly GCA_037367405.1 of Ottelia alismoides. Classification (NCBI taxonomy): domain Eukaryota; kingdom Viridiplantae; phylum Streptophyta; class Magnoliopsida; order Alismatales; family Hydrocharitaceae; genus Ottelia; species Ottelia alismoides. The sequence goes on along the minus strand of JAZKJV010001997.1, from coordinate 186,028 downwards.
TACAGAATTCAAGAGTATTATCAGTTCGTACAAATTTGACAGAGGTGGAAAAAACCTTCTGCACTTCTTTAATAAAATTCATAATAGCATGGCCCGCTTCCCATTTATTCTTCAACAAGAAAGCCCAAGACAGACGACTGAAATCATCCACAGCAACTAGATAAAACCTTTATCGCTAATGATCGGGAGCACGACTTGGACCCCAAATGTCAACATGGAAAAACTCAAACGAGGAGCTACTGCTCCGACTCTGACAACTAGGGAAGACAAACCGATGGTGCTTCCCTAACTGACATGCTTCACAATTGAATGACGAGCGAGGTAAGATCTGGGGAAGAACTCGACGCAGTTTCCGAAGTAGAAGATGACCGAAGCGCATATGCCATAGGTAAGGAGAGACATGTCCATTGTAATGTATCCCGCTCCTTAGGAAGTAGAGTTCTACGTAAATCCCGTTGTTCTTCGTTGTTCTTTATCTTTTCCATGTTACACTTCCGCATGTTTATTTTTTCTAACAAGGAAAAACGAACAGGTATGCAGCAAAGCCAGATGTAATTTTAAGAGGAAAGAATGACCACGGATGAACTATCATAGAGGTGAACGCTGAAAAGTGCTTACCTTCAATACCCTGAGCTCTAAATTTGTAATTTCACGACCATTGATAAACACCTTCGTATTTCCATTGCTCGCATCCTGCTGCAGCTTCCCCCCAACGTTCAACTTCGATGTAATAATCCTATTGGGCTTCTGCCCTTCCTGCCATTTTAAACAAAAGGAAAAAGACAGTCCCATGTAAAATCAACTCCGTCCAGATAAACAGCAAGCTAAATATGCAATCACCAAAAGCGCCGAAGTCACCTTTCCCCAAAGGCCAGAGTCTTTGTCGTACCAGTATCTCCCCGGTTTCAACTTCTGCGGCGGGTTCGGGCATCCCAATATCTCGTCAAGCTCTTCCTGCCTCAGCTGCCACCCATTGATAATCAGCTGCTCGGGCCTCAGCTGATTCGCCGGGCAGTCCCTCTCTGCCTTCATGATCTGTCTGACCTCCAGGGGATTGCACAGCTTACGCAGCATCCTCGACGGCTTCCCGAGGCTGCTGCGCTTGGGCTCCTCTATCGGCCGCCCAATGCACCCGACGCATTTCCTCCCTTCCGGCATAGATCCCATCGCCCTAAGCACGCAGTTACAGCAGTATCTCGCGTCGCAGACCAAGCACGCCTCCCTCTCCTTCAAGATGCTAACTTTACCACACCTGCTGCACGCGCCCCTCTTTCCCTCCCTCCGCTGCTCCGGGAGGGCACCCGACGGGTACGAGCTCGTCGGCTGGCTCTCCCCCTCGGTCTCCCTATCCTCGTTGAACGTGACGACCGGGGGCCTCCTCGCCTCCGCCGCGGCATCCCGAGGCCACGACCCTCGATCGGAGACCTCGCTGCTGGAGGAGTCCTCGTCCCCCTCCCCGCCGTCGGTTTCAGGGGGCACCCGGCGGGGGTAGGCGACGGAGGAAGAGGTCGCGCGGGTGACGGGGGCCCGGAGGGGAGGCCTGGTATCGGGGGCGGATTTGGGATCCACAGACTGGATCTTGGGGAGGTCGAAAGGGACGGGGGGGCCTTTATACTCAACGGCAATGGAGTAGTCGAGGTGGTCCTCATCCAGGAGGGGGGCGCCGGGAGGGAGCATGCTGCGGATGACCTCTTCCCAGGACTTGGCCTCCTCGGCCATGACGGCAGAGCTCGAGGGTTAGGGTTTGCGCGACGCCATTGGAGGGAGTGGGAGGAGGAGGAGGAGTTTGACTTTGGGAGCTGAATCCAGTGGACGTGCTCTTTGGATTTGGATGCCGTTTTGGAGTGAAGCTTTGCGTTTCTTTCTTTTGCTTTTTGTTTTGTTTTTGTGAAGGAAACGGCGTTCTGGAAGGAAGCATATCATATGGATGACGCTCTCCTCCGGGTCGCTTTCTTTCCCATTCTTCGTCGTCTTCCTTTTTAAGCAGAAAATACGATGAGTCTGTTCTTTTCTAGTGCCAGAAGACACGTTCGTAGGGACTTTATTACATTCCTTGTGTCCTTCGCGTGTATGATCTACTCCCAACTCTCCGCATCTTTAAAAATTGTAAGTGCTTGTTTGTGTCTGTGATGATCTACCTCATCTAGCTCCTTCAGCTGACATTAATCATTGATGAAAATTATAGTTCGATTTGTCGTCTTCGACTTAAAGTGGGGGATATTCAGAGAGGATGCATAGGATCTGAGTTTCCATTTCCAAAGAACTCTTGTTGAAATGGATGTGTGAGATTTTTATTGTAAGACTTGTGTTGACTCTCTTCTTCTTCTCTTTCTTCTTCTTTTAGAAAGGATGTGCCACCCCTGTATTTTAATGAATAGCTTATAAAGGTTACAAACATTAGGACTTCATAAGAATCTTAACATAAAAATCAACATTCTCCGTGTAACACCCCCACCTTGCGGGAGACAAGATCATTATGTATGAGCCAGAGAGCCCATATCACCACCGAAGATCTAAGTTATTCGTCAAGCGACTAAAACTGGACTGTGTGCAAGGAACTCCAAAAAATCTCCAAAGAAGTAGCATCCAACGACTCAATTGGCGCCTCAAGCCAAGCTCTCCCTGCGAAGGTACTTGTAGGAAATAGATGCGCATATCTGTCGGATTCTCACCACATAACATACAGCTAACATCAATAGCAAGAACAAAGCAGGCCCCGCTGGTCTTTTGTCGAGAGATGCCCATTGCTCGTCAACTTGAGAACGAACTTAACCCAAATCGATGACTTACAGCATTAGGTCGATTTGTCATCTATAGATCCTCAAGCAAAGATAGTGGTAGGTATTAAACATTGCCTTATTCATATGAAATTCACCATCACTCTAGGTTATTGATCTCTTCCAACTGAAGGGTCTTCAAACCTCCCCGTACATGTGCAAAAACTCCGGCAGCCTCTTTGTGCCAAGAACCTTGATTAAAAAGTATGGAACTAATTGCCATTATCTATAGTCTCCAACATAATCTGGTTGTGATTCATTGTCAAAGAGAATAGCCTCGCTAATTGGTCAATCACCTGCCCAAAACCTCGCACACGGAGGAGGAAAAACTGGGAGGTCAAGGCAGTGTGTAGGTGGTTGTCTCTTCTCGATGGCAGGGCAGTGGAACGGCCTTAACCCTCTACATAAAGGATGAGTAAAACATCGAGTGATGGCAAAGGTTCTAACAGTAGGTGGCAGCGAATGATGGAGTCATGGTGATGTTTTACCACCAATTTTGATGGTGAGAGAGGATTGGAGATGTAGAGGAAGGAATCGACATGGATGTAGGCATGGGCGTAATCAAGAATTTTGTCAAAGAGGGGTATTGGTTATGCATTCTCAAAAATGAAAAATTATTGTATATTCAAACAATATTTTTAAATAGAGTTACTATTTCTAAAGTGGATATTTTCCAATTTTGATAAATTTACAACAAGGAAGTACAGGGAATGGGTGGTAGAAGGGAAGAGCCACAAGGAAAGCTTCAGATTGGGGTGGAATGGGCGGGAGAAGGTAATAGAGGGTGCTAATGTGGATGAAGTTAATGTTGACTTGTTCAATAGAAAAACATGGAATGTTCTAACATGTTCCAATCAAGAACAAAATATATGCAATTGTGAATTCATGGAACACATCAATACAAAGTATATAATTATAATAATTAAGGATTATTTAAAAGTTATATGAGAATAAGTCTTAACCCATTATGGCATTTGATTCTAGAAGGCCACATGGGCATGCATTTTCAATTGTGAAAATCAATTATTTTTCTTTTATTTTTAGGTTCATTGTGTTTAGAAGCCCACAAGCCATGATGGTCAATTAGACTTGGTCAATGGGTCGGAGGCTTGACCGTTCAATCCGTTTATGGGACAAACTTGGGTTAAAAAATTTTATTAACGGGCTCGTCTGGCCCGCTCTTTGGTCCGTCCATCAACCGGGCAGGTGATGAATCCATAATTCATCATCTTTATTCTTTTATTTTAGCCGAATTCATTAGCAAAACATATATAAATATGCGTTAAAATCAATAAATTGCCATTCACCATGAGTTTATTATAATGTGTAATTAACATTTATTTATACAAAATAAGAATAAAAAAGAAAAGAAAAATAAAGGAAATAAAAAGAAAGATGTAATTATGTAATAAGCATAGACTGACCCAAACCTCGAGAGAAGGTAAATAACCAACCTGATCGACAAGGAATAAAGTAAGGAGAGATATGGTCCTCATTTATCCAAAATTCCCATTATGTGTATCATCTACTATTTATTCTATATTTATTTTGTAAATACTCTTCACTATTCTCATGTATATATCTTTGTACTATTTACTAATAAAATGATCTCAAAGTAAGTTATTTTCTCAATAAAACCTGTCAATAATAAGGTGTTGTAAACAATAAAATTAATTTTAAAATCAATGATCAAATAAAAAAGAAAACTAATTAGTTATTGTGTAGTTATGTAAAAAGTGCATAATGTGTATAATACTATATTTATTTAACCTATATAAATAAGTTATAACAATCAAATAAAAATATATTTATATGCCTTAAACTATTTTGTAAATAAATAAATATAAAATAAAATGTATTTTGTAAAAATAATAAAATAAAAATACGTAAATATTGTATATAAGTATATTATACATGTACGTATTAATGTATATTATATATAGTATTGTATATATTAAAATTGTTGAAAATCATAAAAAAAGTTTGTCAAATAACCAGCATCTTTCATTTTGATCATTTGCTATTTTAAGGCCATTTACTATTTTAATTTGATTTTTATATTCTTTTTAAAAATCAAAATTTCCTATTGATCGGCCCAGGTCCGTTGACCCGTGTCCTCTTCCCTTCTCCAGATTCACCCCAGTTGAATCTCGCGGATCTCTCTTCTTCATTTTCTCCAGCTCGGGTCTGATCGTCGTTTACCTCGAAACGCATGCCCAGTTCTTTGTCAAGGATCTGCGATCTTCACGGATACCTAGGTTTCGTCATATCCTTCTCGATTCAGTGAATCCTCTCGAATCTTCTAGAGACAATGGAGAACTATTTAATGCCTTCATCATCCCTACATCGCCTCCAGCTCGCTCCGCGTCGCTTCTTTGCTTTTTGTTCCCAAAATAACCACTACCGAGGTTTCACCCTCGAGCTGCGAGTATTTTTGCATGTGTAGGTCCACGAGAGGATCTCGAATCGAGTCCCTATAAGAGTGGCAGAGGAGCTCCAAGCGAAACGAGCTCCAAATCTTCATCGAGATTCCCTTTGAGCCATCGTAGCTCTTCATTCGACGCGAAACTTCTCCAGCAAGGTGCTAGACCCTTTAGCCGGCCGATCGCAATTCACCGATCAAAAAGAAAGCCAGCGGAGCCTTTAAGTTGTTCTTCTTTCAGAGCCATCTAGCATCATTGGATGGAGAGGCATACTCCCAGATTTGATCTGAGTTGCACAACCGCACCCTAATAGTAGTGCTCCGATCAGACCTAGGTCAGATCAATGCCACACGTCACCGCCCTTTTGTCTTGCACCATCGGATCTGCACTAGCGTCGTACCTGAGCTGTCAGATCCACCTCATGTGCAGCACGCGACTACAAAGGTATATTCAACTTTACCCCCCTTCGTTTCTATCGTTTACTTTTCAGGACAATAAATGTAAAAAGTAGTTATACACTTTTTGTAGTAGAGACCTCATAGTTTTTTATAATTGCCCTTTAGTCCAGCTGAATTGAACTCACATGCGTATTCATGTGTTGTCTGTGGCATATTTACTTGTTTTCTCCCGAGCTTTGTAAGCCATGGATCACGTGTGACGTGTTTTATCTGGACTTTTTGTGTATTTGGCCCTATGTTCTTATCCCATGTTGTTCATTTGGCCCTAAGAACTTAGATTAATTGCTATTAGGTTCTCAACGTATAGTAATTTTATTTTATTTCTTCTTGATTGCAATAAATATTAATTTGGGTTAAAAAATTCCATAAAAATTCTCTGTAGCACATGCAAAGTTTTTTGCATGGTAATTTTTGTTGACTGGATTTCTTTTTTTATTATTAAAAGTACAAAAATCAAGTAGAAATTCATTGTTTGCCTTAGAAAATTCATAAAATTCGAAAAATGCCTTAAACTTCTAAAAATACTTTAGCTGTATTTTGACTTGTTTAGACTATTGTGTAAATTTTGCTTAAAAATCTTTTATAAAACTATAAGAATTAGCAAAATCCTAAAATTCCATAAAAATCATATAAAATCTTTAACCCCCTCCTCCCAAATTATGTTTCTTATCTCTGTTTGTAAATATTCAAATATAGTTTTTATTAAATTGATTTCATGGAGTTTTGGGCCTATTTTCCATTTTTATCTCCAAAAATATTCCTGGTTATGCATTGTTTGTTAGATTTTTTGATTTTTTTATTTCTAAAAAATTATAAAAAAAGAAATCCTTGAAAATTTCAAAAATAGTACAAAATTATAAAAAAAAAAATACAAAATATTTTTACTAGAGCTTTTTAGATAATTCTAATATATTTGAAAAAAAAAATACAAAAATAGTAGATGTTTGTCCTTTATTCTTGTCTTTGTTCGCTTTATCTTGAAAATAAAAAAACAAAATTTTTACAAAATAAAAAATCATTAAAAACTCAAAATAAGAAAACAAAAAAATGTATAAAATAAAGCCTATAAAAAATAAAAAGATAAAAATTCACAAAAATCCAAAAGTAGTTTGCTTTGGATCTCCTCTTTCATTTCTTTGGCTTTTCATTGAATTGAATAACGCTTGCGTAATAAATGTTGCCTCCTTGAGTTCGATCCTGAGAGCTATAACATGTTAATAAATAATAGTTTAGACCACTCTACTTACTTGCTTGATTCGTGCTGTGGTTGAATAATTTTCTCGATATCTATTTGGTTAATCTAGAGGCAACAATGTCTTAAGTGTTTGATTAATTAACTTAACCCGAATTAGCTAAAACCGTGTTATCCGCAGGCTATTGACATGTGCTACAAAACCAGGCACGAACCACACATATAAAAATATAGGTTTAAAAATTGCATTCTAGATACATCTAATATAATATACTTCAAGTTTTTGTTTAAAATTATCAATATTACATCGGATTTTATATTTTACATGCTAAGTAATACATATTATGATTACTTAGATTTGGATATATTAGATGATGCTAAAAAACTTAGTTATATCTATAAATTTGATTAAAATATTAAGAAAAAAATGCTTTGCATTCGGGCCCATGGGCCGGGCCCAACCCCCACTACTGGACCGTTAAGAAAATTTTATTTCACAATGCGGTCCGTTACAGGCTTTGATACAATTATAGACACTTTCTCTACTGCTTTATTTGCAAATTATCTGTGTAAAAAAAATATAAAAATCACATGCCCCCAAACGGGTTATTAATATTACCAAAAAGTCCTTAGACATTAATTTTGTTACCGACATGACCTTAAACTTTTCAGAAATCACATCTAGGCCCCGTGACTTCAAGTATTTATAAAGAAAACAAAAAATCCAGAAATTCTCAAAGTACTTGAAAACGTTTAAAGGAATGCAGTGTTGGTTTCGTTGTGTTACTGTGGCCTAAACAATAAAAAATTAAGAGTCTTAATGTGGGGGCATATTTATGCTGATGTTTGAGTTGAAAATGAAATAAGAACATGAAAGCTGAATTATAATATATTATTAGCTCAAGGCTTCAATATTTTTCTTAAAAACTGCTTATTTATGGATTTTCATCAATATATCGATATATTATATCATTCTAATTTTGTCAGAAACAGACTCCTAAACACTCCATCTAGATTGTCGAATTTTAACGGTCATTACAACAAAATTGAGCTATAGTGATGCTTTTTTCAAAGTCCGACACTAAATTAGCATTGTTAAATATATAACGACGATATTATTCATTGTGAAATGAGTTTTCATACTTGAAATTAATAACGAATAGCATACATGTCACTATATCATTAGCAACGGTCCATATTGCGCGACGCTTATCCGTTGCAATTTTTCAAAATATAAACTAATCGTCATTAATTTTTTAGTTCAAATTTAGTGATGATTAATTAGAAGTTTGAAAAATAACAGCAAATAAACGTCTCTATATGGACCGTTGCTAATGATATAGCGACAAATATGTCATTCGTTGATAATTTCAAGTACGAAAAATCTATTTGCAACAAATAATATCTTCGTTATATATTTAAGAACGGCTAATTTAGTGACAGACTTTGAAAAAATGTCACTATAGCTCAATTTTGTTGTAGTGGGTCTCGGGGTTGCTGCAGATTGACATGTTCTAAATGGACGACATAGCAGTCTTTGTTTCTGACAAAACTGGAATAACATAATACATGGATATGGTGATAAAAAATATGATTGTATTTCTATAAAATAAAAAAAACCAAAAAATAGGACGGAAAGAACCTATTGGATGCCCTCAGGTAGCAGCCCCTTTTTTGTAAGTAAAATATGTAAAAAGATCTCATGTGATAAGAACAGTTGTGGTTGCCTTGTTAGTGACATATAAGTATGGATATTCACATGTATTTCTGAGCTCTATCTAAATAATGATGTTTGAATTCAAAAATAAATTATTGCAACTATAATTGATGGTTTGACTTGTTACTATAAAAATAAACATGCATATATCAAATCATACAATGATTGAAAAATGACTATGCTTGATAATGGCTAATAGCACTATAACATATGGATTTGATTTAGTATTTATGTATAGAACCATGATAACTTGCATGAAGAAGGATATAGAGATTCGGATATTGATTTTCTAGATAGATGTCTATAATCATTTATTTTGTTTATTGGTTGAACTTTATAAGTATCTATGAAATCACGTGATATTATATATCTACCCATATGTAGACTACGTCTAAACCTTACTCCTGCACACAAACGCATAGTATAGAAATGGAATGATATGTATTAAAAACATGACATTACCAAACTGGGACAAATGAGGTAAGTTTATACATCTTAGAATTTGTCAATGTTGTATATGTGTACGAGTCAAGATGATGAGGAAATGCCTATGTGAGGTTAAGATGAAAGCCTTGACGGGCGTTCGGTTCGGGAATAAGCAGGAATACATATGAAAAATAAGGAGAATACGGGTCTATTCTCTGTTCAGCTGGAAAAATTGGAGTAAGGATAATAATATAGAATAAAGATATGTAAGTTGGAATAAACATGTGAATAAGGATGGAATAAGGTGAAATAATGAGATGTGGATGGGAATAGCCGTGCTCTTGGGAACCGCGTCGGACGGGGAATTGATCCCTTATTTCAGTGCTTATTCTCCAAACGAATAAGGCCTCAAGGTGTATTCAATCTACTCAAATGAGATATAACTTGATACATCCGTTCTTGATTACATATTTATAGGTTGTGAGAACTTTGTGAGAGAGAGAGAGACTACAAGATAAAATATTATAATGCCTTGACAAGAGGTTACAAGTGTGGGAAGATGATCCTCTGTTGTAACGAGAGTTACAACAAAGTTGTTGTAATCGTCTTTTTTTGTGATTTTGATTCCAGAATCCGACCTTATAGATTGAAACTTAGATTAATGCTCTACATATCTTCTAAATTTTGCTCAAATCGGAGATCATTTGCTATTTCATCTTAATGTTTGAATATCTGGATCATATTTAAATGGAATGCAAGTTGTTTAAATATTGTCTGTATTTTAATTATTAAGATAAAATAGCAAATGATCTCCGATTTGAGCAAAATTTGGAAGATATGTAGAGCATTAATCTGAGATTCAATCTACAAGGTTGGATTTTGGATTCAAAATGGCAAAAAAGACGACAACATCAACTCTGATATAACTCTCGTTATAGCATAGGATCCACTTCCACAAGTGTGGGCTTGATGTTTCCTTTCTCTTATTTATTTTACTGCTCAGAATGGTTACTGTTGAACCTTGTTAACCATGAAAATCTCTTCTACACTCTAATGCGCTAATTAGTTCATACTCTACTTTGAGACCTACTTATGTCGCAAATATGGATGTAGGTATAATGTTATAGGGACATGTTAGATACAAAAAAGCAAGTATGTAAGGATGAATGATCTCCATCATCCTTAAATTTTAGTTCATATAGCGAGTTGTAATTATACAGTCATTTCTCGTAATCTACTCATATCGCATAAATTTGTAATGACAATACTAATGGTTTATTATGATGTAAAGTAGAATATTTTTTTACATTGCTTTTGAAAGTTATAATATGAAGAGAAATGTGCATGCATGTTAGCACTTAAAATGGTGGTTGTGTATGAATGCTTGTACCACAATTATATCTTATCCTCGACGGATGATTAAAAAAAACTTAGTTGGTTAAGTTAGTAAAATGCACACTCGCATTAGGTTTTAGTTGGTTAAGTTGGTAAAAAAAATCATACATTAGGTTGGTAAAAAAATCTTACATTAAGTTGGTTAAAAAACTTGCATCATGTTAGTTAATTTATTAAAAAATCTTACATTAGGTTGAAAAAACCAGCTGGTTAAGTTGGTAAAAAAATCCTACAATGAGTTGGTAAAAAATCTTAGTTGGTTTTATCCTCACACATCATTAGGTCTGTGATGAATACATAATTAATTAAAATTATTGTTGCATTTTTTAAAATCCCTTAATAAATTTGTGTACATATGCAGATAATATTCGATTGTCGTAAATGTATTATTCATCGATAAGAGTGCATTATTATATATAAAAACACAAAAAATAAAATAAAAGAAATAAAGAGAAAAATGGTATCTTCAAATTGATGAAGTGCCTCGATTAGAAAACGTGAATTGACCTGAATACTTGTATGTCATTCTCAAAAGTACCAATTATAATTTGTTTTTAGATGTTCTTAAAAAAGGGAGTGATATAATATTTTTATCGATTTCAGAAATGATTTTAGATAAGTAAAGTTTTCTTAGTGGATTTTAATATTTATATATGGATGTAAAAATAAATCCACAAAGTTATTATACATGTGTAATATACATATAAATGGAATTTTGAATTAAGTTACTCAGCTTTATATGGTTTAAATTGTGGAATAAGATAAACTATCAAGTAAATAATTGAAAATGTGATAGATACTATACATGATTCGGAATAATTAATAAACATTCGAAATCTCGTCGAATGTTGGTCCCAAAACCAAACTTTACCATGTTATCTCGATCTTGAGTGCAACCACATTCATTCACGAGAGAATCTTATATATTGAACGTCAAAGGTGAGTACAATGAAATTGGAGTCCATACGAGAATGTTCGAAAGTTTGGAAGTTACAAATTTAAGTTGTGGGTTCTTGTTATCCTCAGCATGTGTGTCTAGGTATGCATGCATGCATGTATGTATGTATATTTGGTGAATTTTTAGGCAAATTTTAAGTTTTTGTTGATAGAAGGAATTAAGGTAAATGGGTTAAAAATAATTGGAGTTTTATCACATGTACCCTTATTAATTAACTTCTCTGATATCAGTTGTGCTCCTTTCTTTTTTGTAATATATATATCAATGCCCCTGACTTCTTATAAAAATCACAGTTTTATTTTTTGTAATATCAGTTCTGTATCTACTTTACCTTAATAGAAGGTCAAATTTGTGAATTTTGTAAGAAGTTAGGGGCACAACTGGTATTACAAAAAGGAATGGTCATAATTAATATTACATAAGTTAAGGATTTGAAGTTTACATACATGTTCGTTAGTTGCTCAACTGAAGCCAAAAGCCAAAACTCGGACCCTTAATACCAATATTTTCTGGATTTTTAGAAAATAACCCATATTGAAGTTTAAAAGTGGAGTTGGTTAATTTGGATTTTTTTGAAAACATTTATGGTGAAGAGAAGTTTAGATTTGTATAATTTGCGCTTGTGCTTTCTTCTAGAGTTCGGCCCCGACTATTTATAGTAGAACCTTCTTTCAGACTTTAGCTCATTTTCTTTAGATTTTCTAGCATTTTGAGTACTTGTTTGAATGCGGTTCTTGCCCATAATGCCTACCTCCGTCTACCCTTCTAGTCGCTTTCCAAATACTTGACCTTTTCTATGTCGTATGGTATTGAGATAAAAGCAGCCATTAGCCTATGACTAAGTAAAGAGGTAAGGCAATCAAGATAGAAAGAAGGGATGAGATAAATGAGGGAATCCATGGATTCCTTGCAGTGATCATATACATGTCTCTTTGCTCGGGCGCTTTCTCATAGAAGAAGTCTCTTGATCTATAAATGATCATTCAGTGGACAGAAATACTAATCTTTCTTGATCTCAAGATGTCCTGCACACCTTTCTCCCCTCGTGTGCTTATTTTTATACACAAGATGAAAAGATATTTACGTCAAAACAATTTGGTAAACATTAATAAGTCAAATGAAGTTTGTACAAGTATTTCTTGCATATAGAAGCTCACTTTGGGTTTTTTTATTTTTGTATTTACATATTTGTTACCAGGTTAGTCTGACTTGGTATCTGGAATTAGAGTCATAAATGATATTTGTAATCATATTATTCTTATTTCCTATGTTAATATGTATATATAATATATTTTCCCTAGAATTTTTTTCTTTCTACTTTTCTTAGTTTGATGTGTTTTTAAGGTTAATAATAGATTATTATTCATGAGGACTCTAATTAAATTTAGCCAGTTTCTTAGCAAATAGTTACTCAATATTTTTTCCAACATTCATGATAAGATCAAAAGACAAAAATCAGTCAAACCTTTAAACTAATGATTTGTAGGAACTCCATTAGAATTAGGATTATAGACTCAACATCCACGAAGTTTCACAAATATTTTCAGGTTCACCTCAATAATCAACTTAGATTTGTTTCTTCATTTAACACTATCTTGTAGCCGTGAAACCAACAATGTGATAGGTATATTCTACTTAAATAATCAAATGAACCAACCAATCATGTCGATCACCTATAGATTCCTTTTGTCCAGAAACCTTTTCTCGTGGGAAGTCAGGGTATTTTCTTCTCAGTTTAAGTTTGATAGTACTAGAAATAGGATATTTAAGCTGATTGGTGTTGCCAAATATCCTTATACAAGCATTACATTTTTTTTTATTTTTGTTTTGCACTAAATCTTTCTCAGGTTTTCACTCTTTTCCCCCATTTGTATGAGCAAAACGGTTTGGCACATTGTGCCCCCGAGAGGTGGCCGGGAGAAAAGTTGTACTTCAGAAATCTAATTCAGTTTTATTTTATTTTATTTTCAATCATTAGGTACATAATTTGTTTTAATATTATACTAAAAAAATATCCTTCTTTATAACTTTACTTTAATGTATACAAACACATTAAATTTTATTTTGTATCATATTTACACAATATATTGAGGTATGATTTCTCTATCAATATTTCATAAAACTTTGTTTGTCACTCATCTTACCATATTTTATTTGCTTAAGGAAAATTTGCGGTTTTTTATTGCGAACTTTGATAAATAAAAACAAATTCTTAACTTTTTACATATAATCGTATGCAGTTATAAAATCAACTCTTTGTATTTTTTATATCGATTGACATAGTAGATGCACACACACCTTCACGTGCACTCAAATATTCAAGGACTAGAGCTCAAATGTCTACAATAAAGTACAACTGGAATCAGTTGATATTACATGATGTTTTAGGTTGAGAGTATTTGAAGATTTTGTATGTCATTTTAATCTAAGATCGCAGTGCTTTATCGTCTAGACCATTGCAATGAAACATAATTTTCCACACTTCATTTTATCCTTTTAGTTATGCTTGGTTTGTGAATTTTTTTCTCTAGTCATATAAAATAACTTTCAAGCATCAAATGACCCCTATCATTCCTCTTGAAGTTTGATTTGAGTGCTTTTAGGCTTGTTGCAAGCTCATAAAGACAATTCTAATGCAATCATCTATACTCGTTTACATCCTTTACTTTCTTTGATCTCTTTCCAATTACCCATAGAGCTTTCATGAGGTCTTGTTATTGAGTATATTCTTCACCCATTAAAACCACAAGGTAAAGGCATTCCTTCCATTGCAAGTCACCACATGGAATGACACGCTCTTTGATCTAAATTTCACCATTAAATATACATATAGTGTGGTCTTTCTCTACTATGTATAGGATCTGATCACCATAAATTTGACTGCGTCTTTACGGAACACTTCGAAAAAGGTAGAATGTAGATCGCTTTACATTACTCAAAAAATCAAACCAAATCCTCCAACTCCACAACATTCAATAGGATCCGTAAATCAAAAATCATACAAGAGCTTATTTATCTCCTCAATCAAACTTCATATGCTCTCGATCTAAATGATACACTAAAATGGCCAGATCTGTACCTTTATGCAACCAATCTCTCTTGTCGTTGATAATGTTGTCATGCCTCCTTATACAATCTTGGTGCTTTCCATTAATTGTAAATAATCTGACGACTTTCACCGATTACCTCCAAGCAGCCACCATTGCTAGATCTTTTTTCAGAACTTTTGATCAACGCATAGATGCTAGTTCACATCTTTTCACCGACCTCAATCCTCATTCTGATTGTAGTTGTCGTATAAATGAATGCACGAGCACACACACATACACATGCGGACATCCACCCACACACCCGCCATGCACACATAGGTCATCAAATCATTATTGAGAAAAACTTTTCCCTATAGCTTGCTGAGTTCGAGCTGAATTGAATCAGTTTACAACTCCCAAAATGTTTAATATCAACTTGTCAATTAGTAATCCCTCATTCTTATAACTCACTTTTGTACATTGTGAGTTTTAGATGTGGGATTATGTTTAGAGTGCAACACACATATCAAAAAATACGATTGGCATAACATCAATCAATAGAAACAGAATCTTAGTTGCACAAACTACTTAGATTTCATTTGATTTTAGTGACTATATACACATTCATGCCGATGAGTTCAAAAAGATGAAATTTACACGGATGTGCTTAAAATTCATCACAACATAATGACAAATACCCCTATAAGAGTTGATTCCTTCAAGTATATGCTTCTTTCTTTATACAATACAAACACTAATTCATATGGAAAACCTTGACTCCTTTTGGCTTTTCATTCAAAGTTCAAATTAAGCAATAACAAAATACAAGATCATAACAAAAAACGTATTATTGCAACACACAAAATTTTGAATTTACATGTCAAATGAGAAAAGAACCACATTATTTTTGACATGAATAAACATGAGCTACCAAACAACATAAATCCACGAGGATAGAAGCTATAAATTTTCCAAAAAAGAAAACTCTATGATAGACCATGATCCAAGGGGCATTATCATAACAAATTTGAAGTAATAGGAGTAACCGTACAAATTTATGAAATTCCACAATATTTTTCGTAATATCAAATAGTTACAGTAACAATCAATACTAATGCTTTTTAAAACTGAACCAGGTACTGAACCGGAAACCTCATCACATGGTCTTATTGAGTTGGACCATGAAATTAAATCGGTTCAACCGGAAGATGATGTAATCATTCTTTAAAATCGGATTGAACCGAACCGGCGGGAAAACGAGTGGTTGAACCGGTTGATACAAACCGAAATTAATGAAAATAACAGATAATTTCACGATTTCACATACACTTATGTTTCATGTTTGCAAATAACCAGTGCCATCAACTTTATACAAAAGGCACTATCGTGGACTAATGTGATATCTAAGTTTCTTTCCTTACGTACACATAATTATATTTCTTTATCACATCTAAACTCATCATTGCCTAAAAATGATAAAAAGTTTTTCAATAAAATATGCTTTTTTGCTTCCAAAATACAAACACAGAGAGAGATTGTGTGTGTGAACATATTCCTTTCAAGAAGTTGTGGTTGTCGATACACAAAATCCACAAATTTGCCTCCTTGTCAATGCAGCATGTTAATCATTGCAAAAGAGCAATAAAACCTTCTTGATCAACGATATTTTTGGCTTCATTTACCTATCCAAAAGTAACATCATAACAAGCTTATTTATAAATCGAAATAAAAAGATAAATGCTATCGGTGACCATCAACTTACTCTCATTTTCAATCTCAAATTCACTCCAATCATTCAACAATGTTTGCAAATCTTCATCAAAGGCATCTTTACTTATAGGAGGTTGTTCCATCCACGTATCAAAAAGATGTAATGCTTCAAGAGATATTGGTTCTGAAATAAATAATTCCTCATATTTTTCCTACAATTTATTAAGATGAGAAAAGTTTTTTATGATAAATTTGTATGATCCGAAAATAAAAGTCAAAGTACTTCAAACATAAATTAGCTTGAATAAAGACAAGGTCATTAAGACTTTGATGCTCCAATCTGTTTTGTCGTGATGTATATACATGTTCAAATATGCACCAATTGCGCCCACAACATGAAGCACTGCATGTCTGACTAAGAACTCTTATTGCCATTAATTGCAAAGTTGGAGGTAATCCACCAAACTAATTCCACCATTCAACCGCAAAATAACAACTATCTTAGTGCTAATTAAACTATAAAAATCATTTATACAAGGGATAGAAAAAATTATTACATGGTTGTGTTTTATTACGACCTCAAACTGCTGAAAAACGACCAAAATCTCCAAGAGCATTTCTATACTGGGTAAAGTCTTGATAAATACCATCCACCTTATTTGGTTCATTGCAATACATTCTTTCCATGACATCCATAAATCCGCTCCAAATTCTCCCCCTTGTAGCATAATTGATTTCTCGATAAAAGAATTCTGGATTCAATATGAATCCTGCCGCATGAAGGGAATGCTTTAGCTGGGGTTCTCATTTTTCATCGATAATTCACAAGTATGGTTCACGTTGAGCAATATTTCCTTGAAAAAAATTCTCAACCAATTCTTTTGCTCTCAACATGACTTCATAAATATATCCCTTTGCAGGCTTATCTTCACTATCAACCAATCTCAACACCCTTACAAGTGGTTCAACTACAACCACAATCATGGAAGATATATTCCAAAAGGAAGATGATATAATAATCTCCTTAACTTCGTTGCCAAGTGTAGTCCTTGAAATTTTGTGTTCATTCGATTCTTTACTAACCTCCATGGAAATGAGCTCATCTTTATATGAAATAAAACTTTGCAATGCTAAAAAATAAGTTGAAAATCCTGTGTGCTTACAGGACGGAGAAAGTCACATTTGCAAAATTTTCTCATCAGATGGAATAGAAATCCATGATTGTAGATAAACTTAATTACTTTTCTAGCTTCATATATCACAAAAGAGCAGGGGCGGACCCATTCACATCTCATGGGGGGCACGTGCCCTCCCTAAAATTTGGAAAGCCCTAACAAATCTACCATTAATTTATTACCTAAATTAAATTCTAATGAATGTGCCCCCCATGACCCCGTCAAGAATGGGAATTGTCACATGACACGTCGTGCCCTCCCTACATTTATACCCTCCCATCTCGCCTCTCATCTCGCAAACAAACGCATACCCTCTCAAACACCCTCCCAAGACTTTGCGTTGCGGCTACGACGGCCTGAGCCTTACAGCCCTCACCTCTCAACGGTGTCTGCTCCCTCCCCGGCCAGCGGCATCCCCATCCTCGGGTCTGATTTCCTTGCAAAACAGCAATCCGTGCCTACCCTCCTTCCCTGGAGCAGCATCGCAGACAATCTCTCTCGCATACCCTTTGGAGTTTGGACGCCCAAGCATCCAACTCGAGTTCGGCGAGTTGTTAGTTGTCACGCCTCCCCTCTTCACGCCACGGTGCCGGCTCCCTTGCCTAGCAGCAACACCATATGCATATATATATCATATAAGTGAGTCACGTCGTTTGTCTTAATTTGTCGACTCCCCTTACTCGCTCCCATGTCGCCTTTGTTTGCTAACTTTCCTTCCCTCTCAGACGTACCAGGCTATCGGCGTGGGGTCCTTGGCTCTGTCGCAAACACATACAGTTGCACCTTGTCAATAGAGAGGTAAGTGATATATGAGAAGAAAAATATACAATAATTTGGTGATTTATTCATTCATACTTTTACAGTTTTACAACATTTTTAATTTTTTATTGTTATTTATAATGATTGTAGTATTGTACTGGTTGAAAATTTTCATTCCGATATTGAAACTCTTCGTTGCCGGACTATATTTACTTGTCGGACTGTATTTTTTGTCGATGTCAATGCAAAATTTTATACTACAGTTTAACTAGTGTAGCATATCCGCAAAATCAATCTTTTTTCTTTTCTGATTGAACTTAAAGTTAATGTCTGTGTTCGGAACAAGTTCAAGCCATCACATTACTTAGAGAGAGAGAGAGAGTTTCCTGCCAATAAAATATACATTGACAAAGAAAGATGGAATTAGTCGCCACTTATTCCACTATGGTATCCAATAAATGATATAACTTAAATAAAGTGCTCTCTGCCTTAAAAAATAATGGTTCCATCAAAGATGCCATGAGAATCACATCAAAATTATGCTTGAAATAGTTCATGCCCAATCCATCAAATTCCATTTAAACTTCGTATTACATACACTTTCGTCATTTTTAAGATTTGAATGAGGATCTTTCGGTATTGGTTTTGTATCTATTTAATAAAGTATTTCGTATTACATACATGTATTTTTTTAATTGTGTGACTTTAAATATTTCATGTTACATGTAGGAATGGACAAATTTCTTATAAGAAAATCTTCATCTTCCTCATCTCAAATACCACTAGTTGATCCAATTTCCTCAAATGAAGAAACAATGGGATCACTGAATAAAAATAAAGTGGGAGAAGTAAGTACAAAGCGGTGTCGTATAGAATTGAATGTTTCAGAATTGCCTTCTGATCCTGGATTGCATTTGCCAATTTCAACTTATCATCCCAATATACAAGATGATGTTCGAAGGGCATATATGCAAATGCAACTATCTCAACCGACTAACCATGTGTTTCCATTTAAGAAAATTGGAAAAAAAGAAAGAAGATTCAATTCTGCGTGGTTTCAAAAATATCCTAGTTGGTTAGAATATAGCATGGTAAAAGATGCAGCTTTTTGCAGATATTGTTACCTATTCATGGTAAATTAGACAGGTCAAGGTGGTAGTGATGCATTCATTTTTAAAGGATGGAATAATTGGAAAGACAAAAGTGAGCTTGATAAGCATGTTGGAGGTCCTAATAGTGCTCATAATTTGGCTCGAGAAAAATGTGAAAATTTAATGAAGCAGGCTCAACATATTGAGACAACGTTGAATATGCATGACGATCGAACTAAGAGAGAGTATCGAACACGTCTTTTTGCAACTGTGAATGTTATTCGAGTTTTACTTTCTCAAGGACTAGCTTTTAGAGGACATGATGAATCTGATGAGTCATCCAACAAAGGTAATTTCTTGACAATACTTAAGGCTTTTTTAAAAATCAGCCTTGATGTGAATAATGTTGTACTTGAAAATGCTCCAGAAAATAATAAGCTCGTTTCTCCTAAGATACAGAAGGATGTAACGAGGGCTTGTGCTATCAAAATAAGGAATGCCATCCTAAAAGAACTTGGAGATTCTTTTTTTACAATATTACTTGACGAATCACGAGATGTATCAAATAAAGAGCATATGGCTATTGTTTTGAGATTTGTAAACTCAAAAGGTCTATTAATTGAGCGATTTCTTGAACTAGTACATGTTCGTGAAACTAGTGCGGTGGCACTCAAAGAGGCAGTCGATGAAGTATTTGCAAGACATAGTTTAAGCATATCAAGACTTCGCGGTCAAGGTTATGATGGAGCGAGTAACATGCGAGGAGAATTCAATGGTCTAAAAAGCATTATTTTAAAGGAAAATTGCTCTGCTTATTATATTCATTGTTTTGCGCATCAACTTCAATTGGCAATGGTTGCAGTTGCTAGAAATCATGATCTTCTTGATATGTTTTTTACCAACGTATCAAGACTATCAACTTTATTTACTACGTCATGTAAGAAGACTGAATTACTCCGAGAAGCGGAAGCTATTAGAATTGCCGATGCCATTGATTTGGGTGAACTTGAAACAGGAATAGGAATAAATCAAGAAAAAAGTTTCTTACGTCCTGGTGATACACGTTGGGGATCCCATTATAAGTGTTTAATAAATTTGATTGACTTATACCCATCCATGATTACCGTTTTGGAGTTCTTGAGAGAAAATAAGAATTTGGGTAAACATGTAGAGGCACTTGAATATTTGCGCAAGTGGCAAGAATTTGAATATATTTTCTGCTTACACTTAATGGTTGATGTTTTGGGTGTTACATATGCACTTTCTCAATCACTTCAGAGGAAAGATCAAGATATTATTAATGCAATATCATTGGTGTCAGTAGCAAAACAAAGTTTGCAGGAGATGAGGGATGATGGGTGGAGTTCATTAATGGAAAGAGTTTCTTCATTTTGCAAGAAGAATAATATTGATGTTCCACATGAAGATGATATATATACAGCTACAGGACGATCAAGACGTAAGGTTGATAAAATTACAGTTATGCATCACTATCGTATTCAGGTTTTTTACACTGTTATCGATATGCAAGTCCAAGAGTTGAATGATCGTTTCACTGAAGCCAATACAGAACTTCTTCTTTGTGTGGCATGTTTAAGTCCGAAAGACTCGTTTGCAGCATTTGATATTGATAAACTTATCCATCTTGCCCAGTTATATCCAATGGATTTCTCTTCGACAGATTTAGTGCTTCTTCGTAATGAAATGCTGACATATATTAAAGATGTAAAGCAGAATTCAGACTTCTTAATGTTAAATCTTTTGACAGAGCTTGCAGAAAAAATGGTGAAAACTCAAAAAAATCTTGTTTATCCGCTAAATGTATTTGTTGATTAAGTTGGCTTTGACACTACCAGTTGCAACGGCAAGCGTTGAACGAGCATTTTCAGCAATGGCTATTGTTAAGACTCGGTTGCGCAATCGAATGGGAGATGAATGGATTAATGATGCTTTACTCGCATACATTGAAAGAGATATATTCGATTCTATTACTGATGATGATATTATGATTTGTTTTCAAGATATGAAAACTAGATGTGGTCAACTTTAAATACAGGTATGTATTTTTCAAATTTTTTATATGTAGAACAACTCTTTTATATGGTGTGCAATCTTTTTTTATTAGTATCATAGTTTATCAAACATTCAGAGTGCCCCCCTTAGTCTGTAATGTTGAGTCCGCCACTGCAAAAGAGATATGAGGAAGTTGGTCAAACTTCTCAAGCATCAAATACACACAATGCACAGCACATGATGGCCAAAATATATGACCATAATGAACATTTAATAACCTCCCAGTAACAGAATAATTGGCAGCATTGTTAGTTATGAGTCGAACTACATTTTAAGGCCCAACATACCCGATTACTTCTTTAAATAAGTCAAATAATACATCAAGGGTCTAAGAAATATCTGATGCATCAACAGACTTAACGAAAATTATACCCATGGGATAATAAACTCAAAAATTAATAAGTGTTCTTTGTCTAGTATTTGTCCAACCATCAACCATCACATTTCATCCATACCTCTCCCAATACTTTCTACATGCCTCAATAAAATTTGATGTTTTCTGCACGTTCTTTTTAAGTACTTCACCTCTAATGGCATGATAAGACGAAGATTCATATCCATGATCTATAGAGACGGTGACATCCACTATATCTTGAAAAGATGTATTGTTAGCTGCATTGAACGATATACATGAGAAATATAGCCATTTAGATATGGCAATGTCAACAGCTTCCACATCCTTTTTTGTAGACATAACACTTTTGATTCCTGGTTGACTTCCAGGTTTTATCGCTAGTGGAAAAAAAACTCACATCACTGGTGCAGCTTGTCTTTGAAGATGAGATGGGAGGATGATTCACTACAAGATTATTTTTTGTCTTTGAAGATGAGATGAGAGGATGATTCACTACAAGATTATTTTGTGTTGGAGCCGCAACTTTAAAATCACTAGCAATATTTCTATCAACAATTCTTTTGTTGACTCTAATATTTGCGAAAGCCGGGATCATTTGAAACTGTACATGCTTTGGAACTTTTAGACAACCTTTGGAGTCACCCTTTTTATTTGCCTAATATTTTTTCATCATATGAATTCCACCTCCATTGAGAAGTTATCTACACCATTTGCATTGCATGCTTTTTTTACCCACTAGAATGCAAT
Source organism: Ottelia alismoides (assembly GCA_037367405.1). NCBI lineage: Eukaryota > Viridiplantae > Streptophyta > Magnoliopsida > Alismatales > Hydrocharitaceae > Ottelia > Ottelia alismoides. The sequence continues at coordinate 163,743 of JAZKJV010001997.1, read as the reverse complement.
GTTCCCATGCAATATCGATTTTCTTTCTAGCATTGCAAAACCTTTGATCAATTAGTATTTGAGCATCAAGTGGATTAGGAATGGATGTAAGCATTAAATTATCCATCTAAAAATGATGGTAGAACAAATAAATATTATATTGTTAGTAAAATCAGTTGATGTTTAGAACTAAGATACTAAAATATAAGTCAAACTTGAAATCATATAGGCTTATATCATGACACGTTCAATGATTAAGGGCAATGAGTATCACTATTATTCAACAATAAATGAGCAAAAGTGCTCTAAGAAACACATTCGTTTGAATTTTTGGACATGCAAATAATGTATGATGATTTTTTAAGGAGCATATTCATAAAAAATAGTAATACATAATAACATTTGGAAAAAACATGCTCTTTTAGAAAATAAAACTCAACGAAGCAATGCATAACAAAGTCTCGATCTTCCACTACAAGAAAATGTTGTTTTTGCGACCAGAATGTTACTACTACGGTCGGTGGTAATGTAGTCGCAAACTATATTGCTACTATTTTGCGATTACCATACTACCACATTGTAGTAGCTATATTCATACGCGAATGTTGCGACTACATGTAGACGCTGCCTGTAGTAGTAACTATCTGCCACCATGTTGCTACCACGTCATCGTCGCAATATAGTAGTAGATTTTGGGTGAAATTTTTTGCTAAAAAAATTCCTTGCCGCCCCTCCCCCCAAAACCCTATTCCCTCCCTCCCGTAAACCCCCTTCCACCCACACGCCTCTTCCTACCAACCCTAGCCGTCTCCCTCCCCTGAACTCTCTCTTCTCCACCACCCCTCCCCCCAAATCGAAGCCCTAAACCCCTTTCTCTCGCACGACCCCCGTCCTTCCATACATCCGTCCCTCTAGCCTAGCCTTCGTGCGACCGATGCGAATGCCTCCCTACGGCAAGCCCTCCCTACGGTAGGCCCTCCGCCGCTCTCCACGGCCTTGTAGTTGTGCCTCGACGTCATCTTCTTCGGACAGGTGACCCAAGTTCTTTGATGATGTGTGTCTCTATATTTTGTCCAACTTGGTGTTCTTTCTTGTTTTTTTGTAGTAAGAGTTGAGATGCTCTGATGGATGGTTATCTTTTTTGATGTTTTTGGTGTAGGGTTTGGTTTATAATACTATGGATTTAGTTTTCTTATTCCGACATCACACCCCCAAATCTATGGTGCCAAACTTGCTTGGCATTTGGTTGGAAATTTGTTGGTAGAGTTTCGGTGTGGTGGATAATAATGGAGGACAGGTTTGGGATTAAGCACTATTCTAATTTTTGAGGACAACCATTAGCCTATAATTGCAGGAGTTTCTTGGTCCAAATCCCATACAAAGGAAGAAAGGATTGGACGGATCTGATGAGTGTTTCCATTTTTTGGTGTTGGTTGAGTTAGGACGGGTCTGTTCTAAATGTAAATGATCTCGGTTTGATTTTGCTTTTGGGCTTATTTTGGAGATGCAGATCCCCATCTAGATCCCCTTCTGTGAGTGGATATTTAGGACTAGTTTCTTTGGTTTTGCAACATAAGATTTATACTCACCGTTAAAAAAATTTATCTGTAACTAAGCATATATACTTACCCAGCTTTTTCTTATTTTTAATGGTTCTAGCGTGAGGTGCATGCTTCTTTCACTTAATCAATGACAGATACTTTTGCTTTCAGTAAAACGCACTCCACTCCACCCCAATCCAAAAGAATCAAATTTGGTGACTTTAATTTAGAAATAATTTGCTTCATATAAGCATTACACGCATTGCAGATACAAATAGAGTCAAATTCCTAAGTAGTACCTGGGAATTACTTAAATACTCAGGTACTACGTAATGTTTTTTTTACTCAAAAACTACAGAGGTGTCGCATGTTCAACATGCGACACCCTTTAAGTTTTTTTTACCCAGAAATTACGTTTGCGTCGCATGTTGGATATGCGCTATAGATAACGCATATTCAACATGCGACATATGTCCAGAGAATTCCCCTCGAAGATGGTCTCGGTTCTGTACAGGCATCGAAGGTCTCGAAATTTCCTGTACTGGAATCGCATGTTGTATATGCGACATTGGGGCTCATAACGCATTTTCAATATGCGTCACCCTTACAGGAAATTTTCCTCGAAAATGGCTGGGCAGGTGTGGGCTTTGAAATTTGAACTTATAACGCATGTTCAATATGCTTCATCCTTACAGGAATTTTTCCGCGAAAATGGCTGTCCAAGTGTGGGCTTTGGAATTTCAACTTTTTAAAAACCATTGAAAAGGCATGCCAATTCCATGTTTCTAACGTAAATTGACATCTTTTTGTAAACATTCCAGACATTGCAAACATTCTAGACATTCCAAATATCATAGAAGACATTTCAAATATTGAATATAAGTGGACTTGTTCATGAATACACATTACATTTTTTGCATCATATTAAAAATTACATTGATTACAATTCAACGTTTTTTCCTCCGCTGGTATGTAATCGTAGAATCTGGAGGATGGAACGGTAATAGACGGTTCGCTTCGTCTATCATGTGGATTTGAGAGGGTCCTGGGGCATCTTCCTCGAATGTTGTCATAGACGGCGGCGTCAGTGTGCAGTAAGTTGGTCGTGTCTGGCTGGGGTCCAATCCATGCCTCAACGGTGCTTGAGGCGTTGGCAAGTCCTCATTTGGTCGCTCGGTGGCAGGTGTGAAGTAGTCTCCTTGCGCAATGTTATCATCCTCCGCAGCGGCTTCTTCAAAGTCCATGGATTTCGCGACTTGTTCACGCGCCCTACCTCGACCTCTTCCTCGTCCCCGTCCTCTTGCCCTTCCTCGCCTTGCCTCCTCCCTAACCACATCTGCACGCTCGTCATGTAACGTGACTGCATCTGCAAATTGTAATGACAGCTACTCCGTCATTTCCGCCTTCGCTTGTGCCGCAATCTCGCGGCATTCCTCATGTCCAATGTCGTAGACACGGCTCCACAGAGCGAGCTGCATCCAAGGAAAATACGTAGATGTAAATTTGAAACAGTTTTGTTAATTAATTTACCAAAAAATTATATTTCAAGTACTTACGTTGCTTGCCAGAGTTGCACCCAAACGTCCGATAAATCTTCGAGTAATGGTCCGATAACATTGCTCGTATGCGGGCATCGCGAATACCCCTCTGGACCGATCGATGCGAATAATTCTAACTTCCCGCTCTTCCCAGCGGGCAATATACAAGCTGTGTTTCGCCCTCCAATCCACATGTACTTTCCCGCTCAAATCGATAGCGTGGAGTTCTGGAAATGTGGAGCAACGATTTGGGATATCTTGAAGACCCCCAAATTGTCTCCTGAACCGATCTGGGTAGTAATACTCCACAATGTAGAAGTATATCAAAGGCACTTCAGCTCTCCAAATGTGTTCACCCTCAAGAGAGTTGGCTGGGAGATGGGCGCGGATCTCATCCGTATACGGAGTCCAAAATACCTGAATGCCAAAATTGTATTACGATTAGTATTTGTTTTGTTGATATAGGAAAAATTTGGAAATGTAAAATTACCTGGTCGGGTGATTGCATGTTAAAAGCATCCCTGTAGGGTCTCACCACGTGTGTGGGCTGTCTTCGATGGGCAAACGCCGTTGCCCAGCGGACTCCTAACGGGCGCCCGTACCATTCTCTCCTGTCCCTAACGACTGGAGCAATGTGGGGGAAATGCTCCCAAGCCCAGAGCTGAAGTAGTATGACCGAGCCTCCAATCTCCTCGGTCGCCATGTCCGCTGCCAAACATAGGTGTCTGTAAAGATATGCAAGCACGACTGATCCCCAGCTCAATGTCCCAGAGAACTCAAAATCCTGTAGATGTGGTAGAGCTATAAGTGAAACCAAGGAACCAGACTTGTCCGTGAAAAGTACTCCACCAAGCAACTGCAAAATGTACGCTCGAGCGTGTCTCTGTACGACTAGCTCGTCTGCATCCTCAGCCAACTCTGAAAAATTGGTGAACAGCCAGGTTGCTGACACCCTGCTGCCAACTATGTCTGCGGGCAGTGGCCTAACACCCAACAATTCCTCGCATGTATCTGCCCATGTCGCTCCAAGTGTTGTCTCCCCGGTAACCGCGGGCCCATCAATTCGCAGCCCCAAGATGAATGCCATATCCTGCAAGGTGATAGTAATCTCCCCACTAGGCTTGTGCAAGGTGTGCGTCTCGGGTCTCCACCGTTCAACTAACGCTGTCACCAGATGCCAATCCAGGGTAATGAACTCGAGCTCTGAGATGCATCCAAATCCTGCTTCGACTACGTAAGGCAGTAGCCGGTCATCCAAAGGGATCCAACGTACATGTGTCTCTCGTCGTCGGCAACGCAACCACGAAGATTCTTACAAGAAAATTGTTAGGAAAAAAATTGAAGGAAGATATTATAATTACTTACATCGCCAGCAAATAAAAAAACTATATGAAAAACAATATCCGCCAAAAGCAAAAAGTATTTAACACAATGAAAATTATTAATATACGAGGGCAGCAAACTTACTCGAATTTGGACATTTACGTCGGTTGTGACCTTGACCACCACAATTTCCACATTTATTCTTATTCCTGCTCGCCGTCGGCGTATTTGATGTGGATGCTTGAGAATTTCTTATGGCTTTGTTGGGACAACCACGGTGTGTGTGACCCAATATCCCAAAATAGGAACAAGTATTTTGCCGAATCACATCTCTAACATCCATTTCATTATGTATTCTTGTTGTACGTGGACGACCTTTACCGCGTTTACGCTTTGGGTCCGGTCGTAACTCAGGATATTCGAGGGGAGCCCATGTTTCACGATCACCGATGGGAAAAAATTGTCCTCCGTAAACCTGCAACTGTTTCTCCCAGATGTACCACTCTCCAACATAGGAATCTACATCAGCCCGACGCTTTGAAATGACTGCAATGGCATGGGAACATGTGATACGATATATTTGCCACTTGTTGCAAGTGCATTTCCTTTGTAGAAAGTTTACCGTGTACTGTTTGCGCCCGCGAATAACAGTAGACGTCCGTCGAGCCCCGGTAGACACCTCGAATAATATTTCTGGTTGTACATGTACCTGAGTTACTGTGTACCCATTCGCAGCTGCAGTCCAACGGGTCAGCTCTGTAGATGCGTAATGCGTGAACTTTCGACCAGCAGCAATGGCTGCGCTTGCTTCTTCAAATGCTGAATGAAGTATGACACACAATTATAAAAGGTCTTTTCAATTAACGCAGAGATTGGCAAGCAACGGGCATCTTTAAGAACTGCATTATAGCTTTCGCTCAGATTTGTAGTCATCTGACCAAACCTATACCCACCGTCATAGGCCAAGGTCCATTGCTCACGACGACAACCATGAGTTGAAAACCATCTAGCTGCTCCATTATTCCACTCTTGTAATTTCCTCATGAAGTACGCAAACTTCCTAGGTGTCGTCTGTAATGCTGCGGCTTGCACCAGCGTTTTCATGGAGCCATTTTTGAAGACGCTATTGAAGTTGCTCGCGACGTATCTCGTACAAAACCTCCAATATGCAAAGGGTTCTAATAAATCCACGTCAGCATCTTTTATAGCGGCTTTTATACCAGAATGCCTGTCGGAGATGATATATATTGGTCCAGCTCGCATGCCGATTACCCTTAGACGAAACAACGAAAGAAACCACTTCCATGATGACAAGGATTTCCTCGTCGACGATCCCGAATGCAAGGGGAACAATATGTTTATCCCCGTCAACCCCGCAAGCAATGAGCAGTTTTTGTTTGTACTTCCCGTACAAATGTGTCCCGTCAACACTAATCAGTGGCCGACAATATTTGAATGCTTCAATGGAAGGACCAAATGCCCAAAAGCATCGTTCAAATCTGCGGCAGAGAGGTTTCCGAGGATCAGGATGGTCGTTGTATTCAATATCAATTTCAGTCCCTGGAATAGCAGCCTTCATTGCATGCAAAGAAAAGGCATTTCAGCATATGACTTCTTCCAGTCATCAAATAAAATTCCGATGGCCTTCCTTCGAGCATCCCAAGCCCTTTTCCTTGAAATCCAGTAGTTGTACATCTCGTGGATGTGAGCTCTACAACTAGATACACGAACATTAGGTTCATCCCTAACAAGAGTTAGCAACGATCTGGATATGAATTTGTAGTCCAACTGAGGGTGATCTTGATTAACTGTTGGGTTTATACAAGTGTGTACCCCAACAACCTTGGAGATCACCCACAGTCCATCAAATTTTCTGAAATGTCCTCGTTAAATACCAAACGCAACCATTTGCTCTCTGCGAACAAAAAACCGACCATATCAAGCTGGTGGATTCCTTGACAATGAAGTCAAAATGTGATAGAATGTGAAACTTCTTCACAGCGTAAACCAAATCCTCCCTACATTTGAACGTCCTACCCTTGCGGATTTCGTCAGCAACACCATCAAGTCTAGACTTGCTTCGAATGTCGTCTTCATATGTTGAACGAGTATTAGACCCTCTAACCCCAAAAAAGGGTATACGGGGTGTAATAGTATGCGCGGTTTGTTCATCAGTTGGGAGCTCCTCGTCCATCATATCATCTTCGACATCTTTGCTACCTTCTTCGAGGTCATCATCGGTCCCCCAAGGGATGAAATCCTGATCCATCCGGTTAACCTCTCGCAGCAACAGCTCACTCAAGCCCAAATCCTGAACCGTGCTTGGCTGCGTTACAGGCGCATCCGTATCATGGTCGGGTCCCATGGTTGGGACAATTCTTGGTGGCGTGCTGCGGACAACTGCTGCTTGTGTGCTCGGGACTCCAGACGGTCCCTTGTTAGTCATAACAGTTGGGACTTCGCTCACAGATACATCTTCAACATAAATATTGGTAGGCATTGATTTCCCAATGGTCTGAGCGTACACAAGAACTGCCTGCACATCATCATCATCGACAATAGATGAAAATGACGGTTCCTCCCCTGGGCCTCGAGGGATGCGATGTAATAATCGGATGTTTTGACTGTCAATATCCAAGTTGAACTTACGGCAAACCAAGTTCAACATCTCATCGAACGTCGTATTAGGAGTCAACACAAACCCCCTCACGTTGGTTGACGATCCAGACATGAGTGTACTACTCAAATGACACATACAATACAACTGCTCCATTCTAACCTAATGCGTGACACAACGTACAAGCAAACGTCATACATTCGAGAAATGAAAATAACATGCATATGATACAAAAAAATTAAAGAAAACGTTTTACCAAGTCCAATTGTTCGCAACAGGTGATTAGCCCTAATGAGAAGCGGGGACGGCTAGGACGGTGCCAATCACTGAAAACACGGAAAAGGAGTGTTCCGCGGGGCTAGGAGTGACCAAAAAGGGTGTTGTTGAGAGAGGAGGAGATCAGAAGATGCGTGTACAGAGGAGGGCGTCGGGGGCGGCTGGGTTGCTGGAAACGAAGGAGTTGTCGGGCAAGGGCGGGAAAATGAGAAGGCCGCTGGGCGCGGGGCTTAATTAAGGTCGATATCGCATGTTGAATATGCGTTATCTATAGCGCATATCCAACATGCGACACAAACGTAATTTCTGGGTAAAAAAAAACTTAAGGGGTGTCGCATGTTGAACATGCGACACCTCTGTAGTTTTTGAGTAAAAAAAACATTACGTAGTACCTGGGTATTTAAGTAATTCCCAGGTACTACTTAGGAATTTGACTCGATACAAATAGATAAAAGTTTTTAAAAAAATATATCAGTTCATATTCTTTATCACTCGTGAGATTACACGCTCACTATTGATATAATACAATTAATCTTAAGTCCCACGAAAATGAAATTGATTCAAATACATAGTCATAAATATTAGTTATGCCCTTTCCTTTTTTTGAATATCAATTGTGCTCTCGACTTCTTTTCATTCCATCGCTTGTGCTCATCCGTTACTTTCGTGAATAAGTTGAACTTAACCATAATTTTTTCAAATCACGGAGAGGATAAGAGGGACATAACAGTCCAAAAACTGCTCCCGCCTATCCTTCTCCTCTTATCCATCCTCCTCCGCCGCATATGGCCTCCTCCGTCATCTTTGTTGATGCACGGAATTTCGTTGACTTCAGCTGCAGATGAAGGTTGATTCCTCACTAGTGGGTCGGCTGTGTGCGGCAGACTAGCGATGAGTCTTTGTGGGTCGGTTGCGTGCAACTAATTTTAGAAATTGCATACAACGATTATATTATCAAATTGTGTTTAAATTTATGCTATACCTAAACCGAAGTAAGAAAATGATGAGAAGTAATTAATGCTATGTTAAAAATGTCTGCAATTGACGGCAAAATGATAATATAAGTACAAACGAGAATAGCGATATAATAATGATTGTATAAGCATTAGTTGAACGCCGATAATAAAATAATATCCTGACACATTTTCCATATTTTTAGCACAGTGATATATGCATATAGTATAAGATTTTGGATTAAAAAAGCAAACAAAATACTTGACGCTATCATAGTATGTTTGTTCATCATAATGGAATAAATATCTGAGCTTGAAAAAAAGACATTCTAGTATTTTTTGTAAAAGTAAAAGGAGAAAAGAATAGAACATTAATACTATCACTATAACAATGGATAAAAGATAGTATACACACTGAAGAAAATAACCCATCAGTGATGTTTTATGGGCAACTTGCCAACGTGTAATATCAAACAAAGGATATTATATAAGGATGCGTTAAAGTGATGCATCTCGTGTCAACAATTGAATCCACCACATGAAGAGAGTGGATTTTTGTCCCACACAATGTCTCATCTTAGATCTTCAGGAGACCCTCCGTTGAGGTGTTCTTTTGGTCTAAAACGTGGATTGTTCTCCTTTATAAAGAATATGTTATGGGTACATGTTGATCCAATAAAAAATTGGTGTATTTGTATTGAATTTGGGAACAAGTACTGGCCCTGCAGGTGAGGTATTTGTTAGTACAAAGATTGGATTTTGGGATGTGGGTTGCTCTCCTCTTTAAGGATTATAATGTGGGTGTCTTGTTATCGTTTAGTTTGGCTTACATGCATGCATTTTCTTTCTTTCATTTTGAGTCAAAGATTTGTGGTGTTCCCGAGGCATTTTGATATTTTTGTGTCGATGGTGTAAAGTCCAATGTTTTCTGTTGTGTTGGGTGTGAATGGAGCTTATAGACCGGTCTTGTTCGACATGCTTATAGAAGACATGACAAGTTTTGAATGCGATTATATTGTATACCTATTTTAGGAAGCATATTGGTTTATATGTGAGTATGTTCTCAAATAGAGGAAAATCTTTTGTTCTATCAAACCATGTGTCTCATTACCTATTATGGATGCGTTATAGGTAATACAATAGATGCGACAAGGGATTGGATGTACAATCGTTTAGTGAATGGATCTATTTGCATGCAATTTCTCCTAGGTGTAGAAGGCTTTCTTAATTTTGCATATGCCCAAGGAGATGGAATAGTCGATGTAGATGGGAAGATAATTTGTCCGTGTATGCAATGCAAATTGATGAAGAAACAAGTTAGAGACATTGTGGCAGGACACTTGTGCACAAAGGGTTTTGTCGATGATTAAACATCTTGGTATGCGCATGAAGAGACACATACTACTTACAAAGAGAGCTCTCAGACTCCTGACAATCCTTTTGTTGAGATGGTGATGGATGCGTCATGTTTAAATTTTGACCCTTCTATGGAGGGTTGTGATGATGAAGAAATCCATGAGGAATCTAAAGACTTTCTTGAACTCTTACAGAAGGCAGAGGAACCGTTATAGGAAGGTTGCAAGACATTTTCACTCCTATCAACTGTTACAGAGTTGTTGACTATAAAAGCTGAATATAATATGACTGATGTTAGTTTCAATGTCGTGATTAAGATTATAAAAAGAATGCTTCTAAAGGACAATGTTTTACCGGGATCCTACTACAAGATCAAAACTATGAAAGGTACACTTGGTTTATCAGCCAAGTTAATTGATGCTTGTCCTAACCATCACATTTTATATTATGGAGATGAATATAAGAATGTGACTGAGTGTCCAGTTTGTGGAAAATCTCGATTCAAACCCAATATGAAATCAAATGTTCCACAGAAGGTGCTTCGTTATTTTTCTATAGCACCACGTTTACAGAGGTTATATTATTGTAAAGAAACAACTAGGGACATGACTTGGCATGCAAATCATGCACGTGGTGACTATATGAAACATCCTTCTGATTCAGCTTGTTGGCGCGCTTTGATGGATTCATCCTCTATCTTTTCCATGGATAAGGGGAATGCTGTAATTGGTTTGTCCAATGATGGGTTTAATCCACATGGTCGGGGGAAAGATTACTCATGTTGGCCAGTTATTATTACACCATTCAACCTTCCACCTTGGTTGTGTAACAAGAAGCAATACATGTTCTTATCTTTGATTGTGCCTGGTCCGACATCTCCGGGAAAATATTTGGATGTATATCTCCGTCCCTTAATTGACGAATTAAAGGAACTTTGGGATAAAGGTCAAGAAACTTACGATGCTATCAGCCAAAGTAAATTTCAGATGAGAGTGGGGTTACTGTGGACCACTAGTGATTTTCTAGCCTATGAAATGCTATCAGGTTGGAGCACGCATGGGAATGTAAGTTGTCCATATTGCATAGAAAAAACAAAAGCATTTCAACTTCAGTATGGTCGCAAGCCATGCTTCTTTGACTGCCATCAACAATTCCTTTCGAAAGATCATCCATATAGGAAACAAAAGATGGCATTCAAAAGAAATACAATTGATGATTCAGATCCACCGATAAGATTATCAGGATTAGAAATATTGCAGAGGCTGCTAGAGTTAAAAGATTTTGATGATTGTGTACAACCTCTTTCTGGATTTGGAGATAGAGACGAAAATGAGCATTTTTTGGGAACTACCATATTGGCATAATTTGCTTATCAGACATAATTTGGATATCATGCACATAGAGAAGAATGTCTTTGATAATGTATAAACCGTATTGGATGTGAAGGGCAAGACAAAGGATACGGAGAATAGTCGTAGAGACTTAATGATTATTTGTGCACGTCCTGAGTTAGGGTTGGTAGAATCTGATGATGGTCGCTTTCATATGCCGAAGGCAAAATATTTCTTAAGTAAAGATCAAGTGAAAGATGTATGTGAGTGGGAAAGTAAGTTAAAAATGCCAGATGGTTATTCGTCTAACATTTCAAAACTTGTTGATTTGAAGAAAAACATATTCAAGGGTATGAAAAGTCATGACTGTCATGTATTTATGGAGCAACTATTGCCCCTTACTTTTAGAGGATTATTACCGAAGGGAGTACATGATATATTAACAGAATTGAGTAGCTTCTTTAAATGCATATGCTCTTGAAAGTTACAAGTTGAAGATATGGCAACACTTGAAGAGAATGTAGTTCTTATCCTATGCAATCTTGAAAAGATATTTCCACCCGTTTTTTTAACTTGATGGAACATTTAATGGTGCACCTTCCCTACGAAGCTAAAGTTGGTGGACCGGTCAAATATCGTTGGATGTACCCGTTCGAAAGGTATGGTCTATAATGATATTTATTTAATATAGTATGACTAGTGTACTTTGTCTAACAATGTAAACTGACATAATAATAGGTATATATTTTTCTTAAAGAGGAAGGTACGTAATAAAAACAAGATTGAAGGCTCAATAAGTGCTCAGTACATATTCGAAGAGGTAGCCAACTTTTGTTCTCGATACTTGTCTGACGACTTTGAAATCATTCATAATCATCCCATGCGTAATGAGTACATTGAAAATGAACGTGTTGTTGGCCTCTCAACTTTTGAAACATGCGGTCGACCTTTTAAAAAAGGAAAATCACGAATGATGACCACCCAAGAGAAAGAAGCTGCTGAGCTTTATGTTCTAGACAACATAGACGAAGTAACACCATTTGCAGAGTATGTATACATCTTATTCAATTTATTTTTTTGCTAAGTTCTTCAATAGAATCCTTCATTTACTGAAGATGAAGTTGTGGATGAATTCAGGAAAAATTTCTCAAATTGGTTTCAAGAGCATGTAAAGTTGTTGATCTGACAGATCCTAAACACAAGATGCTCAATGACTTATCACTTGGTCCCAATCATTTGGTGATGTCGTACGGTGGTTTTTTGCCAATGGTTGTAGATTTCATTGTGTTGATACAATTACAAGCTTAACTACTATAACTCTGGTGTTATGGTGAAAGGATCATGTCATGGTGAGGATAAGTTGAATTATTACGGGATTCTTAAGGAGGTGCTTGAGCTTAAATATCATATGACACCTCCTAATAAGCTCTTCTTATTTTCGTGTGACTGGTACGATCCACAATATGGTGTGGTTGTTGATCATATATATGATATTGTAGATGTCATTGTCCGAAAATATATTCGAAGATTTGAACCTTTTGTCCTTAGTTCACAAGTTGATCAGATATGTTATTTTCCAATAATGGGGAAAAACGAAAAAGAGATGATCGTTTTACAGTTTTAAAGAAGATGTCACGCATTTATACAGATTCTAATGACTAATTGAATATAGATGACTCGTCAACTGTACTTGTTCCAGACTTTGAGAGACCACATAGTGCAGCAGTGTACCCATAGTATCATTGTAAGTTGATTAAAGTTGAAGTTTAATAATTTATTTATTTGCAGTATCTCTTTCTTAATTTTTCATATCATGATATGTTTATGTTTACAGAAAATGCCTATGATGTGTGGACGGGGTTCTAGATGGAGCGGGAGCAGAACACATCATGATGATGATCGTATTTCAGATCGACATACTCCAGACATCGACGGTATGATTCCTTATAGTATTTTTTTAAAAAATAGTTATAATTCTTACATGCTTGTTTCTACAATAGGCGAGCATAATGAAGATGTCGCAAGGCTTGTTTTCTATATGCTTGATACTGGTGTAGAAGTTTCTTCGCAATATACACATTATATTCCATTGGCAGGAACACCTCCAAGTGTTACACGCTCTCGCCATCCCACTCCACAATCCTCTACCCATCATCATAACCCTGGCCAATCTCAGATTCCTCCTCAACCTCCTCCACTAGTTTCAGGTCCACCCATTACTCAGGATCCTTCCCAGCCCATGACACTCTTCAACGTCAAGTCCCGCCCCCAACTCAAGATCCTCGGAAATACTTGCAATTTCTACCAGATGGGCATCTACTTTATAAACAGTTCTTTTAATTAATATATATGCATGCTTATTTATCATGCTTATTTATTTGTAATAAGTAATTTTGAAATTCAGGTACACACTTGATAATCAGCATGCTGTGGCTCAATCACTCACGAAGGCCTTCAGGGCTATGCAGGATTGCTCGGATTATAGATGGAGTTGCATGACTCCAGAAGAACAAGAGCGAATCTTAAATGGTGTTTATGTAAGATTCATTACGTGATGTTATTTATTGGTTATTTTCAAAATAATTATTTATAACTGAAACTTGATGTACATAACCTATATACGCTACCACCTGGTCATACAAAAGAAATATGTCGATTTGATCTAGTAAAGCTAGCAACAGACCGAGTAAAGGACAATGTTTACAGGGCAAGAAAAGCTGCAATCAAGAAGCTGGATGGTGCGGAAGATTGTGAGAGAGCAAAATTATGCGTGCCATTGTGGTGCACTCCAGCGAGGTGGAGTCGCTATTGTGACCTTTTCATTCAAGAAAAATTTCAAAAGAGGACTGAAGCAGGAAAAATAAATAGAGGGAAACAGAGTATTAGATCAACTAGTGGATCGAAGAACCATGGAACTGTGAGGCATGAACTGGTATGTAGAAATAACAAAGTTTGATTTTACATTATCATTTGTAAATTTATGTTGACGACTATTATGTTGGCATTATAGCTTGGAGCTGAAAAACGTCCTCCAACGTTTATCAAATGGTGGACCGCGACTCATACAAGTGGGGGGATTGGGCTACACCTGAATCAAAGGCGGTGTTGGTACGTTGCTTATCACTTGTATATTTTTTAGTTCTTTCATATTAAACTAAAAAAATAATTTGTAGGATCGTTACATGGATCTGTATAGAGCCAATTTTGGTGTTTTCATTTCCGATGAAGAAATAGACTTCAATGATAGTTTATGGAAAGAAGTCATCAGTGAGTGTGAGGTGGGGCCTAATAGAAGGCAGACTTTGGGTGGGTTGCCACTTAAGTTCACATCCTCTACTAGTTCTAATGGAGCATCTGGTTTTTTTGAGACACCCTCAACATGCAACATGCCAACATCCGATGTATCCAAGACTGAGTTTGTACAACTCACACAGACAGTGAGTGTGTTGATGAATAAGGTGGATGATATTCATGCTAAATTAGGCTCTTTCAACAAGGTTGTTAAGGCCATTGATCATTTGAGGTATATAGCTAACATTTTCATCATCATCCAATTTTAGATTGTAGTTTAATAAATGAATTATTTTTCTAGCATTTAAATATCCCTTTTGTGATTTGTAGGAAAATGCAATCAAGACTTGATTATGAGGAAATGAAAGAGGAGGACGATGAAGATGAAGAAGATGAAGAAAATGAGGAGGAGGATGACGATAATGAGGAGAATGAGGACGATGACACGACATACAGGGTTTCACAAAGGAAGGGGATTATAATTTCAGAACTTAGGGAGAATATGAAGAAGAGAAAGGAAAATCCAAAGGACAAAGGCAAGGCCAAAAAGATAGTGTGTTTACCAAGTGGAGGAAGAAGAAACCTTAGTATTAGTTATTTTATATTCTAAATTTGATGTTATAAAACTTTGAGTCTTGTCTTTTTGATTTTTAATATGTATGACTAATGTAGCTTTGCATGAACTATTGCACATTATAATTTTGGATGCATGCCTCTATGTTAATTGTATTCCTACTTTGTGATGATTTCTTTGATAGTATAAGCAGTCAGAATCGAAAGTATTATATTATTGTTCAATATTTACAAGATAAAAATGCTAGGGAGGACCATGTTTGAGATCGCATGTTTGGATTATATTTTTTTCTTCTATAATCAGAATTTGCAACTACTATGGCACTAAATTACTATTATTATGGTAGAAATAAAGCGGTAAAGTGGTAACAAATTAGTGCCAACGTGGTGATAAATAGCTGTGACAAGTTCCACAAGGTCGTTATGCCCTCAAGTATATGTGGTCTCTAAGTAGTTGCAAAGTCAAGCTTAAATAATCGCAAATTATTGAAAATTTAACATTACTTTGCAACTATAATATGACTACTTGCGACTATTATTGTGACTACTACTACTACCACAGTGTGGTCTCAAAGAGTTTACGACCATTTCAGCGTGACTACAGAATTTGCTACCACATGTGGTAGCAAACTTGTGTTGCTACCATTTTGCAACTATTTTACCACTCTTTTGCTACTAAAGTTGTAGTAGTAAAATCTACTTTCTCTTGTAGTGTTCATATAATAGAATAATCAACACTGGAGATCTAACATGATTTTTAAAGGATAGAAAATAATGATTCATCTTGAAAATGTAGACTTTAGATGTTACATCCTTATGGATTCAATCATCATTCAACACTTCCTATGAAAATTTTAGGAAAAACCTAATCTATTTTAGGTTGAAAAAATTTAAAAAAACTAAAATAGAAGTGGTTGCTCATTTGGTCGTGCTGAAGAATGTAAGGAAACCTGATTTGAAGACTGGAGACGGGAACCATCCACATCCATATTAGTTTTTAGGAGGAAGGATGTCGAAACTTTGCAGCAGCAATGGAGTTGGAGAGGAAAGAAAGAGCTCTGTCTTTCAATCTTCCAGCATTTCCAACATACGAGAAGTATGGAGTTGGAATTTGGAACTTGGTTAAAAACGGATACGAATGTAAAATAGATGTTCAAAATTCGGTTACAAATATTCGACAAACGAATACGGATTATCCTACGAATGTTTTGACTTATATATTTTACGAAAAATGCTTATAACGACTATACAAAAACATTCACATTCACTTTTATGACAGTCATCAGAAAGTAATTAAGTAATAAACAAACATACCTATCTTATTTATCTTAAGAAGTAGGAATGACGTGTCTCCATCTTTTACGTTGCATATGTTTGTTGGATTCTGCAACAAACCAAAATAGATTATACCACAAGATGTGATCATTTAATTTTTAAATCAACTCAACATAGTCATATAACTAATAAGATGCACAACATGATCATAATCACAAAACACATACCTATTCATATATCGCTTTAGAAAAATATCACACTCTGATCAAATGATCATATCGCAATCACCTAAAATGCCATTAGATAATAATACTACATAACGAACATGGTATATTCATAAAACAACTAGCCAATTAGACATCAAAAATAACATAAACAACATAACTTAACATATATTGATGCTAAAAACAAAAAAAATTCAAAAAAAGTGGCATTTTACAATGAAGTAAAGCGATATAGTTGTTCCTAACAATCAAATATAATAATAAGAGCATGACAACAAAAAATTCTAATGCACGACTCGATCCTTTTTAGTGAGTCGTCACCTGTAAATTAAAAAAAGGAAATATTTTTCACAAAAATAATATCACTACAAAATATTTATAATTACAAAAACAAATATCATAGACATAATTTAAACATACATGGCATATTATAGGTTATGATCCATAAGAGGAACTCACATCCACCTTCCACTACATTCTCCTCATTATCTATACTTGAAATAAAAAATAAAAATCATAAAATAAAATTCAAAATAATATGTTAAATATTGTATAACATCAAATAAAATCTCACGTTCTATAGATGGTTTCGATTGTACCACATCTTCTACTTCTTCATCCACATTAACATTGGTGGAATCGATCGAAGCATCGATTACATATAGAATTTATGATATTATATCATGATCTATTGTGACGTGGTTTGTCAGGAGAATGGAATAATAAATAAAATAAATTCTTACCATTAGATTTGATCTTCAGCCAATCATGAGTGCATATCAATATCTCCACCATATCAATATTTAGTCTACTACGGTATGCATCGACTACCCTTCCACCAGTACTAAAGGCAGATCTGATGCAACTATGGATATTGGAACTCCAAGAATATCTTTAGCCATTTTACCAAGAACAGGAAATCTTTTAAAATTTTGCTTTCACCATCCCAAAATATCAAACTTACTTCCCCATTCATCATTCCATCTCAAATATTTTTCATCTAAATATTCATCCAATTCAATTTTTAATGGTTGATTATATCCGTCATCCATTAATTGAGCAAATCTACTTTTTCTTTTGTCTAATAGATTCGAGAGAAGATTTGAAGTGGATGCCACATTTGATGTAATTTTGGGAATCTGTTGAAGTGAAGCATAACAATGAAAAAGATTTTTTATTATACCATGAAGGTCACTCACTTTTCTTCTCCATCCATATGATATATCTTTATAATATATATCAACTACCTTCATCTTGTAACATGGATCCAAAATCGAAGCAACAGCTAGAAGTTGGTCGCACTTGTCCCAGTATTTGTCAATTTTTTTTCATTGTAGTAGCCATGGGCATAGTGATATCATTGGTGTTTTTCAACCATTCAATAAAGAGCAACTGAATTTCACAAAATTCAATGAAGAAAAGGTTTGATGTCACATAATTATAGCCAGACAATAATTCTGTAGCATCATAAAAATATTTCAAACACTCCTCTTATTTTTTAATATAATTCCATTCATCATCACTTAGCCCATAAATATAGTTGACATCTCTGAATCCAAATCTCTTGAATACATCCTTGTACTCTAAAGCTATCGCCAACATAAGGTAAGTTGAATTCCATCGCGTATAACAATCCGATGACAAAGTCTTTTTAGGCTTGGAATCAACTTGTTCTGTGGTCTCATTGAAATTTGCCTTCATCTGAGGTGAGCATGTCACATATTTAATGCTAAGACGCACCTTCTCTATTGATTTAGTAATGACTTTCAACCCATCTTGGACAAAGAGATTAATGATGTGAGCTGCGCAACAAACATGGAAAAACAATCCCTTGAAAACTAATGAATCATCAAGACGAGCTTTTACAAGTCTTAATGCAACATCATTTGCCTTATCATTGTCCATAGTTATCGTAAACAAGTTCTGATAAAATATTCCATTCAAACATTCTAGATAAACAAATTGCTAATGTCTGCACCACTTGATCCATGCACATTTATAAAAATTATGATTCTTTTTTGTAAATTCCAAGAATCATCAGTGAAGTGCGCTGTAATGCATAAATATGACTTATTCTGTGTGGATGCAGTCTATTTATCCATTGTTAGATAAATCCGTGAAGATAAATTGGACAAAATCTGTTATAATTTCTTTTTTTCATCTTCGAATAATGTCTTGCACATCTTGCCAATTGTTGTGTGGGATGAGATTTTGTGTTGAGGGCTGAGTGATAAATTATATGCTTGAAAAGTTGAACGGGAGACCATACTAAAAGGACATTCACGCACAATTATAAGCTTTGCAAGTAATATTTGATTTTTTTCATCATCAAAAGTGTAATTCAAAAGGCTACTGCTTCCGTCCGATTTCAATATGGACTGAATTAATTGTGCCCTGGCTCTACTCTAGTTTGTTTTGGACATACTTGAGGATGATTTTTCAAATGAGTAGTGCACATTTCCGAAGTATGTCGAAGTTCCTTTTTGCATAAATTACATATGACCCACAAAATATCTTTCTCATATGTTTTTCCTTTAACTGTCACCTCCTCCCTTTTGTAAACTCTTTTATAATCCATCCAAACCCCTGATGTAAGTTTTTTTTGTTTCTTAGGCAAGGGCATCACAATCTTTTCTGATACATCATTGGTTGACTTATCAATTGATGGATCCGTTCCACTCATAGGGATAAGTAACAGAAGATCAAAGACCTATAACAAAAGAATCATACTATACTTTCGAGTCTTATTGTTGTAGCTATTGGATTAACATTACAGATAAGTAAAGAATTTCAAAAATCTGGGATCAACTTAATTAACTAAATTTTGCCGAGTTGCACTGGTATCTTTAAACTTTCCAAAAAAATAACATCTACATGGTTCATTGCTGAACAATATTCAGTTCATATCTTAGTTAATCATGAAAATATAGAATTATATTGATTAATTCAAACAAAAACTAACATGCACCATGATCTTTCTCATTTAAGCCCAAAGTGCACATTGAAAAAATAATAATTTTCACGTAAAAACAAACAGTAAATGCAAATTGTATCTGGTAGTTGTTTATGAAATATGATGTTTATCTTTTCGATGCAACCATTAGGACAAACTTTAGGAACGTAGTAGCATTATTTTATCATGCAGAATTAATACTAGAAATTTATGTCCATAATTTTGATATGATGTATGGCGTAATCAAGCATGTTAGCCTCACCTCCCATGCCCAGATTTTTAATGTACATGCATATGATTGGGCAACATGAATGAGATGCAAACGAGCAAATGCATAAGAAATATTGCATAAATTCTTGCGTGAAAAATAATGACAATTATCATATAAATATACATCAAAGGATAATTGTCACTTGTCACCCGGGGGAAGCATTGGAGTTGGGTACTTGATCGGCAATGGTGTCGTAGGAGATTCATGGATCGGTAGAGGCGTCGCAGTGGCGTAGTTGGGGACTGAATCAACAATGGTGTCGTAGGTGATTGGTGGAGGATTGGCTGGTGCAACGGTGCTGTAGCAACAAGGAGGCGACGTCACTCTGGTGTCGCAGCCTTGTAGGTGATAGGAGTTGTACCGATTTTGTTGTTTTGGAGAAGGACTAAAAATTTGTCAATTTAGGGCATAACGTGACTATGTGGTGAGTCGTGAGAGGAATTATGATTAGGAAATTAAATTAGATTGCAGGAAATTGAGTCATGAATCTCGTGATGGAATGAGATTATGGGAATGGAACATTTACGTGGAGGGCCCAATATTAATTTACGCAGGATTGCAGGAACTTTACCTATATTAATTTATTATGACTTAATATGGAAGGTTTTATGTACTATTTATATAATTAAATATATAACATATACGTAAACACATATCCATATTCGTATTCATTTGAATATATACATATCCGTATTTGTATTCGTCAATATATATTTTCTAACATCCGTATTCGCATCCGTATTCATCGGATGTTAGATATCATCATCCATATTCGCATCCGTATCATCAAAATTAAAAAAACATTCATATCTTCATAAAAATAGATACTGATACGAATGAATACGAATATATCCGCATCCTCTTTCCCTCAGTTCAACCCCCCATTTGAGTATGTATTCATTAAGTTAGTAGACCGAACTTCTTTAAACCGAGATAACCAATCGGTCAATACGGTTCATTGATCGGACCTATCCGACGGGCTGATCCGATTTTTAAAACACTGATAAATACCAGGAAAAGCATGATTCCCTCATAATTTCCCTACAGGACATCGGTGGCATATGCGTCACAGATCCCAAGGCGGCACATAGATCCCCCCAACTAATCCCCATTGGGCCCCGCTTCGCAAATAAAGCAAGTTCTTGGGGCCACTTATCACATTTAAACGCGCTCAGATATAAAAGCCAGATCTCTTTCCCCTCATCCGTCATCCGCAGTGCAATCCCCCTTCTGGTCCTCTCAGTTCCTCGGAGCACCTTCCCGTGCGCTCAATCTCCACCGGCCGGTAACGATCTCGATCTCGATCCTACGCAGCTCGTCCATTAATGGTTTCGTATTGGATCCACGATCCATTTGCATCGTTTTTCACGTCCTCTAGGGATTCGGGGGTGCGATCTCAGCTGCAGCCGGTTGATGGAGGCAGCGACGGGTGCGTCGATCGGCTCCTGGGTCCCCGCGGGATCGTCCAATAGGGGATTAAGATCCATCTCAATTGCTGCCGGAAGGTCGTCTTTCCTTCCGTCCGGCAGCCTTTTCCACGGTTCTGCCCAAGGGCTCCAGGTGGGTCTTTTCATCGACTGAGGACGAGATTTGAGTCCTATCAATCATCGTTGGAGTTGGTTGATTTTGAGGCTGATTTTGAGCGATTTTAGGTTTTCATTTTGCGCTGACTGACAGTTTATGCTATTAAAGTGTTTGTGCTGATTTTGTTTTAAGATCTGTTAGCGTCGTAGGAAAATATGCTAAATATAAGAAGTAGGTAATAATTAGATTAACTATCATCCTGTTTCTATAATATTGACGTTATTGGATTGCGTATAGTTTGTTTCATGCAATGTATTTGCTTTGAAGTATGGTTTGAAATGATCCAATCATAATGAGCGTGCATGTTGGACATTTACTCGTAATCTTGATATATAGTGTTAAAACCAAGACTACGCTTTTTCCACTGTGAAGTTTCCCTTTGCATGAAGATTCCTATGCAGCTTTCCTTTACCGTCTTCTATTTCTTATTCTAAGAGACAAAAAAGTCACCCTGTGGGCACTCAGTCCTATATCTCGCTCCTGTGCTTATTGTTTTACAGCGAGAGATAAGGTAATTAATATTTTGACGCGGTTGGAAAACACCTTGTGAGAAAAACATGTATCGCCGCTGAAGATGCAGGTTTCAGATCCCCATCTGGACGCAGATAAAAGAACTCTGGCTTGAATAAGAGCTTAGATCCAACAGAGGTCCAACCCTCCAAGGTCTAATGTTAGGAGATTAGATTCGTGCCTCACTGGGATCTAAGTAGTATAGCCAAGGCGTGAGGACCGTGCCTCTCGTTCAAAGCATTGAGTACCTAATTCAATGAGGTTTGGATAGTAAAGCTACCCATGTGGGAAGATGTGTTCGAATCCAAGCGACGTTTCAGGATCCACACTGTGCCTAACACTAAACATCTTTGTCCAGAAAAGTTAGGAAAAAGGAGGACAAGACATGAAAGGCTAATTACTTTTCTCTCATCTCTTAATATTAAAAAAGACTATGAGATTGGAGGTGTCAGCCTTGATCTCCTCTTTAGGCGGATTCCATGAGATCTCAAGGAGGAAGTCTCCAAGGTATTACCCAAGGAAAATAGTCCCTGGTATGAGTCTAAGGGTATACATCTTGAGAAGAGGAAAGTTGAACTCTAAAAGCGCTAACTGAGACAATGAGATAATATTAGATAATATCTTGGTTAACATGCCAAGCCTCCTCTCTACCCTTCCTCCAGCCATTACAGAGAACGTGCCTACATCCTTGCTGAGAATAATGAAGAGTTGAATCAATTGGATACTTAGTTTCAAGATCCAATTACCCACCTTTCATGTGCTTATTCCTACATTGTCTAGTGGCTAGACATGATTGTATTTGGGAGGCTATATAAAGAGCTCCAAATCTCTTGTAATCCTTGCAAAAGCTAATTGCATGATACAATCCTACAAGATCTTCTCATGTGGGGTAGGGTGGCCTTTTGGGATCGCCAAAGGCACCGAAGATGTTATTGTTGTTGAGGTTAGATTTTATTCCAATTATTTTATCTTTTATTCCATGTTCCTTGGAGTAATTTAAAGATTCCACGACATCTGCCTACGATATCAACATGACAAATTGATGTAGCGTGGATCGACGAACTGGGCCCAATTAAGATTTTTTCATTCATCAAATTTTATCAGTTAGAGTTTAATTTTACGTTCTCTCAATTCTAATTGTTAATATAATTAGAATATGCTAATTTTATTTATGGTTAATTGAGTCGTTGCAATTTTATGTTAAAATAAAGAGATCGCATGTGATTTCAAATCAAATTAGTTAGTCGATTATATTAGGTAGTTAGTCAGTTAGAGTCGATTAGGATAATTTAAATTTGAATTTGATTTTTATTTCTATTTTGTAATATTGCCCCTTTTATATAAAGAGGACAATGGTCCTTTGTTTAGGGGAAATCTAGAGTTAATTATTTTGAGAATTATCTCATCGATCTCTCTTTCTCTTCTCTCTCCACGCGATCTACGCGGTTCTTTCCCGAATCTCATGCAATTGGTACGCTTTCTCTTCTCCCTCCATCTGATTTCTTCCACCAAACAAATTTCCACCGTTAAACTTATTTATTCCACCATTACAAATTTTGATTTGCATCAATTGGTATCAAAGCATGGCATCAAGATTGTCCTCACGATCCGACGATCCATATAGATGTTCACGCAAACTCGCAATGAAAGACTATCATTCGTCGGAATGTAAACGGCGAGCCAAAGAAACCTACAACAAATAGTTGATGTCCATGTTGATCGAATTCCTATCGAATCTACAGGATTTGGTTGCTGATTTTTGGATCATGAGCATCGCCGGATCGAAACCTCCCGTCATCGAAGTCGTTGTCCTAGTTTCTGAGGAAGAAATACAAGGAAAAAAAGCATCGACAACGTTTTGCTTGCTGTCTTGCAAGATTTCGACTGACCTACACAGGTGGAATCGACCCCACCGACACTTGCAACCCTCTTGCGGGTCCCCTTTGCCAACCCCCACCATTGGTGAACCCCCTAGCCCCACGACAACTCCCTCCCATCCCCAAAGTTGTCCCCACTGCTGCTGTCCAGGCAGTTCTGGAAGCTCCAACCTCACCGAATCTCGCTCCCACGACATCGATCGGTCCGTCTACGAGCCCACCATCACCACTTGCACCCCCTCCGGCCAACCAAACACCCTGCCTCCTTCCCCGCCGCTACAACCAGCCCCGAAGCACACCGCCAACTCCTTCAACCCCTCCCGCCACCCCCGCACCTCTAGCGAACCCCCCAGCCCCTCTATCAACCTCCTCTGTCACCCAAGCACTGCCCTCACCCTCTCTTGTACCTCCATCGCCGACTTCAGACCTCCCTCTCGTGACCCTAATATCACCTTCACGATCCCTCCACCTCACTCATATGCTCTCGTCAACTTTCCCCCCACCCCCTTCCCCACCGCCAACAAACGCCAGCATCGTCGTCGACTTCCAAGCTCGGGCGCACCACATGCGCACCTTTTCGCACGCAACCTGCTCAGTCCCGTCAACGTCGCCCTTGCGTGACCGAGCACCGCTATCCTTGTGTGATCGGGTGCTTCCACCTTTGTGTGATTACACGATGCTGATGCTGCTGGAACCCTAGCCTTAGGGTTCGACGTTGTCGAAGACGATGGAAGGGGAAGGAGCCCCACGTTGGACTCCTACTTTATCTCCAACAAAGGGT
This sequence comes from Ottelia alismoides, assembly GCA_037367405.1. Taxonomy (NCBI): domain Eukaryota; kingdom Viridiplantae; phylum Streptophyta; class Magnoliopsida; order Alismatales; family Hydrocharitaceae; genus Ottelia; species Ottelia alismoides. The sequence continues at coordinate 139,490 of JAZKJV010001997.1, read as the reverse complement.
CAATCCCATAAAATTAAGGATCTGGAGTGGTTTTGGGAAAATTGTATAGACATCCCTCCTTCTAGAGGCTTTTCTATAAAGGTCAAAGATGGGGAACTTAAGAAGAGATATTTTAAGTGAAGGGATGGAACTTTTGCAGCCATACGCCTCGGTGAAAAAATTATAAACGTAATATGGAAAAAGAGCGAAATTGGGGAGATCCGATCATCCAATCTATTTGGAATTCTCCATCGATATATCGAAGATCAAGCAATTCGTCAGGACACGAAATTTTCAAGCAGAGGAGAGCTGGTGCAGCGTAGATCGATGAATTAGGCTCAATTAGGATTTTTTTCGTCCATCGAATTTTATCAATCCGAGTTTAATTTTCCGCTCGCTCAGTAAGAGTCGTTAATATAATTGTTAGGGCTAATTTTATTTACAGTTAATCGAGTTGTAGCAATTTTATTTTAAAATAAAGAGATCACATGTGATCTCAAATCAAATTGATAAATCAGTTATATTAAGTAATTAGTCGGTAAGAGTCAATTAGGATAATTTAGATTTGAATTTGATTTTTGTTTCTATTTTTATAATCTTGCTCATCTAATATAAAGGGGAGAGGGGTCCTTTGTTCAGGGGAAGTCTAGAGTTAATTATTTTGAGAATGATCTCATCTCTCTCTCTCTCTTTCTCTTCTCTCCCCACACGATATACGCGGTTCTTTCTTGAATCTCGTGCAACCGACACACTTTCTCTTTTCCCTCCCTCTGATTTCTTCCACCAAACAAATTTCCACCATCAAACTTATTTATTCCACCGTTGCAAATTTCGATTTGCATCACAGATGAACCTAGGCAGCGCTGGTAGATCACTGCCTAGGATAGATAATACGAGTCACATCCATTAACAAATATTGAATCTGATGGTGTTTTCTCCCTCTTAAGCAAATCACTGCACTAGGGTTAGCCCTGAAGACTGTAGATTTCTTAATGTCCAATAGCTGAAGAGAACGTCGATGGCGGTCGCAACACCTTACTCACACGGGAAGAAGATCTCAAAGCAAAGGATGTTTGGAGTTGAACCAAACCCTATTATGAAGCAACTGAAGAAGATCATCCCTTGAAGACATTGATTGCATTGGCTGAAGTTAGGAGGTAATGTGAAGGTGCAACAGGGCATCATGACTAGGTGATGTGACTGCAGATGGGATGATGCAACATGGCATGGCTATGAGGATAGCTCGCATGCATTGACCCTATCAACAACTGATGAGAAGTGATGCTCCTAGCATCACACTGACACAAAAGAAAGAGAAGCTGGGTGGCATTTTTTCATTGAAGAGATGGGTTCCCCTAGGGAATATTAATATAGCTGGTGCACCGGTTTTGTTATGGGCTACATGAGAAAGTGCTATCACGGTCTTTCAGCCTATGTTTTCTTTATATTCTTTGATTTTTTTGCTTTTTTTATTTCATGCCAAGATGACACCAGTGGGAAGGCAAAAGAAAATAACAACACAAGAAAGTTGAAAGAAAAGAAGGAAAACGATCCAAATAAGTGGTTTAGTAAAATAAAAGAATGAGAAGGAAAAAGAAAAAAAAGGAAAAAAATGAAAGGGGAGAAGTTCTTATTTGCTCCTATTATTCTTTTCTTTTCGTAACTTGGTTAATTATCTATTATGTAGAGCAAACACATATTTAGCTTTGCTTTTGTTTAAGGTTTGAGATCACTTCTTGCCTTGGTTGATGGGATGTTTTTTCTGATGGGTCTGTTGCTCATGATCAACCTTGCCTTCCATGCTTCCACAATTATATATCTAGATCTCATAACAAATATGTAAAATTTCTCTCTCTTTGCCTTTTTCCTTTTTTGGACAATATCTTCTGAAACTAGATATATAAGTTGTGCCTTCCCTAAGATGCAGTGACTGACATTTTTATCAAGAGTCTCTCTGTCTCTCAGGGCCTTGAGAAAAAAGTAGAAGTCACAATAATACAAACCTGAACTGGTTTTAATCTCGATGAAGGTGGGAGATTGATAGGTCCTCGTATGGAGGGAGAGCTAGTCGGATGCCCCATGATGCGCAGTAAAAAGAAAGGGAGCTAAAAAAAGACTTTCCTTGAACAAAACACACTTTTCTTTCCCTACTTATTTGTTTTGATTCCTTCATCCTACGACAATGTCTTAAAAAAAATGCAAAACGACATATTTTCCTTGTAATTAAGATGAGGCATATCCTTGAGGCGGTCGAGGTGTAAGCCTCATTTTCTCCCAAGAATATGCAATTTAACTAAAAATAAAGTACTAAGATTAAGAAAACTATATTATAACACAAATCTCCATATATTTAAAACAAAAATGGATTTTTATTTTAATTCTTAAATATCAAGCAAGTGTTATTTCTAGTGCTAGATTAAAACACAACATATAAAAACGTACTACAATCACTTAAAATAAACTTATTAGTATAGATTCAACTCATTATTTAACAATCACATGATTTTGCATTCTATATTAATATGATTCATTTCAATTAATAACCAAAATACTCTAATTTGTATGTATCACTTCATATGTTTATAGGCCTTGAATCCTGACATGATTGTTTAGCTTGGTAAATTGTAAAGTTTGTTTTGCGTCCTCCCCCAATGTTGTCTGGTGAAGCCTGTCGTCTGAAACATGAGTCCCGCTGCCAGATTAGTGAGCCTAAGGGGGTATTCATGGTGGTAAATGAGTGGAATAAAATTTAAATCATGATCCCTATTTGCGGTTGGAGTAGTGGATTCACCCGTTAGGGGATCCATCTATACAAGGACAATACACACACACACACCCTTAGGCTTATGGGTAAAAAAGTCAGCAGTACTATTGTTCTTCCACATCAAGATTCAACAGAGAGAGCCTTTGTTGGTGGGATTGTAGACAAATCTTTTCATGGCAACCTTGACATTTCAGAAATCACCTTACATGCATTTTGCACCTCGACTGCCTTGGAATGTCACCTGAGAGATGTGAGTGCTTTGCCCGTGAAGCCTAAGGCACACACCATGATGCTAAAATTGGCTCCCTTACCTCAATGCACATCTTTCAAATCATGCCTACGAAAGATTATTTTGTTGAAGATTGAGTGTTAAATAGGGCCATGTACTCTATCTATCTATTGTCATGAACTTCGTCCATTGTCTTTTGAGGCACCCAAATAAAAGGTCGGTATTGATGATTTAGTATAGAAAATGATGCTTTTTCTGAGATCTTTAAAGAGAGACTCATTGCTGGTTCCATCTTCTTTTGTTTATGGTGTCCATGACGAGGTCCTTTCTTCAAAGTTCCTTTGTTTGAGACATGATTGGAGCTCTTTATGAGATGGTCCTTCGTTCAAGAGCTTTGTATTGGTATATCCCGCAAATTTTTTACTTGTGAAAGATGGAGTTGTCTCCCATTGAGAAGACACATTGCTAACTAGAATATCTCCAAAAGGGGACTCATTGCAGTACCAATGACTTTGGTTGATAAAAATGCATAAACCATTAGCCAATTTTCTATTCAGATTGCTCAGCAGATTGTTATTTGGGCTTAACCCTCTAGTTTTCCTATTTACCATAATGATCGAGATGTATCATTGTCGTCATCAACAACCAAAGAAGTATGCGTTGAGTTGAGGTGGTTTATGTTGTTATGTACTCGGTGTGTAAGTGGGATAGTTTTCAAATTTTCCAAGCTGAGCATTGTATGGTGCAGAGGATACGAGCCAGTTTTTTAAACATATGATTAATATATCATTTTTTTAAACTTCAGCTTCCCATGTTTCTCCTACTTACTAGCAAGATCAAGATATGACATCATCGTTATAAAAAACTAGAGGAGTATGATCTATCTTATCCTGTATTCAATGTGGTTGAGAGTAATCAATTTGTTCAAGTTAAGCATTGCATGCTTCGACTTGGGGAGATGTTGAGTATAATGAATGCTTGGGTCAAATTTGAAACAAGTTCTCTCGTTGATGGGGACCTTGAAGAAAAGATCTTATGTTGGGTATTGCGAACAAAGCAAGATGGAACCCACAATGAGTCTCTCCTTGAAGATCTTTGAGAAAGGATAACTCCTATATGGAATCATCATACCAACCACTCATACTGTTGCAGTAGTCGTCCGAACGGATCGAATATTCGATTGAATATTTTTATTCTGTGGGTTGATCGAATAGAATATTGCTATCCGATCAAATATTCAGTCCCAACTCGAATATTCTTGAATATTTAACTGACTATTGCAATAGTCTGTCATTTTTTAATTTTATTTTTATTTTAAGGTTCCCATTTATCTCGATATCACTGCAAATGTTAAAGCTCCATATATGTAACTTGTTGGTAATTTTATCTTGAACTCTTATTGATTGATGACCATATACGTATTAATATATAAAAATGTATATATTAGACATAACTTTTATATTTCAAATAATTAAAAAAGGATTTTTACACCCATGACCCTGACTAATTTCATAATTACATTCATAACCCCACTAAATCGTGAATTACACCTAGAACCCTGAAAAATGGTAACCTCTTGCATGGCATAACCCCGAGTTAGTTGCCATCTATTTTATTCGTTAACTCTCGTGGGAAAAGTTACATGTTACCAATCTTGCCCTTAAAACCATATCACATTTATAAAGTATGCCATTGGTATAAAACACCATCTTTCTGCACAACCCGTTCCCATCGTCGAAGATTTACCGCACTCTCCCTGTGCGGGGAGGAGCTTCTCAGAGGCTCCGTTCAATTCCGATTTCATTGGATTCCACCCCGTTTGACTATACGCGACACTTCCTGTCATGTTGCTCTTGAATGTTGGGGCTCTCGTACCAACGGGGCTTGAGTACTTAGGTCAAACACCTGTCCGTATCAAAAATTTCTTCTCTTGTCCCCACATCTAAATTGCTACGGATCATTTTGATACTTTCTTTCTCGTGTGCAGTGGTGATATCCACTAGCATTGTAATGCATTCTGAGCTGCTTTTTACTTCAAAGAAACCTTTTTAAGGTACTCATAATTCATCGCCCTCTTCGCGATGGAGAGCGACATTGTGACCCATCTCGATACAAGCCCGTGATAGCATGCACTCCATCCGTCATCCCTCAGGAGCTCTACATCGCTCCCCGACACCTCCCCAGTGTCGTCCTACCTGGGATCCGTGTCTTCATGGTGTCGAGCAGCATCGTCACCACTACCGCGGCTCCTGCCACCAAGGCGGCACTTGTACCCTGGCCAGCTACGCTGCGGGCCCCACCGCATCACCAACCGTTCATCTCCGTTGTCTTGGAATACGTTGCCCACCATACAACATTTGATGGTGCATAAGTGAAGATGGACAATCTGAACCCCCTGTAAAGACCTTTCACCCCACCTGATATAAGGATCTTCCTGACGACATAGAGGGTGTTCAGGTATTTTGATACCATGAGCCGCTGGCTGATGACGTCAACTGGGTTCTACACGAGTTGCGCAGCTGCTGTGGAGCGACACCGGCGGCAATGCTAGAGATTGCGGTGGCGGCCGGGTCGGGGACGCCGAAGCACCGGGAGCCGAGACGACAGTGGACATTATGGTCTCGAGCGCAGCCATGTAGAGTTCCCTTGCAGGGATGGTACCTGTGAGCTAAGAGGATACTCTGTGTGTTACAGCAGATGGTGATGCAGGGATCCATCCAATGGGATCAGATGACATAAGGGATCGATCTCCCCTATATCGTCCGATCCCCATCGGACGGATCCTTGCTGAGGTAGGGAAATCTCGGTAGAACCCGCGCGGCCCCTCGTGGCAGAGCAAGGCGGAGGCGGCAGCGCAGAGAGAGGCCGTGGGGTGCGTCGGAAACTTGGAAACGGGTCTTGAGAACGACCAACAGGGTAGAGCGCGATGGAGATGCCGAAGAAGAGAGCGGTGCTGAGGAAGAAGCGGGAATTGTCCAGCATCTCCCACTTTTTTCCATCGCTGGTGACTGCTGGTCGACCTTGTGGGTCATCGTCGCAATGACATAACCTGCCCCAAACTTAGAGTCACGATGGTTGCAAGTGCTGGGAGAAAGAGGTGGGATACTTTTTTTTATTTAGTTTAATTCCAGCCGTTAGATCGATGTTTTATTAGATTAACTCAATCATCTGGTTGAGTTAATGAAGTAAAGTAACGTAAGGTTATAGGTGTAAAGACGACACACTTATTCAGGGTCTTGAACGTAATTCGCGATTATGCAGGGTTATGAATGTTATTATGAAATTACTCTGTGTTCAACAACAACAACAACAAAGCCTTTTCCCACAATTAAGTAGGGTCGGCTACATGGATTCTTCGCCTCCATTCAGATCTATCTTGGGTCAATCTTGGGCTTATATCCATAAAAACTAAGATCCCTTCGTATAGTTTCTTTCCAACACTTCTTGGGCCGTCCTCGCCCTCTCTTTACCGGCTCAACATCCCAACACTCGCATCTCCTAACTGGTGTAGCAGCTGATCTTCTTTGCAAATGACCAAACCATCTTAAGCGGTTGTCTCGCATCTTATCCTCGATCGGAGCTACACCAACTTTCTTTCTGATTGGATCATTCCGAATCCGATCTTTACGTGTGTGTCCACACATCCACTTTAGCTTTTTCATTTCTTCTTACAACCATTCTCTGCACATGTCTATGGTTCACAGGCCAACATTCAAATCCATATGCATAGCAGTCTCACAGCTGCTTTGTAAAACTTTCTTTAATTTTTATAGGAATTTTCTTATCACAGAGAACAAGAGAGGCTCCTCTCCACTTTAGCCACCCTGCATCTATTCTATTAGTAACATCTCCATCAATTTCCCCATCATGTTGCAAAATAGATCCCATATATCTAAAAGAATCTCTCTTCCGAATGTTATCATCACCAATCTTCACCTCGATCCCTTCACCATTGCTTCCATCAAAGGAGCACTCCATATATTCTGTCTTAGCCCTATTTATACGAAATCCTTACTCTCCAACTCATGTATCCAAACCTCAAGCTTATCATTTACTCCATCTCTAGTCTCGTCAATCAACACAATATCATCAGCAAATAGCATACACCAAGGTAACTCATTTTGAATGTGACTTGTCAACTCGTCCATAATCAAAGTAAAAAGAAATGGACTCAAAGCTGAACCTTGATGTAAACCAATGTTGATGTCAAAATAGCCAGTCTTCTCAGACAAGATCCTTACACAAGATAAAGCCCTATAATACATGTCCTTTGTGAGGTTAATATATGGGACAAGTACTTGTCTCTTCTCCAAAACTCTCCACAATATATCTTGTGGGGCATAATCATAAGCCTTCTCCAAATCAATAAAGATCATATGGAGGTTCTTCCTTTTAGCTCTATAAATCTCCATTTGTTCTCAGTAAATGGATGGCTTCAATAGTTGAGCGACCTGGCATGAATCCGAATTGGTTTTCTTTTACGTTAGAAACTTGCCTCAACCTTCTTTCGATCACACGTTCCCAAATTTTCATAGTTTGACTCATCAGCTTGATACTTCTGTAATTAGAACAATTTTGAATGTCTCCTTTATTCTTATAAAGATGCACCACGATACTCCTCCAATCTTCATGCATTTTCTTGCTTCGCCAAATAATATTGAATAGATTCGTAAGCCAAGTCAAATCGCGAAATTACTCTGTGTTATGGGTATAAAATCCCTAACTAAAAATGCATAATCAAACAATTCCATTATTCTCCCGAATAGGGACTATTCTTTATTCAATGACCCTTCTGACTGAATATTGAATTCTGATTTCTGCAACATTGACCGCTCGTATGAGTGCCTCCAAAAATGGGTGGGAGGTTATAAGGGTTGGTAGAGTACTCATTACTCAATCCTACCTAGCACTTCCTTTGTTGATAAAAAAGTCTGCCACATGAGACATCAAACAAAGTAAAGCTATATCGTTTGGTCTTTGTGGAGAGGCTGAAAGTTCATATTTATTCCATAGGTTTAGGGGTCCTTATATAGGACAAAACTCTAGAAACCCTAGAGAGCCATATAGAGAAAAGTACATAAGTGCCCTTAATGGGATACAAAGAATAACTACAGTTACAGTCTCAACACTTCCCCCTCAAGTTGGAGCATACTTATCAACCATGCCCAACTTGAAAATAATCCATGAAAGTCGCTTCTTCGGTAAGGCTTTTGTGAATACGTCAGCAAGCTGAAGATCAATACTAATATGAGGAGTAATAATTCTTCCACTTTTAACAACATCACGAATGAAGTGGTAGTCAACCTCGATATGCTTGGTTCGCTCATGGAACACTGGGATTCGTGGCAATGTACGTAGCAGATTTGTTGTCACAATATAACGGAATAGGAGTGGTAATAGCAATTCCGAGTTCTTGCAGGGAAGGGTAAGTAACCATGTAATCTTACATGTAGCTTGAACCATTGCCTGGTATTCTGCTTCAACACTGGATCTGGACACAACAGTTTGATTCTTGCTCCTCCAAGTAACAAGATTTCCTCCAACCATACCCTGTGGTGGAGCGTCGATCCTCTGGTAAGCTCGCATAGTCAGCATTGGCATAGGCAATAACATATGTGTATCCATGTGCCTCGTAGAAGAGGCCACATCCTGGTGATTCCTTCAAGTGTCTTAGAATCTGAAGAGCATCCTCCCAGTGACTGTACCTAGGTTGCTCCATATGTTGGCTAGCCCTGCTCACTGCATAAGAGATATCTGGTTTAGTGACAGTTATATAAAGAAGTTTGCCAACTAAACTTCTGTAATCGAGTAGAATCTTCAAAGACAGGATCATGTGACGTGACATGTTTCTTAGGATCTGCCGGAATACCAGCAGGTTTGCATCCAAGTAACCCTGCTTCAGTAAGAATGTCTAGACAGTATTTCCTCTGTGAGATTTGAAGACCCTCTGTAGTGCGTAGTACTTCTATGCCCAAGAAGTACCGAAGAATACCAAGGTCTTTGGTAACAAATACCTTCTGTAGGAAGGCTTTGGTCTCTAGTATGTCGTTGTCATCATCCCCTGTGACATCCATATCATCCACATAGACTGCAAGAATGACCTTACCAGTTGTTCGTCTTCTGACAAACACAGAATAGTCCGAAGCTGTTCTCTGGAAGCCAAGAGTGATGATTTCAGTAATAAGTCTCTCAAACCATGCCCTTGGGCTTTGTTTTAGGCCATAAATGACCTTGTGAAGTCGGCATACACTCTCCCCCTCGACTTTGTAACCTGGAGGTTGCATCATGTAGACTTCCTCATCAAGATCGCCATATAAAAAAGCATTTTTCACATCAAGCTGAAAAATCGATTAGTTTTTGTTAGCCGCCACAGAAAGTATAGTCCGTATAGACCCCATACGAGCAACAGTTGAGAATGTCTCAAAGTAATCTACCCCATATGTTTGTGTGAAGCCTTTTGCTACAAGGCGAGCCTTTAACCTGTCAATCAACCCATCTGGTGACTGCTTGGTTGTGAAGACTCATTTACATGCCACAGGTCGAATCCCTTTGGGACATTGCACAAGATCCCATGTCCCCCTGGAAAGGAGAGCATCCATCTCCTCATCCATGGCCTTTCGCCACCCTGAATCCTGTAAAGCACTGTGATGGTCTCGTGGAGTAGAAATAGTCATGAGAGCATCTGCATATCGTCTGTCAGTGTAAGATAAACCATCAGTAGAAGTGAAATGAGACATATGATGAGAAGTACATTTCCTCTTTGATTTTCGCAAGGCAATGGGAAGATCTCTTGGATCATCCAGGACATCATTGGAAAGGACACTTGAAGAAGGCATATCGTCCTGCAAAAAAGGGATGGGCAAAGGGACACCTGGTGGTGAAGGTTGTTGCCGACGTTTATGAATAATTAGTGGAGGAGGAAGATCCAGAGGGATATCGGTGACAGGCTGTGTGAAGAAGCTGATCTGCTCAAAAAAGGTTACATCTGCAGAGATATAATATCGATGTCCAACGGGGTCATAACACCTGTAACCCTTTTGAGTGTGAGAATAACCAAGGAAGACACATTTGATAGCATGAGGTGAAAGTTTGTCTGAAGTGTGAAAATTATGAACAAATGACACACACCCAAAAATTCGTAGAGACAGGGGAAAAGGTGATTCATTTGGATGAAGTATAGAGAAGGGTGTTAACCCCTTTAGGTTGAGAGAAGGAACCCTGTTGATAAGATGAATTGCGGTTAAAACAACGTCACCCCAATAATTCTTGGTAACCTTCATCTGAGTGAGAAGGGAGCGGGCAATATTTAGGAGATGTCGGAGCTTGCGTTCGGCTATCCCATTTTGTTGAGATGTATATGGACAGGAGGTTTGATGTATGGTCCCTTAGGAAGGAAAGAAATCTGCAAGGTCATGTTGAGTAAATTCCAAGGCATTATCAGAATGGAAAGTCTGTATATTAGAGGAAAAATTATTTTTGACTTAGTGGAAGAAATTTTTGACAATTTTATTGATCTCGGAACGTTCTTTTAAAAGATAGACCCATGATGACCTGCTATAATCATCAACGAAAACAACAAAATACTTATGCCCACTTATGGTTCGAACCGGACTGGGTCCCCAAACATCACAATGAACTAAAGAGAAAGAAACTTCACGACGAGGCCCAGTACGAGCAGGAAAGGAAGCTCGATGATGTTTCCCGAACTGACATGCCTCGCACTCAAAGGGCTTGAGCATAGATAGTTCGGGGAACATTAAGGAGAGAGCTTTTGCAGACGGATGGCCGAGACGAAGATGCCAGAGAAGAGGGTCAGCAAAGATGGAAGTCGCGCCGGTGAAACCAGAGTCGGGAGGAATATCAAGATAATATAGGCCAGTCTTCTCATGTCCCCCACCAAAAATCTGTTTCGTCCAGATGTCCTGAAAATAACAACAAAAGCCATCAAATATCACTCGACAGTTAAGTTCCGTGCATAGCTTATGAACAGACAGAAGACTGAGAGGAAAGTCAGGAGCGCAGTGGACATCAGTTAGCCGAAGTTTGGAGGAAAAATCCACAGTTCCCACACTGATAATAGGGGAATGAGCACCATTTGCCACACGAACAGTTTTTACAACAGAGGATGGTCGTGAGGAGGTGAGAAGACTACCTTCTCCTGTAAGATGAGTGGACGCACCCGAGTCGATTATCCAGGCGGGAGCAGAAGTAGAGGCAGAGCTGGCAATCGTACCTGTTGTGGCAGCCAGACTAGCAATAGGGCCAGAAGTAGGAGTATCACTGGCAGAGTTCTGTAGCAATTGGCGAAGGCGAGCATACTCTGCTGCAGTAGAGGAGATAGCACTGTGTGTGGAAGACTGGGCATGAGAGGCGTCCATAGTATCATAGGTGCCATCGGAAGAAACAGTCTCATAGGCATTGTTGGCATCATGAGGCATGCCAAATTTCGCCCAGCATCGTTCTGATGGATGATTCCAGCGTCCGCAATGGGAGCACGCTGGGTAGCGGGCGGTAGTAGAATCACGTCCACGGTCGCGACCTGAGTCACGTCCTCGTCCATGCTCACGTCCATGACCACGACAAAAAATACGGCCACGTCCCCCCTGGTAGGTCGAGCGTCCTCCTGCAAAGTGTGTGGTAGTCTCTGTAGACGGAGGGGGTTTGGAGACTCAAGCTCCTGGAGTCTGCCAAAGATAGTCTCAAGAGAGGATAGAGCAGTAGCTGTTAGAAATTGATCCTTCACGGGCTTGTACCGTGGGTGTAGTCCTGAGAGGAACCGATACACCTGCCATTCTGCACGTTCTCCCATCTGTTTGTCATAGCAAGGAGGTTGAAATATAAGGAGTTCCTCGAACAGACCTGTGAGGAGACGATAGTATTCAATCAAGGACGTATCTCCTTGAGTTGCAGACTAGATCCGTATGTAGATATTGGAGAGCCTAGACTTGGTCGTCTTCTGGGAGTAAGTCTTCTCAAGACTGTCCCACATCTCCTTGGAAGTGGATTTGTAAAGCAGGTTAGAGGCTATAGTTGGATAAATACTGTTAGTTATCCAAGTAATTACTTGGCAGTTGTCGACATACCAGGTGTTGTAGTTGGTCTCCGTCTCCTTGGGCGGATCAGTAGTGAGAACATAGATCTTGCGCTGGCCACCAATAAATACTCGGAAGGAACGGGACCATAGAACGTAGTTCTCCGAACCCTTAAGTTTGATAGAAGTGCCTTGTACCATCATAGAAGAGATAGGATACATGGGCTTGGTGTCTGAAGATGCAAATGCAAATGCCATGGTGGCCGCACCGGTCAAGAAGAAGTGACCTAGAAAGTGTCTGTAGCCTTAGGTAGCATGGGAACCTAGTAGTACATCATGAATAGGCAGTGGAGACCACAGGAGGCTGCTAGGCCGTAGGCAGGGCAGCGCGGGGAGGCCGCTTTCAGCGCTGTGGAGATAGCGGGCCGCGGGGCAGCGCTAGGGCGACGCCGCATGCGGCGGAGGGATGCCGCTGGGACCCGCAGAGGCCGCGAACGGCGCAGAGGAGGCCGCTGGCGGCGCTGGGGAGGCTGCGGGCCTCGGGGCTGCACTAGGTCAACATCGCGTGCAGCGCAGGGAGGCCGATGGGGCCTGCGAAGGCTACGGGCGACGAAGGAGGCCGCTGGCGGCGCTGGGGATGCGGCGGTTCTCGGGGCGACGCTAGGGGAGGAAACGACAGGCAGTGGCGGTGGGGATTAGGTCAGAACACCGGTCTAGGACCGCTGCTCTGATACCATGTGGAGAGGCTGAAAGTTCATATTTATTTCATAGGTCTAGGGGTCCTTATATAGGACAAAACCCTAGAAACCCTAGAGAGCCATACAGAGAAAAGTACAGAAGTGCTCTTAATGGGGATACAAAGAATAACTACGGTTACATTCTCAACAGTCTCTACTCAACAACCCTCACATGCATAATATAGCTATCATCTCTACTCAACAATCCCTTTATGCATAATAAAGCTATCATCACTACTCCTCAGCCCCAATAGAACCTTCCAATTACGCAAGGGCATGATCTACAATGGAAGGATGAGTAGCAACCATGTCGTAGATCTTGTCCCTTGTTGTCCTACGTCCTCATGCAAAACATGGACCACTAATGGATATGTATGAAAGAGAGAGGAGCGGTTGTAACTCTGAGAGCTTGACTTCTCTCAAGGGGATTGTGGATGTTTGGAACACCTTATCCATCTTAGTACAAGGTTGTGAGCTAAGTCTATATGTACAATTCAAAGTTGAGACCCAAACTCTCCATAGTAAAAATATTTGCTTTCCTTGATTGTGCTTGGCGGTTGTTCTGTCCCTGCATCTCCTCTTTATCAGGTGATTTAGGTAGTGTTTGGCCTCCGTGGGCATTCTTCACCCATAGAGTCCACATTCCCACGCAACCATTGTAGCTTATCTTAATCAACTCCAATTTGCCTTCCATGTATTGTAGCTTAGCTTAAATTGACTACATCGTGTTAGAAAAGAAATCAATATCACATGCACAAGTCCTCACATAACCCTAATATTGCGTTTATTTTTGAAGCTGATGAGACAATTCCATAACGTGCTCCCTGACGTGCCTATTTCTCTTACACTTTATGGATCCAAGTTTCGTACAAGCTACTTTTCTTTGCCTTTTTTAATCATTCCAAAAACTTCAGTTTTGTCTAAGAACTTCTTGGCATTAGTTTCATCAGCTATAATGTCCTTTCACTACGCCAGAATCACACGTTTCATGATGCAAACTCTGGAAGTTCTTTTTCCTCGTGAGAACATTCATCTGTTGGAGTAGATGGTTGTTCGTCCCTATGTGCAAGTTCCAAGTTCATGCATCCCGTAGTGCGCATGCCGGTTTTCATTCACACTTGAGATTTGGCCATTCAATCCACGTCCATGCACTTCCATTTGCATGAATTGTAGGAACACGATCATATTAATGTTTCCAGAAATTAATACACATAATTTCTTTCCCATCAAAGAATGCAAATTGCCAATAGGGGTTCACAAATTATTATTCCAGACAATCAGAGTTTTGGTCCAACGCCTATGATCACTTTAATGCATCATCTCCAAGATAGCAAATGTGATTTATATGATGCTATATGTAGATCCACAAATAAGGGTTTAGCCTCTTTTTTTCGTTGTAACCATGCCGGATGGATATTTGATCCGGCTGATGTGGTTTTGGCCCTGAGTTATTATTAGATAGCCTATATGCAAGTCCTTTTCATATATCCATTTTGTGTTGAGCTGAAAAAATGGTGCCCCATGCAAAATGAGCAGGATATCCATGGGTTGACTAGGCACCATCTCACTGATGCCCCAACCCTCTATCATCTGCTTCTCCCATGCTTCACCTGCCTGCCCCATAGGACTGTAGCTTCAATGCTCCGAAATAACTGAGAATCTCTTAAGATGATTCACCTCCCTTTAGCTATTTCACCCCTCTCTTCTCGATTTCTTTTTTGCAATTCCCACCCGTGGCCATATGAGGAACAAAAATGACGAAAAACCGGAAGAGAACGCCCACGGAGACTTTGATCTGCTATTTTTGGTTATTCTTTGCCGATTTGGGTGGATCATTGCTGTGAGAACTGTTGTATTTAATGACCTTATTTTCTTGATCGGTTGGATTTTTTAATTGTGTGGAAACATCGATTTTCCTTGGAGGGATTTGCTCGAAATTTGTCTTCAGATTTTATTTTCTTGTGCTCATGTTACTTCGAAACAGATTGAATCGTCCCCCTCCTTTGATGATTCTCTAATAGTAATTTGAATTCAGATTGGTTTTGTTATCCTTCCTTTCTTGAATCCCTAGTAAGTTTTCAAGAAATGCGGATATTTGTGACATACAACCTGCGCTTTTTTTTCATATGACAGAAATGGTACCTCAAACATGTGCTAAATTTGTGATTAAAAAAATTAGAACAAGAAATATGACAGATTCAGTGGTTAATTTATAATCCCATGTGCTACTGAATTTTTTATTTGTTTAGTGAACCCTTGATTAGCACCTGAATCAAATGCTTGTGGGAAATCTGTGTAAGATTCTAATCCAAAATGTTTTAGCACTTCCCCATTTTAAGGGAGGTGAGCTACACGAGCTTGTTGCATTTTTAAATAGGTGGAACATGGTCAGACTGAGCATAGATTAAAGAATTTCCCATTTTTGATAGTTCCCTTGAAGCACATCTAGAGCCTCTCTTGACTCTTGCGAGGCTCCTCGCACGATGGATTGATTCCTTTATCATATTCTACAACAACAACGAAGCCTTTTCCTACAATTAAATAGGGTCAGCTACATGGATTCTTTGCCTCCATTCAGATCTATATTGGGTCAATCCCGGATTTATATCCAAAAACTAAGATCTCTTCTTATAGTCTTATTCCAACACTTATTGGATCGTCCTCGCCCTCTCTTAGCAGGTTCAACATCTCAAAACTCGTGTCTCCTAACAAGTGCATTAGCTGACCTCTTTTGCAAATGGCCAAACCAGCTTAAGCGGTTTTCTCACAGCTTATCTTCGATCAGAGCTACACCAACTTTCATTTTGATCGCATCATTCCGAATCCGATATTTACGTGTGTGTCCACACATCCACCTTAGCATTTTCATTTCTGTTACTGTCATTCTCTGCACATATCTATGGTTCACATGCCAACATTTATATCATAGAGCATAGCAGGTCTTACGACTACTTTGTAGAACTTTCCTTTAATTTTTAAAGACTTTCTTATCACAGAGAACAACAGAGGCCCCTCTCTCCACTTTAGCCAACCTGCATTTATTCAGTTAGTAACATTTCCACCAATTTCCCCGTCATGTTGCAAAATAGATCCTAGGTATCTAAAAGAATCTCTCTTTTGAATGTTATCGTCACCAATCTTCACATCGATTCCTTCATCATTGCTTACATAAAAAGTGCACTCCATATATTCAGTCTTAGCCCTACTTATACGAAAACCTTTAGTCTCCAATGCATGTCTCTAGACATCAAGCTTCTCATTTACTCTATTTCTAGTCTCATCAATCAACACACTATCATCAACAAATAACATACACCAAGGTATCTCATCCTGAATGTGACTTGTCAACTCATCCATAATCAAAGTAAAAAGAAATGGACTCAAAGTTGAAACTTGATGTAAACCAATGTTGATGTCAAACTAGTCAGTCTTCTCAGTTGGATCCTTAGACAAGATAAAACTCTATCATGTATATCCTTTATGAGGTTAATGTATAGGACATGTACTTGTCTCTTCTCCAAAACTCTCCCCAATATCTCACGCGGGACAAAATCATTAGTCTTCTCCAACCAAATCAATAAAAATCATATGAAGGTTCTTCCTTTTTGCTCTATAAATCCCCACTGTTCTCTTCAGCAAATGGATGGCTTCAATAGTTGAGCGGCCTGGCATAAATCCGAATTGATTTTCTTTTACTTTGCCTCAACCTTCTTTCGATCACACGCTCCCAAAATTTCATAGTGTGACTCATTAGCTTGATACCTCTACAATTTGCATAATTTTGAATGTCTCATTTTTTCTTATAAAGAGACACCACGATACTTCTCCTCCAATCTTCAGGCATTTTCTTGCTTCGCCAAATAACATTGAATAAATTTGTAAGGCAAGTCAAACCACACTCACCTAAAACTCTCAATACTTCTATAGGAATGTCATCCGGTCCTACACCTTTCCTAGGCTCATAACCTTCAAAATTCAAAGCCTTCTCCACTTCCTTTCTTTGTATTCGTCTATAACTTGCACGATTCAAGTAACTTTCACTGCTAGCTAGATCACCCAAAGTGATCTCTCTATTTCCTTCCCCGATGAAAAGCTTATGGAAATACTGCTTCCATCTAGCCTTTGTATCCTTTTGAGTAACAAGCATGTGACCTTTCTCATCCTTAATGCATCTCACTTGAGAAAGGTCTCTGGTCTTTCTTTCTCTTGCTTTGGCCAACCTGAATATATCCTTCTAGCTCTTCTTAGAGTCGAGATTTTTGTACAAAACTTCATAAGCCTTTGACTTAGCTTTGCATTTAGCTTTCTTTATCATATTCTGATTTAACAAAATTTGTCCTTTATGTTGAACTAAAATTTACCTCAAAGATTAAACACTGGATTCAGTTAACAAAAGACAACTTGGGTCCCCTAGTATAGGTCTCTTGCTATGTTCAGGGTTAAAGAGGTGTTGGACTGCCTTGAAATCTTTATATGCAACATTACCGTGTATATTCGCAAGAGGTTGCTTCTGGAAATTCATCACGTTATGGTAATATATCACTTTTTTCTTGCTCCGTAGTCCGTTGTGGTCAGAGATCTATCCTATACCTTTTATCTTGTAATCCGTTATTGTTATTTTTTAATGGAAAAAGGATCGGCACTAATAATGGTGCCAGCACCACTGTATCAACAATTAGTGAACCCACAATGGTGCCACTCCCAGAATGGTGCCACTCCCCGCTATGTTCAGAGATCCATCCTATGCATTCTATTTTGGAATCTATTATAGGCAATGCTTTAGTATATCCATGCATGAGTTCGATGAAAGTAAATGTGCAGATTGGTTGTATAAAGTGTGATCT
This sequence comes from Ottelia alismoides, assembly GCA_037367405.1. Lineage (NCBI taxonomy): Eukaryota > Viridiplantae > Streptophyta > Magnoliopsida > Alismatales > Hydrocharitaceae > Ottelia > Ottelia alismoides. The sequence continues at coordinate 121,906 of JAZKJV010001997.1, read as the reverse complement.
TTATGCTTTTTCAATTTCAGCATTCTTCAATTTCATCAAGTAGCAAGTATGGACAACAGCAACATTTCCTTAAGAGCAGAAAAAGCAGCTGCATCAGAGCATCTGTGGAGAAAGCTGATCCGGCTGGACCTTATGCTCCCCTACAGTTGGAATCCCCTGTGGGGCAGTTCCTATCGGAGATCCTGATTAGCCACCCTCATCTACTTTCAGCTGCTGTTGAACAGCAACTTCAGCAGCTGAAAACAGATTACGATGCCGAGTTGTGCAAAGAGCAGCCGTCAGTTACTGGCACTGAGCTTACATTGTACAGGTAAATATCTGATATTAAGTGATATTTCTGTTAGACTTCTCAGAAGATGTGGATAGATTTAGGAAAAATTATTTTTTTTGTAAAAAAAACACTAATAGTTTCAGCCTAATATACCGAGGGATCTCTATTTGACAGGAGAATTGCTGAGGTGAAAGCCAATGATAGGAAAAGAGCTTTGGAAGAGATACTGTATATGCTTGTTGTGCAGAGATTCATGGATGCTGATGTTTCTTTGGTCCCTTCCAGCGCTCTAGCCTCTGCTAGTGCTGAGCAGAGGCCAACAGAGGAGAACAAGCTCGAACAGCTCCACTCTACCGAAGCATTCGAAATGATCAAGAACCATTTACATTTGATATTAGGGCAACGTTTAGAAGACTCCAATTCGGTTGCCCCCATTAGCAAACTCAGAATTGGCCAGGTATATGCTGCATCTGTCATGTATGGGTACTTCCTCAGGAGGGTAGATCAAAGGTTTCAGCTTGAGAAAAACATGAAAACATTACCTTGGGGATCGGATGTGGAGGAAAGTGCCATCGAACAAGTCAGGCCTGATGAGTCAAGGCATTCTAAACAGTTCGAGCAATCGCAAAGTTCATCTCGGTCAGCGCCCAGTGGCAACCCTGGAAAGTATGGTGTTGGGATCAACAAAACCAGTCCCTTGAGATCTTACGTGATGTCATTTGATTCAGAGACACTGCAAAGGTATGCAACAATAAGATCCAAAGAAGCCTTCGGCATTATTGAAAAGCACACAGAGGCATTGTTTGGAAGGCCGGAGATTGTGCTCACCCCTCAAGGCACAATTGATTCTTCCAAGGATGAGCTTGTTACGATGAGCTTCGCTGGCCTGAGGAGGCTTATTTTGGAGGCCGTCACGTTTGGTTCTTTCCTCTGGGATGTGGAGAGCTATGTAGATTCGAGATATCATTTTGTGACAAATTGAGCTCCCCTTTCTCCAGAGGTTTTGGAATAACTATAATATAGAGGACAGAAAAAGTGCTTCCAGTCATCCAGTTAATGGGTTTTGATTGTTTTAAAACCCGTACTTTCCAAATCTGCATTGATCCTTCCTTTGCCTTAGTGCCATCAATTGCGTGATCTGATCTCCATGACAGTGGGTACTTAGTCTTCTATATTAACCTGCATGGCGCCTCCTCCAATAATTTCTTAAAATCTTATGGTATTTAGCGCCACTGATCTATTTATTTCCATGTTAGTATCCACTATCATGTAGATGCTATATGTTTAAACCCTCTTGATGTTTATTTCATGTCAGAAATTTAAATGAGCACGCTCTTTCAGTGCATTGCAGCCATTTTTCTCATCTGGATGATGTGGCTAGGTGGGTGGTTTAAAGATGCATCAAGGGACCATCTCCATATTTTGCTTGTTTTTCTTTTCTACTAATACTTATCTGGGTCGATCACGTTTAGCTGATTCAGCCATCCAAACTGTCATTGTTTTGGTGTACTGTGCACTATTTATGAGAACATGTTTTAATGAAAAGGCTTGGTTCGAGTGGAAAGGAGATCCCGAACCCAAGATAACTCCTTTTGTGTTTGCGGTCTTGGGTAGCATCTTTGTCATGAAGAATGAGCTATGAGAAGAAAGAAAACCTGAGGATGGAAAGGTTTTTCCTAAAGGTGTGGATTGAAATTTGATTTAAGGCCATCATTTGCGAGAAGATGGTGAATTTATTTGTTTGAATTTTTCCAAACCATTTTTAGTAGGAAAAAGATATCGTCATCCTCGTCGTCTAGTTGAATTTGCCTAATCAGCTCTTCGAGCCAAAAGATCTGGTCCCAAAGTTTAACGACCACTCTATTGTGAGCCGAAAGATATTGTTGTTTGGAGCGGAAAGTTTCCGCCACATCCCAAGTTGGCTACCTTGTTTTGAACAAAGATTGGGAAATCGGTCTTTAATTGAGGACTGACCATTAAAAGGATCAAGGTAGAATATGGTACTTTTTCCTGTTTTGAAAATTGTCTGTGGCCCTTTCAAGCCTCTATTTTTTAAACCAATCACCATACAATTGAGTCTCATCTATTGTTGTTTAAAGTCAAAGGGATTTGTTGACCATAAAGTAGTTTTGTTGTAGCAAGTTTTTAAAAAGTGGTTGTTATCCTTGTCATTCAAGCTTTGTAAATTTATAATACCCCACCAATCATTTTCTTTGGAGCAACATACTTCTCCCAAACCACAAGGTGTTTTCGCTTGGTATTGAGAGATTCATTCCATAGGAAATCACGCCGAATCTTGTCAATTTTATTTACGATAAACTTAGGAGTTTAGATGTTGAAAGTAGAATAAAAAGGAGAGGTGTCTGGCTCGAATTTAAAAGGCTAACCTTTGCAGGTAAGGCAACATTCGAGCTATACAATTGGGACACACAAATAAAAAAAATCACAAATCAAACTTCACATATTATTATCTTCTCCATACAAGATAAAAATTCATCAAGGTCACCTCCATTGTATTTAACATTAAATTATTTATTTAATGAAGCTGGTTTCATTAGAGTTAAGATACAAAAGCTGGCTTTCTGAGGTCTCATTGTACTATATACTTGTATATTTTATCCATTTAATTTATAATTTATATTTCACTTTTCCTATATTTTTAAATACTTGTGATATTATTTAAAATATATTAAAAATTTAAACATGAAATAAAACCACTAAAATTCATTAAAATAATAATTTAATAAAATATATAGGGGTATAATATACCTACATGCAATCTCACCTCAAAGTTCATCAAAACCCACTGTCTATAAGTAAATCCCCATTGTTATTTTTTTACTTTGATCCCATTTTAGCTACCTAACCCCTCTCGATGACACCGCGAAGCTCTGCCTTAATGGCAGCAACATGTAGAGCTGATCAAATGCGAGGAAGAAGGTGCTTCGAGGTGGTCCAATCATCGTTGAAGTACCTCTGACGGAGCTTCATCTGCTCCATGGTTCCCTAGGTACGAGCTACCTTTTTGTGCTATCTGATATAGTGTTCCGTATCTTTTTATGCATTCCTATGTAGAATTCAATTCTAGAATCGTGGTGTAGTCTTTATTTTGTGCATTTAACCACTCCCTTAGCTTAAATCAATAGTTTAAAGTTACTCGAAGCCTTAAAAGTCTGGCCACTATTCCACCTCGTTTTGATCCCATTTCGACTCACTTGCACCACCATTTCATACATTGTCGCCTTATCCATCGAACATACCACCTCTCAACCTCATATTTTTCTTCCACTTGCCCCCTCCAGTGTCAGATATGAGCCGAAACTGGGAGAAATCGAGGATCTAAGGGAGGTAGGGTTGTTCTTCCACTTGCCCCCTCCCGTGTCACATGTGAGCCTCAACTGATCTAATCTAGGCCGTTAAAATTAAATGAAACGATGTGCGTCCAGAGTCGTTCGATTTTCAGTGGAAATATGTGGCACATCTAGAGCACTTCATCAGCACCGCATGCACCCAACATGCCGCGCCTGGGGTATATTTCATTAAAGCCCCTATACATTTTTTATTTATTAAATTGTCATGTAAATATAATATGATGTGTAATATTTTAGGTAAAAATTGCATCTAAGGACATATACTTTTCTATAATTGCAAAATAGTCCTTCTACCTCACATGTAGGAGCACATGAGATGTTTCAATATTCATGTGCATGCCCCTAAACTTTTAGGATATGTTATCAAATGATATAAATGTTTCATTAATTACAAATGGTTCCTATAAGTTGTAGTTTTTATTTCGTGTACATTTACTTATATAAATATTTTTCTTAATTTAAAAATTATTAGAAAATTTAATTAAGTGCCTTAAGTATTGCTTTATGTCTTATCTTTTTTGCTTGGCACTTTATTTAATTTTCCTATTTATTAAAACAATACAAGACACGTATTTTCATTCTGTCTAATTATTAAAAATCTATAAAAATTTAGAAAAATACTTCCTAAAATTACTAAAAAATATATTAGCTATATTATTATATTATCTAAAACATATCAAAAAAACATAAAAATTACAAAATATATAACTTCAAAATCACAAAACCCTAAAAGCCTTATAAAATTTGGTTAAAATCATTAAAAAATCCAAAAATACAATTTTTGATTTCTGAAATTTTTATATATTATACAATATATATAAAAAATAGTTTTAGGTCAATTTTGTACTTATTTGTATTTATTAAACCTAAAATTTTATGAGATATTTAAACTGTGCATTGTTTGGTATATTTTTTACTTTAAAAACACGTGAAAAATATCAAAAAAACTATACAAATTACCAAAAATAGAGAAAAATATAAAAAATAGGAAATTATTAATATTTAAAAATATTATACCCTATATATACTTTATAGTTTTTATATTACTAATATAATATATATTATTATATATTATGTTTTAAAACTCAAGAATAAATTTAAAATTTGCAAAATTAAAGGAAGAAATAAAAATATAAAATATGAAACAATTAAAAACCCATACAAAATAAATATAATTAAAAACCCACATAAAATGGAAAAAAGGTTAAAAGATACAAAATAGTTTTACTAGTTATTATTAGTTAGAAATAATTATACCCGTCCTCTGTTATTCTCGATGGTATAACACTCCACTTTACTTTCCCTATACACTTTTATTGTGGAGTTATAAAAAAGTTTTAACTCGTATTATTTTCATTTACACATACATTGTTGTGGGTTAATTGTTAATTACATAGATTTGATCCAGTATCGAGTGTCGTGAGAGAAGTCGATATAATGATTGATGAATCCGAATTGTCAGACATCGTATGACCTTTAAGACTGGAGTTAGGTATCCATGTTCGAATCCTCTCTATTAAATGGCATCGTTGCAAGGTAGCAACGTATAGGATAGTTTTTTTTATTTTTCCACTTTATTTATTTTTATTTATATTTTGTTTATCTGTTCTGACCAATCTCTTGTTTGACGTTATTGCGAGGGACCACAGAGCGAGGATGGCTTTCTTAGGAGATCCGGTGCACCCGAGTTACGTAAAGATCAACTCCTTCTTCACAAGCCAATAGGAGAGATCATCAAAGCCAGTTTTAGACTGAGTGGAGCAGAGCAACATTAGCTTAATTTTAATTTTTTAAGATAGATGTATTATTTTTGTAATAATATAGGTTGAAGACTTTGGATACTCAGACTTTCATGCATATTTACCAGGTGTTTGTTCACTTGGGGGCATGCTCGATTTTTCTCGTGTTTTATTCGCAATCTCTATTTTATTATCCCTATTTTTCCTAATTGTTTATATTTATTTACGTGATTTAAGTTTACTACCTTATTTTATATTTTACATCTTGTGTGAATGAGCCCATAGTTTTAAGGATTGCTTGATCGATTAATTTAGGTCCAAATCCCCGCTTCATGTTAATAGCAATTCCTGCTTAGGGCAGTTTCATCGATTGCATTTGCATGTAGTGTAATTTTAACTCTTGTCATGCATCCTCCATGGAGAGAGCTGGGAAGCAGTGTAAGTCTTCTATCTGAGCATACACCATTCATCATCATGACAAATTTTCTAACATCGTGATACTTATATTATTTTCTGACTTCTCCCACAATTTTGGCCAACTTAGTTTAAAAAGAAAATTCAAAAAATTGGCAGGAAAATATTCTTGAAAAATACTCAAAAATGTGGAATTCTAAAAATTAAAACAAGTAGATTGCTTAATAAACTTCGGCCATAATTAAAATCCTTAATGGACTTCCTTGTATTGGGTTCATAAAGTCCGCATTATTTTCATGTATATTCCAAACACTGTGAGGCATGACCCTAGGAAATAGAGCCAAAATCCTAGCCTGAGTACTGCCTTGTTATTGACTGGATTCACTAAGTATTGGTGCTTCTATTGGTTTGTTTGAGAGTAGGGATGAGTCTTCTTGCATGCTTACTCTTAAGTATTGAGCCTAGGGGAACCGCGACAACAAGTCCCTGTCTCATCGTACCATAGTTGAGTACCCCGCAAGGGGAAGTGACACTTTCACCTATCAGCTTCCTCCTCTATTCTTTGGCTGAGTAGTGGATCCAGACCAAATAGCAAGATTCTTTTAAAAAGTACATGCTACATGTTACAAATGAAGTGGGAAGTACAAGACACTTGTTTGGTGGTACTCACTATCCCATAGGGTTAGCCAATAAGGACTTGTTATCAGATTGCTTGAGAAACAACAATAAAATTGATAAGATAAAAGTAGCCTAACTCTAATGGCTTTATTGTGTTGAGTTGGTGAATCCATTGGTGTTTTACTGTCTTGCTTGGATCTAGTATTAAGTCAAAGATCGGTTCCACGCACTTGTGCCTTTTCTCTTTTACTTCTTATGTTGTCTCCTTTCTACTTTATTCATTTCAGCCTTCTTTCATTTTCTCTGTCGTTTATTTCTTTATGAATAACAATGCTCTTATTATTCGTCCCATTCCCTTTTGTTTTTCCAGATGTCGCATCCGGGATGGATTAGTCCGAACTCCGCAGATGCCCACATAGACTCCCCAATGTTGACATCTCTATTAATTCGGAACGATTCTAGAGATACTGGGTTAGACTTTATGAACCACTCTCAAGACTACCCACTTCTTCTATCTCGAAAAGATAGGGAAAACTCCCTTCCCGAGTTATGACGCTTTTGGATGGAGATTGATTTCACTCCTTACACCTCTCCATATTTAATAAAGTTCAGAATTGACACTAATTCTGAACTCTTCCCCACATCTAATGCTTTCTTTTAGACTAATCATGGAATCTTTCCTATTTCAAACCAAGAACCCGATCTAAAGCTTGAGTCACAGTCAGATTCAGATATGTCTCCATAATGACGTGGAAAGGGGCCGCAACAATCGAGTTCGAATCAGGTAACAAACCGAAATGAAGTGAACACTCATCTACTTGCATTGATTTTGGTTATCCAGCAACAATTGACTGATAAGTTGAATGAATTGAGGAGAAGATCAGAGTAAAGAGAGACCTGAAGAGGAGAGGAGATCAGCCAAAGCCAACTCTGAAGCAGACATACAATCATGGCACTAGCCTGGTGATAAAGTGGATTCAGATCCCACCAATCCAATCCATGGACACTTCAAGTTGAAGCCACTTCTCTTGTCGCTTCTTCCTTCATTTCACAGGAACACCAATGAAGAACCATAGATCTATCAACAATAATTTATTCGCATCTATGGTAGAACCTATTACCCCAACATTTCGTTGGGTATTGTCAAAATAACCACCTTCTCGTTCAACCTTCAAGATAAAGTCACTTTACAGGATCAACTATCTAGAGAAGGTGGTGACGACTTGGGAGGAGCTGAAGTCTACTTTTCTCCACAAATTCTACCCTCTTGATCGTCTCAATTAGATGTGCACTAGGATATCTTATTCTTCCAAGAACCTCATGAGACTATTCATGAAGCATGGGAAAAATTTAAGTACCTTTAGGAGAAGTGCCTCATCATGATCTCCCGAGGACCAGCTTGGTCCAACATTCCTTGGGGCTTACACAAGAGAGCCAGAGGTTGATTGATGGCACATGTGGTGACTTGTACTTCAATAAAGATGAAGATGTTGTGTGGCAGATCTTTGAAGAAATGGTTGAAGGGGAGGCTACCTTATCTTCATCCAGAGCCTATCAAAAGACCTCATCGATCCACCACAAACCTATCAACATGGTTACGTATGCAGAGGACATATATGAGAGTTACAACCTTAGAATTATTGGGAATCGTCTATACAAGGTCAATATCATCGAGAAGTGATCATATGAAATATAGAAGTTGGTTGTGATCGAACAAAGAGCTAAGTTGGTGGACAAACTGGACCAGAAAACCAAGCAGTGGAGCTGCTGGTGAGCACCATCAATTCATGTTAGTCTGCAAGCTCTTTAGTCAAGACTGCTACTGAGAAGGAGCATCCATTGCAACAACTACCTCGACCAAGTCAAGGACAACCTCAATCGATCCAGCATGTTTTACGTGTAGACACCCGAGCAGCCTCCACAGCAGTCTCTGGGGAAACCCCGAGACCTAGGCATTTTGATGGCCGGCAATAACGAATAAACTAAGGGGAGATAATGGCTAATAATTCAATTAAATTCCAATTTTTATTCATCAATATAGTATTTTTGGGACCTATTTTCTTTTTTATTATTTATACCTCAGATAAAGAAACTCCGTACATGAAAGTTGTAGATAAAAATACAAATAAAGATATAAAATTGATTTTACACAAAAATAATATAAAGTTTATATTTTATACTCTAATTAAAAGGCCAAAATCCAAATTTCCCAAACTCATATATTCTCAATAAAAACTCAAGATATATAAAATCACCTTTAATTGTATATAACATATGATAAGTTATTTAATGATGGTGGTTTCATTTAATTTGGAGTTAAGGTGTGAAAGTTAGGTCTTGGACCCGTATTGCATATTATACCCGAATAAAATATTCATTTTATTTATTCTTTATTATTTTTATATTTTTTATACTTTTATAAATATCATATATATCATATGTACATATTTAGAATACAATGAAACTGCAAATAAAACATTAAAATAAAATAAGTATACAAAATATGTAGATGGAATACTTATACCGATACATATATAATAAGTATACATATTTATTTAAGTGTACAAAATACATCTGAAAAATATAACAAAAATATATTTATGTATATAAAAATAAGTTGTAATGATATTAAATATGAAGATAAAATAAGAAAGTCAAAAATACAAAATAAAAAACTTAAAACATAGATAAATATACCCATAAAAATTAACTTGTAATAAATAAATGCATAAAAATAAATAAAATTTGCATAAAATACTACACAAAATAATAACCACTTTTTACGCTTTAACTAAAAATTAATATAATCATTTACTAATTTCTTTTAATTTATTTTTGATTTTAAATTCTATTTTGTCTCTTTGTGGATGATGTGGCCCAATCAGGCCTCGCCATCCGTTGACCTGGATCAATTGTCTAACCCAGACCCAAGACCTTGTCAAACCTCATTTCCATCCCATCTTCGCCCTTTTTTCTCCAATCGATACAATCATCGATTCAGAAAGATTTCTTCTTCACCTTTTCTCCTCGATTGATGCCCTATCACACCCGACTATTTCCTCGAGGATTGCATCATCGCACCATTCTGACCACCTCGATCTTCCCTCTACGTTTGTCATCTGTAGAAAAATCCCCCTATGTTCTTCCCTTCGATTTTGGAATATGTTCGGCCCACTTTCTCTCTTCCTTTTCATGATCAATGGCTTGAGGATTGTGACAACGTATACGTCGAGCATCTAGGCTGATCGAAGGAGTGGGTTAGCGGTGATCTCCACCATCTCCATCCATCTTGGAAGTGAGGTCCCCATCTTGCAGCTCAGCACCACTCGAGGTATTCTTTCTTCGCTTTTTTAGAATAGTTTTGGTTGTAGTTTTCATTTCATGCATGTAGATTAGTCGCTTATTGCTTGATCTAGCATAAAAATCTTCATTCGTAGTTCGCTAGAGCTCGGCTATAATGAACATCCCCACCGTAATTTGACCCAGTTCTGTCACCCCTTCCGTCCCCTCTTCATTTCCTATCACTTCTCTTACATCCCCCGCACATCCAGTTCACATGATCCCCACTGGAACAGAACTAGGGTGTTCCATCTCCGCCACCTCACCGGAACACCTTCGCCATGGTTCCTCCCACATCCATTCCCCATTTAACCAGACCCAACACCCTTTTTTGGTCCAATGAGCTTTCCTTGTAGGTGTTGGAGCTAAGGACCCGTTGGGGTCGATTTTGGAAAAGCACGAGGATACTTGAAGCTGTGAACTTCACCGAGCAGCTGGGACTCAACCGTTGGGTCCCGCTCATTTCCAAAGAACTTAGTCACCACGGACACCTTCGAGGATCATTCCAAGCCTCGGAGGAGGGCTAGAGACCGTCGAAGTCATGAGTAGAGGCGATTGAAGGAGCCCTGATCGCTTGCTCTTCCATGATTCTTCAGAAAGAGCAGGAGCCGTTGGACCCTTCACTCGCTTTAGTTTTGATCGTTAGCGTCAGATCATGAGGAGCTGCAGCTGTAGATCTCATGCAAGATCTGATCCCCCCTCAATTATCAAACTGGTTTCGTGCATCATGGTGGTGCCACGAGTCAAGTGGAATCCCAAGATCTGTCCGATTGCAAGTTGTTAGGGGTATTTTGTAATATCCACTCCCTTGTTTGTTGTATTTTATCATCTAGTTCTTGAGCTTCATCTATCGCTATTATATTTTTGTAATATCTGCAAACAAAACCTCGGGCTTTTACTTATTTACATGTGGGTCTAGTCCACGTCACTTCACATGCAGTCCCACTTGAGGTGGTGTTTTTACAGAGAGCCCCTCACATGTTTGTGTATTTTGTTTCAATCCTAAAACTTTTATTTTTAGTTGAAATTTTTGGGGGCAAATTGCATTTTATTCCTCGCTTTTATTTTTATTTACGTTTATGCCCTTACTAGTTCATTGTTTTTTGTGTTTATTTCTGTTTATTAAATATATAACACATGTTCCAAAAATTCTCAAAAAAATAAGAATAGGTGTCTGTTGGTGTGTACATTCACACTATATTTTTGGATTTTGATTTTAGGCACTTTTAATATTTATTAAAAATCAAAAGAGCATGATTTTGACTCTATTTGATAAAAATTCCAAAAAATTATAAAAACATTTTGAAAAATTTCCCAAAAAATATATTTCATTTATGTTGAGCTTTCATAACAAAAATCACTAAAATAGAAAACATAAAGATAAAAAATTAAAAGCTCTAAAATCCAGTAAAAAAGATATAAAATTCCCAAAAATACCAAAAAAATATTTATTTTTTATCTCTTAATATTAATTTTATTATAAATTATTAATAAAAAATAGTTTTGAAAATTTTGCCTTCATTTCTTATTTTTAAATTCCAAAACAATTTGGACTATGTAATTAACCCCTGGTGTAGGATATTTTTTGAATTTAAAAATATATAAAAATTAGAAAAAGTACTTAAAAAGTTGCAAAAATAGTAAAAAATATATTTGGAACCAAAAATATTTAATTATATAATTTTCATTATTTTAGTTACTTTTATAAATATAAACATGTGAATTGTATATATAGCTTTGTATATTCTTATATCAAAATGAAAGGAAATTTAAAATCAGAAAAATATAGAAATAAAAAAGAAAATATAAATTAAAACATTTAAAAAATATAAAAAATTAAAATCTAAAAAAATACAAAATTAAAGACCCACACAAAAATATAGACAAGAAGAACACACATTTTTGCTCATTTATTTGCATAATCTATCGTTTGCTCCCTATGTTTGACACTCTACATACTTACACCTATACACATCCATTATGGAGATATAATAAATTTTAACTCCACATATTTTACTTTTCATTGCTTTATACATATTTGGGTTAATTGCTAAATTAGTATGAGGTTCTCATCAGTCGCTTCGACGATTGTGTTCCTGCCTTGTGTGGAACACATGACCGATATAATTTGGACTTTTTAGTAGGCAGGCCACCCAAGGCTTAAGGTTGAAGCGTTGCTTCAAACATTTTTACGTGCGAGACTGACGTGTCCGGAAATGCCGCTTTTAAGAAGTTGTTTTTATCGTGTCGTGCGTTGTAGGCGGCAATCGGAAACGATCAAGAAATTAACCACAATTAAATTATGCAAGTTTCAATCTCGTGGTTTTATGTTTATTTTACTTGGGCAAGTCCCAAGGTCGATCACAAGGAGGCAAAGGAACAACCTAGATTTAAGTCTATCAAAGTTCGTGTTCGGTTTTCGAGGCGGTCTTTTTTTGGAATTTTTAATGCAATAAAGGATGCACAATACAAATTTGGCCTTATTTTAGGGACTAAAATGTAAATTATTTTTAAATGATGTCCGAAAAATACGAAACTTGGCCACAATGTAAATTATAATGAAATGGATGTACTGTAATTTTTTTTGGAATTTTTGGATGCGATATGAATTTTTTATGGATTTTTAAATGCAAACAGAATGATTTTTAATATTTAATTTTAATAAATATCAAACCTACTTGTTTTCGAGAATCAAAATTATCTGAGATCTATCACTAGGTGACTGATCCCAGAAAAATCCTAAACCTCGAAAATGTGGGGTTTAATACCTACTAAAACTTAAATACTAAAAGATGCAAAATGATTTTTACAGGACAAAATATGCATGCAAATTCAATTCTTTTTGGGCACAATGTTAAGAATAATTAACTCTACAAGATGTGATTTTTCGAGAATTTTTAGAGCAACGGTTAATTAACTGTGAATTTCAGAGCAAGAAATGGGTAAAATACACCAATTTCACAAAACAATTATTTATTAATTAATCGTCCGTCACAAAAATACCCACAACATGTCAAAGCGTAGAGAATTAATTAACAAACACTATGCAATTTTTAGATTAGGAAAATAATGTAGAGATGAGGTCCAAATATACGAGGGAACACAGGGGTACAGATGCAATATAAATAAATAAATAAAAAGCTGCAGGGGGGACTTAAGAGCAATTACCAATAAAACAGGGTCTTTCTGCAATTTTTCCAAGGGAGCACGTGCGTCGCACGTGCTCCTTGGATGGCGGGACTTGTGCGTAATTCCTGTAGCTTCCAGGGGGCTGTTTGCAAATATGCCAGAGGATCACGTGTAGAGCACGTGACCTCTGGAGTTGAGCTCTGCTGCGATGTATAAAGAAGTCGGGGGTGGCTTTGCAAAAAGACCTCTCTCTCACGTGCACAACACGTGAGGAGGGTCTCGGGCACGCCGCCCGGGGGCTGGTGGCGAGGGCGCGGCGGAGTGGCGGTCCGGCCACAGGCGGTGCTTGAGGAAGAGATGCGGAGCACCGGTGAAGCGGAGAAGATGAAGTGGCTGAAGTCTGCGGTGAAGGAGCGGAGGTGGACCAGCGTTGAACTCCTGGCGTAAGGCCAAGGTGGAGGAGGACGGGCGGAGTCCGATGAAGCGGAGCGCTGGAGTGCTGGCGGAGGAGCTCCAGGCGGTTGGCGAGCGAAATCGAAGCACGAGGACGAAGGCGTTGGCCGACACACGGCCGGCGGGCGTCGAAGGCGAGACGTAGCTGCTGGAGCCTTGAGTCGAAGTTGGATGCTCGACGCAGGAGGCGGAGTTGGCGGAGACGATGTCGATGACAGTGACGGTGGTGTCGATTACGTCGGCTCGACGGGGAAGGAACCCGGTGCAATGGCAGTACGGCCAGAAGAGGCGCTGCGACGAGCCACGAAGGCTCGGATCTCGCCGGAGATGGAAGAGGGCGCTGTCACCGCCCTTCTCTTGATGAAGGTCAATCGGCGGATCGGTCTCACGATGGGTCAGCGGGGTGTTTTTATAAGGGAGGGGTTCTCGGCCGGAGATGGAAGTAGGGGATCAACGGTGATTCGATTGGGCGAGAAAATCAGAAGATCTTTGGACGAGGATTTGACGAAGATCGGCGGCGAGATACGAGCGAGATTTGAGGGGGCGGCGGCCGAGATTCGCGGGCGGCGGAGATCACGAAGGAGGCGGCGGCGGCTTTCCAAAGGGGGATGAGGAGGACGATGAACAGGCACCGTCCGATCGGCCGAGATCGGGCGGTCCTGCTCATGCCACGTGGCAGGCAAAAAAGGGAGAGAGAGAGAGACGCGCGTGCGCAGCACGTGCCTTGGAGGCACGTGCGACGCACGTGCGTCCCCTTTAATTTATTAATAATTTTTTTATTTATTAATTTTTTTAATTAAAACGAATATATATTAGTGCCAAAAATGACTGACACGTGGTGGCACCAGGTGCTGCCACGTGTCAGCACCAGAAAATTCGAGACTAAAAGATTTTGTAAATTCGATAAAAAATAGTAAACGACCTTGGATCAAAAAAGTTTCTTCACAAAAATTGCTTGTCTCGATGAGATCTACAACTTTCATGAAGACATCAAAACCAAAATCGATCATTTGCAAAAAGTGAATTTTTGGGGTATCCCATGTACATAGAATACCTCGATTTTTGGGTTTTATAATTTTTATGTCATTTTTAACCAAGATAAAAATCCGGAAAAATATGGAAAAATCAAAGATAAATAAAAGACACTTAATTCTAATTTTTTTGGATTTTTATTGATTAAAAAAATATATACATAAAATACAAGGTCAAAAACCGCGAAAATATACAATGTACAAAAGAGGCCCAAAACCCAGCTTTCACATATGAGCTCCGATTCACTTGAACTTGGTCTTATTTTGAAGGTAATTGAATGCACATTAGTTCAAAAGTGAGTAGGATTAAATTGGACACTGGATGGGGGAGATATGTGGCTTTGAGTCCGAAAATCCTGAAATTAAGGTTTGGGTTTTTGGTCCACTTATTTGGGTTAGTTATTTTTTTGTATTTTTCCTTTATTCTTGTTAGTGATATGTACACAGTGGAAGTGGTTTTGAGTCATTCGGAGTTAGCATGAATGAGTTAAAAATCCGGGAAGTTAGGCTATTTACAGGTCATTTTTGGCTGGGATTTTTGGCTTCTTATTTTATGCAGATTTTTGTGCTAAAATGCCATTCTTATGGAAACATGCATGAATGCTTATGCAAAATAGATGCAAGAATGCTGTTGATTTTAAGGGATTTGAGCTTAATAAATGATATTTAGAGTGATGAATACGAGATTCATCATCCCCCTATACTTAAACCATGCTCGTCCCTGAGCATCAAAAAGAAATGCCATGAGGTGAAATGAGATTGGGTTCCATACCAAGACCATGAGCTGAAGGTGAAAGTAAGCCTAAACTCAACCTTTGGATTATTTGTGTGTCGGAACTTCTGTGAGACTTAGAATTTTAAAATCAACAGCCCTCAAGTTCTACACATCATTGCTACAGTTTCGGCTCAGAAGTCATCTTAGATCAATTATCTTCCTAAAGTATACCCTATGAACATTGAATAACCGACTCTTGTGTGTGAAATATTTTAGCTCTTCCCACCCAGAATGCCGGATTACCGTGCAAGCCTCCTCTCCAATAACTCGTCCTCGGGGAGTCAGGTATTTCCTTCTAAGGTCTGTCGCGCTGTGTTCACAATCGAATTGGGGGGAGAAGATAGAAGAATGAGAAAAGAACTGGAGGGTGATTAGTGTAGTTCACCTCTCCTTGTGAAGCTGGCCAGTGTAGCCGAGTCTCCACCAAGATCTGCACGTTTCTTGAAGCTTGGACCTTTTTGGTCAGATTTTATTTGGTAGTTGCTTCTTTGTATTTGGAATTTTTGGTGGTTCTGCTTGGATCTTGTTTTGCCCCTACGGATATAGCATCTTTTGTTTCCGTACATTTTTTGGGGTCTTAGAAAAAATTGTGCCCAGCCGTCCATCCCTTTTCCGAAGCTTTATTTCAACCCGTACTCCGGTCTTTAGATTTCCACGATACCAGAAAAGAAACTCACACAGTCTTCCAACAAATGTTTGAGTTGAGCTAAGTGCATAGTGCGAGAGTACGAATTAATTCCTTATTCCAGAGTTGTACCCAGAATGAAGAGACCAGGTTAGACACTAAGAGTCAAACTCTGTGCATTGTTATGTGGAACTCAAAGAATTAAGTCACAGACCTGAAGACTCTAAAATCCTATTTCTCGGTGAAGTTCCTCTGAAAATTAGGTGGATTAAGGTCAAGTCCAGATCACTCTCGGTTTCGGCTCATAACTCGGTTCAGAACCCAAAGACTTTTCACATATGCAAATGCGATGCTTGATGAAATGCAGGTGGAATGCAGACATTTTTTTTATTTGTGCAAAGGATTTTTGTTGTTTGTTTGTTTGTTTTTTTTATGCAATGAAGCCATTTTTTCAAAAATTTTTGGGTACATTCGGTGTTAGTGGCAAAACAATTTTTTTGGAAAAATTACCCACCCCGTAAATACATATAGACTTACGCGCAAGTACGAGGTATGGATAAAATATATACAAAGTATATATACAGACCCCCCTATACTTAGCGAGTGCTGTGTCCTCAAAGCACAAGAAGCGTAAAGAAGACATAGCTCGGGCTAAGCGTAAGAGAGTGAAAAAGAACAAGATTTTATAAAATCGCCCCCCTATACTTAGACTGTGAATAGTCTAAGTATAAAAGAAGAGCAGAAAAGAAAAGAAAAAGAAATGAAGCGGTCAGGGTATGTGAATGAGGAGGGTATATATAGGTGGGTGGCGATTCCCCCTATACTTAGGCTCTGGTTAGCCTAAGTATAGAAGAAGGATGGAGTGATCGAGAGATCGGAATGTGATGAGGGAAATGGTATATACAAATGGCATCGGTCCCCCCCTATACTTAGGCCTTGGCCTAAGTAGAGGAAGAAGTTGTACAAGGGGATCGATGTGGTCGGGAGGGAGGGTGGGTAGCCGATGATTAAGGCGGTTTACGGCTGATCTTTTTGTGAGCCTGTGGTGGGAGATCGTAATAATGAGACGGAGATGAAGCATATGATTCCCCACCATTATCAGTGTCATCCTCAGAAAAATCATGATGGATAGTAGATGAAATATTTGAGTCAGATGAAAGATATCCATCATCAGAGTTATCCTCAGAGGAATAGTATTTGAAAGTGGACACACTCCAGATGTTCATGTCTTTTTGTTTCTTCAATTGTTTTCTCAAGATTCGTTCCTTTTTAAGATCAATCGATTTGTCCTCAGATGAATATTCAGATATTCCGGTCTCAGTCAGCTCATAAGAAATAATTCCAGTGTACTTGTGGAAGGTAGGAGCATCAGCTTTGGATGAGTAATAATTAGGAACGGGAGTTGTCCAACGAGAATCGAATTTTGGATCCTTGCGAAGATATGGCTTTAGAGCTACCGAACAGACTTCACTCATGTAGACTACTTTTTCCGGACCTGATGAGGGATCATCAACTGATTCCTCTTCCGAAAGATCAAATTTGACTCTCTTTTTCTTATTTCGTGAAGCTGTCGGTTCACTTGAGTATCCAGATGAATAGCCATTGGAATTCTTCTCCTTGGTTGGCGTTTGTGCTGCAGATTTGTTTTTAGTCTCCTGGATGTTGGTGCACTCTTGATTTGGGAGGATTTGGTCAAGATAATCAGAGTATGTTGCTCCAGGGTGCGACCATGCAAATGTCTCAGGATCGTAGTAGAAGGATTTGTCTATTTTGAAATCTGCGAGAATTGAGATATCGGGAGAGTCTCTAAACCAATAGTCTCATTAACAAACGCAATCTCAGGTGTAGCAGCGGGGTAGGGCTCTTCTACCATTTCATGGTTGCGGTTGTTGGGGACTTCGTGGGTTACCTCAGAAAATCGTGGTTCCTCAAAGACTGTATCAGATCGTAGTGATTCCAATGCCGTAAAATTTATTTCCCGAGTCTCACAATCGATACTCGCCTTGGCCAATGCCAAGAATGGTTTTCCGAGAATGATTGGAGACTGGGTGAATTCTCCTTGATGCTCAATATCAATGATCGTGAATTCTACCTTGAGCGGAGCACCTTGGAATTTCATGATGACAGAAATGGTTCCTCTCGGCCTTTTTATCGATCGATCCGCTAATTGAACAATCTCTCGTATCTTCCGAATCGGTCCGAGTTTGAGTTCCTAAAATACAGAGGTCGGGAGGATATTGATCGGTGAATCGTCATCAATACGAGCATGGGTGAAAATTGTGTCTTTGATTCTGCAGTCAAATCTGGGCAACCGCTTCACTATGCGGCTCTTGGTTTTTCTCCTCAACACCAAGGAGGAGGCCATTGACAAGATATGTCTTTCAGTTTTTGTTCTAATCCGTCCCGACTTTTTGACAATTAATCTGTCCGTTAAAAATTTCTTAAGGTCGGGGAAGTGTTCAATGGCCTTTATAATGGGAAGTTCAAAAATCAAATGCTTTTCCAGTGCTTCCCTTAGAGTAGGATCCAAATTCCTCAGGTCTTCTTCAGATTCAATTTTTATGAAATTTTCTGGATTTTCAAATTTTTTTGTATTTTCTATGTGGTGTGGCGATGTGGTGTCTTCCTTAGATGAAAAGGGGCCTTGATATTCAGAGTTTGGGTTAGAGGCATAGTCATTTCTAGGGAAATAATGAGCAGAAGTATTGATGTTAGAATCCTCCCTAGGTCTTTGAATATCCTCAAAATTTTCATCCTGGGATTCAATCATTTCCTTATTTAGTTTTAGATCCGATCCACCATAGAATGAGATTACTCGGTCGGCAAATTTTTGAAATCTATCCTCCATCAATTCAAATCTTGTTTTTATCCTCAAAACATTATCCTCACAATTTTGTTCATGATCATCCACGGGAGCACTCGGATTTTGTTCAATAATTCCGTCTTCCATTTTTCTGTACGTGTGGAGAGGAGAATTTCTTGGAATATCCATTATACGATCATTTCTTGAAAATTTCTCCTCAAAATTTATGGAAGGAGGCTGCTCATATGGTACAGGCATGTGTATTTGATCTGAGTATAGTTCAGTCCTTTGATAATGATTGGTCAGCTCTTGATATTGTGGAGTCAGCATACAGGGTCTATATGTGTCTAGGAGGTCCGTTCAATCCTCTGTATGGGTTTCATGTCTGACGAGGGTCTTGTCGTGGTCAATCCAACGCTGATGATCATTAAGTGCATGTCCTTCCATCTGTGTTTGGTTTCTCTGCCAGTCATGGGATTTAAAGGGATTTCGATCCTGAAAGGTTTCATTGGCGAGAGATTGAGAATGAGGTGATTCAGTCCAAGATGGTAAGTGGTCATTTCTAGTTGGATGTTTTGAGTAAGGATTCAATGAGGTGGCCAAATTCATTTGCGGTTGAAAGTTTCCCACAAATGTTGGAGGATTATTGAAAGAAGAGGATGCAATTGATTTGGGCCAAACCGAGACAGATTTGTTTTCATAGTGATGTTCGGTCATTTTTGAAGGAGTTGAGAGAAATGATGGGTTGGATCTGAAATTTGGAAAAATTTCCATGATGAGATTAAAATCAAGAGATGAGAGAGATGATTGTATGGGACAGCAAATTTATCAAATGTGCGGCTATTGATCTTCGATATCGGTTCACGCACACCAATACAAACACAAATCAGACCCCGGGTTCACCAACTCACACAGTGAAGCCGTAAGATTTCGGCTATTATCTTTTCAATTTTAGTTGGTGATAATTCAATCTTGGCAAAAATTTAGCGAGCTGAGATTTTGGATTAGGCTCTATCCTTAAGTGTCGTCTCTCGCTCACTCAGAAAAAATAAAATCATCCAAGGTCGGGGTTACTTTCCCGCAAAAATTCTTGATTTTATGGGTTATTTAAGATCAGATATAATTAGCAGTCCCGATTTTAATGAGGTGATCACTGAAAAATTAGATGAGCATAAATACACGTCTACCGTCCAGTCCCAATTTCCTTTAAAGTTATGTTATAAAACAAGAGAGAGGATTTCGGGAAAAGCCGATGCACGCGGAAAATTATGATGAATGCTCAGTTAGAAGACTTACAGTGAATCCTCGCAATCTCCATGTGGGATGCTAGACAGAATTGAAAATTTATACTAAATGCGTGCAAGCCGATGAAAACCGCACCTAAGCTGAAAGTTTTATTAGCGGGGAAGAATTGAATTAAATTTGGCTAAGTTGAACGATCTACGTGCGTCTCAGTTAAAGTGTAGTGTGGCTTAAGATCCTACGAGCACAATCAAAAATAAAATGCTCTAAGAGCCGTATGTGCAGGTCTATCCTAATCGCCACTCAAGTCGGGCCCCACCCTCTCCGGAGAGTGAAACAGGCCACGACACACCACAAATAAAGTTCAAGGTCTTTTTACACACGCGAGAGTCCAAACGGACACCGCTATAAATGAACAGAAATTAAAAGTGCAGAAATTGAAAACCTAGACTCTACGCTTCTCTCACGACTCGACTCGATCTTAATTTAATTGCGGTTTCTTCGGGTGTCGGTGAAGATGCGTCGGTTCCTTGAAAAACCGCTCCACGTGCGCCGGGTACCTCGCAAAAAAAATAAGAGAGAGAATGTAAGAGAGTGACTCAGAAAATAATCAAAAATAAATGCTGAAAAAAAATATGGGATTTATAATGAAAATTTCGGGGGTCAGACTACCCGAATGCGGAAAACCGAATGAAAAATTTTTAGACAAAAATCTAAGCCGTTTGCCTCCCCGGCAACGGCGCCATCTGACGTGTCCGGAAATGCCGCTTTTAAGAAGTTGTTTTTATCGTGTCGTGCGTTGTAGGCGGCAATCGGAAACGATCAAGAAATTAACCACAATTAAATTATGCAAGTTTCAATCTCGTGGTTTTATGTTTATTTTACTTGGGCAAGTCCCAAGGTCGATCACAAGGAGGCAAAGGAACAACCTAGAATTAAGTCTATCAAAGTTCGTGTTTAGTTTTCGAGGCGGTCTTTTTTTGGAATTTTTAATGCAATAAAGGATGCACAATACAAATTTGGCCTTATTTTAGGGACTAAAATGTAAATTACGTTTAAATGATGTCCGAAAAATACGAAACTTGGCCACAATGTAAACTATAATGAAATGGATGTATTATAATTTTTTTTTTGGAATTTTTGGATGCGATATGAATTTTTTATGGATTTTTAAATGCAAACAGAATGATTTTTAATATTTAATTTTAATAAATATCAAACCTACTTGTTTTCGAGAATCAAAATTATCTGAGATCTATCACTAGGTGACTGATCCCAGAAAAATCCTAAACCTCGAAAATATGGGGTTTAATACCTACTAAAACTTAAATACTAAAAGATGCAAAATGATTTTTACAGGACAAAATATGCATGCAAATTTAATTCTTTTTGGGCACAATGTTAAGAATAATTAACTCTACAAGATGTGATTTTTCGAGAATTTTTAGAGCAACGGTTAATTAACTGTGAATTTCAGAGCAAGAAATGGGTAAAATACACCAATTTTCACAAAACAATTATTTATTAATTAATCGTCCGTCACAAAAATACCCACAACATGTCAAAGCGTAGAGAATTAATTAACAAACACCATGCAATTTTTAGATTAGGAAAATAATGTAGAGATGAGGTCCAAATATACGAGGGAACACAGGGGTACAGATGCAATATGAATAAATAAAGAAAAAGCTGCAGGGGGACTTAAGAGCAATTACCAATAAAACAGGGTCTTTCTGCAATTTTTCCAAGGGAGCACGTGCGTCGCACGTGCTCCTTGGATGGCGGGACTTGTGCGTAATTCCTGTAGCTTCCAGGGGGCTGTTTGCAAATATGCCAGAGGATCACGTGCAGAGCACGTGACCTCTGGAGTTGAGCTCTGCTGCGATGTATAAAGAAGTCGGGGGTGGCTTTGCAAGAAGACCTCTCTCTCACGTGCACAACACGTGAGGAGGGTCTCGGGCACGCCGCCCGGGGGCAGGTGGCGAGGGCGCGGCAGAGTGGCGGTTCGGCCACAGGCGGTGCTTGAGGAAGAGACGCGGAGCACCGGTGAAGCGGAGAAGATGAAGTGGCTGAAGTCTGCGGTGAAGGGGCGGAGGTGGACCGGCGTTGAACTCCTGGCGCAAGGCCAAGGTGGAGGAGGACGGGCGGAGTCCGATGAAGCGGAGCGCTGGAGTGCTGGCGGAGGAGCTCCAGGCGATTGGCGAGCGAAATCGGAGCACGAGGACGAAGGCGTTGGCCGACACACGGCCGCCGGGCGTCGAAGGCGAGACGTAGCTGCTGGAGCCTTGAGTCGAAGTTGGATGCTCGACGCAGGAGGCGGAGTTGGCGGAGACGATGTCGATGACGGTGACGGTGGTGTCGATTACGTCGGCTCGACGGGGAAGGAACCCGGAGCAATGGCAGTACGGCCAGAAGAGGCGCGCGACGAGCCACGAAGGCTCGGATCTCGCCGGAGATGGAAGAGGGCGCTGTCACCGCCCTTCTCTTGATGAAGGTCAATCGGCGGATCGGTCTCATGATGGGTCGGCGGGGTGTTTTTATAAGCGAGGGGTTCTCGGCCGGAGATGGAAGTAGGGGATCAACGGTGATTCGATTGGGCGAGAAAATCGGAAGATCTTTGGACGAGGATTTGACGAAGATCGGCGGCGAGATACGAGCGAGATTTGAGGGGGCGGCGGCCGAGATTCCGGGCGGCGGAGATCACGAAGGAGGCGGCGGCGGCTTTCCAAAGGGGGCTGAGGAGGACGATGAACAGGCACCGTCCGATCGGTCGAGATCGGGCGGTCCTGCTCATGCCACGTGGCAGGCAAAAAGGGAGAGAGAGAGAGACGCGCGTGCGCAGCACGTGCCTTGGAGGCACGTGCGACGCACGTGCGTCCCCTTTAATTTATTAATAATTTTTTTTATATATTAATTTTTTTAATTAAAACGAATATATATTAGTGCCAAAAATGACTGACACGTGGCGGCACCAGGTGCTGCCACGTGTCAGCACCAGAAAATTCGAGACTAAAAGATTTTGTAAATTCGATAAAAAATAGTAAACGACCTCGGATCGAAAAAGTTTCTTCACAAAAATTGCTCGTCTCGATGATATCTACAACTTTCATGAAGACATAAAAACCAAAATCGATCATTTGCAAAAAGTGAAATTTTGGGGTATCCCATGCACATAGAATACCTTGATTTTTGGGTTTTATAATTTTTATGTCATTTTAACCAAGATAAAAATACGGAAAAATATGGAAAAATCAAAGATAAATAAAATACACTTAATTCTAATTTTTTTGGATTTTTATTGATTAAGAAAATATATACATAAATACAAGGTCAAAAACCACGAAAATATACAATGTACAAAAGAGGCCCAAAACCCAACTTTCACATATGAGCTCCGATTCACTTGAACTTGGTCTTGTTTTGAAGGTAATTGAATGCATATTAGTTCAAAATGAGTAGGATTAAATTGGACACTGGATGGGGGAGATATGTGGCTTTGAGTCCGAAAATCCTGAAATTATGGTTTGAGTTTTTGGTCCACTTATTTGGGTTAGTTATTTTTTTGTATTTTCCTTTATTCTTGTTAGTGATATGTACACAGTGGAAATGGTTTTGAGTCATTCGGAGTTAGCATGAATGAGTTAAAAATCCGGGAAGTTAGGCTATTTACAGGTCATTTTGGCTGGGATTTTTGGCTTCTTATTTTATGCAGATTTTTGTGCTAAAATGCCATTCTTATGGAAACATGCATGAATGCTAATTATGCAAAATAAATGCAAGAATGCTGTTGATTTTAAGGGATTTGATCTTAATAAATGATATTTAGAGTGATGAATACGAGATTCATCAGAGACCAAGGACTGTCAGATCAGATCCATAGAATCTAATAGAACGACAACTGTTGCTCAAGTTCTTTCCCCTCCTACTCTTACAACGACGCTCGGGAAGTGTTCCGACAAGGCCCTATTACCTACACCTGATGTAATCTCTGATGCTAATCACCTGCAAAGATTGACTGAATTATGACAGAGAAAAGGGGAGTTCCAACTATGCTCGATGTAGTACTTATCAATGGGACAATCCTGCTCTCCTGAAGTAGAGCAACTCAAGTGTGATCTGACCTTTCTCCGGCCATTGAGGAGTAGAGGACCTGAAAATGTTAAGAAAAATGGTCTAACATAAGATACGAAGGATCTGGAGTGAATTGGAGGTGAATGAAGTGATGAAGGGTAGATGAAGACGAAGGCACGGATGGGTTCGTCTTCTTTCAAATGAAGAACATGGATCGATATGGATTTTATTATCTGAGAGGAAGTAATTCGAGGATGTAATCCCATGAAGATCGATGGATCACAATGAAACTTAGGATGAACTTAGATTCAAGGGAGAGAGCGTGGATACGTGTGAAGAAAATGGAGAAACACGACATAAAGCAAGGTCAAGAAATTACCTTGAGTAAGGGTGGACGAAGAAGAAGGATAAAACACTACCTGGGGGCGAAGCTCAACCGCTCATGGTCCTCGCTTGACCACCAAGATTAATGGTGGAATCTCAAGCGACACCTGTTCAGGGTCTACAACTTAGCTAAAATGTTAACGATCTCACCGGCGAAATCACTCGGTCATCGCTCTCAAAGTCACCAATAACAATCACTTAGAGTGTTGAGGCTAAGAGGGTTCGTATGAGGTGGCAAATGATCGTTGATAAGGACAGAGGGGAAGGTTTTGATGGAGGAGATAAGTGGTTGCAGGAGGTTACTGGGGTGGTTTCAACCACCGCTTGTCAGTAGGGAGATTAAGGTTTAGGGAAGTTAAGAAAGTTAACGTGAAGAAGAGAAGTTAGGGCCAACAAATGAGTAGGAATCAAAGCAGGAGGAGGTTAGGAATAATCAGAAAAGTTGGGTAAGTTACCCTCGTTCGCATCAATTGAGGGGGTGGCTAGAGGTTGGGATGACTCTCCAACCATCGATGGAGATCGGATGGTGGAGCGAAGAGCACGAGTGAACAACATTGATGCGCTTGATGGAATATGATCAGAGGGTGTTGATTAAGGTGGAGATGATTAGTTCTGACCCGTATGATCAAAATGATCAGACGGTCATAAATAAAGGCGAGTGACAGATATACAGCCGGCTAGGTGGCTTACGAAGATTGGGCCACATGGCATACAAAAACAATGCAAAATCAATAATAAACAGTTCCAATTAAATTAGAAAAAGTGTTCAACATACATCTTTCATGTCGAACTTGAAATTAAAATGAGTAAGATATACAATATAATATTTTCAAGTATTTTTAAAGGTGTAAAAATACTTAATATAATCTTTAGTTATTTTGAATAATAAATAATAGGGATATTTGCACCCATAATCCTGAGTAATTTCGTAATTGCTTCAAAAACCCTCTATAATCACGAATTACACCCATGCCCCTTAATAAATACTCGTTTTACGCTCATAACATTCTGTTAGTTTAGTTCATTAACTCAACCATACGAGTGAGTTAACCTACCCAATCCATAATCTAACGATCATAATTGATCAAAAGCAAAAAGAAAAAAGAAAATGATTTTTCTTCCGGACGAAGGGGGACTTGCAGGCAGTCGCACCGGGGTTGGGGGACTTCGAGAGAGACTTGCAGGTGAGGAGCGGGCTGGGGCCTTGCAGGAGGGGGCGACTTTGGGGGACTTCGAGAGGGACTTGCAGGCGGGGGTGGAAGGGTGAAGCTTCCACCGGAGGGGAGGGATTCGATGGCGGACGAGCTTCCATGGGGTAAGGGCTTCGAGCTTCGAACGGCGGGCGATCGGGGGGTGGGGGGGCTTCAGTTATTGTCTGAGTCTGGGGCTTCGAGAGGGACTGCAGGAGGGGCTTCGACGGTGGACGGGCTTCTACATGGTCAGGGTGGAGGGGGCTCTTGCAGGCACGGGGAGGGGTTTTCGATTGTGGTTGAAGGCATGGGGGAGGTTCTTGCATGTGAGGGCTTCCAGCTTCAAGAGTAACTGCCATGTGGGGCTTCGACGGTGGACGAGCTTCTACGTGGTCGGGGTGGGGGGCTCTTGCAGGCAGGTGGAGGGGGCTTCGATTGTGGTTGAAGGGGGGGGATGCTCTTGGCAGGATGGGGTGGGGGTCAAGCTTGCACCGGAGTGGAGGGTGGATGGGGAGGAAGTCGGCGGAGGAGGGGAGGGGGGTTATGTGGTGGGGGTTGGGCTTGGATGGAGGAGGTCGGAGGAGGGGGGTTCCTAGTGGGGGTTGGTCTTCCGACAAGAGGCAGGGAGAGGTGCCACTCGTTAATAATGAAAATTGAAAGGATTTAAAGTATAAACAGATATCGTCATACATATTGGAAAATTGGGTGGAAAATTAACACTGTATTATGAGCTTTCGAGTTAAGTATTATTTAAGTTCATGGTGTTAATTCGTGATTATAGAGGGTTTTCAGGGTAATTACAAAATTACTCAGGATTATGTGCATAAATATCTCTAAATAATATACATAATATTATTCACAATACTGTGTCATTTTTATAGGATTTTTAATGATGAAGAAACACATAAATAATAGACATAATATAAAGATATATGTACACCATTATACTCGTTATTGATATACATTAATTAATTATATACAATGATTAGTTAATGGTTATTGAAGTACTTAAGATAGATGGTTATTTGAAAAGAATTATTATAATGAATCCAAAATTCATCGAGCCACTCTACAAAGAGATAGGAGGAAAATGTTATCTAGAACGTGCAAATGCCATTGCCACTAGTAATAACTAATGGGTCATACCACATAAAGATGTTACAAATATAAGCGGGGGAGGTTGTAATACCCCAACCTCCAAACACAATCCCACATTTGAAACTCACGAAATGTGTGAGTGGGTTATAAGTAGTGGGCTACTACTTGACAACATGCGCTAAAGCATTTTGGGTGGTTGTCCTTGGGTCCAATCAAGCCTGAACCCGACAAAGTTGTCAGGATCTATTTTTTGGATCACAGATCGGGAACCTAAGTCCGGGACATTGCAAAATGGTATCATAGCCAATTCACTCTGATAGTGGAAAGAGCTACCCGAGAGGTGGAGATGCCCCTGCACAAAGATAAGAGGAAACGACTATACCCTGAGCGTGCAATTGTCATTGTCACTGGGAACAAGTGACGAACCATCCCGCAATGAGTACGTTGCGAAAATAAATGGAGGAAGTTGTAACACGCAACCCCCAAACACAGTCCCACTTCAAAACCCAACCCCCAAACATAGTCCCACATCTAAAACATAGTCCCACATCTTAAAGAAAATATCCATATTCTTTAAGATATGGATATTACAAAAGTATTCTTTTTCTTCTTCTCGGAGTTGTCCACAACTCTTAACCTTCCTCTGAGATATGGCTTTGCCATCTTCATTAAATTAAGTGCTTGTGCAACCAAGTAACGTCCTCGCGAAGCTTGACGAGGCTCGAGGTAAGGTTTAGGAGCTTTTACGAGCTCTGATTGCTAGTGAGGATACACATAATGGGTACATTCACACCTCCGAATAGAGCCAAAAAGCTTGAGCATATCTTCGTTTCAGCAACTTGAGCACTCCATCTTCTATAGGGGTATTAACGAACATAGCACCCCCTTCGTCAGATGCCTCAGGCGATCTTGTAGTTGAACCAACATAAGGGATCATTGAAAATCAGATCCCTTCCCCCCTGTGTCGCCGAAAGCACTGCCCTCCTCACCGTGTGCTGCAGAGAGCTCGATCATCTCCTCCCACACCCCACGCTACTGAAAGCTTTGCCCTCTCACGCACCTCAAGACATCGGAAGCCCCTTCATGCATGGCCAAAGCTCCCCTCCCCTCCCCTCGTGTTGTTGAAAGCTTTGCCCCCTCTTCGCGAACCTTCAAACATCAAAAGCCCTCGTGCGCCCAAATCTCCAGTCCCCTCACTCATGCTGCTTGATCATCATTGCCCCCGTGAATCAGATAAGCAGATGGTTTCATGGAAGGAAGAGGAAGAAGGGGGGAGAGAGAGAGAGAGGAAAGAATCAAATCATTGAATTTGCTAAGGTTATTTTAACTCATCTTATACCTAAGAAAGTTGATTCAAGAATCAATTAACAACATGATTCATGTGGTAAGACAGAGCAAGTTCACAAGTACAAAGATGAAATTAGGTTGTTTTAAAGTTTGTGAAGACAATTGACAAAGATTATATTGTCGGGTAAAAATAAAAAAAAGTCAGGAAAATATTTAATGATTACGCATGTCCCTTCCGCCCGTTTAGCAACCGTTCTTTCCTCTCTTCATCTCCTGAACTGCCTCGCCCTCCTTCCCTCCGATGCCCTATGCAACCCCCTCTACATCGCCTCTCATTCTCCCCTATGCGGCCTCTCCGATATGTGAATCTTCCTCCCGTTCCCTCCTTTGCGCGGCCCGAAAATCCCAGTAGGGCTCCCGCGCCCGTCTCACAACGACGTCATATCTTTGCTCGGGGACCGACTGCTGCAGCTCACGGGGACCATCAAGAAGGGACACGGGCAGCTGCAGTACCTCGACAAGTTGCAGGTGAGGTCGGATTTTGGGGGTCGTGGTGGTCTTTGTAGAAAAGATTGAAACTTGCGATGTGGGTCTGGTTGTTATAGATGAAAAGTTATGTTCTGATCAAGATTCAGAATCTACTCAATTTATGATTAGGGAGTATCTACCATCATGAGTAGCCAGGAATAACTTCTCGTCGTATCGTGTACGAGACCCTGATTATAATTTGGTCAACCATTACCAATCATTTACAAGACTCTGATTATGACATGTATTATGTTTGCATTATCTTCTGACATTGACTTTTTGATACTTTTTTTCGCAAAACTTGGATTGCCCCATTACATAACTGTGGCATTTTCCACCTAATTTAAAAAGTTATATTTTTTATCTGATGTCTATATCTATTTGTAATATGAGAGAGAGATAAGATGGGCACCGTGTTCATGTGCAAGACCATATTTGTCCTGATAAGTAAGCTCCAACCACAGACAAATAACCTGGGAAAACCAAAGCAGCTCTCATCTTCTGACATCGCTAAGCCCATGCAATTGGAAGGACAGAGCTCTTTGCTCTCCTACCTCCCAACACAGGCAGCTAGCCTAAAGGAAGATGCGCTACACACACACAGGGCAGTGGTGCTTAATCTCCTTTTCAAGGAAGATCCTATTTTACAAGATCCTTATGAATGCTTTATTTTAAAGTCCCATGGCAAACAAGTATTGCACTTAGATGGATTAATCTAAGTAGTTTAGTCGAAATGGGTTGTAAGTAGGATAACATGCTGAGTTCATCACATATATAAAAAATGCTTGATACATAGCGCAAGTGAAGTGAAGATTCCCTTATGTTATTTTTGTCACCTGACTATGAAAATCTCCAACTATGTGTCTTGATTTATAGAATTTAGTCTCAACTGACTATGAAAAGCTCACTATTACTTTGCACTCCCTTCTCTTGAGGGCTTTTCTTTACTATCCCCTACCTTTCGTCAATATAAAGGTGAAAGTAGCAAAATATCTCAGTTTTTACCGTTGACTGTTTTCCGGAGATCATAATGAAATAGGGACCATCGAGTCACAAGAAACATATCATGAACTAAAGATCAAGATCACTGATTCTCTACAACCCCAAGGTTCTATAATGGTATGCACAACCAATCCTCTTTTTCCAAAAAATCCTGACCTAAACTATATAATGTGTCCATTAAAACAATTAATAGAAAAAGGAATGAAACAAAACAAAACAAAGCAAAAGACACAACACAAGCATACAAAAACAAGAATTATAAATAAATTATCTCAAAGGAAAATATCTTCCCAGAACAAGTATTACAAATTACACAATCTAAACATACCACCTTTTTGCGATAAAATCTTCTCCAAAAAGGAAATCACAACGCAATCAAGCTATCAACTTGATCAAAACCATCCCAGAATCACATAAAAAATTAGAAAAATTGAAAATTTGATACGTAAATGACCAATCCAAAAAAATGATCGGCATCACCATAACACTTCCCAAAAAACGGAGCAGCAGGTGATCGGAAAAAGCTGGGTTGAATGGAAGATCACCTCGATTTGAGGGTTTACTGATATGGATATCTCTTGCCCATTATGTGTTCTCACGTCATCAACATGTCTCTATTATCACTTGATGAATAACATTGATATAAATCGCCCTAACAAAACTATCTTTTTATTTTTCCTTTATTATTCTTGTTCTTTAGTATATTTTACTTTTCAAATATATCATAGAAATCAATTGATCCAACATCGTTGACATATTGCTCTTTCCTAATGTATATGCGACCCTTAGCTATTTTCCCAAGATGATATCCTTTATATGTGAACGAGCATATACGTAGGGACTCAATCATATATGAACATGTTCTTATTTGTTTGTTGTCATATCAGTTTTTTAATTGGATGTGGATGATTTTTTCGTTTTTAATTTTTATTTGTTTGCATATATGGATATGTATACATAGATGAATACAACTATATTCGATGAATACAGTCTGGTTGAATCCCTACATATATGCTATGCCTATATTGGGAAAAATTTAAGGTCGCATATCCATCATGAAAGAAGGACACATATCACAAACGAGGTCGTGTAATGTTGAATGTGGTTCAATTTAACCCATATCCTCACCCTTCTTAATTTTTGATTTGAATATCTAAATTTATTTATAGGCAACTTTTCCATTACATCCTTAAGAAAATGATAGGGATGTGTGTATGTTCCACATAAAGAAATGAGGACGTGTGCATTAAATAATAATATGATCAATAAATATGTTAGTATCGGAAAATTTGGGGTTGTGAAGTAAATGGTTGTTCGGCTTATTAGCAGTTGCCCGTTTAATCATGGAAGCATATTATCTATATATGCAGTTTTTAATTTTTATTTGTTTGCATATATGGATATGTATACATAGATGAATACAACTATATTCGATGAATACAGTCTGGTTGAATCCCTACATATATGCTATGCCTATATTGGGAAAAATTTAAGGTCGCATATCCATCATGAAAGAAGGACACATATATCACAAACGAGGTCGTGTAATGTTGAATGTGGTTCAATTTAACCCATATCCTCATCCTTCTTAATTTTTGATTTGAATATCTAAATTTATTTATAGGCAACTTTTCCATTACATCCTTAAAAAAATGATAGGGATGTGTGTATGTTCCACATAAAGAAATGAGGACGTGTGCATTAAATAATAATATGATCAATAAATATGTTAGTATCAGAAAATTTGGGGTTGTGAAGTAAATGGTTGTTCGGCTTATTAGCAGTTGTCCGTTTAATCATGGAAGCATATTATCTATATATGCAGTTTTTCGTTATAATTCTATCGTCACTGGTCATCTATTTTCTTTTCATATTTCTTATAATATATTGCCTTACTTGATAAGTCCTGTGCTTCATAAATATATTGACTAGATGGAAACAATGGCCTTTGTTTGATGAAAGTGCCCATGAATAGGGTGACAGCTCCATCATCAAAGTTTTATCCATTATACAATTAGAGGAATTGTAAGTGCCAAGGAACCCTTGCAACATGATGGTGTTACGGAAACTTAAACTGGACTTTGCAAGTTCGATGCCCTTTCCTTTTGTATATTTTTGTTGGATTTAAAATCATTTGGAGAAAGACAAGAGCCTTGATTTCTTTTAAAAGATGATACATTGAGATAATGTAATATTTCATAATATTTTAATACTTGATTGTTCCATGATTAATTGTCTCATTCAAGTATGGTAACAAATCTTTGGTTTATCCCCCCTTTTTTATCCTCCTATCATAACATTGTAACCATGTCGAATCTCTTGTCGTTTATTGTAGTGAAACATGGAGACATATGCGGGCATCTTGGACTTTGTAGAACTTTTGCAGCAGAAAGCCTGAAGAAATTAGATAAGCCCAAAAAGTAAGTAGAATGCATTATTTTCTTAATTACATGAAATGGTTAATGTTCTTCCTTTTAATCTTTCGTGATTATGATGGATGGTTACCATATGTGCGGACATTTTCATAAGAACAAACATATGTTAATATGTTATAGTTGGCTTAGTGGTCTTGCTTCATTCAAGCAGTAGATGACATAGTCCCAGACTCCCAGAGGAAGCTGAAGACTTTAATTGGATCAATCCTTGCACATGTGTGGGCGACATCTAAGATAAGCTTATGGAAGCGTATCTGAAAAGATGTCTGAGATCGGCTTTTCTATAGTTACTCTCATCTCTGATAAGCTCCAACGCCTTAGAAGGGACAAGAGAAGGTCTAGGCAGAATAGAAGACCTCCCTAATCCGGTCATCTCGCCATGGTCGATTGACCATTTTTGACCCTCCTTGAAAGAGTCAGGCTTTGATAGCTCTTATATGTCTTTCCAAAATGTTAAATGTTTAGGAGAACACTTGGCTTCCAAGAAATCCTTGGCAGCCAAGACTTGGTGAAATTATAGTATTTAGGGGTGGATGCTGCGTTTGTTAGTTGACGATGACGGAGTTTGTGTTGATATAGAAGGGGCTTGATAGGAAAAAATTGCATTTGCCATCAGTAGGTGGTGCTGGGATGCATATGATGATTTGAGAGATGGAAACATGCAAGGTTAAAGATGGAGGACCGTTGGTAATGCAAATATAATTATTTGTGAGGAAATAATGGAGGCAGAAATGGAAGAAACATATGAATGGAAGGAGCCCATCAAGTCATAAGGGAAAAAGAAGGGGAGGATTGGAGTGGTCAAAATGATGTATCCGAAATATGTCTTAACATTCTAAAATACGATCATTGTGGATCACAACTAGTCGATTGGGCATAATAAATAGTTGACTTTGTTCGATGAGAGGGAGAGAAAATAAGGATGTGATCCTACTCATTCCATGCTTGGCTTTTCACGCTCACACCCCTTTTGAGTCTAACAACTAAAGAGATGATTAAGATGAGATGGGATTTGAAACTAGAGTTGTGTGCTTAATGGAACTTTGTATAACCTTTTTGAAGTAATTTAAAACATTGCGATGGGTCCCTTTTAGAGATTACACCCTCTTTTTCTCAAAAAAAAAAGAAACTAGAGTTGAGTATTGGATCTCTAACTGTACCTCACATACTTGATCTTGGGCGAAACACCAACTATACACAATTTACCGCAATCAACACATACATAAGAGTTTGAAACTTTACTACAATCAACACATACATAAGATAGTATGAAGCGTAGAGAGTTTGAGTTCTTCTTGATTATTTATGTGTTGATTGTAGTAGATTGTGTACAGTCGGTGTTTCATCAATGATCTTTATGTTTCAATGTTTTGCGCAAGACATACAATTACTTGACGTCGATGATCTTGTGTATAGTCGGTGTTTCGTCCAAGATCTTACAATGCAGATGAAACACATATTCATCTAACCCCTATACATAAACTTTGTTAGTCGATTGGAGGAAAAAATGACAGTAGGATTAATAACAGAATTGAGAATTATGTTACTAAGAAGTGGCATTAGTCCTAGTCTGGGAATTAGTCCACTTAAAAGTTGTTGAATCTATTAACTATTTTCTAGAACTTATGCATGATGCAGTATATTTGAGGAGGACAAGCTTGTGGATGAGAGGCAATATCATTTGTTGGTGGGGAAATTCCTCTATCTTACAATTGCTCATCCTGACGCCTCCCTAATAGTGGAGAAAATGAGGCTATATATGAGCATGCCAACACGAGCCTATTGGGGTGTGACCATGATGGGTTTTAGCCTTTGAGGCTCAAGGCCAACCATGAAAAGAGGCTATTCTTTACAAACGACCCGTCAACTGATATTACATTATTTTTTGACACATACTATGTAGGATGTTTTGTAGATAGGTAGTCTACCACTGGATTCTTTACCTATCTTGCTCAATTATATAAAGTGGATATGGGCCAGTGGACCAAGTAAATGCAAAGATTCAGTGGATTCATGTAGTACCTACCGATCACTTTCCACCAGATAGAGTGAAGTAGAAATTGGACATAGGGCAGCAAACTAAGTATATGCAAAGATTCAGTGGATTTGTGTAGTACCAACCGATCATCTTTCACTAGACGGAATGAAGTTGTTGAGATGTGACAACATGAGTGCCTTGCATATAACAAACAACCCTATCTTTCATGAGGAGGCTAAACATGCTGTGGATAATTGCCGCTTCACAAGGTACCTAATTTAGCAAGTGCTTCATATATGTTTATTAAGACATTGCTTGGAGCTTCTTCTGAGCGGTTTTCTAATAAGCAGAATGTGTGAGATATCTATGCTCTAACTTGGGGGGATGCATTGGAGATGCGTAAGATATTTAGGATGGAAAAAGAATTTGGAGAAGGGATGTATTGAGACAATTGTATCTCCAATCACCTTTTTGTTATTTATGTTTCCTTTATGTACTTCTCTGTAAATAACCCAGAGCTTTTCTCCTATATAAGAGAGCCATAGGGTCTCGTCGTCTCCAGCCCATTCCCCACGTAGCCAGGTGCCGTCGCGCGCCCTTCCCAACGCCGCCGGGGCCCAACCACCTGCTGCGGGGCACCGCCATAACCCAATCAATCGTTGCGGGGTGTCGCCAGGGCACAACCACCAGCTGCAGGACGTCGCTGGGGCCCAGCCAAGACACTCCGCCTCCCGTGGGGCGCCGCACCGTCGACTTCCAACACATGTTGCGCAGGGGACCCCGGCCCCCCTGTGTGTCGCAACCGTGCCCCAATAGCCCAGGAGACATCCTTGAGCCTCTATTCTGCAGCCTGGAGGTCTGATTTTGTTCGGAGATTGTGATTTTTCATATAAATAAAATCTTACACAACTAGACCTCAACTCGAATCAATGAGGATGGTTGTATGAGTCTACAGATACAACCACTCCTTATGACTGTGTAGACGTTCTCTGATCGATCTACTCCTCAGTTGTTCGTGGTTCTACTTACGGTGTAGAGTGTTTGCTATGAAAAGATCATATGCCATTGCAAAATCCAGGATGGCTTTTCCCTCTTCGTTTCTATCAACAAAACCATGTCCTCCATGAATACTAGCATATCCTGAAGCATCTTTTCCCACATGTCCATTAAGATCACCGATGCAAATCATCTCTTTTTGTGGGATTCCTTGTAGACTCTTATCCAAATCCTCCCAAAAAGCTTGTTTAGTCCTTTCATCTAAATCAATTTGCGGTGCATAAACTGAGATGATATTCAGAATTTCTTCTTCAAGCACCAATTTTAGCAAAATAATTCGATCCCCGAATCTTTTCACCTCAACCACACAATCCTTCAAATCCTTATGAACAACCACTCCAACACCGTTTCTACCATTATCTTTACATGAATACCAAAATTTAAAGCCTGTCTTCTCAATCTCTCTTGCTTTCTCTCCAATCTATTTGGTCTCTTGAAGACATAGTATATGAATCTTCCTTCTTTCCATCGTATCCACTATCTCCATCAACTTTCCAGTTAAAGTGTTAATATTCCAACTACCAATCCGTAACTTCCGTTGCAATCTCTTTTGGACTAACTTCTTTACTCGCATGTGTCCATTATGCGAGAACCCTTGTAAATTTTGGACTGCATTCGGACGTTGATGCAGCGGAACTAGCTTAATTACTCGCATGCGTTCTTCATGCGAGAACCCTTGCAAATTTTGAACTACATCCATGTTGCGATGTAGCGGCCCTTGCCAATTTTTCATTGCATTTGGGCAATGCAACGCGTCGCAAGTAGGGAACGCCCAATGAAATCTGTATGTTTGCTTAAATCCATGTTGAAAAGATCCGACTGTCATGAGGCAACTTCTTAAACGGTATTTTTTTTAGAAAAAAAGTACTATTTAGGAAGTTGTCTCTGACTGTTTTACGCTGGCTGTCGGCTATCTAACGCAACCGTCCTCATTTACTCGGGCTTGGTAGTACAGTGTGTCTACCACTTAATGGTCTAGTGGTAGTAAAATGTGTCTACCACACAAAAGACCATGGTTCAAATCCCACTCTTGCAGGGGTTGCGTTAGGTGATCGACGACCAACATAAAAACAGTCGAATCTTTCAACATGGATTTGAGCAAGAATTCATGTAGCCGACCCTACTTATAGTGGGTGAAGGCTTAGTTCTGCTACCTTACATTGTGAAGAAATAGTAACTGCCCGAATTCAAGCTGCCGAAGTGCCTCATCATCAGCACGGTTTACCCAAACCACTTCATAGTCAATGCTAGCTGAAATAGGTGCTGATTTAAGGTCAACAAGCAAGGGCATTGCTCCTTGCAGATTACAGTCGGCAATTATCCCATACACGTAATAGAAACCATCTATCACCTTTTCATTGTAGTTTAATACATTGTAAATCTCAAAATGCATTTAACAACAACTAAGTAATCTAAGCAGTAAACAAGAGATCCCTGTAAACTTCAGATGACAATAAAAGCCGTGGTGAAAAAGATGGAAGGAGAAACATGAAAGAAAGTCTTGCGTAGTTCTTTGCTTATCACTGACATGCATACTCGACCAAGTGAAAACATGATATAAGCTTCTAAACTATATGACAGCATCACAAAGTTCACCAAGGCAATTTGGGGAAAAACTCTGAATTGGAACAAATAAACAAGTCATCTGTGCATTCTGGCATCGATCGTGCCATTTCAGTTCAGACACAATACTCAAATTTGGACAAATAAACAACTCACCTGTGACTTTGGGCCTGAAGTTGCGAGAGACGGGGTAGGGCTGATCCTAGTGGATGCAGCAGGTGAATAGGTGCACTCCATTGGTCAGGTGATAGTAATGCTGGGCGGCGGCTGGGCACGATGGCCGTGGATTGGAGAGTTAGGGCTTCGGAGGAGGGCACACATGGGGAAGAAGGGTGCCTATCGGGGTTGGAGGTTTTGGCCCAGGACTTAGGGATAGTGTTGTGCGCAAGGTTTTAAAAAGCGTGAGGCATATAGCGGTGCTTTCCCAATATTGCCTCGAGGCGTATCGAGACGTAAGCCTCACTCGTGAAAGAAAATTTTTCATAAAACATAATAATTAATCATAATTACAATTTTTAAGTTCTAGAAATTAAATAGTTATGATTAAATACATAACTCCATGACATTTCAAGGCCAACATCATGATCTAAACATCCAAGTTGTTATATAACTCCCTTTTTTTAGACTCTAAATCTGTAAGGAGTCAAGTAAATATGGATATTCTAGCACAATAATAGATAACTCTCCGCAAAATTTAAAGTTTTGAATAAAATTTAAATAAAGGGACTAGATGTAACACACCATTTTCAAAATTAGGTGAGATATGTGTGTCATTCAATTAAGAAGAATACGAGAGTAAGAAGTGAATCAGTGATCACTTTTTACTTTACCATAAAGATTAATGGATAAAATACTTGAATATTGCATGTTATGACCATCTTTGTTCATGCATGCTTTGATGCAGATTAATTTAGTCTCGATTGAATAGAAGAAAAGATGATACATGTTTACAAAAATATACTCTTCTAAATTTAGGTCAAAGTAGGGGACTTGCATCCAAACATTTTAATTTATGCTTGATTCATATTAAAGAGAGAGGCATTAGATTTAAGGACTCAAGACTCAATTTTTTGTTCATGTTGATTTATAAAGAATATGCATAATAAAGTAAAAATAAGCTTAATACTTTAATAAACTTAAAAAATGCATTTCAATGAATCGTGAGCTTAAGGACTTGAAAAACTTGTCTACGAAAGATGAGAAGCCCACAATCAAAAAGAAAAGGAAAAATATTGTAGAAAAAAATAAAAAAAATCAACACACAAATGACTCGAGGCACGCGCCTCACTGAGGTTGCACGAGGTTACAGCCTCAAGGCGTTTTCCCTTGAAAAACGCCTCGAGGCGTACGCCTTAACACCTCGAGGTGTGTTCTTAAAAACAATGATTGTGCGGATTAGGGCAAAAGTAACTTGGGTTTTGGTCCGTGACTTGTGTGCGGGCGTATTCGGGGTGGGTTCCGAGCCATAACGCAGGCATTGGACACATTCTGGGCTTGCAGGCTATCCGGGTTGGGCTGAGCCAAACCTGAGCCCGATCCAAAAAAATTGGGCTTAATTTGGGAGCCAAGCTCGGGCCATGTAAATTTTGGGCTTGGGCCGGGTTACACGGACTGGGCTTTGGGCCAGGTCGAGCTGGCCCGACCCAATGCTCATCCCTACGTGTGGGTCATAATGCTTTACTGGATTGCTAGAAATACAAAGTACTCAAACAAAAAAAACACATAAGTTACGTAGTACTTATCAATCACATGATAACAAATGAACAAGCAAACCACACATGACACAATGAATAATGTGGAAACCCAAACGAGTAAAAAATCACGACGAGAATCTCTGGGACTGAGAATTTTAACTTCACTGATTTGCGATCTTCTCATTAAACTCGGATTCTTACACATGCAAGTGAACCATATTACCACAAGTTGTTTTACAGTGACAAATCTAACCATACACTTGATTAGATTACGAGGTCCATGCTAATTGAAGTACAAAAGTACAAACTCCTATTAACCTCAAAAGTAAACTAGAGTATACAATGTAATATGAGGTATATAAAGAACAATATTACAATGCTAGGAGCATGCTCGTAAAATGAAATACCCGATCTCCAAGTGCTCGAGTGAGGCATGAAATGAAAAGTAGCTCTTGATCACTTATTACAACTATTTTAAATGGAGAGTTGGAGTATATGTGATTTTTTTTGAAATGTGAAACTGATGGGCCACCATAGGTAGTGACCACCCATAAAAACTCCCTTTGTTACTCAGGATTTAATCACACATGTTTAGCCATAGAGATTACAAGGGTACTGTGCATGCATAATAATATTCTCTACATAATATTTTGCTCCCTTGAAAGTCATTGCATTTTGGGATAACCATATTGCCAGCAAAGCGCAAGTATTTTGCTACGATCCATCTTCATGCTATATATTGGAGCCCCAAAAGTTCTCTAAAAAAACTTTGGAACAAGAGACATCTATCCACGAGACTCCTCTCTGCCACACCTCCTTTGCCCAGTCGCATTTAAAAAAAAGATGATCTACATCCTCTGCATTAAGTACTTAAACTGAGCAGATTGAGTCCACATTCGGGATTATGTGTGCGTGAATCCATTTCGTCATAAACCTCTCATGATGTAGAAACCATGATCTTTTCTATTTTCTGCGGCACCCTTGTTTTCCAGATTGGGTTGCAGTCTCCTATCACTTCTTGATCCATCACAACCAACCTCTATACCAAATGGTGGTAGGCCCCCTTGACCAAGGTTCAGGAAAACGGTATGCGTATGCATTCGGACAGGTTACCGAATACGAAATAAGTGGTATACCAGGGCATATACGAGGCATATGCTGTTCTGTGTAGTTTTTTATTTTTTAAACAAATAAATATCTATAAATAATATTGTGGAAAATATTGGAGAATAAAACTGCTTGTCTTATTCAGGAGGTCTAGGGATCCTTATATAGGACTAAATCCTAGAGAGTTCAAAGTTGAGAAAAATACATAAGTACCCTGAAGGGGGGGTTATAATGAGTAAGTAAGAACAATAAGAAAATATTACTATTACTTCCCGTCAAGTTGCAGCATATCTATCAGTCTTGCGCAGCCTGGAAACTATCCACTAGAGACATTTCTTGGGTAAGGCCTTTGTGGATACATCTACAAGCTAAAGATTTGTGGTGATGTGAAGAGTAGCAATCTTTTCAATTTAGACAACGTCACGAACAAAATGGCAGTCAATCTCTATATGCTTGGTTCTCTCATAGAACACATGATTCATGGCAATGTCTGTAGTAGATTTACTGTAGCAGTATAGTGGAATAGGAGTGCTGACAACAATGCCGAGTTCTTGTAGAAATGTCAATAGCCATGTGATCTCACAGGTAGCCTGAGCCATCGTTTTGTACCCTGCTTCTGCACTGGATTTGGATACGATAGTCTGTTTCTTGCTTTCTCAAGTAACAAGGTTTCCTCCAACCATCATATCATATCCTGTGGTGGAGCGACGATCTTTTGATGAACTTGCATAATCGACATCAACATAGGCGATAAAACCTCGATGTAGTCGTTTGCCCCATAAAAGAGGCTACCATAACCTGGTGATTCCTTCAAGTATCTTATAATCTGGAGGACATCCCGCCAGTGACTGTAACAATGTTGCTACATGTGTTGGCTAACTCTACTCACTGCATAAGAAATATCCGGTCTGGTGATAGTGAGGTAAAGAAGTTTACCAACCAGACTTTTGTATCGAATAACATCTTTAAAATCATGATCAAATGATGTGGAGTATTTCTTAGGATCTCGAGGAATACCAGAGGGCTTGCATCCAAGTAATTCAACTTCACTAAAGATATCCATACAATATTTCCTCTGTGAGGGATGAAGTCCATCTGTAGTGCGTAATACTTCTATGCCCAAGAAATAACGTAGTGGATCAAGATCCTTGGTGATGAACACCTTCTAGAGAAAGACCTAGATCTCTAGTACCTCTTTATCATCATCACATGTGACAACCATATCATCCACATAAACAACAAGTATAATAGTACCAGTTTTTTGTCTTCTGAAAAACACATAATAGTCAGAGGTTGTTCTCTGAATGCCAAGAGTGCTGATTTCTGCAGTAATTCTTTCAAAGCACGCCCTTGGGCTTTGCTTTAGACCATATATTGCCTTGTGAAGTTGACATACACACTCCCCCTTAACTTCGTAATCCGGAGGATTCATCATATACACATCCTCTTATCTCCTTAAAGGAATGCGTTTTTCACATCTAGCTGAAAGATAGGCAATGCCTTGTTAACTACAACTGAAAGAATATTCTTTATGGAGCCCATTCATGCAACCGGTGAGAATATCTCGAAGTAATCCACCTCACATATTTGTGTAAATCCGTTGGTCACAAGACGAACTTTCAGTCTGTCAATGGACCCGTCTGGCGACTGCTTGGTTGTGAAAATCCATCTGCATACCAAAGGTCTAGTCCCCTTGGGACATTGTACAAGATCCCATGTCCCTCTGTAAGTAAGAGCATCCATCTCCTCATTCATGGCCTGTCGCCATCCTGAGTCATGCAAAGCACTATGCTGATCTTCAGGAGGAAGTTTACATGCAACAACCATTTGTGTTCGCTAATGAGGGGGAGTCTTAGAAGGTGTGCATACTTCATAAGATGATCTATGGCCTTAAGCAGAGTCCGAGAGCATGGTTTCAGAAGCTCTCAAATGTGATAGAAAAGAATGGGTTTGTGAGATCCACTGCAGATCACTCATTGTTTGTTCAGAGGTCCCAGAAGGGCACTGTTGCTATGTTGGTATATGTTGATGACATCATCATTATAGGGGACAAGGCACAGGGGATTCAAGCAGCTAAGGCTTTCCTGGGTCAGCAGTTTGTGACCAAGGGCCTTGGCAGTCTATGCTACTTCCTTGGACTGGAGTTCGTCAGGAACCAACGAGGTCTTGTGATGACCCAGAGGAAGTATGTTACAGATCTCCTATCAGAGACATGTATGATAGATTGCGAGCCAACCAGTACTCCCATGGACTCGAGCATGAAATTCTATGATGGCGAAAATGATGAGGTTGACAAGATGAGATACACAGAGCTAGTTGGGGAAGCTGCTATATGTGACCATGACCAGGCCAGACAATATCCTTTGTAGTAAGCAAAGTGAATTAATTCATTGAGCAACCAAGACAGACCCATATGGATGCAGTCCTATTAGAAAATAAGAATGCGGAAGCAGAGTCAAAGATGACAATGAAGAACGAGGAATTTTACGTGGAACCCTACTCCCTAAGGGCCATATATGTCTATTGACTTTCTCATCTGAAACAGGAGGTATGTGGCTTCTTATATAGCCTTCACAGACCCTCCAAGTCCCACCACTGATAGATTTGGGACTAAACACTGGTTGTGGTAAATGGATCTTGGAAGGATCCATTTATCCATCTTACATATAACACATATACTTTAACACTCCCCCTTAAGCTGGAGCATGCAATGTTCAGCTTGGACAAACAGAAAAAAATCTCAAACTCACAATACAAGACACTACAAACAATATCAATTCAACGCGCACAACTGTCTGCTGCTGTCTAGGACGTTCCTTCTCATGCCGTGCAGGTGAGGAGGAACAAATGGACTAGAGTGTGAGTCAAACTGAATGTCCTCGTCGGAGAGCATGTGCTCTGTACTGCGTCTGTTAGAGTCATTGCAATTGAAAAATGAGTCTCTATCTGGAGAACTCTGGCTCGCCACATCATGTAGACAACTGCTCCATTTCTGAAAGGGTCGTACTGAAAAAGCCATGGAGACATCCTCGTTGGAGTCTACGGTC
This sequence comes from Ottelia alismoides, assembly GCA_037367405.1. Taxonomy (NCBI): domain Eukaryota; kingdom Viridiplantae; phylum Streptophyta; class Magnoliopsida; order Alismatales; family Hydrocharitaceae; genus Ottelia; species Ottelia alismoides. The sequence continues at coordinate 79,656 of JAZKJV010001997.1, read as the reverse complement.
ATTGGAGAATGGAGTCTGAAAAGTCTTCTCGTTGGAGAACTGGGTCTCTCCCATACTGGCTTAAGAATGAGATCTCTACTTTGGAGTCCCTATGAAATCACATGAAAACCCTAGCCTACATGGCATAGGGAATGCGATCTATACTCTGCAGTCTCTATGGAACTCATGAAAACTCTAAGTCCAAAAACAAAAGATGGGGACCACGAACAATGATGACAAACATGTGCACATCTGACTGAACTCGGAATCTGATTGTCGAGTCTGGAACTGAAAAACACTAGAGTTTGAGAATCTGTCTGATCTATGGAATATGAAGAATCTGAATATGGAGAATATGACAATCTGGCATGCGACTCTACACAATACTCCCTCTTTCTTCCAGACTGGTCGAAAAACAATGGTGTCAACCATGTTGGGAGAATATAAGAAAATGGGGAAAGAAAACATCACATAAGCCGATCTCATTTTTAATGCTTTTTTCACTTTTTCCAGCTATTTTTCTTCTTTTTTAATAGCCAACTTTCTTCCTTTTTTATAAGCCATTCATTCTCTTCTTTTTCGGCTTTTTTCTTTCTTGCGTATAATGTTCTTTTGTACGCGCCTCTTTTCTTTTTTCTTTAGAACAAACACACATAATTTTTTAATGAACCCAATTGGACCCAAAATACAAAGCACCTCCCCCTCCTTTTTTCTCTTTTTCTTTTGGCACCTGGGCCCCAAATTTTTTGTTTGTTTTTCTAATGCAGGGAACTTTATTTAGGGTTCCACTTGGGAACCCTTTCTCAAAGATCTTTTGCCCCCACGATAGGGGCTCCTTGCTTGCAAATAGCCGCCGCTACAACTTGAAGGGAGAGAAAGGAGCGACCATCGTTGCTTGGGGAAGGCTCTGCTTGGAGCATCGCACGACCTGGAGTGGAGCTGTGTTGTGTCTTGCGCAATATGCGCCGCTCGAAGGTGCTCCTGTCCTGCCTCTGCCTCATTTTCTTTGGCTGGAGAGGAGGTCACTATTGTTCGCGATGGGAGGTATGGAGCTGGAGAGGTAGAACTGTGGTTGGGAATTGCACGAGATTCCACAGTCAGGAAGTCGGAGGGGTGGCGATGCTTCTAGGAGGTGTCTTTTGGGATGTAGTGCCTCCGCCTGCGATGAAGGAGGAGTTTTTCTTTGATTTTTTTGGATACGGAGTTCGCTGCCAACTGGAGGAGGCACGTGATGCCATCCTGTCGATGCCATATGCGGTTGGAGCGTCGAGCTCCGCCTTGAACTGGGAAGAGGGCGACACATTGAGGTTCCAATTACGACGTGTGCTAGAGATGGATGCACCTGAGAAGTTGCGCACCGACACGAGCGTCACCTGGAAGATGGAGGGGCATCGCCGCTGCCATTGGAGCTATGCGATCTGGAGTCTTACTTTGAGATGGTGAATCACTCTTTAGAGGAGGCTCGCTAGAGATGGAGTTCCTCCTGAAGATAGAGAAGGAAACCCTGGAGTCGCTTGGAGTCTTAGGGTTCCAGACAAGAACCCTATCCGCCATAAACATGCCGGAATAATAGCATCAAGATTCCATGTAGTTGTTGCTGAATTAGGGTTTTCAGCCACGCAGAAAGGGTTTCGGAAAAACCCGATCTTGAACGAAACAAATCTCGAACACAAAGAATAATCTTTGATCAACAATCGTACAAACTCGAATCTCGAATAAAATATGAACGTAAAACTAAATCTTCAAGAAGGAATCCACAAGATTCGAACCCGCTCTGATATCATGTCAGAAAATAAGAATGCGGAAGCGGAATCAGAGATAAAGATTAAACATTGAAAAACACATGATTTTACGTGGAACCCTACTCGCTAAGGAGCGGGATGAAACCACAGGCGAAGGCCTCAATGGGTCATATGTGTCTATTGACTTTCTCAGCTGATACAGGAAGTCTGGGGCTTCTTATATAGCCTCCACATACCCTCCAAGTCCCACCACTGGTAGATGTGGGACTAAACATTGGATGTGGTAAATGGATCTTGGAAGGATCCATTTACCCATCTTACATATGGCGCATATACTTCAACAAGTCCATATGATTTTGAGGTATCTAAAGACCTCACCTGACACTGGTCTTTTGTTTAGCAAAGGCGCATCCCTTGCTGTTACAACTTGTGCAGATGCATATTACGCAGGTTGTCCCATGGACATGAAGTCAACTTCTGGGTTTGCAGTATTTGTATGGAATTCATTAGTATCATGGAATAGCAAGAAACATATATCGCCTGATCGAGTGCTGAATCAGAGTACAGAGCTATGGCACAAGGCAACATAGAGATGATGTGGGTTAGATCAGTTCTGTCTGATCTAGCCATTGAGGTGCCTCTTCTTATGCACTTCCAATGCGACAACCATGCTGCACTGTTCACTGCCACCAATCCAGCCTTCCATGAGCTAACCAAGCATATCGAGGTAGCCTATCATTACACTCGAGATGTGATCTAAAAAGATCTCATTTCTACATCCATGTCAGCTCTAGCGGGCAGACAACAAACATTCTCATCAAAACATTAGCCAGAGGACCCTTTCAGTGATGATGTTCCAAGCTGATCTTGGTCGAAATCTATGGTCCAACTTGATGGGGAGTGTTGAAGAGTTTTATGTTATGTCACTGTTTTACAATTATTATTTCTTTTGTCTGTTGTATGTAATATACCTATCAGGATTTCTCTCTTCTATATAAGAGAACCCTTGGGTTTCATGAATAAATACAACAAGTATTCTCTTCCACACTTACTGTTATATAACATTCCTAATGTCAATATAGTAAAATAATATTTTATATAATATATATTTATATATATGTGCAGGTATTTCATTTCTAATGAATACACACATGCACACAATATATCTTTAACGTCTCGCTTGTCTTAGGCGAGCCCCCAGTGCCTCAAGCGTTTTAAACCCCTTAGCGTCTTGGAGCTCCTCATTCATTTGACAACATTGGCTCTAAACATGTTTTCCAACAACTTGTCCACGACTGGTTTAGATAAACTACATCAAAAAACACAATAGGTTTGAAATCAATGATTATAGTAACCGTATCACTTTGGGCAAAGAGAGATAAGGACCTTATCCATAAGCTCAAAACCGGTGCCACCCTCCCAAAATTTTAAGATTAAGTTTCTATATGGGTACAATAAGAGGACACCCTCCTTAAATAAGAAATACAGAATTTTATTTCTTCCTACGTGATACAAGCATTTTTAATAAGGGGGAAGGGGGTGTTTCTTCTCAAGCTTTCTTTTCGTCTAACCCGATGGCTAATCAACTCCTATTTCTAATTGTTGCTATTTAAACATAAGCAGTATGCGTGTGTATGCACACATATGTTTTTCTTGCTGCTAGTTAACATTGTTTTGGATGTAACCGCATGATTTCTGTTTTTTGGTTTACTGGTTTAGGAGGAGGCTGGATGAGATATGTCTTGAAAGATACCAGCAGTACAGTCGAACTTACATCCAGTCATGGATCCTACAAGGTTAGTTTTTTTCTTCTAAAAGGACCTCCAAGTTTGGATGGCTCACGAATTAAACTAAAGTGGACTTGGTTTAGTCTTGAACTAGGTTCTTAGATGCATACTTCATTGTAGAATTGATCTTATAAATGAATTTACAAAAGAAAAACTGAATCAACATTACGAGCTTCTAATATTCCCTATAATATTCTTTCAAAAAAGTATTTCCTATAATAATGCAAAAAAACTCCAATCTGGATTTGAGTCAAACTAAATTTACGAACGAAGTAATTTCAATGAACAGATTTAGAGTATGTAGTAATGGCATATTGGAATGTACACCCATGTCATACTTTAACCATATTATCTTTTTTGTTTATTTATTATTTTGACTATCATCAAGCTCAACATCCCTAACATAATTAAGAATTTTAAAATATTTTTGAGACACATGGATATTCTTACCCGTTTATCTACTTAGTATATTTTTTTTATAAGAAAGCAAGAATTCATATTCAAATAGGGGATGTAGGCCATGAATTTAAATTTTAACCAAACGAAGATGAAGATCCTAATTTTATAGAGTTTCACTTTCATTTTTAGGTGTTTTCGAATCAAATTTATTATAGGAAAAACAAAAACCTTGATTATTATGAGGGACCTACCCTTCATAGAAGAGGATGGATTTCCATCAATATAGTACATAAGCGATTTGGAATGCAATGATGAAGAAAAAAGAGAGAAAAATAAGCCTTTTCAACATTCCCCTTGAACTGAGCATGCATGATATTTATGCTCCAACTTGAGGGGAGCGTTGAAGAGGCTTATTGGTTCTTGTTTTCGTTATTGTTTATGTCCCATATTTTTTATGTACAATTTTGACAACAATCTCTCATCTTACTTAACTTAGATGCACATCGACCAAATAGGTTCCATGACAATGGCTTCGTGAAGACGTCTGTAAACTACGGAGAGATACATTTGGAGTATGAAGAAATCCACTCTCATCAAATGTTGAGTGTAATGGCTGTCAGTCTCCACATGTTTGATTCTCTCTTAAAATATAGGGTTGTTTGCAATAAAAATTACATTGTGGCTATCACACAAAAATCCATAGATTTCTTGATCTTAATACTCAAGGTATTTAAAACAGATCTATTTGATACGGCATAGCTGCAATCCGATCTAATAGCTATGTACACAAATTCTGCACTCAAATGAGCAACCATGCCCTGTCTCTTGCACTATGTCATGTAACAAGATTGCCTCCAACAAAGATGCAACATACAACACCATGCAATAGATTTCTTATCATACCTTTGTTTGCATAATCAGCATTCGGATCGGCTACCATGAATCCCTCATTATTACCTACACCATTCATCAAGAACTCCTTGACTCTTGCGATTACTTCTTAGGCTTCCAAAGAAACTTATGCTGGATGTACAACACTACTGATAGAGCTCCGCCATCCAACCATGCCATCATCCCTGGTGAAACGTCGACGTTAAGTACATCTGGAGGATGAGTTACCACCCTCACCATCTCTTTCATGCTCGCCACATCCTCCATCTTCTCTATCTCCACCGCAATGCCCTTTTTACGTCCTTCCTCGATCAATATTAATAAACAATCAAGCCTATCAATCTTGGAAGCCACCACCGAAGGAAAACCATGGTTTATCACACATCAATCAACAATGTTACATGCACTCTTCTAGGTGCTAAATGAGGTGAGGCCTTAAAGCCTTAATATGCTTTGAGAGAGGCATTTTACCATAGGTGCAACCTAGGCGAGCACATAACCTGAGTTACCAGGTTCCAAAGTAGAGCTCTTGAAGAAAAAATGATGTTATTTTCTCTTTTTTGAGTTTTTTATTTTATTTTTTTAGTAGGATATGTAATAGCCCTAAATACTATTCATTCACGTATACATATTCACATCACATCACATCACATATATTGATGTTTTATTATTTTAGCATTTTCTAAACTCCATGGTCGGTCCTAAGCTCGAGCAAATTGAGTTGGGTTGCGTTGGGTTGCCGACAACCAGCGTAAAACCGTTGGAGACAAATTCAATAATATTTTACAAAAATACTATTTCGTTATTCACCTCAATATAATCAGATCTTTTCAACATGAATTTAAGCAAACATTTAGATTTCGTTGGGGCTTTCCCCACAAGCGACGCATTGCATCGTCTGAATGCAATGAGAAATTGGCAAGGATTGCTACATCGCTACCCAGATACAGTTCAAAATTTGCAAGGGTTCTTACACGAGAAACACATGTGAATAAATAAGCTAGTTATGTTGCATCGTCGCCCGGATGCAGTCCAAAATTTACAATGATTGTCGCATGGACACATGCGAGTAAAGAAGTTAGTCCAAAAGGGCCTGTAAAAGAAGTTGAGGATAAGTAGTTGGAATATTAGCACTTTGGTTGGGAAATCGATGGAGATAGTAGATACGATGGAAAGAAGGAAGATTCAGACACTATCCAAGAGATAAAATGGGTTAGAGAGAAAGCAAGGGAGATCGAGAAGATATTTTTTAAATTATACATTCAAGTAAAAAGGAGGGCATGATAAGTAGTCGGAATATTGGTACTTTGATTAGAATATTGATGGAGATAGGCTTTCAAAAAAAATCGATGGAGATAGTACATACGATGGAAAGAAGGAAGATTCAGACACTATCCAGGAGACAAAATGGGTTAGCGAGAAGACACGAGAGATCGAGAAGACATGTTTTAAATTATGGTATTCAGGTAAAAATGGGTAAAAATGGTGTTGGAGTGGCTGTTCATAAGGATTTGAAGTGTGATTGATGCGTAAAAATTTGGGATCGGATTATTTTGCTAAAATTGGTGCTCGAAGAAGTTATGAATATAATCTCAGTTTATGCGATGCAAGTTGGTTTAGAGAAAATGATTAAGCATATTTTTTGGGAGGATTCAAATAAGATTATGCAATAAATACCATAAGAGAGATGATTTGCCTAGGTGATCTTAATGGACATGTGGGAAATGATGCTTCTGGGTATGCTAGTGTACATGGAGGCCATGGCTTCAGGGATAGAAATGAAGAGGGAAAAGTAGGGGAAAGTCATCCTAGATTTTGTAACGGCTTATGACCTTTTCATAGCAAACACTCTCTTCAAGAAGAGGGAGAAGCATTTAACTACTTATAAGAGTGGCTCGACTAAAACACAGATAGATTACTTTGCCATGAAGAGAAGAGACCAGTTGTGTTGCAGAGACTACAAAGTAATCCCAGGAGAGAGCTTGACATCTCAACATCACTTGCTAGTCATGGATGTGCAAATAAAAGGGCTGGCAAAGAAAATGATGGTTTCCAAGATCATCAGAACTAAATGGTGTATTCTCTAATCGAAGCAATCAAGCTTCAAGGAGAAGGTCATAGAAAACTTATCTTGTGATTTTAACGGAAGTGTAAACAAGATGTGAGAGGCGGTAACATCTTGTATCCGAAGGATAACCAAAGAGATGCTACGCGAGTCTAAGAAAGGAGTTCCAGTCCAAAAGGAGGCTTGGTGGTGGAGTGAAGGGGTGCAAGAAAAGCTTAAAAGTAAAAGAGTTTGCTTTAAATCTATTTAGAAGGATAGAACATAGGAAGTTGTCACAAACTACAAAATAGCGAAGAAGGAAGCAAATAAAACTGTAAGTGAATCCAGTCAAAAGCTTATGAAGTTTTTTACAAAAAACTCGACTCAAAGGAGGGCCAGAAGGATATATTCAGATTGACTAAAGAAAGAGAAAGAAAAACCAAAGATCTTTCTCAAGTGAGATGTATCAAGGATGAGGACGGATATGTGCTTGTTACTAAAAAGATTTAGAGGCTAGATGGATCATGGAAGCTGTATTTCCACAAGCTTTTCATTGAGAAGGGGATAACAAGATTACTTTGAGAGATCTTGCTGCTAGTGGATGTTACATAAACCGTGCAAGCTATAAACCGATACAAAGGAAGTAAAAGAGGCTTTGAAGGTTATTCAACTAGGGGGTAGCACCTGATGACATTCTTATAGAAGTTGGGAGAGTTCTAGGTGAATGAAGTTTGCCTTGGCTCACAAATTTATTCAATGTTATTTGGTGAAACAAGAAAATATATGAAGAATGGAGGGGAAACATTGTGCTGCCTCTTTATAAGAATAAAATGAGACATTCAAAATTATTCGAATTATACATGTATTAAACTGATGAGTTATACTATGAAAATTTGGGAATATGTGATGGAAAGAAGGTTGAGGCAAGTTTTCAAAGGAATCAAAAACCAATTTAGATTCATGTTAGGTCACTCGGCTATTGAAGCTATCCACTTTTTGAGGAGAACAATGTAGATTTATAGTGCTAAAAAGAAGAACGTCCATATGATTTTTATTGATTTGGAGAAGGTATATGATTTAGTGCCAAGGGAGATTTTGTGGAGTGTTTTGGAGAGGACTCAAATTCCCATCTTATCTATTAACCTAATAAAGGATATGTATGATGGGCTTCATCTTATGTAAGGATCCAGTTGGGGAAGACTGACTATTTTAACATCAGCATCAGTCTGCATCAAGATTTAGCTTTGAGTCCATTTCTTTTTATTTTGATTAAGAACGAGTTGACTAGTCACATTTAGGATGAGATAGCTTGGTGTATGTTGTTCATCGATGATATTGTGTTGATTGATGAGACAAGAGATGGAGTAAATGAGAAGATGGAGGTTTGGAGACATGCCTTAGAGACTAAAGGATTTCGTATAAGTAGAGCTAAGATTGAATATATGGAGTGCACATTTGATGGAAAATAATGTTGAAGGACTCGACGTGAAGATTGGAGATGATAACATTCGGAAGAAAGATTATTTAGATACTTGGGATCTATTTTGCAACAGGATGGAGAAATTGACAGAGATGTTACTCAGAATAAATGTAGGTTGACTAAAGTGGAAAAAAGCATCTATTATTCTTAGAAAATTCATTTGAAAGTCAAAGGAAAGTATTATAAAGCAGTTGTGAGACCTACCATGCTCTATGGATTAGAGTGTTGGCCTATGAGACACATATGTGTGCAGAGAATGGCAGTATCAGAAATGAAAATACTAAGGTGGATGTGTGATCATAGATGAAAAGATTGGATTCGGAATGATGCGATCAGAAGGAAAGTTAGTGTAACTCCGTTAGAGGATATGATGAGAGAAATCTGTTTAAAATGGTTTGGCCATTTGCAAAGGAGGTCGGTTGATGCAACAATTAGAAGATGCGAGATTTGGGATGTTAAGTCGGTTAAGAGATGACTAGGAAGGCCCAAGAAATGTTGGAATGAGACTATCGGAAGGGATCTTAGTTATTTGGATTTAAGCCCGAGAATGACACAAAATAGATCTAAATGGAGGCAAAAAATCCACGTGGCCAACTCTACTTAATTGTGGGAAAAGGCTTTGTTGTTGTTGGTGTTTAGAATATCACTTCTATATACGGAACTCTATATCCTCTATAGTATTACCTTGATCCTACTTTTTCACATGATATCGCAGATTGAAACCAGAGCTCTTGGTTTTATATAAAGTGTGGTCTTCATTTTTCTCTGAAAAGATGAATAAATCCAAGTGAATCTTGTTTCTTAGTGGCAAATACTAGCAACAACTATATACTGCCGTAACAGCTTGTTCACAGCATTCACCTATATGACACATGTTCACAACATTCACCTGCCCCCGAAAAGACAAAAAAATGTTTCTTTCCAATGTTGGCTCCATGATTAATTTTTATTAGCTTTTTATCCTATCTTTCTTTCTAGAACTTTTGAATCATTTTTTAATACTCTTGTTGTCTTGCTAGGTAAAGTTTTTGTGGATGGAAGAGTAGTAAGCAAAGCTGGAACTCCGGTCTCCGACAAAGCAATTGTTGAGATAAAGGCAGAAATTCCGAAATATGTATGTAGGTGATGTATCTATGAATTTCGACTATGTTTCACTACTATGTGGTTTTGATTTATAAATCTGATACTATTTTCTTTCCTTTTAATGGTTCAATTTAGAGCTGGACACAAGCTAGAGGCTGCTATAGAGCACTTTGGTATTGATGTCTCTGGGAAAGTCGCTCTTGATTCTGGACTATCTACTGGAGGTTTTACAGATTGTTTACTGCAATATGGAGTATTGTTTGTTTATGGCGTGGACGTTGGCTATGGGCAGGTGATTGTGCTCTGGATGAATAGCTTCTATATTAATTTATCACGTATGCGTCAGCTGATAATCTATCATATAAGCTTTTCGAGAGGCTTAAACTACTTTCTACTAAATTCAGTTCTTTTTACTAAAAGAGACATTGCCAGTTACATCATGCTTCCACCTACTTTCTCTTTGAATCTTCTATTTTCCAAGAGAGATGCTTGGTTTAACCTATGACTATTCATGCTCGTTGACCCCTGCAACAACAACAACAATACCTTTCCCACATTAAGTGAGTCGGTTCCGTGGATTCTTTGCCTCCATTCAGATCTATCTTGGGTCATTCTCGAGCTTAGATCCAAATAACTAAGATCCCTTCAAATAGTCTCAATCCAACACTTCTTGGACTTTCCTCGCCCTCTACTAGTCGGCTCAATATCCCAAATCTTACATCTTTTAACTCGTACATCAGCTGGCCTCCTTTGTAAATGACCAATTATCTTAAGCGGTCTTCTCTCATCTTATCCTTTATTGGAGCTACACCAACTTTCCTTCTGATCACATTGTTCGAATCTGATCTTTTGTGTATGAACATACATCCACCTTAGCATTTTTATTCTGCTACTGTCATTCTTTGTACATATCTATGGTTCACCAACCAACATTCAAATCCGTAGAGCATAGAAGGTCTTACTGCCGCATTGTAATACTTTCCTTTTATTTTCAAAGGAGTTTTCTTTTCACATAAAACAATAGAGGCTCCTCTTTTCTTTAGCCAACCTACATTTATTCTATGAGTAACATCTACATCGATTTCCTTATCATGTTGCAAAATAATAGATCCCAAGTATCTAAAAGAATATTTCTTGTTAATGTTATTATCTTCAATCTTCACCCTAATTCCTTCACTAGTTTCATTATGTTTGACTCTGGAAATAATGGCCGAATGTGTGTCCAGCAATGTGTGAATCTCAGAACATGATCGTCTTTATTCTTTGATGCATGCAGCATGCGTGAGTAAACTATTAGAAATAAGACTGTTGGGCATTTCTAATATGATCTTTTACTGGTCTCAACATCTGAACTTGTTTCTTGATCATACCATGTCTTTAAGTGCTATTTTTATTTGTATAATTATCGACCTTATTCAACCGTTCTTTTTTAAAGATATTGTGGGCAGACACCATCACGGGTGTTTCCCTCTTTTTTTTTGTTCAAAATAATAATAATAATTATCAACCTTGAGCTCAGAATTTGACCGTCTTTGTTCTTTGATGCATGCAGCGTGCATGAGTAAGTATGCATGAGTAAACAACTAGAAATAGGTCTTTCAGACATTGCTAATGTGATCCTTGACTGGTCTCAACCGTTGATCTTGTTTCTTAATAATACCATATTTTATAAATGCTAATTTGTTATTCGTATAATTATCAAGCTTATCAGGTTGCAACAAAGATACGGCAAGATGAACGTGTTTCAATCTTAGAGAGGACAAATTTAAGGCACCTTCCAGGACTGCCACAATTGGTCGACTTGGTGACACTTGATTTGTCCTTCATCTCTATACTTCTGGTATGCTTCGAAATTGAGTACATCTAGTAAGTTGCTTGATGAGTAATGTTTGACATTATTTTCATGCGTAGAGTATCATGACTCGATAATGCATTTGAAAGATGAATTGATTTGAATTGTGAACCAGAACAATGAATTATTTTTTGGTTGAAATAACTATATGCAGTTTGAGTAAATATAGATATGATTACAACTTCATTGTTCACTCTTTTCATAATACTTTAGAGTTTCAATTGTCAGTTCATTCACGAAGAGAATTTTCTTTGACTTGGTTAGAGTGGGGCAGGAGTTTGTGGTCTGTAGTTGGGTATATGTTGTTTCAAGATCTTTTAAAACTACAATTGTTTTAAACCATTCAGATAGATTCAGTATAAATATCATACAAATAAGTGCTTTTTGGTTTAACTAAGAAATTAAAATTGTCTTCTACAACAACAACAATGCCTTTTCCTACATTAACTAATGTCGGTTATATGGATTTTTTGCCTCCATTCAGATTTATCTTGGGTCATTCTCGGGCTTAGATCAAAAAACTTAAGACCCCTTCGAAGAGTCTCATTCCAACACTTCTTGGGCTTCCTCACCCTCTCTTAGCCGGCTCATCGTCCCAACGCTCATTTCTCCTAGTTGATGCATCACCCAACTTCCTTTGCAAATGATCAAACCACATTAAGCGGTTTTCTCGCATTTTATCCTCAGTCAGAGCTACATCCACTTTCTTTCTGATTGCATCATTTCGAATATGATCTTTACGTGTATGTCCACACATCCACCTTAGCATTTTCATTTCTGCAACTGTCATTCTATGTACATGTCTATGGTTCACATGCCAACATTCAGATCCATAGAGCATAGCAGGTCTCACGACTGCTTTGCAAAACTTTCATTTGATTTTCATAGGAATTTTCTTATCACATAAAACAGTAGAAGCTTCTCTTCACTTTAGCCAACCTGCATTTATTATATGAGTAACATCTCCATCAATTTCCCCATCATGTTGCAAAATAGATCCATGTACAACAACACCAAAGCCTTTTCCCACAATTAAGTAGAGTTGGCTACATGGATTCTTCACCGCCATTCAGATCTATCATGGATCAATCCCGTTAAGATCCCTTCGTATAGTCTCTTTCCAACACTTCTTGGGCCGTCCTTGCCCTCTCTTAGTCGGCTCAACATTCCAACACTCACATCTCCTAACTGGTACATCTACTGATCTTCTTTGCATATGACCAAACCATCTTAAGCGGTTTTCTCGCATCTTATCCTCGATCGAAGCTACACTAACTTTCTTTCTGATTGCATCATTCCGAATCCGATCTTTACGTGTGTGTCCACACATCTACCTTAGCATTTTCTTTTCTGCTACAATCATTCTCTGCACATGTCTATGGTCCACATGCCAACATTTACTTTAATTTTTAAAGGAATTTTCTTATCACAGAGGACAACAGAGGCTCCTCTCCACTTTAGCCAGCCTGCATTTATTCTATTAGTAACATCTCTATCAATTTCACCATCATGTTGCAGAATAGATCTCAGATATCTAAAGGAATCTCTCTTCTGAATGTTATCATCACCAATCTTCACCTCGATTCCTTCACCATTGCTTCCATCAAAGGTGCACTCCATATATTCCGTCTTAGGCTCTTAGCCCTACTTATACGAAATCCTTTAGTCTCCAACTCATGTCTCCAGACCTCAAGCTTCTCATTTACTCCATCTCTGGTTTCGTCAGTTAACACAATATCATCAGACACCTAGGTAATTCATCCTGAATATGACTTGCCAGCTTGTCCATAATCAAAGTAAAAGAAATGGACTTAAAGCAGAACCTTGATGTAAACCAATGTTGATGTCAAATATTCAGTCTTCCCAGACGGGGTCCTTACACAAGATAAAACCCTGTCATACATGTCCCTTCTGAGGTTAATGTATAGGACATGCACTTGTCTCTTTTCGAACACTCTCTACAATATCTCTCGTGGGATAGAATCATAAGCCTTCTCCAAATCAATAAAGATCATATGGAGATTCTTCCTTTTAGCTTTATAAATCTTCATTGTTCTCCTCATCAAATGGATGGCTTCAATAGTTGAGCGACCTGACGTGAATCCAAATTGGTTTTCTTTTTGTTGGAAACTTGTCTCAACCTTCTTTCGATTGCACGTTCCCAAATTTTCATAGTGTGACTCATCAGCTTGATATCTCTGTAATTTAAACAATTTAGAATGTCTCCTTTATTCTTATAAAGAGGCACCACAAATCTCCTCCAATCTTCAAGCATTTTTTATCTTCGCCAAATAACTTGAATACATTCGTAAGCCAAGATAAATCACGCTCACCTAAAACTCTCCATACTTCTACAGGGATGTCATCCGATCCTGCACCTTTCCCAGGTATCATAACCTTCAAAGTCTCCTCTACTTCTTTTCTTTGTATCCGTCTATAGCTTGCACGATTCAAGTAACTTTCGCTACTAGCTAGATCACCCAAAGTGATCTCTCTATTTTCTTCCCCATTGAAAAGTTTATGGAAGTACTGCTCCCATCTAGTCTCTATATCCTTCTGAGTAACTAGCACATGACCTTCATCGTCCTTAATGCATCTCACTTGTGAAGTGTCTTTGGTCTTTCTTTCTCTTTCTATGTATCTAAAAGAATCTTTCTTTTGAATGTTATCGTCGCCAATCTTCACCTCGATTCCTTCACCATTGCTTCCATCAAAAGTGCACTCTATATATTCATTCTTAGCCCTACTTATACGGAATCTTTTAGTCTCTATTGCATGTCTCTAGACCTCAAGCTTCTCATTTACTCCATCTCTAATCTCATCATTCAACACAATATTATCAGCGAATAACGTACACCAAGGTATCTCATTCTGAATGCGATTAGTCACCTTGTCCATAATCCAAGTAAAAAGGAATGAACTAAGCACTGAACCTTGATGCAGACCAATGTTGATGTCAAAATAGTCAGTCTTTCAAGACTGGATCCTTACACAAGATAAAACCCTATCATACACATCTTTTATGAGGTTAACGCATAAGACATGTATGTGTCTCTTTTTCAAAACTCTCCACAATATCTCTCGTGAGACAAAATCATAAGCATTCTCCAAATCAGTAAAAATCATATGGAGGTTCTTCCTTTTAGCTCTATAAATATCCATTGTTCTCCACAGCAAGTGGATGGCTTCAATAGTTGAGCGGCCTGACTTCAATAGCTCTATAAAATTGTCTTACACCATTAAAATATATTTAATAAATATACACCCTACCGTGTGTTTTTCTTATGTAGATTTTATGAAAAATCTAATCAAAGCCCAACAATATTTGTTGGCTTAACTATCTTTAACTAGAGTTTAGTTTCATTTATTCATTGCTAGAATGTATCTAAAATTCCATTGCTTCAATTGAATGTAATGTAAAGTGTGCATCTTAATGAAGTATGGGTCATTTAGATGTCTCTTTAATTCAAATGCCTTTTATATTTACATGGTCAGTCCCAAGTTTGGGTAAATGAGGAGGGTTGCGTTAGGTAGCCGACAACCAGTGTAAAACAATCAGAGACAACTTCCTAAATAACACTTTTTTTCTAAAAAAATACTATTTAAGAAGTTGCCTCATTACGGTCAGATCTTTTCAACATGGATTTAAGCAAGCATACATATTTCGTTGGGACATTCCCTACTTGCGATGCATTGCATCACCCAAATGCAATGAAAAATTGACAAGGGCCGCTACATCGCAGCCTGGATGTAGTTCAAAATTTGCAAGGATTCACGCATGAGGAACACATGCGAGTAATTAAACTAGTTCCGCTGCATCACCGTTCGGATGCAGTCTAAAATTTACGAGGGTTCTCGCATAATGGGCGCATGCGAGTAAAGAAGTTAAGTCCAAAAGAGATTGCAACGTAAGTTGCGGATTGGTAGTTGGAATATTGGCACTTTAACTGGAAAGTTGATGGAGATAGTGGATAGTGGATACGATGGAAAGAAGGAAGATTCATATACAATGTCTTCGAGAGACTAAATGGGTTGGAGAGAAAGTAAGGGTGATTGAGAAGACAAGCTTTAAACTTTGGTATTCAGGTAAAGATAAGGGTAGAAACGATGTTGGAGTGGTCATTCATAAGGATTTGAAGGATTGTGTGGTTGAGGTGAAAATATCCAGGGATCGAATTATTTTGCTAAAATTGGTGCTTGAAGAAGAAATTTTGAATATCATCTCAATTTATGCATCACAAATTGATTTAGATGAAAGGACTAAACTAGATTTTTGGGAGGATTTGGATAAGAGTCTAGAAGGAATCCCATAAAAAGAGATGATTTGCATCGGTGGAGATCTTAATGGATATGGGGGAAAGGATGCTTCAGGGTATGCTAATGTTCATGGAGGACATGATTTTGGGGATAGAAATGAAGAGGGAAAAGACATCCTGGATTTTGTAATGGGATCTTTTCATAGCAAGCACTCTCTTCAAGAAAAGGGAGGAACATTTAATTACTTATAAGAATGAGCCAACTAGAACACAGATAGATTACTTTGCATTGAGGAGAAGAGATCGGTTGTGTTGTAAAGACTGAAAAGAATTCCCAGGAGATAGTTTGACAACCCAACATCGTTTGTTAGTCTTGGATATACAAATGAAAGGGTTGATAAAGAAAAGGAGGGTTTCTAAGATAACTAGAACTAGATGATGAAATCTTCCGCTGAAGCATGCAACCTTCTGGGAGATGGTTTTAGAAGACTTATCTTGGGATTGTAGTGGTAATGCAAACGAGATGTGGGAGGCAGTAGCATCTTGTATCCGAAAGGTAGCCAAAGAGATGCTAGGCGAGTCAAAGGGAGGAGCTACATGTCAAAAGGAGGCTTGGTGGTGGAGTGAAGGGGTGCAAGAGAAGCTAAAGATAAAAAGAGCTTGCTTTAAAGCTATGTCTAAAGATAGAAGAGAAGAAACTATCACAAACTACAAAATAGCGAAGTAGGCAAAGAAGGCTGGCTGTAAGCGAAGCTAAGTCAAAAGCTTATGAAGTTTTGTATAAAAAATCTCAACTCTAAGGAGGGATAGAAGGATATATTCAGGTTGACCAAAGCAAGAGAAAGAAAGACCAAAGACCTTTCTCAAGTGAGATGCATTAAGGACGAGGAAGGTCATGTGCTTGTTACTCAGAAGGATATAAAGACTAGATGGGAGCAGTACTTCCATAAAATTTTCATTGGGGAAGGAAATAAAGAGATCACTTTGGGTGATCTAGCTAGTAGTGAAAGTTACTTGAATCATGCAAGCTATAGACAGATATAAAGAAAGGAAGTAGAGGAGGCTTTGAAGGTTATGAGACCCGGGAAAGGTGTAGGACCGGATGACATCCCTGTAGAAGTATGTAGAGTTTTAAGTGAGCATGGTTTGACATGGCTTACGAATCTATTCAATATTATTTAGAGAAGCAAGAAAATGCCTCAAGATTGGAGGAGTATCGTGGCGCCTCTTTATAAGAATAAATGAGAAATTCAAAATTGTTCAAATTATAGAGGTATCAAGCTGACGAGTCACATTATGAAAATTTGAGAACGTATGATCGAAAGAAGGTTGAGGCGAGTTTCCAACGTAAAAGAAAACCAATTCGGATTCATGCCAGGTCGCTCAACGATTGAAGCCATCAATTTGCTGAGGAGAACAATGGAGATTTATAGAGCTAAAAGTAAGAACCTCCATATGATCTTTATTGATTTGAGAAGGCTTATGATTCTGTCCCACGAGAGATATTGTGGAGAGTTTTGGAGAAGAGACAAGTACCTGTCCTATACATTAACCTCATAAAGGACATGTATGATAGGGCTTTATCTTGTTTAAGGACCCCGTCTGGGAAGACTGAATATTTTGACATCAACATTGGTTTCCATCAAGGTTTTGGTTTGAGTCCATTTCTTTTACTTTGATTATGGACGAGTTGACAAGTTACATCCATGATGAGTTACCCTGGTGTATGTTATTTGCTGATGATATTGTGTTAATTGACGAGACTAGAGATGGAGTAAATGATAAGCTTGAGGTCTGGAGACATGGGTTGGAGACTAAAGGATTTCATATAAGTAGGGGTAAGACGGAATATATGGAGTGCACCTTTGATGGAAGCAATGGTGAAGGAATCGAGGTGAAGATTGGTGACGATAACATTCAAAAGAGAGATTCCTTTAGATATCTAGGATCTATTCTGCAACATGATAGGGAAATTGATGGAGATGTTGCTAATGAATAAATGCAGATTGACTAAAGTAGAGAGGAGCCTATGTTGCTCTCTGTGATAAGAAAATTCCTTTAAAATTAAAAGAAAGTTTTACAAAGCAGTCGTGAGACCTGCTATGCTTTATGGATCTGAATGTTGGCCTGTGAACTATAGACATGTGCAGAGAATGAATGTAGCAGAAATAAAAATGCTAAGGTGGATGTGTGAACACACGTAAAGATCTGATTCGGAATGATGCAATTAGAAAGAAAGTTGGTGTAGCTCCGATCGAGGATAAGATGCGAGAAAACCGCTTAAGATGGTTTGGACACTTGCAAAGAAGATCAACTGAGGCACCAGTTAGGAGATGTGAGTGTTGGGATGTTGAGCCGGCTAAGAGAGGGTGAGGACGGCTCAAGAAGTGTTGGAAAGAGACCATACGAATGGATCTTAGTTTTGTGGATATAAGCCCGGGATTGACCCAAGACAGATCTGAATGGAGGCGAAGAATCCATGTAGCCGATCCTACTTAATTGTGGGAAAAGGCTTTGTTGTTGTTGTTGTATTGGCGTGCATAAAAAGTTGCTTCATTCACACAACTGTTTTTCTGTCATTCTTATATTAACCATCCGTGTCTAGTAGTATGTTTTGGGCTTCAACATGATATTTTTGAAAAGGTAAATATTCACATGCAAAGGAATCATATGTTTTTTTTGGCTTTCTTCCTCCCCACACCTAGGTTCCACCTCCTATTCTATTATGGCATCAGTTATCTTGCTGCCTTCTTTGACGTATGTAATCATTAATCTTTTCCACAGACAATCTGGCTTGTTGCGTACTTACCCAACTAGGATTATAAGCCACTTGTTTTGTCCAATTCTACGTACCTTATCATGACAAGATCGTGGCTATTGATTTAGAAGAGGTGACTGCTGTTGTCATCTTTCCTATTTAGCATGCTTTCATTAGTGGGTGTTCTATATCATGGAGAGTTGTGGTAGACCTAGAGGTGATTGATACATAGGGGAGACAATGAACCGAGGGTTTTATATGGAAAATATTGCATTTGCAAGCATACCACATGTTTGTGTTTTTTATTAAGATTTCTCTAAAGGGACGAGGCTTTCCAAAAAGGTGGATTGCTTACTTGAAGCAATGTGTTGCAACTCTCGTCAAAGATAAGTTGTAGAACAATTGTATCCACTTGAAAAGAGTGTTTACGAGGGGTTTCCCTTTAACATTGACATTGTTTTGTCTCGGCAATAGACTTGTTGGCAATGTGAGCTACGAGTGTCTGTTCTGTAAGGATGATGATGATATGGATTTCTTCTGCCATGCAAATTGAGACGAAGCATACACAATTTGAATACTTCTATTAGCTATTAATTCCAATGGAGAATAAAAAAATGGAGCAAGAAAAGCGAGGAAGAATTTGTCAAGCTAGTACTGCCCCTAAGACATCCGGGATTTTATAGCAAAGAAGCCCACACATATCTTAGATAGTGTCATGTTCACTTTAAACTAAACCATTTTGCTGAAAAAAGTGCCGGACTGCTCGTCACTCCATGAGGCCAAGGACATGGTCGAACCGTCATTCCATGATTTGCGGTCCAATACATTTCCATTATGTTACCTAGACAAACAACCTGGCACCTCGTCTTGTCTTCTTCTGATTCTCTCATATGGGAATTTTTATACATATGCGTTGACGGGCAAGACCCTCTATATCAACGACGACTTTTGACCATAGAAAAGAACTCCCTATTATACCTTAAAACCTTGCTCCATCTGACTTTTCCAACATCCCCTTCCTCCACCCCCCGACTCCCCGACTGTCCTTTTGACATCCTAGAAAAGACTTAGGGATTATTAGTCAAATGCCAATGGTCTTATTAATGAATCATCAATAGTCTTTACTGGAAGCATGCTATTTTCTCGCATGATGAGCTGCATTGTCTTGACAGTGATATCCATTATTGTGGGTTGTCATGCACATGCAATCAACATAACAAGGTGACGGTAGACTACTCGGATTGGGTGCGGTATCACAACAATTGTGAAGGAGGAACTTGATGTAGCATTGATTCCGCCTTCATGTGCAAGGAGAGGGAATGTTGCCATCCACTAAAGGGCTGAGAAGTCTTTGGTAAAGAACGAAAAGGGAAAGAGAAAATGTGTAATAGAGAATGCGAGAATAGGAAAACGTTACAAAGATGGGGTAGGGAGTTGTGATAAAAAGCTTAAACATCGGTTATATTCTGTTAGATTCTACAACTTATATTTGTACTCTTTTTTTCATATTGGATCTCTTTAATAAATAACTAATTAGATTATACATACACATACGTACGTGTAAACACACATAAGTTTACACACAAACACAAATGCACACATATAGACACACAACCACACATGCGTATACATACATATATAAGCACAACCACACACGCGCATGCACCCATGCATGCACGTCTACACACAAACACACCTACACACGCATGTGCACGAACACCCACACAAGTCCATGCACCCCCATACTTGCATGTGCACGCATTTGTACCCGTATATGCATGAGCTTACACACTCTCCCTCGTGTGTGGGCTGCGTGCACATGCCTAAATGTGTATGCCCTGTACATACACACAAAAACATGCTCGCACAGGCACTTGTTCGTGCACCTGCATGTTGACACACGCCAACATGCGCCCACATGCACACACACACACACACACTCACATGTATGCTTACTCATACACATACACACACATGCCCCCACATGTGCACGCACTGGCACACACATTCGCACATGCATTCACTTGCAAATACATGCTCGTGCATACACATACTCGCACACGCGCTCTTGCACACACATAACAACTAGGGTTGGGCATGGGCCGGGTTCGGGTCGGGTTCGCCTTGGCCCGATCCAAGCCCATTTTAGAATATGGGCTAACGGGTCGGGCCTAGGCCCATTTTATTTTCAAAAATTAGGTCCAAGCCCAAACCCGGCCCAAACAAAATGGGTCGGGTTCGGGTCGGGCCGGCCCTATTTAACACCTATGTATACCAATATCATGTCTTCCATTCTTCTTGCATTTGTGTGATTGTTTCTTATGCACGTGTGCATGTTTAAAACTATAAATCATGCTAACTAATTTGTGATTTTAACATTAGTTGTATGTTGGAAATACAAATGTGGTAAAAATATGGCGACTTAAACCACCATTCAATTCACCATTACATATTCTATTGTAGATGCGGGCACTATGACCCAATACAAAATGGTTACTTACAGTTGTACATGTTGTAACACTTGAGGACACAGATTCCATTCTTGCATATTAATGTAATAATCTTGTATATTAATGTTATAATATCCTCAATCCACTAATGGATATGATTATTAATGTGTCTAAGCATTTATTCTACACTCGAATAAGGATATTAAAGTTTGAACATGGTATTTGGAATGAACATGAATATAATTGATATAATTATACCGTACTAGATATGAATATACTTGCTTTGGAATGGGTCGGGCTATCGGGCTAACGGGTTTGGGCCTTCTCAGGCCCAAACCCGGCCCGATAATCAGTATGGGCTCATTTTAAGTCCCACGGCCTGCCCACTAAATTTTGAGTTCAGGTTTGGGTCGGGTTATACGGGTCGGGTTTTGGGCCGGGTCGGGCCGGCCCAGCCCAATGCCCAACCCTAATAACAACACTTGCCCACATATACTCATACACACGTACACACGTATACAGACTTGTACAATTTCATGTTTGCGTGCACAAACACGTGTGTGTGCATGTAGAATAGAATTGAAATATTTTCTAAAGAATACAAGTTAATTAAAATTCAGTTCATTTCGGAATCTAATCCACAAGTCAAATTAATATTCTATTCAATTAGACATGTTAGAGAATACGCGTCATTCATATGTAGATGGGTAACTGGATCACTCCAGGATCCATTTACCACATCCCAGTGTTTAGTCCCACATCTACCAGTAGTGGGACTTTGAGGGTCTGTGGAGGATACATAAGACGCCCTAGACCCCCCTATATCAGATGAGAAAGTTGAATGCAACATATGACCTTTTGAGGTCTTCTCCCGTGGTTTCATCCCGCTCCTTAGGGAGTAGGGTTCCGCATAAAAAATCCCATATTCTCCATTGTTCTTTATTCTATTTCTCTGATTCTGCTTCCGCATTCTTATTTTTTAACAAGACCCCTAACTTTTAGGCTAAGCACTAGATCATAAGCCACACATGATAGATGGATCCTTGATGCGATCTACTTACCTCATCAACTCAACCCTTCTCAACCCTCAGTAGAGTAAGAAAGTGGGAGAAATATCTGCAAGCTTGCCAATTGCAAGGAAGCTCTTGAAATAGAGAGCTAGTGAAAGTGGCACGGTTCTGAAATTATACCCTTAATGTCTTATTATATATGAAGATGGTAATTTGGCAGTTTCCTTTACAACGGGTTGATGAGTATGCTATATATGAAGGGTTTAAATATTTTGGACACCCTTCTCTTAGCTAATCAAACAAGATCACATTGTGGAAATTTAAGAGAAATCTAATTCAGGCTTGATTTTTTAGGCATGCTGATTTTTCAAAGTACACACTTCCCAAGGACACCCCGTTGACAAATACAAGGTGGGGCTGGAGCCCCAAAAAATGCAGTGTTGCTCGTCGAACCAGTACTGGGTCCTAACTTCTGAAATCATTCTTAAGGCCCATCAGGCACACAGATACTTCTGGGATTGGGGGACTTGGCTAAGCTTCAGTAACACGATTTTATGAGGCATGCATACAATAAAATCTCTAAGCAAGAACAATGTAATGAGGATCGGGCTCTCCTCATTGTTCTGTCTACTTATTGTGCTGTCTATAATGAACCTGGGGCTGGGGTCTCTG
Source organism: Ottelia alismoides (assembly GCA_037367405.1). Lineage (NCBI taxonomy): Eukaryota > Viridiplantae > Streptophyta > Magnoliopsida > Alismatales > Hydrocharitaceae > Ottelia > Ottelia alismoides. Next base: position 57,253 of record JAZKJV010001997.1, on the reverse strand, counting down.
CTACTGCTTTTACTTTTCCATTGTTCTGGTGTCTTGTACATGTCATTCCCTTGTGACGAATTTCCTACGGGAAGCAATTCTAACTTTGTACCAATGGGCTTTCCCCTGTTTTCACATAGTTGCCAGTCCCTAGGGGATAATACGAGGCTTTGTATTTTTTCATCAATATATTCATCGTTAGCTAGATAGATATCTACATGGGTGCCTTAAAAAAGGATATCTGCTTTGGGTAACCCTGCAACCAAACTGACCTTAGAGTTGCTGTAAAAACTGTCACTTAATATCGATGTTTATGTTTACTTTTAGCCCATAAAAGCTCATATTGCTAGAGAAAAATGGAATTTGTTTGGGACGTTCTTTAATCAAAAGTTGGCTCCCATTTCATTAAAATGTAATTTACTTTATTACCACTTCGAAATGTGATTGTATGTTTGTTCTATTCTACACATGGGTAACATTTGAGACAGGACACCACAAACTGATTCGTCTCGTGTCTCATCGTATTTTTTGTCTAATTGCACCAGTCCTGTCATGCATGATTTCAGGTTATGCCTGCTGTAATCGGCGTCATGAAAGAGAGGAGTATATTGATCACTCTGGTCAAGCCACAATTTGAGGCCCGCAGATCACAGGTTGGAACAAAATTGACGTGGAGTTTCTCTTGATAAAAAATATCGACTTACCATAGTTCTGATGCCATTTTAATTTTGAAATAATATGCCTCCTTTAGTAATCTGCCCCACCTGTCCCTTTTAACGTAATATGTGTGGAGTATGGGGGAGTGGTTTTCGAAATGCTTTAGTTACGCACAAAGTTAGACAGGGAATTGGATTTCTGCAAGATCCAATTGATACTATCTTGTTTAGTCTCATTTGCTCAAGCTTGGGACTTGTGCAAGTTTGTTGATTTATATGCTGTTGATACGAATACTATGAAAAATTGATCTCATTGGGTTCCTTCTCATGTGGACAAAATTCCTGACCTTATTACACAACAACAACAAAGCCTTTTCTCACAATTAAGTAGGGGTTGGCTACATGGATATTTTGCCTCCATTTAGATCTATTTTGTATCATTCTCGGGGTTAAATTCAAATAACTAAGATCCATTTAAATAGTCTCGTTCCAACACTTCTTGGGCCTTCCTCGTCATCTCTTAATTGACTCAACATCCCAAATCTCACATCTTCTAACTGGTGCATCAACTGACCTCCTTTGCAAATGGTTAAACCATCTTAAGCAGTTTTCTCTCATCTTATCCTCTATTGGAGCTACACCAACTTTCCTTTTGATGGCATCATTCCAAATCCGATCTTTTCATGTATGACCACACATCCACCTTAGTATTTCATTTTTGCTACTATCATTCTCTGGACATGTCTATGGTTCACATGTCAACATTCTGATCCATAGAGCATAGCAGGTCTCAAGGCTTTTTTGTAATACTTTCCTTTGACTTTCAAAGGGATTTTCTTATCATAAAGAACAATAGAGTCTCCTCTCCACTTCAACCAAGCTATAATTATTCTATGAACTCCTAACCTTATAAAGCAAAAAATTTTTGATGTTTTTGTTTTGGGTAAAATGGAGCTGCCTCCTTGAGGGGGAGCTAACTTGGCTCCCCCGCCCATTTTTCCTTTTTTTTTTTTTGAAAATTTCTTCCGTGGATTTTCTTCAATATATCCCTATATTATGCTATTAAAATTTTGTCCGAAACTGAGACTTCTACGGCCTCCATCCAGACGGGATCATTTTTAGCAATTCTGTTACCGTGAAAAAATGACTGTCTGGATGGAGGCCGTAGGTGTCTCTGTTTCGCATGAAATTTTAATAGCATAATATAGGGATATAGTGATGATTTTCACGGAAGCAATTTTCAAAAAAAATTAAAAAATAAGAAAAATGCGGCAGGGGGAGCCAAGTTAGCTTCCCCTTAGGGGCAGCCACATTAAACCCTTTTGTTTTTGATGGCTATGCTTATTTTATTAAAACCGTAAGCAAGATGTATACAATTTTCCTGGAAAAGTTCACATGATCGGTTTATTGTTTTTGCCTATTTTTTAAGTGACTGTTAAAAGTTTGTAGTTTTAACTTCTTAATTAGATCACAGTAGTATTTTTAATCATTCAGAGGACTCACCTCTTTCCAAAGTTGGATCTTGTAGTATATAGCATAACCCTATCTTTTCAGGTTGGTGGAGGTGGAATTGTTAGAGATCCTCGTGTTCACCAAGAAGTATGTTTTTTTGTTAGACCTTCCATTATCTCTCTTTAAAAGTATTATTATCATGCAACAATTATCACATGCATTTTGGCCTGTATTGTATATCATTTTCGTATAATATTTGACATTAACTGAAAGACTAGCTGGTCATCCATTTAACATTGTAATTATGGTAGAATTCTGTTTCTGTAGTTCTATGAAATCCAGGTAACTTGTACACTTATTCTCTTTATAATTATAACTGAATAGAATAGTTAACTTTATAGAAAGGTAGTTTGTGAAATCTGCTTTCTTCTTCGAACCATATCTAAGTGTGATCTTGGGAATGCAAGGGTGGGATGTGCCCCCAAATTGTACACCGTGCAGGACAGAGAGATGTTTAATAAGGAATCTTATCTTTCTTATTGAAACTAAATTTTAATCCACTTGAGCAATAGTGAAGATTGTTCCCGACTTCAAGTCTGACCAGATGGATTTTTGTCTCCAAAAAATTAAATTCGGATTCTTCTCATGCTTAACTCTAAAAACACCATATCTTTTTTTATAGATTTCATTAAAATTTAATGGGTTTTATTCACAACCTCAAGCAAGGTTTTCTTCTCTTCCTAATTCTCACTCCAAATAGGGTCACTAGAATGACTTCTTTGCACATGTCCAGAACACACATGCACATGGCACACGACACATGCACATATGTTCCGATGCACGTGTGTGGGCACACACAGATACACATACACAGACACATATATGCGTGCATGTGTAGTGCATAGATATGTGTGTGCATCAGTGCATGCATGTGGGTTTGCGGGCTGGCATTCATGTGTGTGTGTGTGCCACACAATTCACTTCCTGACTTGTGAAACGGCTGTTTCTTTTCCTTCTTTTCTCTTTTTTTATTCATTTGGTAGACGGTTTGATTTCTCAGTATTCCTTGAACTCATATTGGGAGGACATTATTATCCGTTTTGATATGACTTGTCCTTTCATGTAATCTATTCAGGTTCTGGAGAAGATAATCAGTGGAGTGGAAGCTTTCGGATTCCAAAGTAAAGGATGGATTGAATCTCCTTTAAAAGGTGCCGAGGGCAACACTGAGTTCCTGGTTTGCTTCCAGAGGGTACATAACATTGGTGCAGCAAAAGTTGGCGCAGTGGAAAAGAACCCCGAGGTAAAGGAAGATGGTGATTTTGTTCTATCGGGTATTCCTGATACAACTGGAATTACCTCACATCCAAAATAATGTTAAAATCTGATTATGGTGGATCATATGCTCCAATATATTTTTAGTAGTTTAATGATTCCCTCCCTAAGATGTTTCTGAGGTTTCTATCTGTAACCTCAATCAGGTATTGGACCCCAATCAGGAATGCCATGCACCATAATTTGATTTTGTAGGGAGATAGGTAAGTTTTGGGTCATGATGTTCTTGCATAGGTGAGTTTTGGGTCATGATCTGTTGCATGGTAAGCTTGTCTCTAGGGCTGTCAACTGGAAAATGGAAACTGGTCTGTTGGTAACCTGGTCTGTTGCAAGACATGGACATTCAATCAGATTTTTCGGATATGTTATCCACCATCAGCTGAGTCATTTATATGGGCTACCCGATCCGATATCCACTAGAAACCCATAGCTGATCCATGCTTGATCCCTTCCAATCCATTGCTGATGGATAGCCGATGCCCCTTGTTGAGTTCTTGATTGCTCATCACCAAGGACTCCTCCCTCATCAGGTATACATGCACAACCAAATTCCAAGCCCTAATTTCCATTTTGACACCGTCGATGCTGGATCCCTTGACGGAATATAGAATAGACACTTCCTTATCCTCACATACTGCCCTTTGCTGCCGTTCCTCCCGCACTCGGGCCCCAACTACTGCCCTTTCTCTGCTGCAGCACACCCCGCCCATCCCTGCGAATCTCTTTCTTCCTGGTCTCAATTCATCTGTACCTCTCCGGCTCCAGACAATTCGTAATCTAGAGCAATCAGACACTTTTTGAGGAGACACCAATATCTGACAAGTTAGCTGAAGATTCAATCGGCAACACCATTCTCTTTCCATTTCCTACCATCAGCTAACCTTCAGTACTTAAAGAATAGTACAGGAAGCAGCGAGCAATCTTCCTTTTTCTTCCCATCTGGATGAGCTCTTGCTCTGCAGCGATGCTTGTTGCTGAGCAAAATCTCTTTTTTTGATATTACAGTCATTGGCCTGTACATGAATATTTCAGTAACTTCAGATGAGTGTATGCTGTAGATCACTGATTACAATTTATCGACTGGCGAAATACACCAAATTATAATGTATAGGCTTCAGGTCTTGTATGACATCCTTCACCATTTCTGTTGCCTAGTTCTTCTACCTGTTGGCATTTGTCACGATGCATGCCAAACTGGTGCGCTAGAATTATGAGTATGGATGATGAAGATAGTCGGATTGTTCTTATTGCTAAGATTAATATTTCTGCTGGCGACGAGCGAATGTATTGCCCTTTTCTACGTAATATTCCCTGAATCGATTAGCTTGCTTTTCATCCATTGTTTTTTCTTGATGACAACAAACTTTGTTTACAGAGACAGAACGCATCCATTACGGTTATGAAACTAAATCAGATACTAAAGAGTGTTAATTACTTCTAGCAGAATAAATATGTACTAATGAATTCTTTAAGTTGTCAAGTAAAAGTTTTCTCCATTTCGATATCCACGTTATCATGCCTGTTTTTCTCATTATGCATAAATTTTATTACGATTTTTTAGATACGTTTTATAACTTCATGTTTATTTATCACAGTTATTTTGTTATCTTTTGCAATTATGTATTTATTTCTTACCATCTCATTCTATGATTTCATGTCTATTTAGACCCTCTTTTTTCATTTTACAACCTTGTGTTTATTTTTACAACTCTGTATATTTTATGCAATTTCGTGTTAAAAGGGTGGTATTTTTACGTATTCGTCTTTATATTTTAAGATTCCATGTTTATTTTTTACAACACCGTGTTAGGTTTTTACAACTTTTGAAGGATACCATGATAATTTCAAATTTTGATTAAGCTAATACGTGTCAATTGTAGCACGTTCAGATTTGATCAATCAAAATTACATAGAACAATATGAATTAAGTGCCAATGTGTGTATATTTTACTAGGGCTCATACGAAGATTGAACTTAGAGAGGCAATTTCAATTGCTATAATATTCATAAATGATGAATCAAGCGAAGTAGGTTACTCATATACTTTAGGTGTTTTTATTTTGGGATTTTACACACAATCCTGAGTAATTTTGCAATTACAATCATAACCTTGTATAATCGTGAATTACATCCAGATTTAACTCTTACATTCATAATCCTCCGAGTTAGCTTCCATCTAATATTATGTTAACTCTGACGGTATCTGTCAAATAATTTACAATTTCTACATTTTACGTTCTATTATTTACAAATAAGTACACTCCCCCTCCTATCTCTCCCTCCCCCTCCTAGTTGACAACCACCTACTCCCTCTCCCCCTCCTAGTCGACAACCATCCTCTCCCTCTCCCCTCCTCCTCCTAGTCGACAACCACCCCTCCCTCTCCCCTCCTCCTAGTCGACAACCACCCCCTCCCCCTCCTCTCGTCGACCACCTCCTCCTCCTTGTCCACCACCACTACAAACCTCCTCTTCCAGCCAAGCCCGTCGAAGCCCCCCCCCCCACTGAACACCAAACTGCCCACCTCCTCTAGCTCAGACCCCCCCTCCGACATCTTGCCCAGGCAGAGAACTCCCGGCCCCGACCAGAGAAGCCCCGACATCCCCCACCTCCATCGCCCCCCTTACACACATACACCTCTTGGGGGGTAGCCCCTACATACCCCCCTCCCCCTGCAGCCCGACATCTCGGAGAACTCCCGGCTCTGACCAGAGAATCCCCGAACACCCCCACGCCTTGCATCCCTAACACCATGAAGAACTCCCAACCTCGACCAGAGAATCCTTGAACACTCCGCAGCCCCAACATCCCGGAGAATTCTCGACCTCGACCAGAGAACCCCCCCTCAGCCCCAACCAGAGATGCACCCCCCGACACGAGAAGCCTCGACCCCCTCCTCCAGCCCATGCAGAGCTCCTCCTCTACTGTCGTCGTCGAGATCCCCCCCTCCGCAACGCTCGTTCCTGAAGCCCCCTCCTCCAGCCCATGCAGAGCTCCTCCTCTACTGTTGTCGTCGAGATCCCCCCCTCCGCAACGCTCGTACCTGAAGCCCCCTCCTCCAGTGCAACCGAGCTTTGAGGCCCGAAGCCCCCCACCCCCGAACAAAGCTCGCCGCCCCGAGCTCCTCCTCGAAGCTTCGGACCGAGCTTCTCCTCCACTGCTCAACTAAACTAATGGAACTCTTCCTCGAAGCCCCCCTGCAGGTGCTCTACCCCCTCCCCCCCACCTCACCCACTGCATCCTCCTCCGCAATCAAGCAACTGTCAAGACCCCCAGTCCCTCCCTCTCTCGCCTCCCTTCCTCCATCTGCAGGCCTCTGTTGGAAATGCGAGCCCACGACGAGCCATTAAGCAATAAATATTATTGCAAATGTCATTCCCTGATCTGATATGAAGAATAAATAATTTGCATAATAGGTCCCTTATTACAATTAGGGTTATGTACCATGGCCATCTTGATGATCATACAGTTGTTGATTTAACTATTGAATCATGGAGGGTGGTGCTTGGATGAATATCTAAGGGGTTAGATTGAGGACTCATCAAGCACCGTCAAATGATTGTTAAGAGATGATCTCCAGCCTAAGTAGGAGATGACAATCCTTTCTCACATAGGCTGATATCTGATCGACCTCTTGATGTAGGTCCTCTGCATAGGAATAGAGATTCGGAGGTGTCAGATTAGTTAGGACATAGAGTTGACCTAACGAGATCGAGATAACCAGAGTCCTATATCGTATGCTGTCATGATATAGGCACACATCCTCTGACCGGAGACAGATGTGTTACTATATGTCTGAGTATGTACATTTGGTAGACCAATAGGTTGATGACCTAACCAAGGTCTATACACGGGCGCGCTGGTGTGCATGTAAGGGCATATGAGTAATACGATCTCTCAAAGGGATCATACAGGTTCATTTACTGAACCGGAAGACATGAGCTCACTCATGAGATATTGGGAAGAATCAAATTCCGTGCACGGTCGTCTCGCTTTGGAAGCTTGACTGAATTTGTAGGTTTGATATATACTTTTGAAAAGTATATGATCAAGACCTAGGTATGATATATGCTTTTGGAAAGTATATGATCAATACCAACTCCCAATGATCGAATGAAAAACTTACTGATAAAATCATGAAGTAGACAGTATAAAGTTGATCAAATACTTCAGGTTTAATCTGAGTCTTCCAGTATGCAGGATGTACAGGTATTGGGAATACCTGAGGGTGATGTGATCATAAACGATTGTATAACCATGACACTTCCATTCCTAGGGAGTGATGAAACGGGTCTGGATTTTAGTGACTCCTCTCAGTAGAGAAGTAATCTGATCTTGGTCCAAATGTTGTACATTGATCTGAATGTGATTCAGATTCAATAAGAGATTAGATTTGCGGTCTTGATTTAATCAAGCATCTATGAGAGGCCCGCGATCTGGATTTGAGATATGATCTCAATATCCAAGTCACTATACGTGGAACAATACAGTCGCCCTGTCCTTATCTCCAAGTATCTGCGGAGAAAGCGCATTATCCTTGAAAGAGTTCATGGATAATTCTATTGTTGACATATGTATCCGAGCATTGAGAAAATGGATAATTAAATGTGATTTAATTATCATGAGTAATATGAATTTGATTCATATTATAAGAGAGTTATCTAAGATAATTAAATATGATTTAATTATCAAAAATGTAAGTAATATGAATGTGATTCATATTATCTGAGAACAAGAGAAATGAGATCCAAGGTGATTAAATATGATTTAATTATCATGGATATGACTAATGTGGATAGCAATATCCATATTAAACAAATATATTATAAATGTAATTTATAATATATAAGAGAGAGATGTTTGTAATTTACATTTGTTAATTAAATGTTAATGTGAATTGGATTCACATTGGACATTAAATTGAAAATGTAATTTACATTTTATTTTGGGTTGTGAATGTGATTCACAAATTTCCAATGGCATGATTGCAATGTTCACAAAATAAATTGGATTTATTTTTGTGAAATAATTTGCAACAAAAGTTGTTGCAAATATTGGAGAGAATCATGAGATAGTGTAATCTCATGTAATAGGAAAAAAGAGGCTCCCTTCCTAATGAGGAGAGGGGACGGCCACAATTCCATAAGGAATGTGGTGGCCGTCCACCCTACTTATGGAAGGAGGCTTGCCTCCTTTCCTATTTCTCCAATGGAGATTGATTTGATATAAAATCAAATTATATTTATTATATTTGATTTTTATTAAATTAATTGTTGTTGTGTTTTTAGCAACAAATCATGACCATTGAAAGAAACACAAATTAATGTGGACCATTGGATTTGTGTTGACACATGGATTAAGATCCATGGATTCCAAAACCCTATGGGCTCGTTTGGTTGCAGGGTTGGGCAGGGTTGGCTTGGCCCAACCCGGGTTGACCCTCCAACCAAACAGGGTTCTCCTCCTCACAGTTTACTATTCACAGGGGTACCCCTGCCCAACCCAACCCTGTCCAACCCTACAACCAAACGAACCCTATAAAAGGAAAGGCACCCCATTGCTCTTCTTTGCACATAATGCTTGAGAAGCATGTCTCTCTCTCTCTCTCTCTCTCTCTCCCTCTCATGGCCGTCCACCATGGATGCCCTAGAGAGGCTCTCCATCGCCGCGGCATAGTCGTAATGCTGCCTGATTGTTTGCTCGAGGATCTCCGTCTCCTTTGGTGCATCTCGCTCGTGAAGAAGACGTCGGATCTCGTGTGTCGAGATCAGGAGATCCTATCGTTTGGATCATCAACATGGATTGCGAGAAGCACGCGGTTCATCCCCGCGCTCGCAAGCGTCTTCTCCGTCGGATCGGACTTGAGACAGGAGGTCTCTTTGTTTAGAGACTTGATCGCAACCACGCTTCAAGAGGTAACTCTAATACTTGTTCGTGGTTTATACGAAACGATCCGAGAAGTGTTCTTGGATCATGTGGTTTCGTCGCATGAAAATTTTTTAATTTTCGCTGCATAGAACAACTAGTGCGACTAGTCATTCTTCGTCGTATCCGATACAACGATCACGCTTCCGTGATGCACTTGAGGATCTAACCATATCCTTCAAGTGGTATCAGAGCCAGGTCGGCGGTTTCGAATATGATTCGAAAAACCGAGGACGACTTGGGTTCGTTAAGGTCGCGAAAGATTTTATCGCATTTGATTTCGCAGATCTGTTTAGTAAATAAATTCGGCACTGTTTAAATTATTTAAACACGAATTTAACATTGAATAATGTTCCCCATTAAATAAGGAAACCATAGGATCTGAGTTTGCATAAATCGGATTTCGTATGCTCAAGATATGGTTAATTTAATGAACATGTATGCACTGTTGCGAGAACTGCAGATCTTAACATGATTAAAGAGTTAATTACTGTTATGATCTGCCTCGAAACGCGTGAAACACCACTTGGACTCTGTCCTAAATCAAGTTAGCAATCTTTGAAAATTGATTTTATCTAATTTGGATTTAAATTGATTGAGATATGTTAATTTTAGTGAGTATGGGTCACTACAGAAATTACAGTCCTAATCTAGAACCAAGTAATTGTCAATTAGTGAAATTAATTGTTAATTTCGTGAAATAATCTTGAAAAATATTTGTGAAATATTGGAACATGATTATTTGCCTAATTGACTTGGCCCCAACCAATTAATTAATTAGATTTGATCTAAATCTTAATTGGAATCACAATCTTCAAACTTGATGCTTGAATAGGATTGGGAATTTGTCTAGCAAATTTCCTTATAATCAAAATTGTTTTGATTACTATATGGTATAATTTTCGGTTGAAGAACCGATCATCATCTCAAGTAAAAATTAATCAATTTGGCATTATCCTTTCTCGAGGTGGATATGGTGTCTAGTCGGGGATCGCTGGGGTAGCGGGTTGCAACGTATGCGGTCCATCCCACTCCCGTCGGTACTGGCCATGACAGCGGGTAGGGCCGGGATAATGTCCGAGGGATTATGATGTATTTTTCTAATTATTAAAATACAAATTAATACGTACTTTGAGAATAATACCATATATATTCAAGTAAGATATTCAAGTTTGTTGATTGAATTGGATTGATAATTAATTTAATATGATTAAATTGATTATGTCCAATTAGAATACTCTAATATGATTAGAGTTAATAATTCCCTTGGAAGAATTAATTATGTGAATATGATTCATGATAATTAATTAAAATTTGAATATGAGATGGAGGATCACATAAGTGACATCCATGGTCTCCCGTCAAGGCGAAGAGTTCCGTCGCCAGGGATTGCATGTGGGAGATGCATGTCTGAAGTGACAGCTCCTGTATGCAAGCGCATCTGGAGCGGGCTCTTTGCTTCTTGAAAGAGTAAGGCCGTATACGTAGTGACCCCAATATCGGATCCTCATATTATTGGGGCGATATTGGATTGCGTATAGCGAGTACTATTCCTGTTGACGGCTGGTTCAATTAATGTGTTGATGTGTTGATAGTATGACTATCAAGTCTGTCTAGAATCCTTAGAGAAGGACTCGGATAGAGCATCAGAATAATCTACACAAATCATTGATATTGACTTGCTTATTAAATAAGATAAAGTCTTGTAATTGTATCTCAATCTTCTACAACACTTGCAATGGGTTGCATATGTTTTAGAAGACTGGAATAATTGATCTTAAGTTCTGTAGTTATCCACATGGATTTTGATGCAATGGTTGCAATAATCTCTGTTGGATTGATAGACTTGTTAATTTCAGTGGGAGAGCCCTTAGTCTTAGAGAATGTCTCTATGACCTAGACATTAGAATACACTCATTGTTTGTTTCTAAATGTTGGAAATAAACATGAATTCTGGAATGGACCTATCATAAGGAATTATGATGGAGATATTTCAGAAAGTAATCTAAAATCTAATGGACTCCACTAAATTAGAAAATTAATGAATGGTTCATTAACATTTCTAAATACTGAAATTAAACCTTAAGATCAATAGGAGGATGAAGATCATTTGACAATGATCTAGCATCAAGCCTTGGACATTTGTCTATTGATTTGATCAATAGGCTAGTAAGAGATGAAACTTTAGAATGTCCAACATTTCAAAACTTACATACTTTATGAATATTGTATTCAAAGTAAAATGTCCAATACACCCTTCTTTGGGAATGGTGTAAGATGTCAAGGTATTCAGGATCACATACATATTGATGTATGCGGATCATCTATATCATAGCAAACATTATGGATATGTGATATCTACTAATGATTATATATGATATGAGATTTCTTCTCTTCACTTAGAAACCTTTGAAATGTTCAAAGATTTCATCGTTTTTGGTTTACAGCCAAAGTTTGAAGGAAGATAAAATGAATTTGATCTAATCAAGGTAGCTTGTACCTGTTAGATGAATTCAAAGGATACCTTATGGAGATATGAATATCATTTCTATCTCAATCCTCCTAACACACCTTAACTCAATAGAGTTATATGGAGATACAATTGGATCATGTGTGACATAATCTTATCAATGATGAATTTTAGCATAATTATCCCTTAGTTTCCCGGTATATATATGTGTAGTAGAGACTACAATGTATATCCTTAAAAAGATTCCATGCATGATGGAATCTAGCACTTGAGAGTGCTGCTTCATTAGGAAAATAAAGAATGGTATTGGATACCTACTTTATGACTTTGACTTAAAATATCTCATCTGATCTGAGAATGTGATTCTTAGAGGTAGAGACTCTTAAGAATCAAGATGAAAATGAAGTATAGGAACTCATTTAATCTTGAAAAGATAATGAGGCTCCTGAAATTGGAAACTAAAAGGACAATTAAAGATGAAACACTAAAACCTTTTCAAATGAGTTTGAGGAAGGATTCCATGTGTTAGAGAAATCTGACAATGATCGAACTTCATGTGATGAAGCTTCTAAAGATCATAGCATGGATTGATGGATGTTAGCAATAAAAGTCTAAAGTAGACTTCATATACAAGTGTTGTATATGGACCCCGAGGATCCACCTATATGGGTAAGACCTGTAAAGGTGTAAATGGATCTTCAAGAGAAAGGGTACCTGATGAGAAGGTAAAGACCTTCAAAGCACGGTTTGTAGCCATGAGCTACACACCGGAAGAGAAGACATTGCTTGCAATGAGACTTGCTCTTCGGTGACCATGCTTAAAATCATCGGAATATTGCTAAACTTAGCTGCACAACTTAACTATTGCATCTTCAAGTCAATATTGCATTCCTTTATGAATACCTCTCTGAGGATATTCACATGAAGTAGACCCAGGGCTTCATGGTTGAGGAAAGCAAGGTGTGCAAGCAAAGAGCTCCATCTATGGACTCAAATAATCTTCTTAAAGTTGGACCATAAGATATGATGAGATTATAAATGTTATAATTTCAGATAGAATCTTGATGAGCCATGTGAAGCTTAGTGGGAGTGCCTTTGTGTTCATCATGCTAAATGTAGATGATATCCTAATCATTTAAAATGATATAAGGATAATAATAAGTGTTTTCTAATCTGGTTGTTCCATAACTTGAGATATGATCTCAAGGATACCTCTTGATCTTAGTTCTGAAGGTGTTCAGAAGCAAAGAGAATAGGGTATTGGGACTGTCACAATAGTAGTACACCTTGGACATATTCCATTCTTGGAAATTCCAAGAAAGGCTTCCATCCCTTAAGATATGGTACTGACCTATCTAAAGAGATAGCATCTCAAAGAGTTGAGGAAGTAAATGCTAGAACTACTTGCACTTGTGCATTAGTTACGAGAAGCTGAGTATATGCTAAATGTGTACAGAAGCCAGATATCTGCCATACAGTGGGAGTAGTAAACTGTTACTAATTCTACTATGGAGATAGAACACTTAATTCTACTATGGAGATATCCATATTAAATAAATATATTATAAATGTAATTTATAATATATAAGAGAGAGATGTTTGTAATTTACATTTGTTAATTAAATGTTAATGTGAATTGGATTCACATTGGACATTAAATTGAAAATGTAATTTACATTTTATTTTGGGTTGTGAATGTGATTCACAAATTTCCAATGGCATGATTGCAATGTTCACAAAATAAATTGGATTTTATTTTGTGAAATAATTTGCAACAAAAGTTGTTGCAAATATTGGAGAGAATCATGAGATAGTGTAATCTCATGTAATAGGAAAAAAAGAGGCTCCCTTCCTAATGAGGAGAGGGGACGGCCACAATTCCATAAGGAATGTGGTGGCCGTCCACCCTCCTTATGGAAGGAGGCTTGCCTCCTTTCCTATTTCTCCAATGGAGATTGATTTGATATAAAATCAAATTATATTTATTGTATTTGATTTTTTATTAAATTAATTGTTGTTGTGTTTTTAGCAACAAATCATGACCATTGAAAGAAACACAAATTAATGTGGACCATTGAATTTGTGTTGACACATGGATTGAGATCCATGGATCCCAAAATCCTATAAAAGGAGAGGCACCCCATTGCTCTTCTTTGCACATAATGCTTGAGAAGCATATCTCTCTCTCTCCCCCTCTCATGGCCGTCCACCATGGATGCCCTAAAGAGGCTCTCCATCGCCGCGGCATAGTCGTTATGCTGCCTGATTGTTTGCTCGAGGATCTCTGTCTCCTTTGGTGCATATCGCTCGTGAAGAAGACGTCGGATCTCGTGTGTCGAGATCAGGAGATCATATCGCTTGGATCATCAACATGGATTCCGAGAAGCACGCGGTTCATCCCTGCGCTCGCAAGCGTCTCCTCCGTCGGATCGGACTTGAGACAGGAGGTCTCTTTGTTTAGAGACTTGATCGCAACCACGCTTCAAGAGGTAACCCTAATACTTGTTTGTGGTTTATACGAAACGATCCTAGAAGTGTTCTTGGATCATGTGGTTTCGCCGCATGAAAATTTTTTAATTTCCGTTGCATAGAACAACTAGTGCGACTAGTCGTTATTCGTCGTATCCGATACGACGATCACGCTTCCGTGATGCACTTGAGGATCTAACCATATCCTTAAGCCTCTTCTCCTGTCAAGCATCCCTTGTCCTCTCCAGAGTCCCGTACATGTGCTCGATCGAGGGAGTAGGGACATGATATTTTCATTTTATTTTTAATTTCAATTGATCACAATAGTTAGATCACGGTTTGATTTGATTTCTGGTTCAGTTAATTAACTAAACTAACAGAGGGTCATGAGTGTAAAATGGAGGGTTATTCAGGATCTCGGGTGTAATTCACACTTATAGAGGGATATGATTGTAACTACGAAATTACTCAGGGTTATGAGTGTTAAAATCCCTTTTATATTTTAATAAAGAAAGAAAACATGGAAAAATACATTTGAATCTTGGGACTACAAGTATAATGTTGTAATGTAAAAATAGAGAATAACAGATAATATGATATTCACAAATAGGTATTTTTCCTTAACAGAGCACCTAATTATCTACCCAAACTATATTTTATCTTGGATTTTTAAGTTTTTTTACTGAATTTAATGATGTGAAAATTAAAGGAGCTGCATGCAATTGATTTATTTATTTTTATCAATGTACACTTATTGTATTTTTTGTCATATTTAATGTATTAAATAAATGAAAATGTAAATCATAGTAATGTTCAATTTAAATAAATAGTAAGCTCCAGTACTTTTGGAAACAAAAATTACATTGCATGAATGAAAAAGTGGAAATACAAGGTATTTTTGCCAGGAAAAATATCAAGTAAGGTGCTCTAGTTCATTCAATAAGTCACTTCACCCTGCCATTAGTATTAGGCACATATGATGGAATTAAGGTTTCAAGGGTATGGATATGTACAAAGAAAGCAAATTCCACAATGAAGATCAACAAAATGGATTTTATATCAATTTAATACCAATAACAAGCCTTGAATGTTCAAAATTTTTTACAATAATTAGGTCATGATTTATGTTACTAATAGAATAAATGCAGGCTAGCTAAAGTGGAAAGAAGCCTCTTCTGTTCTAAGTGATAAGGAAATTCTTTTAAAAAATAAAAGAAACTTTTACAAAGCAGACGTGAGACATGCTATGCTCTATGGATCTGAATGTTGGCATGCGAATCATAGACATGTGCAGAAAATGGCTGTAGCAGAAATGAAACTGCTAAGATGGATGTGTGGACACACACGTAAAGATAGGATTCATAATATGCAATCAGAAAGAAAGTTGGCGTAGCTCCGATCGAGGGTAAAATATGAGAAAAACTGCTTAAGATGGTTTGGTCATTTGCAAAGAAGATCAACTGATACACCAGTTAGGAGATGCGAGTGTTGGGATGTTGAGCCGGCTAAGAGAGGGCGAGGACGACCTAAGAAGTGCTGGAAGAATACGAATGGATCTTAGTTTTGTGGATATAAGCCCGAGACTGATCCAAGATATATCTGAATAGAGGCGAAGAATCCATGTAGCGACCCTACTTAATTGTGGGATAAGGCTTTGTTGTTGTTGTAATTAGGTCATGATTTTAGTATCCCAAATATAGTTTCGCATCTGTAATAACAAAGTGTAATAGTTTGGTTATAAGTATTAGAAATTGTTGCACAACTTGGCTTAAGAATTTTGGATGCTGGTGAACGGGCCTAGTAAGGCTCGAGCCCAACAACTTGTGAGGATTGCTTGTCCTCCATAGGAACTCGAGTTGGAACTGCGATGTTACAAATGATATTAGATCATGTTTCCTTTAATAGTGAAAAATGTTGCTCGTGGAGTTGTCCCTACCCAAAGTGACATGAAAAAAGAGCTACACGAAGCATGCAACTATCACTATTATTAGAAATAAGTGATGTGCCGCGTAGAAAGGAGGATGTTGCCCATATAAGTGGAGAAGATTGTAACACCCCAGACAATCCCAGATCTAGTAATCATAAAGTGTAATAGTGAGTTATAAATAATGGAGACTACTACTAAACAACTTTGACTTAAGCATTTTGAGCGGTGACAAACGAGCATAGTTGAGCCCAAGCCTATTATGTTGTGAAGGCTACCCAATGACCCGTGCTAAGGTACATGACGTTGTAATGATTGCATGAGTCTACAATAAAAACTTTAATGGAAAATAAATTAAAATAATCGTTCAAATAAAATTTTCAAATTAAAATGCATTTAAAATGAAAAATAAGGAAGTGCATGCAAATAGGCCCTTGAGAGGGATTACTTAAAATAAGAGACTCAGAGAGTATATATGCAATTTGCTCAAGCTATTGATGTGGATGAAACAGGCAATGGTGTCTTCGGAATATTCAAAACCCATGAGGTTCTCCCCGCAAATTCTCCAGCCGATTCGAGTGGATGCTTGAGATTAGATTGGGAGGCTTGTTCTGGACCATTGCTTTGGGACATGTGCCCCCAACCTCTTGCGCCGTCTTCCTGCCACTGCTAAATGGCTTCGCCGGACATTCTCGATGATTACCTAAGAATTGCTCATGGTCCAGGCAGCTTGAAGATGGTAAGACCTTGTGGATGGAGCTTCGGTCTTCTAATGGACGTTCAAGTATTCATTGGCACCTCTGTTAAGATCCGAAAATGGGTGCAAAGAAGCCAACTCTGGCGAACACTGGTGGTTGATGTGAGATCCTCGAATTGAAGTGAATGAGAGTAGAGTACATACTCCTCTGTCCTCAAAAGATACAAGGGTGGAGTTACCGTTGAGGATTGGCAGAAGAGGAGAAGGGCAAGGCTTTTTGCATGACGATGGTGAATAAGGAAGAACTAAGCAGAGAACAACACGGAAACGACAGAGATGAAAAAAGAGAAGATGTAAAGGAAGGGATGCGACCTTAGTAGGGGGCGTTATGCTTGTGGGCTTGTGATTGGATTCAGATGAAGGCGGATGTAACGGTGGCGTATGGCAAACCTGCACGACGGCATGCGCGGATCAAACTTCAATGCAAGTTCGAGAACCCAATTGCCTATGCATGCTTGAGCACTGCTATATATGGGGGGTATGCATCGGTGTCAAGGATCTCCGTGCAAGGTTTGATGAAGGTAGTTGCTGTCGAGGATGTTAATACACGATTTGGTGACGGTAGCTGTGGTCAAGGATCTCACACGAGACTTGTGAGGCAACTCCAACAGTTTGTGCAGATGAGATGGATAAGAGCCTTAGGATGATGTTGGTGGATGTGGAAGACGACGTCGGCAAACGAGATGGAAAGAAAGCCTCAGTGTTGGAAGATGACTCCTCGCTTTCTCTTCTTCATTCTATAATTGCAAGCTAAGTTACTTTCTTAAAAATAAAAAAGAGACTGCTGATTGGAATTTAATAGAGAAATTAAAGCAACTTAGCTTGCAAGTTCGGCTAATATAATACTTGCAAAATTAAATTTTAAATATATATTTTACATTAGTTCATTCAATTTAATTATTAATTAATTTTTTCCTTTTTATTTTATTATATAAAATTTATAACTTAAATCTAAATGAATTAAATAAAAAATAAAAATCAAATATAATTAAAATAAAAAAAAACAAGAACACAAACAAGTGGGACACACATACACTTTCACTTGCACGCATGCACGCACGCACATTAGCTTGTGCACCCTGACTAGATACACTTCGACACTCTCGGTGAGTTTGACCCGGAACTTTCTTGGCTAAAACATGAAACTAATTGATTTATTTTGCGGATTTGATTGACGTAATCAAGTACTACACACCACCACATACTTAGAGATCGTTTAGGTTAATTTATCAGGACTCTACATGTAAATTATACGGTGAACATTCCCATATTGTTCTTTCTTCTGTTATATCTTGAATGGTGATTGTATGCATTCATTACAATGGTGATTGTTATTCATTATAATTAGTGTTCGACATATCGTTCTTAATGACTAAGAGATGGTCATATGCATTGATCATCGCGTCTCTTCCACAATCACGTGGATCATGGTATTGCAACGAATAACACCACGATACGATTGTATTGGCCTCCAAATCCTCCTTGAGTAGGATCGTACTTCTCATAGCACAGACATTGGAGACACATGCAATGGAACTAGAGATGCAAACGGTCAGATAGGGATATAGGTATTACCATATCTTTATCCGTTTTCTAATACGAATACGGATACGGATATTGACGAATATTAAAACTATCTTACCATGTCCTTATAAAACGGATACGGATGTAAAACGAATACTGATCGCATACGAGTAATGTTAGAAATACTCTATAAATCGACTTAAATATATAAGAATTGGATGAAAAACACATGATATTAATTTACTAAATGTGTTTGTATCATAAAAATTATATAAATATGGTAAAAGGACGTAGAGAATTATGTTATATATGGTTAAAAATAAATCTATGACTATATTTATATACAAAAAAGTATTTATGGATACGGATGTTTGCGGATATCAAAACGATATTCATATCCGTAGATGTCAAAATCTGTATAAAACAGATACGGTGACGGATCGGATACGAATATATCCGTATCCGTTTGCATCCTTAAATGGAACGCTCTCAATCCTTCTATTTTCTTAATGCTTACTGTGATAGTTGGAGAAATCTTATCAGCGATTGGCATTTTTCTCTTTCAATAGCTTTTTTATGTAATGTGGGGGAGGTTCGTTGCTATGTTGTGCATTTAAAATTTTAAATAGGAAATTTATACTTGGAGAAAAAGAGAGACATATCAAAATTCGATTTGTTTAATTTCGAACCGAATTCAAATCAGACATTTCCAAGTTCAGACACACACCCAAACACATGCACCCACCAATCTAAGTTAGACCATCTTATCTATCAAATGAGAAATATTATTAGTGATATCTGTTATGATTTGAGGAAAAGGGGAATGAGGTTTTAAAGAAAATGAAGTAATGGATAGAGATGAGCTATCAGTGGAAGAGTGCTGATGGAGTAGAAGGTGAAGAGGAAATCACAAATGGTAGAGTCCTTTAAGCTTCTTTCTAATCATTTGTCTGTTTTAATAATTAGTTCATTCTCTCTCTCTCTATGTATCAAGAAAAAAAGTTTCTTCAAGTGTTTTGGAAACTAAGAAAATGGCCAGTAGTATAGATGTTATATTATTATCGTCCAAGAAATAAAAGAAAAGTACTAGGAAAACGTCGATATTTACACCTACTAAAGTGTTGTTTACAGAAAAAAGGCTCTTTAGTAACACATCAACGCAACAATTCAAATAAAATGACACTAAAAAATGTGGATTTGCAACATTTGCAGTATTTGTCGCATGAAACTAACAACTGTGATGGTTATTAATAAGTGTTACTATTAATGGTGACTTTTGCAATAGAAATGGTAAAGAGGTTGCGATTAATTGTGTATTTGCATCGGGAATGTAAATGTTGTAAATGTACTTAACGAAAAAAGGGCACACTAAAACCCGCCCAAAATTTCATTCACCAAAAGTAAACCATCAAATCTTATTGTAAAAGGGCGCACAAAACCCGCCCAAAATTTCGTTCGTCAAATCTAAACCCTTCTCCCCCAACTTGTCCATGTCCTTTCATCTACCTCATGGTCTGCTATGAGTACTGCATGCTCCCTTTCTTCCAGCCCGTCTTCAAAATTGGACACCCTTCTTGAGCAGCTACTGCCATTGCCTGCAACACCTTCGTTTCCCGCAAGGTCCGTATGATTTCCCATGTTAGTGCCAAGGTCTAGCTGCCTCCGTATCGCCCCACAACCTTCTCACCCGCACAATTTTCCCCCACCAATCCCCCCTATGAACTCCTCGGATGCATTTTATGGTTCGAGCAATAACCAAAGGACTTCATCTATTCCATCTCAATCGACACCATTTTCATCTCTGAAGCGGAGTTTGCGATGGTGGCAAAAGTCAAGGAGGAGATCGACATTTGGTTCCTCTAGCATATATTCACGACTCATAAGCTTCCGTGATGCATGGACGGCTGCACCCTCTCTTCGTTTAAGAGCTTGGTTGTGCTCTTATTCCTTCCTAGTTCTAGTTTCATTGATGGTAGAATTATTGGGTTCATTCTTATTCTTATCTATTTTTCATTCGCACTACCAATCAAATGCTTTGATGTTGAGCTGTGACTTTCTTCAAATATTTATTTTATAAACTGACAATGGTGTTTTTTCATTGTTGCAGAGGATGTGCAATATAAGGGTTATGGTAAAATTGGATCTGGTCAGGAAAAACTAATGCAAAGTCTATGATTATACTTTCATCTCATACGGAAATCGGTGAGCCCATCCGCACTCTATTTTGATTTAGTATATTATTTCATCATAGCTTAATATCTTTTTTGGTGACAGAGAAATAACAGTCCATGGAGAAATAAGCTTATACATCAGATCTTATACATCATATGATAGAGGCCACTACAAGAAAAAGAACTTTTAGTAACAAATGAAAGCAACATTTTAATTAAAATATTACAAATGGTGATATATTTGCAACAGTTTTATTTTTCGTTGCATTAAATTTGACATTCGTAACATTCAGTGATAAGCATTGTATTTGTTGGAGTATTTACAACAATGGACAAACAAATGTCGCGATTGCTTGCCATTATTGTAACATTAAGTAAAACTGTTACAAACAAAAATAAAGGCGCAATTAAATCCCGCTCAAATTTTGACTAAAAAACCCTAAAACGGTTCCTCTCAATGGAACAACCCTCGTTCTAATCAAACCCCCGCCGTATTCTCCCTAAATCCCTCACCTCCAACCTTCCATCGATCACCCTACTACTTCTTTCTCCGCCAAGTCCTTTCTCGACCACTGCATATGCGGACGTATTCTTCATCTCTGGAGTCAAATCCGTGAGATAGAAATACGTAAATCCGGTGGACATATTGAAGTGCATTGAGACAGAACAAGATATCTTTGGAGGTCTGCTTCCTCTTTCATCACTATAAAAAAGGTTAGGCAATTTTCTAGAACTTGATTTCTTTCGATATTGTATGATTGTTTATTATTGGGGTTTGTAAGAGCTACCATCTGGATATTACACCCATCGTTGTCGATTTCGGTTGGTATTCACGAATAGAATCATGGTGAGATTCTAAGTATGCAATATAACAAAAAATGAATCTACATATTTAGAGTAGAACCGTATCAACAAGTTTTTTATAGTCAACAACTGAGAACTGTATAAACAATGATGCAACATATTTTAATAACTCATTATAATCACCTCAAAATTTAACATAACTTATCTAGTCAGATTTTACGGCATCGTTATATATGCATAATCTCATTTCTTTTCTATGTAGATCATGCAGTATGATTCACGTAAACCCAATCGTCTTGCAAACATCACTATCATCCTGATTTATATATCATATTCTTCTTTAATGAGATGGATATATGCAAGTATGCTACAGATCAAAGCTGTTATACAGATGGATTTATAGTAAACGTTGTTATCTTAATTTAGAACTGATCAAATGAAAGATAAGTATAACTATATGGATAAAAAGTAGACTCACGTGTAGATCTTCAATAAAATTTATCAAGACCTTTAATACAGTTTATTGCAAGAGCATAATCATGGTCACTAGCATTCATGAATAGGTTACAACTTTATATATGGTCATTGGCATTCACGTATATGAAAGATAAGTGAATATACATGGATCAAAAGGATGCCGAGTCGAGCTCCAGTGCTCCACCCTAATTAAGATTCAGGTTTGCTGGTGTTGGTCATGTAGATATTGAGAATCAAGATCAATGACGGAGAAAATATTATTACTGTAATTTTTAAAACCTTGTACTAAACTTGATTTATATAGTTCCTTTTTCTCTTTCAAACAATAGCTTCGGGTACTACTTAAATGCTTGCTTTTACATAAATCATACATAGCTTTTATACATTTTCATGGAACCATGTAAATATGCAACTCAATTTTAATATTAAACGAAAATAGAAATATATTTTTAATTTCTAAAATGATAAATAAATTAAGTTGCTAAAGTTAAAAGCAATATCTACTTAGTTATTTATAGTGTATAACTTGGGGACAATAATGTTGATTGATTTTGGTTGGTTGTTTGTTATTATAGGATCTACAATGGATAAGTCATGGATGCACATGAGATTTGCGGATATCAATGAATATAATAGAGGGGTAAAGCAGTTTCTTGAATGTGCTTTTCATGAGGATAGATTCTCTTATAGAGTTGGAATTGATGGAGAGAAAATTTTATGTCCTTGCATAAAGTGTAAGAATACACATTCTTACACACAAGAAGTTGTCTACGATCATCTAATCTGCGAAGGGTTCATGCTACATTACGACATTTGGAGTGCACATGGCGAGGATGTTAGAAATTCATCACATCAAGTTGTCCAAAATGATCCAATTGTGGATATGTTATGGGAGGCTCAATGTACCCCCACACATTTTTCCATTCAAGACCCTTTGGATAATGGTGACAATCAATTTTTCACAAATTTAAAAGAAGCAGAGGAGCCTATTTCTCCAGGATCTAAAGTATCAAGATTGGAGTTCTTATTAACTATTTTTAAGATGAAAGTGATGCATCATTGTACTAAAGCAATGATTGAGGAATTACTGGAATTTATCGGTCAAGTGCTGAATAATCCTGAAGGCTATCCAACTAATTGGTACAATGCAAAAAATGTCTTCGATCATTGGGCTTAAAATCAGAAAAAATAGATGCATGCCGTAATGATTGCATTCTATTTTGGAAAGAACATCGAGAAACTCACTACTTGTCTTGAATGTAAATTTTCACGGTACAAAGAAAATACATGTGCCTCTAATAATTCAAAGAGGAGAGCAGAGAAAGTACTTAGATATTTTCCATTGGTCCCTAGACTACAACGTCTTTTCATGTCATCTAAGACTGCTAAATGGATGTCGTGGCATAAAGAGGATAAGGTGATAGATCCTAATGGATTAATGCGTCATCCATCAGATTCTGAGAGTGGATAAAGTTTGATGAGAATTTTCCTAATTTTGCATTAGAAGCTAGAAATATCAGGCTTGGTCTTTCAAGTGATGGCTTCAATCCATATGCAAACATGAACGTTAGTTCTACAATTTGGCCAGTTGTGATTGTCACTTATAACTTACCACCATGGATGTGCATGAAGTCGTCCTTTATGATGCTCTCAATGTTAATACCAGGTCCAAAAGGACCTGGAAATGCAATATATATATATATATATATATATATATGCAGCCTTTGATTGATGAGTTGAAGTTGCTGTGGTACGATGGAGTGCAGACATATGATGCACACAAAAAAGAGAAGTTTAGAATGCGTGCAATGTTATTATGGACCATTAACGATTTTCCAGCCTATGCCAATTTATCGGGGTGGAGTACCAAAGGTAAACTTGCATGTCCAGTATGTATGGATAATACACATAGTACTTGGTTGAATAATAGTGGAAAACATTGCTATTTGGGTCACCGTAGATTCCTTCCCATTAAACATAGATGGCGTAGAAGTCAATATAAAGATAAATTTGACGGAGCATCATCAGGTCCAAAATTGGACTTTGTACGTGTTTCTGGATGTGAGTTGTTGCAACAACAGGAGAGCATTCAAGATATTCGACTGGGTCATCTTTTCAAGAAAAAGTTGAGTGGTGGTTGGGGGAAGTATAGTATATTTTTTCGAGAGTTACCTTACTGGAAATATTTACAGATCCGTCATAATCTTGATGTCATGCATATTGAGAGAAATGTGATGGATAACATACTTGGAATCTTAGGTTTATCTGGAACTGCAAAAGATACTTTGAAATCTAGGAGGGACTTGCAACAATTAAACATAAGAAAGGAATTACAACCTGTAGAGTTGAATGATGGGAGAGTGATGTTACCTGGAGCATTGTATACATTATCCCTGGATGCACGTCAGAAGATATTGACTTTCTTAGCTAACATCAAGGTACTAGATGACTACTCTTCTCAACTTTCCAGATGTGTGAACATAGCAGAGAAAAAGATATCGGGTCTTAAGAGCCATGATCATCATGTGTACATGCAAGTTTTCTTACCATTAGCCATTCGTGGGGTGATTTCACCAGATCTTGTACGTCCCTTAACAGAGCTAAGCCAATACTTCAGAGCTGTATGTAGTAAGGTACTTGATCCATCTGCACTATATGAATGGGAACACAGTATCATAGTGACCCTATGTAGGATGGAACAAATATTTCTACCATCATTTTTTGATGTAATGGTACACTTGACTATGCACTTAGCGAACGAAGCAAGAATCGCATGTCCAGTGCAATATAGATGGATGTACCCCATTGAACGATATCTTAAAAAATTGAAAGGATATGTTATCAATAAGGCTTCTCCAGAGGGGTCAATTGTAGAAGGCTACTTATTTGAGGAATGCATAAATTTCTGTTCGATGTACATGGATGGTACAAATAATCGCTTTAATCGTATGGAAAGAAATTTTGATGGTGGTGCACCTGAAGTTAGAGAAGGACGTCTAGCAATTTTTTCTTCAAGTGGAAGACCAATATCAGGTACTATAAGATGAGAATGGTCCCAAAGAGAGAGATACCTTGTACATTACCATGTATTAATGTAGATTGATGAGATTGATGCATATTTCAAAGAATATAAACACTTGTCAGTTGAAAGAGATGACATATCTGTATTCCTACTTTGGTTTCAAGTGCAAATTGAGCAATTTAAACAAAATGGTGATCCAAGATGGACTACAGAATTGGATATAATATCACGGAGTCCGTATTCGCATGTCCACTCACATTCAGGATATATTGTAAACGGATTCCGATTTAGAAAGAAATCTATAGATATCAATAAAACAAATCAAATGAGTGGTGTGGTTGTTAAATCAGCTTTCGAGTCTGGACTGGATGGCTACTATGGGGAAATTATAGATATTATTGAGGTTAGCTTCACACATGACCATCGAGTGGTGCTATTTAAATGTGATTGGTTTGATGTGTACAATGAAGGCGTTGTTTATCGCAAGGATAAGGTAACCGGATTTGTCAGTCTAAAGAAAAGTGCCCGTCTAGCTACAGAGGAACCTTTTGCATTAGCAAGTCAAGTGGAACAAGTTTTCTACGTAGATGACAATGAGGCATGTGGATGGATTATACCTGTAAGAATGATGCCTAGAGACTTCTATGATGTCCAAAATGAAGACATCATTATAGACTCAGATGCCTACCAAGATAATATGCGTGACATCGAGGCATCATGCGCACAAAATGATGTAGATGTGGATATTCTTATTGGTGGAAGCAATAGAATTGTAAATGAGTAATGGTAATCTATTTTATTTCTTTAAAATGTACACTTGTTTGCAATATAAAATTATAATTATTTTAATATCTTATCTTAAATCGCAATGCAGATGAGACCACGATCGGAACGCCGTGGTCACTCTGTACCAATTACTCCTATAGCAGGAACCAAATCAACGGTAATTTGATAGTTTAATTTTTTTTCATTTGAATATATTCCTTTTTTAGCTAGTTTATTATTTTTTATAAACAATGTAATGCAGGTAACACATCGATTTGAACGTCGTACTGATTCAATGTTGACTGCACCCCCAATAGGAAGTAGATCAGTGGTAAATCACCTGTACACCTGAGTATTACAACTTCATAATATTTTCCTGTTGCAAATATGCCATTTATTATAAGAAACTTAATTGTGATGTGGATGGAAACACGAGCTAACAATTGTGCTCAGTTACCTAATGTAGCTGAAACGCAATCAGAGCCACATCAGTTGCCTATGCAATATAGTAATGATGGAACCGATGGTTCTTCATCAGTTAAGGGACATAGAGGCCCATCAAGGTGTCGTTACTTAGATCGTCTAGCTGCTGGACAAACATTGCATGTTAAAATTGTTGGTGGAGATGCTGTTGAGGAACATGCTGCACAATTTCACAGTTTTTTAGGGCAGGTTGCACGTTTTCGAATTCATATTTTAACTCGTGATTTCAGAAGAGATGCTTCAGATGATGTTAAAGCTTCAATTTTGCATGACTTGGAGGTATGTTATAGATATTGGTTGTTTTTAAAAAATCTAAAAATATTTTCTAACATTGGTATTATAAGGTTCTTTTACATGGGAGCATAGCCCTGAGATAGATAAACAAATATTATCACATGCAGGTGATCTACATCGTCGGTATCGATGTGAAATAAAAAAGAAGGTTAAGTATTCTTTTAAATATTTGATATTTAATATTGTGTGTTAAATTAGTAACTAATATCTTTTAGTTTTGTTCTTTCAGTATTTTGATGAGACGATACCTCTATCAGAGCTACGTAAAAGAATTCCCAAGGAGCTTGATGCAGTGACATGGAGAAAGCTTGTTGATTATTGATCTTCTGAGGAGTATAAGGTAAATGCATATTTTTTTAATATATTTTTATGAAAGGTTTAGGTTGTTAACTTGGGTGTTAATAGTTTTTTTTGTAATTTAGGAGAGAACACTTAAGAACAAGAGAAGTCGTGCAATGGAAGTAAATCCAATACATCGAATGGGAAGAAAAATACCCATCAAAAAATTGACGAGTTTGTATGTATTGTTTTAAAATTTTCATCTATTATATGTATTATGTTTCCCTTCATTTATTAATTTATTTTTTCATTATGCAGAAGAAATTGAATTCTTATGAGCCATCACGAGTACAAATCTTTCTTTTAACTAAAAGTCGAGAGATTAAAGGCATGAGGATGTGGACATCCGAGGTCCACCAAAAAGAACACGTAAGTAAATTTTATTACTATTTTTTTCTTTTTAAAGATCATAAAATTTTATATGATTTGTTTAGGAGGAAATGGTGACTCTAATGTCTCCTCCTTGTATCGAAGACGAGAATGGAACACCTGTGATACCACTCTCTCCAGAAGAAGCATTTTTGAAAGTTAAAGGACCCGAACTTTTTGGTCGTGTTCGTTGTGGAGGTCGTGGTGCCACTCCTTCTAGATATTTTGGTGTTCAAGGTGGCTCTTCGAGTCAAGAGATTGTCGAACTTCGTAGTAATATGCGCAATTTGACGGAACAACTTGCTTCTATGCATAAAGGACAAGAGGCGCTTATGCAACAAATGGCAGAGCAACAACAACTATTTGCAAAACAAATGGCAGATCAACAACAACATATGGCAAAGCAAATGATGGATATGATGGAGCTTCATCGTCAAGAGATGAGAGGTCTTATATCTATGACGTCAAAAGAAAAGGGCATGTCTTCTCATGCAAGTGATAGTGCTCGTGAAAATGATGAATGCAGTGATGATGATGAGTATTATTCTGAAGATGCTTAGAATTAGTTTTTCTTTTTCATTGTATAAGTAGTCTTGTACTACAACTTTTGGTAGTAACTTTTATAGTCTTATTTTGGTAAGTGAAGCATCTGCACTGTTATGTTATCATGGTTTGTTATATGTGTTGAAAATTGAGATTTGTCGTATCTTGTTAAGATCTTATAGTCTATTTATAATGATAATGAAATTGACGAAAGTTATCTACAATGGCTGTAAATATTGCAGGTATAATTATTGTAATAATAAACTTGAATATATGCAGCATTTCCATAGTTATTATAATTATTGTAATTATGGTAAAACCACTGTAACATTTCCATAATGTTGCAATTTTATTGGTCTTAAAGGCAACAAAACTGTTACAATGAAATCTATATGAAATAATTATTTAAATGTTGCAATGGTATTCGTGTCAATTACTAAGTGTTGCAAAATTGTAATAGCATATGTATTTTTATGTTGCTATTTAATTACAACGAAAACAAAAACGTTGCAAATGTTAGTTATTTCGAACGTTTGTTAATAAATGTCACAAATACCGTTTGCGGCACAACCTTTAGTAACATTAAAAACGACATAAAATAAATGTCGTTTTTAAAAAATAAACGTTGCGAATACACTTTTGCAACATTATTTCGAATGTTGCAAATATAGAGTTTTCCTGTAGTGGGCCTAGCATTTGGTGAAGAAACAAGCTACAGATGGACAAAAACAAATGGTGATGTAATATATACGTTGGAGGCTTGTCGTTAGGAGATGAAATATTCTGTATCAACTTATGACGTATCATACAAGGCATGGTGTCGACGGCTTTGGTGGTGGCATGGATGATAACTACAATGAAGAGACATGTTGAAATTATATTCCAATAGTTGTTTATAAAAATTTTGACTCTAGTAATGTGTGTGACTTTTATGGTTTTTGTTTGGTGTGAAGTTGTGAACAACGCACATTAAGGCTCGTGTATTTTTATTTTATCATGAAGTTTATTAAATATGATGATTGTGGTTGAGTCTTTTTGAAACAAATGGTTGAAAATCATACATTAAAAAATCAGATTAATATTATGATGTATGTAAAAAAGTTGGCAACGGATTACAATTGGTTTACAACTAATGTAAGCCATACGACTTATTTGCATAAACATTATTGATATATTTGCAACGACGATATATTTTTGCAATTTACTTGGTAATGATTGTATAAATGTTATAAATATATTTGCAACATTTAACAAATGTTGTTGAATCACATTAGCAATATTTGTCTTTCTGTCACTATTAAATAGTCACGAACAAACAAGTGTTGCGAAAGGGGATTGTTTGCAACGATTGCCAATAAATATGGCAAAGAGCATTTGTAGCGGTACTTTTAGTGACATTAAAAGTGACAGTTTGCAAACGTTGCATTAAATCAAAAAATGTTGCAGTTGAGTTTTTGCAACATTTTGACCAATGTTCCAAATAATATATTTTCCTGTAATTAGTGCACTACAACAAAATTGATTTTAGTTAAATATGTAACACCTTATGTTTTTCGTTATTTAATTTTTAAATTCAAAAATATTATATTTATTGCTATATTTTTAGCAACAAATCATATAACAATCATATTCGATTGATTTTCTTCAAATTGTTGCTAAATTTAAAAAGAAATATTAGTACGCATTTAACGAATGAATCAGTGGATAAATCAGAGCAAAAGTTAATTTTGAAAGGAATGATATTTGTTGTTATTTAATTAACAACGAACGATATGACACTGAACATTAAAATTCTTGTTGCATATGCATATTTTTTTGTGAGTAATCTTTAGGTTATTCCTAGGAATGTGTCGAATTCAGGAGATAATCGATAATCATCATAACTGCGAATGCACATTGCAGTTGGTTGATATGCAATTCAAGAGATACCCGTCTATTGCATCGATATCATTCGACTTCCATAACAACATAGACATCCATGATTACATCTTGAAAGAAAAAAATAAAAAATAAAGGGTTTTCTCACTTGTCCCACTCCGAGATTCTGCAATTACAATTATACGCTCACTTTTTTTACAATAACAACTGTGTGGTTGTACTCTTACAAAACTCAAAGCACTGCCCTTCCATTAATGTAAGAACAGAAGGATACATAGACACAACTGTTATTGGAAAAAAAATTAAATGCATAACTATAATTGCAAAATCTCGAATAAAACACAAGTGCAAAAAAAATCCCTAAAAAGTTAACCACCCCATAAAATCCAAAGGGCCATTGAGAATCGTTGGAGAGAAGACAAATGTGT
This sequence comes from Ottelia alismoides, assembly GCA_037367405.1. Classification (NCBI taxonomy): domain Eukaryota; kingdom Viridiplantae; phylum Streptophyta; class Magnoliopsida; order Alismatales; family Hydrocharitaceae; genus Ottelia; species Ottelia alismoides. Next base: position 27,189 of record JAZKJV010001997.1, on the reverse strand, counting down.
GGAACTAATCCAAAGGAACAAAGGTGCCAAAGGAGTTCACGTGACTCCACCTCCGCAGATAGATAGATAGATAGATCCTAATTATGCAGGGCAGTCAAAAGTTAAAACCTGTGGTAACAAAGGACCTGGAAACCTCGAGCCATCATCTTTCTTTGTCTTCGTTGTAAAGTTTTGCCACTGCTTTGTTTTTCTGGTTGTTGTTGGGTCTGATTAGTATTATATCTCAGCAATGATATATGGGTGTCTGGCATGCATTGCATGCAGGTCCCTCCTCCCTCCTCTAAAACAAAAGGCTACTATAGGATCGTCTGCCTCGAGTTGTTTCCGAGAGGTAGCAGTTGCTTTTGTTTGGTTGACCTACATCCAGCTCTGTTCACGGTTTCTGATATCTGTAAATAAATTCCATCATACCTGGCTGTGGGTATTCCACTGCAGAGTGCAACTAAAATATGCGCATCTTGAGGGTGTTGCCACACACGCACATAGGGTTCGTTCGGTTACAGGGTTGGGCAGGGATGAATTGAGTTGGGGTATCCCTGTGAATAGTAAACTGTGAGGAGGATTGAGAGGGTTGGAAGGAGGGGTACCTTGGGTTGGACCAACCCAACCCTGCCCAACCCGAGTGTTAGGGTAAATTACTAAAAAGAGATTGTTTTTTGCATGGATTCCTAAATAAGGGATTGATATTTAGATTGTAACAAATAGAGACTCATCATTGATTTAACGATAAATGTCCCAACGACGTCAAAGGATAACCCAATTTCTTATGTAGTTGGACGAGTATACTCCTATCTATTAGGGACTTGTTTTGACATTCCCCCTTCTTCTTCACACACATGGCGGTTCCACGACGGGCCATATAGATCGCGGTACGCCTCCCAACAACTCGACGATACAACTTGGAGTTCAACGGCCATCCTCTTGAAATTCTTCCACCCCCATCGACATTTTAGGTAAAACCCTAATTTTTGAACTTCCGATTTTGGTGTCGACATGTATTTGGGTTTGGATTTAAGGTTTTGAAATTGGGGAACTCATGCACGACACATGAAATGGGGTTTGACGAGTTGGGTATATGCATCATCCACCCATGATTTGGGAAATGCTTCATCAATTTCTGATTTCTGATTCCTGTCAATTTTCTATGCTCTAGAAAGTACAGTGTAAAGCCACATTTTGTTTCACACTAAGTTTGTTGTAGAAGGTCCTATTTGGACATCACATGATGAAGTGATCTTGCAATTGGGTTCAATTTGTAGAATGGATTTGCTTGCTTTTCATGAGACTGTATTGACATTACAGAATAAAAAAGGTTGAAATGCTTCAGACTCTATACAATAGTTGCAATCCCTGAGCTCTTTAGATCTTTCTGCAGTAACTGAAGGATACCAAAACCTATATAACTTTTACTAAGATATTGAACAAGTAGCAATCATTTGCATTGCTAGAGGATATCCAACACTACTCAGTTGTTGAAGGATATCTAAAAACTACTATATCTAGAATAACAAGTTGAAAAATCTCTAGACAATAATGGCAAGACAAGGTCCACCTCATGTAATCCTTGGGAGTTGCTTAATCCAGTGTCACTCTTATCTAAGATGTTTAAATGTAGAATGATGAAACATCTCACATACATATCTCATGTCAAACAATGGATCTTTATTCCTGTAATCTATACATAAGAAGTGAAGGATATGGTGAGATCCTAAGCGCATCACGGAAGCGTGAGAATCGCATCGTATGCGATCGGAAGCGACTAGTCATACTAGTTGCTTGGAGTAGAGAAAATAAAAAAATTTCATGCGACGAAATTACATGATCCAAGAACACTTCTCGGATCATTTCTTATAAACCACAAACAAGTATTAGATTTACCTCTTGAAGCGTGGTTGTCATTGAGTCTCTAAACGAAGAGATCTTCTGTCTCAAGTCCGAACCGACGGAGAAGACGCTTGCGAGCGTGTTGATGAATCACGTGCTTCTCACAATCCATGTTGATGTTCCAAGCGACGAATCTGATCTCGTCACATGAGATCTGATGTCTTCTTCATAAGCGAGGTGCATCGAAGGAGACAAAGATCCACAAGCACACAATCCGACATCATAGCGACGATGCTGCGGCGATGGCGACTCTCTTTAGGGCGTCATGGTGGACGACCACAAGAGAGGGAGGGAGAGATGGCATGTAGAGAAATGATAGAGAGAGCATTATTTTCTTAATCACTTTGAAGAGCAAGAGGTGCCCTTCTATTTATAATATTTTGAGATCCATAGATCTCAATATATGGACAACACAAATCCAATGGCTCATATTGATTGTGTTTCTTTTAGTGGCCAAGAATTTTTTTTTTTATAAAAATACAACAACAATTAATTTAGTTTAAATTAAATATATATTTATAAATTAATATAAATTAATCTCAAATTAAATCAATCAAGCATGGAGATTCTGGAATGGAGATTATATCATCCTTTACTAATAGGGGTTGGTGGGAATCTTATATAATCTCATGAGATTATATTATTCCACGAAAATCTACAATATTTACAACAATACTTGTTGTAAATTATTTTACAAAAATAATTCATAATTATTTTGTGAACATTGCAATCTTGCCATTGGAAAATTGTGAATCACTTTCACAACCCAAAATAAAATGTGAATTACATTTTCAATTAATTGTCTAAGTTGAATACAATTCACATCAATATTTAATTAACAAATGTAAATTATAAATATCTCTCTCTTATATATTACAAATCATATTATAATATATATGATTAATATGGATAACGTTATCCACATTATACATATCCATGATATTTAAATCAAATTTAATCATCCTTTATCTTCTCATGTGCCTAAATTATATGAATCACACTCACATTATTCACATCTTTGATAATTAAATCATGTTTGATTATCTAAGATAACTCTCCTTATAATATGAATCAAATTCATATTAATCATGATAATTAAATCAAATTTAATTATCAATTTTCTCAATGCTCGGATACATATATCAACAATGAATTTATCCATGAACTCTTTCAAGGATAATGCATTTTCTCCGCGGATACTTAGAGATAAGGACATGGTGATTGTATTGTTCCATGTATAGTGACTTGGATATTGAGATCATATCTCAAATCCAGATTTTACAGATCTCTCATAGATGCTCGATTAAATCAAGACCACAAATCTAATCTTCTTATTGCATCCGAATCATATTCAGATCAATGCCCAATATTTGGACCAAGATCAGATCACTTCTCTACTGAGAGGAGTCACTAAAATCCAGACCCGTTTCACCACTCCCTAGGAATGGAAGTGTCATGGTTATACAATCGTTTATAATCACATCACCCTCGGGTATTCCTAATACCTGTATATCTTACATACTGGAAGACCCATAATAAGTCAGAAGTATAAGATCAATCACACTGTCTACTTCAGGGATTTATCATTAAGTTTCTCATTCGATCATCGGGAGTCGATATCGATCATATAATTTCCAAAAGCATATATCATACCTAGGTGTTGATCATATACTTTCCAAAAGCATTTATCATACCTAACAAATTCAGTCAAGCTTCCAAAACGAGATGACCGCACGTGGAATTTGATTCTTCCCAATATATCATGCGTGAGCTCATGTCTTCCGATTTAGTAAATGAACCTGTATGGTCCCTTTGAGAGATTGTATTACTCATATGTCCTTGTATGCACACCAACACGTCGGTGTATAGACCTTGATTAGGTCATCAACCTATTGGTCTGCCAAATGTACATACTTATACATATAGTAATACATCTGTCTCCAGTCAGAGGATGCTTGCCTATATCATGACATCATACGACATAGGACTTTGGTTATCTTGATCTCGTTAAGTCAACTTTTTAACATAACTTATCTAACACCTCCGAATCTCTATTCCTATGCAGAAGACCTGCATTAAGAGGTCAGTTAGATATGCAGCCTTTAGAGAAAGGATTTCCATCTTCTTCTCAGGCTGGAGATCCTCTCTTAATAATCATTTGATGGTGCTTGATAAGTCCTCAATCTAACTCCCTATATATTCATCCAACACCAGCCTCTATGATTCAATATTGAATCAACACCAGTATGATCATTAAGATGGTCATGGTACATAACCCTAATTGTACTAAGGGACCTATTATGCAAATTAATTATTCTTCATTTCAGATCAATCACAATAACATTTATTGCATAATGGCTCATCATGGGCTCGCAGGTCCAACAATCTCCCACTAGCCCAAAGAGTAATTAATGGACTAATCTTTTAACCCACACATGTGACAATCATAGACTATTTTAAAAATAGCTAGGTAAGCTGATCAGTCACTTTGTTCCTAAGAGACTATGCAAGTCCTTTTACAACACTTGCATATCTCATAGTAACATGGCTCGCATCCAATGCGAATGTTGCATCTTATGCAACAAATACTCAATCTTGTTAAAGCAACTATAGTGTCCTTGACACTACTGCTCAATAATTATTATAACAAGTATTTCCATAATCCTTATAAGAATACCTTTATTCCAGGAGATCTCCTTCCCCTAAGGTATCCGTAATTAAGACCTTTTAGATCACTATCTATAAAGTCTAAAGTTTTTGAAGACAAGACTTAGAGATCACTATCTCCAAGTTTTTTCATCTTTGAAGATATTGTCATTACTGCAATCAAGTATTTTATCTCCATAGTAGGATTAGTAATAATTTACTACTCTCACTACATGGCAGACATTTGGCTTTTGTTAAATCTAGTATACACTCATCTTTCCAAAGCTAATGCAGTAGGGCATATAGCTATTCACATCCTCAACTCCTTGAGGTGCTATCCTTTTAGATAGGTTAGTACCATATCTTAAGAGAAAGAAGCCTTTCTTAGAATTTCCCAAAAATGGAACATGTCCAAGGTGTACCACTTAATGTGATAGTTCCAATGCTCTCTTCTCTTTGTTTTTGAACACCTTCAGAACTCAGATCCGAGAGGTATCCTTGAGATCATATCTCAAGGTATGGAATAACCAGATTATAAAACACTTATTATCATCCTCAAAATTTCCAAATGATTAGGACATCGTCTACATTTAGCATGACGAACACAGTGGCACTTCTACAAAGTTTCACAAGGTTCATTAAGATTCGATCTGAAATCATAACCTTTATAATTTCATCAAATCTTATGTTCCAACTACAAGAAGCTTATTTGAATCTATAGATGGAATTCCCTAGCTTGCACACCTTGCTTTCCTCAATCATCAAGCCATGGGGCTACTTCACGTGAATATCCTCAGAGAGGTATTCATAGAGGAATGCAATATTTACATCCATCTTGTAGATGTCAAAGTCAAGTTGTGTATCTATAGTTAGTAATATTCTGATGAGTTTAAGCATGGTTACTGAAGGGCAAGTCTCATTGCAAGCAATGTCTTCTCTTCGGTGTGTAGCTCATGGCTACGAGCTATGCTTCGAAGGTCTATACCTTCTCATTAGGTTCCCTCTTTCTCTTCAAGTTCCATTTACACCCAATAGGTTTTTCCCTTATAGATGGATCCTCGAGGGTCCATATACAACACTTGCATATGAAGTCTACTTTAGACTTTATTGCTAAAATCTATCTTTCCATGTCATGATCCTCAGGAGCTTCATCACATGAAGTCCGATCATTTTCAGGCTTAAACTGATACATGAAATCCATCCTCAAACTCATTTTGAAGAGGTATGTGTATTTCATCTTTAATTGTACTTTTAATTTCCCATATCATGTGCCTTATTATCTTCTCAAGATTAAGTGAGTTCCTTTACTTTATTTTCATCTTGATTCTCAAGAGAGTCATCCTCTAAGAATCACATTCTCATATATGAAATCTTTAAAGAATCTCAAGGTCACAAAGTAGGTATCCAATATCATCCTTTATTTTCCTAATAAAGTACCGCTCTCTGGTGCTAGATTCCAGCACTTGTATGGAACCTTATTAAGGATATAAACTATAGTCTCTACTACATATTTACCTTGAAAACTAAGAGGTAATTATGCTAAGATTAATCATTGATCAAATCATGTCACACATGATCCAATTGTATCTCCCTACAACTTTATTGAGTTTATGTATATTTGGAGGAATGGGGTAAGTATGATATTCCCTACTCTATAAGCTATTCCACGAATTCATCTAATAGGTGCTGACTACCTAGATTAGATCAAATTCATTTTCATTTTCCTTCAAACTTTTGTTCTAAAATCAAAATTATGAAATCTTTGGACATTCCAAAGGTTTCTAAGGTGAAGAGAAGAAATCTCACATCACAAATAATCATCAATATATTTCACATATTATTAATGTTTGTTGTGATTTGATGACCCACAAACATCAATATGTATGAGATATTGAATACCTTTGCATCTAACACTAATTCCATAGAAGGGTGCATGGGACAATTTCTATTTTTGAATACAGTATTCACAAGTATGTAAGTTTTGAACTTTTAGACAATCTAAAGTTCAATATATTATTAGTCTATTGATCTCATCAACAGACATATGTCCAAGGCTTGATGCCAGATCATTGTCAAAAGATCTTCATCCTCCTATTGATCTTTTAAAGGTTTAACTTTTAGTATTAGAAATGTTAATGAACCATTCACTAATTTTCTAATTTAGTAGAGTCCTCTAGATGTCAGATTACTATCTGAAATATATCCATCATAACTCTTTATGATAGGTCAATTCCAGAATTCATGTTTATTTCCAACATTTAGAAATAAACAAAGAGTGTATTCTAATCTCTAGGTCATAGAGACATTCTCTAGGACCGAGAGCTCTCCCATTAAAAATATGAAGTCTATCAATCCAGTAGAGATTGCTGCAACAATTGCACCAATATCAATGAGGATGAATATTAAACCTTAAGATCAAATTTCTAGTCCTCTAATACATATGCAACCAATTGCAAGTGTTATTAGAGGAATGAGATACAATTAATAGACTTTGATATTATCAAATAAGAATGTCAATTTCAATGATTATATGTAGATGTAGATTATTCTGATGCACTTTCTGAGTCCTTCTCTAAGGATCCTACATAGAGTAAACAATCACTCTATCAATACATCGGCTTATTGCAGTATTGGCATTCATCCAACTCTTTGGATGTCATATGGAAGTCATAAAAGTACAGTAAACTCTTTGACTTTCCTTCTCACATGGGTCAGACCCATGCTTCCGCTGTGCTCCCTTCATCTATAAACAACCATTGCTTATGACAAAGGATCTTTTATGTTGAATTCAAAAGATTTCAATATAAGAGTATTTCAACATTTGTACATGCTTCATTCAATTCATATAATATGAATATTATGAAGGTTCATGAATGACTTGAGTATGGATAGTATAATGATGACACTCATCATATCTGCATACTTATTAACTCTTAAAGACTTAAGTTCAGGTAGGTATTCAAATATTTTGAATACAACATCTCTTATAGAGCCATCATTCAGCATATTGCAATGAACCATGCCATTCATGAATAAATGTTGAGAGTACATATGTATGCCGGGACATCTTGTTTGATTTTATAAGTATTATTTACGATCATCATCGACATGTCACTTCCAAAGTACATTCGATGAGATCAAGATTATAGAGACACACAAACCCTAGGGTTGTAATCCTATTGTCTATTTAATTGTCATTCCTCATTATTATGAGGAAACTTGCACATTGCAACCACATACAATATGTGTCCAACTGCAAGTACAATATCTTGATCATGAATCCAATCCATGATATTTACTGATTATTGTTTACTATAGTATTGAGTGGGTTTAATGAAGGATTATCTGAAATAAGATAATTTACATAAATATATATTACTTTGATTTAGGAATCTTTATATCAAAGTTGTCTCGCCTTGTCAACATTGAAAGTTCATTCCCTCAATCACTTTCAATGTAAGAGATATACATACCATTATATCTCAAGCAAGATCTGGGATCTCCTTCCTTATCTTTGTCACATCCCAATAATATGAGAATATGTAACTCGAATAAAAAGAAGAGGGAATACATTCCGCCTTGCAAGTCCAACTTGCATTTCCCAATTCGGTCTTTAACACCCGGGCCCACCACCCCTAAGGTGATGTTGACCCATAATTAATTGAACCAACCGTCAACATGAATACAACTCACTATGTGCAATCCAATATCGCTCCAATAATATGAGGCCTCGATATTGGGGTCACCATGCATGCGTCCTTACTCTTTAGAGAAGCGAAGAGCCCAATCCAGATGCGCGTGTATAAAGGAGTTGTCACTTCGGACAAACATCTCCTACATACTATCCGTGGCGACGGAACCCTTCACCTTGACGGGAGACCATGGATGTCATTTATGTGATCCTCCATATCATGTTCAAATTTGAATTAATTATTATGAATCATATTCACATAATTAATTCTTTCGAGGGAAATAACAATTCTATTCATAATAGAGTGTTTTAATTTAATTATATTTCAATTAATCTGATCATATTAAATTAATTATCAAATTAATATCCAATAAACATTCTTTATCATTACTTTAAATATGGTATTGCCTCAAATACGTATTATTTCAAATTTTAATAATTAGAAAATACATCATGATTTCTCAAGCATTATACCAACCCTACCTACTATCATGGCTAGTAACGACGGAAGTGGTACAGACCGCACATGGTGCAACCTGCTATCCCAACGCTCCCCGACCAGACGACATATCCGCCTCGGGAAAGGATAATGCAAAATCAATCATTTTGTACTTGAGATGATAGTCAATTTTTCAACCAAATTTATACCATATGATAATAATAAAAACCATTTTTGATTAATTATAAGGAAATTTTCTATACAAATTCCCAATCCTGTTCAAGCAACTATGTTTGTTGGAAACTTCATTGAGTAACCAATTTATGATCTAGATCATATTCAATCAATTATTGGTTAAGGTAATGTCATTTAAGGAAATAATTATCATAAAATATTTCAAAAATATTTATCCGTAATTACTCCAGGAAGTTAAATCATTTAATTTTACTAATTGATTAAATGACAATCACAATGTTCTTGATTAGGAAAGTAATTTCCAGTAGTGACACTCACTTACTAAAATCACCATATCTCAATCGATTTAAATCTAAATCATGGAAAATAAGTTTTCAAAGTTTGATAATTTGATTTACAATAGAACCTAAGTAATTTTCATGCATTTTTAGGTGTTTAAAAATAGTAATTAATTCCTTCATTACGTCAAGATTCGCAGTCCCCGAAATAGTGGATACATGTTCACTAAAATGATCATAACTTGAGAAAACGGATTCAAAATCGTGTAAACTCAAATCCCATGGTTTCCTTATTTAATGAGAAACATAATCCAAATGATAATTTCATGTTTAAACGTTTTAAATAGGGTAGAAAATATTTACTAAATAGAGATGCGAAAATGAAATGCGATAAACTCTCGCAAACCCTAATGAATTCAAGTCTTCCTAGGTTTATGGATCACATACAAAACCTCCTACCTAAGGCTCTGATACCACTTGAAGGATATGATGAGATCCTTAAACACATCATGTAAGCGTGAGGATCACATCGTATGTGAATGAGAGCGACTAGTCGCACTAGTTGCTTGGGGTTACAGAATTTAAAAAATTTTCATGCGATGAAACCACATGACCAAAGAACACTTCTTGGATAATTTTGTATAAACCACAAACAAGTATTAAATTTACCTTTTGAAGCGTAGTTGTGATCGAGTCTCTAAACGAATAGACCTCCTGTCTCAAGTCTGATCCGATGGAGGAGCCACTTGTGAGAGTGTTGATGAAACACATGCTTTTCGCAATCCATGTTGATGGTTCAAGAGATGAATATCCTGATCTCGTCATACGAGATCCGACATCTTCTTCATGAGTGAGGCACACCGAAGGAGATGGAGATCCATGAGCAAACAATCCGGCAGCATATCGGCGACACTGCGGCGATGGCGATTCTCTCTAGGGCATCATAGTGGACGACCACAAAAGAGGGAGGGAGAAATGGCGTGTAGAGAAATGAGAGAGAGAGAGAGAGAATTATTTTCTTAATCACTTTGAAGAGCAAGGGGTGCCCTTTCATTTATAATATTTTGGGATCAGTGGATCTCAATCCATGGACTACACAAATATAATGGCTCACATTGATTGTGTTTCTTTTAATGACCAAGATTTTGTTGTAAAAACACAACAACAATTAATTTAATTTAGATTATATATATATATATCAATTAATATAAATTAATCCAAAATTAAATTAATCAAGGATGGAGATTACGGAATGGAGATTACATCACCTTTCCTAATAGGGGTTGATGTGAATCTTATGTAATCTCATGAGATTACATTATTCCGTGGAAATCTCCAATATTTACAACACTTGTTGTAAATTATTTTACAAAACAATTCATAATTATTTTGTGAATATTGCAATCTTTCCATTGAAAATTTGTGAATCACATTCACAACACAAAATAAAATGTGAGTTACATTTTCAATTAATTGTCCAATGTGAATCCAATCCACATCAACATTTAATTAAAAAATATAAGTTAAAAATAGCTCTCTATTATTCATATCCATGATAATTATATCATATTTTATCATCTTGAATCTCTATTCTCATGTTCCTAAATAATATGAATCACATTCACATTATGCACATCTTTGATACTAATATAACTCTCCTTTAATATGAATGAAATTCATATTATTCATGATAATTAAATCACATTTAATTAACAATTTTCTCAATGCTCGGATACATATATCAACAGTGAAATTATCCATGAACTCTTTCGAGGATAATGCGCTTTCACCACGGATACTTGGAGATAAGGACAAGGCGATTGTATTGTTCCACGTATAGTGACTTAGATATTGAGATCATATCTCAAATCCAGATCTCGCGGACCTCTCATAGATGCTCGATTAAATCAAGACCGCAAATCTAATCTTCTTATTGGATCTGAATCACATTCAGATCGATGTCCAACATCTGGACCAAGATCATATAACTTCTCTACTGAGAGGAGTCACTAAAATCCAAACCCGTTTCATTACTCCTTAGGAACAGAAGCGTCATGGTTATATAATCATTTATGATCAAATCACCCTAATGTATTCCTAATACTTGTACATCCTACATACTGGAAGACCCAAAATAAATCAGATGTATAAGATCAATTTTACATTATCTACTTCAGGGATTTATCATTAAGTTTCTCATTCAATCATTGGGAGTCGATATCGATCATATAATTTCCAAAAGCATATATCGTACCTAGGTGCTGATCATATACTTTCGAAAAGCATATATCACACCCAACAAATTCAATCAAGCTTCCAAGGCGAGACAACCTCGCGTGGAATTTGATTCTTCCCAATATCTCACGAGTGAGCTCATGTCTTCCGATTCAGTAAATGAACTTGTATGATTTCTTTGAGAGATTGTATTACTCATATACCCTTGTATGCACTCCAGCACATCGATTTATAGATCTTGATTAGGTCATCAACCTATTGGTCTACATTTTACATACATAGACATATAGTAAAACATCCATCTCCGGTCAGAGGATGCTTGCCTATATCATGACAGTATATGACATAGGACTTTGGTTATATCAATCTTGTTAAGTCAACCATTTGATCTAACTTATCTAACACCTCCGGATCTCTATTCCTATGTAGAGGACCTGCATTATGATGTCGATTAGATATGCAACCCTTAGAGAAAGGATTGCCATCTCCTTCTCAGACTGGTGATCCTCCTCCTTCTCAGACTGGTGATCCTCCTCCTTCTCAGACTGGTGATCCTCTCTTAATAATCATTTGACGGTGCTTGACAAGTCCTTTCAATCTAACTCCATAGATATTCATACAACACGAGCCTCAATGATTCAATATTGAATCAACAATTGTATGATCATTAAGATGGCCACGACACATAACCTTAATTGTACTAAGAGATCTATTATGAAAATTAATTATTCTTCATTTCTGATCAGGGAATGATATTCGTAATAACATTTATTGCATAATAGCTCATCGTGTGCTCGCATGTCCAATAAGAAGTTGTTCATATATCCCTAAAAGAGTAGATAAAGTTTCAACTTACGCAAATTAACTGAAGAAATAATAATTTTACATATTAAATGTGTGAATTGGTCTATGCAAGAAGAGTTTTGTTATATCTACTTCCAAAGATCAGAATATCAAATCAGATTTCACTACACATTTAAATTTATGATCTCTTGCAATATTCTAAGATACATGATTTCGAATTCCGCATCATCTAAATTGAAAATGTCTCACTATGATGCCTGACTATTAAAAGCTCCAACCATGATATGTGATTTGGAATTCTGTAGCATTTCCACCATTGAACTTTTTTTTAGATTTCTTTGTAGAAAATGCTTTTAAAACCTTGTATGCCTTGGATTGTGATAAATAATTGGTTTTTACTAAATGATATAAATTTCCTTTGTAGAAATGTTTACACAATTTAACTTGTTGGCGATTCGACACCCTGGTAGAATTGTTGACAATCAAGACTATGGTGGGGGTAAAGTGAATTATGTCGAGAACATGGATACAAATCTGATTTCTTTATTTAAGATGTAAGGTTTCGTCAATGATTGGTCTTGATAAGGATAAATGCCAAATGTGGTACAATCTAACAAGGAGAGGTTCTAATTTGATGTTGATGATTTTGATAAAGTTGCATTGGAGATATTTGCTCTTCATAAGGAATTTGAACCTATTGTCATTTTGGTCGAATCCCTTGATGAAATATGCACTAGCATACATGCCGTAAAAGATAATATCTAGGGTGCTGATGAAGTTGAATTGCAAGTGCCAACTAATAGTGATGATGACAGTGTAAATGACATTGCGTTTTATCTTATAGATGATCTTAGTGAAGATGAATCGATGGATGAAAGTGATGGTTGAGGTGATGGATGCCTCGCATTGGTCGAACAAAGTCTAACAAGTACCAAGGGAAAGTATGTTGCAAATGATTCATACATGTCAGACAATAACTTGCCATCTGATGAGCCGATTAGTCTTGATGGTAGTGATGTTGAAAAGGATGGTGTGCCAATTTACGCAATGATGAAAGATTCAGAGTTTTCTCATCCAACTCTTGAACTTAGAATGAAATTTTCTGGGCCGAGTGAATTAAGACAAATCATTCGATAAGCAAATATTTTAAGCAACACTGACATTAGATTCTTGGCAAACAAACCAAATAAAATCCAAGTTGCTTGCAAAGACTCCACATGCACTTACAAGTTGTATGTATCATGGATGACATCGGAGTAGTAATTTAAATTTAAGTCCTTCAACCCACACCATATATGTCCACGATAATTGCAAAATCATTTGATTTCATCGAAGTGGTTATCAATTCAATATTTGGATAATGTTTAAAGATGATCTAGCCTGGAAGGTCAACACTATACAATCTTCTGCAAAGAGGGACTTCATGGCCAATATTGGAAAAATAAACGCATATTGAGTGAAAAGAAATGCTTTGCTTCTTATTGAAGGTTCACACAAGAACCAATATACACGTCTTTGGATGCTGCAACTCTAAGGTTGTAGATGCCTGGAAGCATAGTGAAATTGGAGATCGAGGACAACAATTTTCATAGTTTTTTCATTAGTTTTGAGCCAATAAGAGGGGATTTTTAGAGGGTTGTAGATCCTTCATTGGTTTAGATGGTTGCCATATAAAGGGACCTTACAGAGGACATCTTCTTAGGACCATATCAAGGGATGGGAACACTCAATTATCTCCTCTTGCATTTGCTGTGGTAGAACAAGAGACCAATGACTCTTGGAAATGGTTCTTGGAGTATTTGTTGGAAAGTATTAGTTCTGTTGAAGATTTTAGATGGACTTGCGATTAATGAAAAGACCGAAGATTATGTTGAAGCATGCTACCATATTTTGACTTATCATAGGAGCTATGCTTCTATCATCCAACCAGCGCCTGACGGTTCTCATTGTCCAAGGGTAGAAGAAGAGCAACGGATGAGGCCCCAAATCCATATAAATTAAGGAAGCATTAACATCAGTTGAATTGTGGTAGCTACGAAAAATATGGTTACGATGCCAGAACTTGCAAGGGCATTTCTACTAGACAGAAGCTTATCATTAGAAGAGGACGTAGCACTGCAACATGATCTTCCAATAACGGAGTACATACTGCATCGTCCAGGCCATCCCAACGGGGAAGAAGAATATGTAATGGATCAACTTAAATTACTTCAACGAGCCTAATTTGTAAATATTGTGAATTTACATTTCTAATTTTAGCCATCCTATATAACTAATAATCTCTATCTCAAGCACTGATTGCATGTTAAATGCGTAAATTATTTTTTGGAGGAAGATTGATCTTTTTCATGTTTGTGTTGCATGCATCACGAGGTGGATGGTTGTGGAGTTTTTTGGTGTTGGATATCAATAGAATTTTTTAGGAGAATATCCTCGATTTCTGATGGATTTTATGGAAGTTTGTTAGGTGGGGTCATTGGTGGAGTTTTTTTGGGCGGGAAATCTCACTTGGTGATGCGCTATATGTTAGTTTTTTTGTAAAGATCACTTGACAAACCTATAATGTTGTTTGATACTTTATTATATTTTATGTACACCAGTTATCGATCATTCTCACATGTTTAGAGGAAGGTAATTTAATGAAGATTGGAGAGCTTATAGAGATTGACAATGTTGCATTTCTGTTTTTAGTAGAACATCGATCATGGGATTGTTGTTACGCTATCATTTCTCAATATATGCTTATCTATGTGATGTAAATTAAATGTAACATTAACTTATGATGATTACAACTACTTGGATTCGCCATCAATCACCTAAAAAGTTTTCTAGTTTTGAAACCTTCATTATACAACAATGTCTCTGTGATTTAAAATATGGAAACATGAGCCACGTTAAAGAGCACCATAAATTGGAGAAGCCTGTTCTTGGATAGGAGGGAACATGTTGCTTATGTTGGAGTTTGTCAGAAGGTTGAGGAAAGGAATGCACATGGTATTAAATACTTTGATTGCTAATGAAGAGTTCGAGTTCGCATATGCAATAGAGGAACCATGTTGATAATTTTTTATGAACTAAGTAAAAGAAATACAGAAGTCCATACATGAGAGCGAGGATGAAAAAAATTGATTACAGCTTGAGAATTCAGTCAATGCTACCCCAATAAAGCAACTTGGTCATGAGCTCGCAAAGTTGAAGTGTGAGAAAAAATCAATCGAAATCGACTACATGAAAATGACAGAAGATCTACTGGACTATTGCTGTTAATCATAAATGGTATAAGTATTGTTGTTAAGATGACATTCAATTATTAGAAAAATACAAATATCGCTACAACAATGAAATAATATAGTAACATGACTAGCTTAATCTCGTTACAATAGTTACTTTGAACATGACCTTGAACTCTTTTTGACTTCATCATCTCGGATCGAAGCATTCGATTTTCCAATACAAGCTCGCATATGACATCCTTTCCGCACTTACAAATTGGTGTATCTAACCAACAGAAGTGATCATAACCACCAGCAACATATTAATAACATCCATAAAATCCGCGACATGGATTTTCGTCCGTCCAGGAAGTTTGTAGTGTAGCTTGGATTCCACATTTACAATATCCAACTCTCTCATAGTTTCTCAATTAATTACCCCATCTCAAAACTGAGAAGACATTGTGCCCTCTCGTTTTCAACCTAGTGGATTTGTTGCGGGTCATCGTGTCTCATCGGTTTTTACCCTCTCTCAAATCAAGAAAGGTTTTACTACATTAAAATTCTCATCTTTTTGTGGTTGCTTGATTATCGTGCTTTAATTATTGTACTTGATTCCTGTGTGGGGAGCATATCACTTCCGATTATCCTTTGCAGGATAGGTTAAGGGAACCCCGATTCCCTACACCTTTCCTTCGTAACTCTTTGTAAGAGGAGCTTCAATAAGCTCTGAGATAACCCTTTATGCTAGGGGAGGAGCTAGGGGGGGCCATGGCCCCCCTCTCAATCGAAAAAATTGCAGACTCCCCCTCCTAATATCCTTCTTTTCCTTGATCATTCTCCAACAAAGATGTCTAAACTTGCAATTTTCCCATCTTTTTTTTTGGCAAACTTGACTGACGTTACAACTCCTCTCCTTGGACTCCCCCCAATCCGGGATTGCAAGCACCATTACGGGATTATACCCATTCCCAAATCCTCAAATTTGCATTCCATTCTCAGCCAACGCTGCCTTCATATCCATTCAAGAAAAGCCAGTTGCCGGTGACGAGCAACAACACCACATGCCCCTGCATCTCTCCTTTACGGCTGCACTACAGAAGCATCCTCTACATATTCTACACCAACTTACGACGGGGCTCGAAAAGAAAGTTCGTATTTTTTTTGCATTTAAACGCAATCGGGATTCATGATCTTAATTAGAATTTCTGATTTGCGGTGATTCTATAGGATTAGAGCCACGGGAAGAGCCGACACATGATGCATTGGTTGATGAGGAACATGTGCATTGCTGCTTGAGAGGTCATCAATCACCTGCCTTCATTTTCTTTGATCTTTTGATCTTGTTCTACAAGGAATTGATATATTCAATAGTTACGGACATTTTATTATACCATCTTAAACCAATTCATAAAAAATATTAGAATTAAAAAAAACTAAGGTATAGAACAACCATACTCAATATTGAAACGTTTTCTGAAAAAAGAACATAATACCTGTGAACGTGGATTTCAGCATTATAGTAATTTTTCTTCAATGGCATTTTATTTTTTTATTTAAAATGACTAAATCGACCTTGGTTGATTTAGTTATATGTCATCATTATCGTTATTAATAAACATAACTTTTTTAAAAGGAGTTTCTAAAAAGAATGACAAATAGCTAATCGGACTTTGCCAATGAAAATATTGAATTAAGGGATCATATCCCTAAGGTCAATTTTATCATTTGATGAATAAATAGCATGTCATCGGGTAAGCGTTTTAGTGTTAAAATCCATGTTGCAAACTGTTACTTTTTTTAAGTACTAGAAGGGGGTAGAATTGGAGAGTGGATTCGAACCATGATCGTTTCTAGTGGAAGCCACAGAGAGTTCTGCAAATTATTACTTGCTTCAGGATTTTTTTATATTTATCAGAAATTTTGGGTACTTTTTCTTTAATTTATCTTTTTTGTAGCTACCAGTAGATATTAATAAACCAATTCATAAAAAAATTTAAGTTGCTTGATATTGGTGAATTGTTGGCTATTGATTCATGTCGAGTTATAGGAACATGTAATTTTTGATATAATGAACATAAATTTGAGCAAATAATAGGATGATTTTGATCGTGGATTAGTATATTTACAAGTCTTCTGACATGTTTTCAAAAGGACCACCTAGCACTCTCCTCTCCCTCCCTGTACAACTCCATATTACCAACATTACTCATACTTGTCATCATTAATCCTCACCGCTCCGCTACCGCTGGTGAGTCAAAGCTTCTATATTGATTCTTGGTGTTTTTTTGGGTGTGGTTCGCATGTTTATCGAGTGTCGACGATTGTGTTTTCTTAGGGTCACAGATTAGGATTGGCCTAGTTGGGATTCGTATAATTGATAGCCAGTGCACGAGAGGACAAGTTGCAGTCTTACAGAGGCAAGAGAAGATCGTAACTCGTAAGGAAAAATAGTGTTTTAAAGCTCTTTATGATTCAATACATTTATCATATTTTATTGTTCTTAGAAATACTAGAACAAACCAAACATTAGAATTCACCATTTTATGCATTTTTATAGGGGAATATATTATTATTACTCAATTATCTACCATACATTTTGGAGACTACATTCTATAAATTATAGTTTTTTCATGTAAAATTAGGTTTGATCATGGCTAAAAGAACAATCGACTCCTATTTTAAGAAACCAAGAGTTGATGTTTGTGATAAAGATGTAGATCAATCTTCTGCAAATTGCACACCTGTCCCACATGATGGTCTGCCTCCTACAATTGATCCATCTCCTTCTGATATATTTGCTCAAAATTATCCACGAGAAGTGAAAAATGAACTTGTTGACGAATCTTCTATTGTTCGTGATCCGGGATTGCGCCGTCAAATTTGGGAATATCCAGCTAAATGAGAGGGATAAGATTCGACGCGCATATATAAATAGTGGACCATATCAGCATTACCTTTTAGAATATCCCTCATCTGGTCATGAAAATCATCAACGTCGATTTCAAGCATCTTGGTTTCAGAAATATCCTTCATGGTTAGAATATTCTCCAGTCAAAGATGCATCATTTTGTTTGCCATGTTTTGTTTTCAATAAAATATCCACTGGACGATTTGGATCAAATGTCTTTACGATTGATGGTTTTTGCAATTGGAAAAAAATTGGAGGAAAAGATTGTGCATTTTTACATCATATTGGAAACGATCCATGCTCACCTCATAATATAGCTGAACAAGCTTGCAAAGATTTGATTATTCAAACAAGGCATATTGATAATGTGATACATCGACAGACATCAGAAGAGATTAAATGCAATAGGCTACGATTGAAGACATCAATTCATTGCGCTAGATGGTTGGCCTTTCATGCATGTGCATTTAGAGGGCATGATGAATCTACAGATTCAAAGAATAAAGGAAATTATATTGAAATGATTAAACTATTGGCATCGTATAATGAAGAAGTTGCCAAAGTTGTTTTAGATAATGCCCCTAAAAATGCAAAATATACATCTCCGACAATTCAGAAGGAGATATTGGATATTATTTCAACTAGAGTACAAAAGGCTATTCGCGATGAGATTGGAAATGCAAAATATTGTATTATTGTTGATGAAGCTCGGGATGAATATAAGAGAGAACAAATGGCTATCGTCATCCGCTTTGTTGATATTAATGACTTTATTAGAGAAAGATTTTTGGATATTGTTCATGTCAAAGATACAAGTGCTGCTACATTAAAAAAGAAGATTTTAGATGTCCTTTGTTACCATAATCTCAGTATTCAAGATATGCGTGGACAAGGTTATGATGGTGCAAGTAACATGCGTGGAGAATGGAGGGGACTACAAGCACTCTTTAGTATGGATTGCAAGTATGCATATTATGTGCATTGTTTTGCTCACAGACTCCAATTATCATTAGTTGCAGCATCAAGAGAAGTTATTTTTGTTCATCAATTTTTCTCAAAGTTAACATTTATCATTAATATCGTTAGTTCTTCTAGTAAGAGGAATGATGAATTACAAGATGTTCAAGCATCTAAATTGGCTGAAAAAATTGCAGCTAATGAGATTGAAACAGGAAGAGGTATTAATCGGATTGGGACACTACAACGTGCAGGAGATACTATATGGGGATCTCATTTTCATTCAATTTCTAGCATGATAAGGTTGTTTGATTCAATATGCCTTGTACTAAATCATATTGTGAAAGATGGTTCTACTTATTCTCAACGTGGGGATGCTGATGCCGCTTATGATTCAATAACATCCTTTGAATTTATATTTATTTTGTATTTGATGAAGGATATTCTGGGATATACAGATGTCTTATGTCGTGCATTGCAAAATATCGATCAAGATGTTCTGAATGCGATGACTTTGGTTTCAACTACTAGATCACTTATTCAAGACATGCGTGGAAATGACTGGAATAAATTCTTTGATAATGTACAATCATTTTGCTCAAAGCAAAATATTGATATTCCAGATATGAGTCTTCCTTATTCTAGAAGAGCTCGATCTCGTCATGAGAAAAGCAACATTACACTTGAACATCATTATCGGGTGGATATTTTTATGGCTACATTGGATTCACAACTTCAAGAGTTGAATCACAGATTTGACGATACAGCTATGGAGCTCTTACTTCTCAGTTCTGCACTAGACCCAAAAGATGGCTATCAAAAATTGAATATAAATGATATTTGCTTTCTTGCAGCAAAATATCATCCACAAGATTTCTCTTATAGTGAAAGCAACTTGCTACGTTTTCAGTTGATGCAATATCAATTTGATGTTCCTAATCATCCAAAGATGAAGCATTTGAGTAGAATATCTGAACTAT
Organism: Ottelia alismoides; assembly: GCA_037367405.1. Lineage (NCBI taxonomy): Eukaryota > Viridiplantae > Streptophyta > Magnoliopsida > Alismatales > Hydrocharitaceae > Ottelia > Ottelia alismoides. Next base: position 6,957 of record JAZKJV010001997.1, on the reverse strand, counting down.
GTCAAGCATTAGCAGAAACTGGAAAGTCACGAGTCTATTATTTAATTGACAGATTGATCCGACTTATCTTGACTCTTCCCGTTTCAACTGCTACAACTGAACGCACATTTTCAGCTATGAATCTCATGAAGACACGACTTCGAAATAAGATGGAAGATGGATTTTTAAGTAGTTGTATGATTGTTTACATCGAAAAGGAAATAGCAGAAAATATCACTGTGGAAGAAGTCATTGATGATTTCTATGTAATGAAAAATCGTCGAGCGCAGCTTCGATAAATTATGTAAGTTTATCCATCACTTTTAATCTATGTACCTTAACATTAGTAGCAATTATTTATATGCTTGACTAAACATCGGCCCCACCTATGCAATTTTTCTGGCTCCGCCCATGCTTTCTGCTAACGAACATGATTAAAATAAACCCCTTCCCCTAACCTCAACACAATAGATCCCGTCAAAGTTCTTAGGTCGATGCCATCCATATGAGTTAGGGGGTTGGATCCTTACACAATCAATCGTTGTTGCTTGGTCTAATCATCTCACATGACATGCATCTCGATTGATTTCTCACTAATGAATCCTCCACAACAACAAATAGAAATCATCCTCACCTTAGTTTTCACCCTACTCCACCTGAAATCCTCCTCAATCACATTATGTTGATGTAACCTCCAGCATGCCAACCCCAAGCAGGTCTTTTCCTCCGAGAGCTCCACACCATCTTCCTTATCCTCCTCGACACACATCTCTTTTCCTCCTCCCCCTCCTTCTAGTCCCTCTTACCCCCCTTCAACCAATCCACCGTCAAGTTGCCCCTTCTTTCCTCACTCGAATGTGAGCAATATGCTATCTCCAAGAAGCTTTACAATGCATCACCAAGCTTACTTATTTCCTCCCTCAACAAGTCATGGCCCGACCTCCTTTCATTCATGTCCCATTTTGTCACTTCAGACTTTCATGAACTCCAAGATTATTCCCTCCTGATGTTATATCAACTCGCCAACACATACCCTCTTTCCTTACCTTCACGCCCTTCATGATGTATTCCTTGCATGCTTATTTGGTCTAGCATCCTCCTCTCCTTATATGCTCATCATAGCTCTTGGAACCTCCATCAATTCATTCAATGCCTCTTCATCCCTTCCAATTGTGACCTCTTCCTAGACCTCCTCCCCTTGATCATGTGTATTCTCATCAAGGCATTCAACTCAAGGTAGATGCTAATATACATGGAGTGTTTCTTGGATCAACGCAAGGGGAACGTGTCGGAGTCGAGCGTTGCCCATGTTGAGAGTTGCAATGCTTATTTTCCCCCCAACAACACACTTTTCTCTTTACAAGGAATGCCAATCTCACTTGGACGAGGACCTCATACTTCATGGTCTCCAAGGGACAAAGTAATATGGGTTCCCATCTTCTTGCTAGCCAATTCCACCTACATTTTTCTTTAATGAAAAGTTGAGGGATAGAGAGGATGGATGTCATCTTATTGTCAAGGTTTCTAATGTAAGAATTACTAAGGTTATGGGTTTATGACATAATTACAAGAATTATATAGGCTGCCATGTGATTGAAAAACTTTACAAGGTCTGTGGTGTTAAAATCTCTTACTATTTCTCATGTATTTCATGGAGTTAGCTCGTAAGGTTACATGGTTTATGATATAATTACAAGAAGGGATTTTTACCTAACTGACCTTATAAATTTTGCCAATTACCTCTACGACCTTTTGCCCAAAGTAATTACCCCATTGACCCTATAAATTACTGCAAGAATCCTCACGAGCTTCAAACAGATTAACCGCAGGGTTCATGCAGTAAGAGTTGGCAAGTTTACAGGGTCGAGGGGGGAATTATGTTGTTTCAATGGTCGTAGAGGTAATTGGTAAAGTTTATAGGGTCTGCCGAATAAAAATCCTTTACAAGAATTATAGGGCTACCATGTAAAAGAAAAACTTTACAAGGGCTTGGTGTCAAAATCCCTTACTACTTCTCATGTATTTATGATGGGTCATGGATGTAAGTGGCCTAATAGATTTTAGTATAAGTGAATTCAATAAATCGCAAAGGCATACACACAAATACTGACTGACGATGCCCTCGGGAGAAGAGCATTGTAGATTTGACCAATATGTACGTATACCTAGGCAAATTTAATTCCTTGTGGAGCTGGGTTTAGTTAGAAAAAATGACAAATATGTTTTATCCGAGGACTGTAATAAAAATAACCCAAGACGTGTTTTGTTTATGACGACGATACAAGGGAAGAATCATATACCTTTCTCTCCTTAGAAAGCCTTCAGTTGTGCCTCATTAGTGTGGCTTGTGGCTCAAAAGCTGGCGGTTTTGCTTGAAGTTAGACGAAAACTATGTTCTTAAATCAAGCAAAGTGTTCTTACATAACCGTGGATTCGCTTAAGGAATAAGCCTTCCTTTACTTGCAATTAGAGAAAAGCAAATGCCCACTGCAAGTCTGCACCCACCGAGGAGAACATGCAAATCCCCATGAGCTCGCTGTTTTCCATCAAAAGAGAGCAAGCAAATCAACATGGCTCGCTGTTTTCCATCAAAAGAGAACATGCAAATCCCCGTGGGTTCGCTGTTTTCCATCAAAAGAGAACATGCAAACACCGAGGGGCTCCTTGTTTCTTATTCCAAGCAAATCGTTACACTAAACCTGCTCTGTTTAACATCTAATCAAGAATTAAATCTCATCTTATCTCTTATCCTTCCTCTGAACGGCCTGCGCAACACACAAATGTCAGTTTGTAGAGTGACCCATGCTTGCTGCAGTGATAACGGCAAGGAATTCATAGTTGTGGCGGTGCTTCTTGCTGAAGCTCTTGCAACTTCGATTAAGCGTTTTTTTGTCGCAGCTTCTCCACCTGTAACTCAGCAGTCTTTACGCTTTTTCTTCATCAGGACATTTGCATCGCATACACTTCTCGAAAGAGTTATCATATACTCTAATTATCTTGTTTAACGGAGGCAACTATATGTCGTCAATCCATATACCACTGCCACTGGCTAGTTCTAACAAAGCCTGCAGCGGCCTCATAGCACCTAACAAACGGCGACAGACTCGCAGGAGGGAGGGGGGTTCGCAACGGCTATTGACGACGTGTCAAGCTATGGCGTCAGGACTCAGGAGGGTGGGGCGCACAGTGTACTACTCTGCTCCACCCCCTGTCCTCCGTTGGCCACCGTGCGGCCTTTATTTCTATTTTATTCACCACTGTTTCTTTGCGCATTTATATCTTCACAAGTAATAAACAACAATAAAAAACCGTAATGAAAGAGTTGAAACAGGAGGCTATATTGGATGCTAAGCATTGTTACAGGTGTAGAGGTGGAAGATCGCACTCAAATATTTGGTTTGGTCTGATGTGTGTGGTGTACATGTGACGCCACCAGCAGCACCAGCCCTTGTTTCTTTGCGAATTGCGGGTGGGGGGTCTAACAGGAAGGGGTGACCTGTAGTGCATGGGGGGAGGCGGCGCCTGGACACATGGGTTCAGGTGCTCGTGACACCGCGGTTGACCTCAAGCTGGTTAACCACGTTACGTAGCTATGCGGGCCAAGCATATCGTGGAATCCGACTCTATGTCCCGAGATTATTTTGCTAAAATAAACCCCTCATGAAGCGGCATGTTCTAATTTATCCCTGATCGGTATCTTATTTATACTGTGATTAGTATTTCTCCAACCTCATCTGTGCAGCTCTGCTAAAAATGGGCTATATCCAACCATTTTTTCGGATATTTATTCTAAGAAAAAGAAAGAAAAAGTCACACCAAACACTAGGAAGATTTCTGACATTAATAAGAATAGCAGAGAATCTGTTAATTAATCAGGAGATTAACGCCAAATTTAACCAGTAAAGCGTTCCCGAATTCAGCAAAACCTGCCGAGCCTTCCCCAATAAAAAGTCCCTGCCCTTTCCAGTTCCACCACCACTACCACCATACTCTTCCCTTCCTCTCCTCCCAATGCACTTATCCATCAAGTCTAGAACCCTACAGCAAAACAAACGCTCGTAGACACCACACCCACCACCACGTCTACTCTGTTCTCTACCCCCTACTTGTTGGTCGGGCCGCAGGGATTAAAGAAGCTCGCACCGTAACGCAGAGAAGCAAAGCATGGCGAGCTCTTTCATGCTCTGTATCTTCACCTCCTTCTTCTTGTCTTCTCCGATGTGGGTTTCGGCGCACTCCGCTTTAGCTTTGGACAGGAACGAGCTCCCTTCCATGTCCTTCGACGAAGGGTACCTCAAGGTGTTCGGTGACGACAACCTCATGCTCCTCAAGGAGGGAAAGATGGTGCACCTCTCCCTAGACGAGAGAACTGGTATGTTTCTATACCACTAACCACAACCTCTATTTTCCCCTCCTGCTCTTCTTTTAACCACTTGAGTCACTTGCACAGGCTCCGGATTCGCTTCCCAAGATCTTTACCTTTATGGGGTTCTTCAGCGCGTCCATCAAGCTGCCTTCCGATTACGCTGCGGGAGTCGTGGTTGCATTCTACGTAAGTACACGTCTCCCTTTCTTTTGTGTTATGGAGATGACGTTTTTATTGGCGTCCTTCAAACGTCGTTGCAGATGTCCAACGGCGATGTGTTCGAGAAGACCCACGACGAGTTGGACTTCGAGTTCTTGGGGAACATCAGGGGGCGCGAGTGGAGGGTCCAGACCAACGTCTACGGCAACGGCAGCACTTCCACGGGCAGGGAAGAGAGATATGAGTTGGGTTTCGATCCCACAGAGGATTTTCACCGATACAGCATCCTATGGAGCCCTGACAGGATTGTGTAAGCTCAAATATTTCCTTCTTCTTCTATTTCTGCATTCTATTTCTGCGTGTAATTATTATCCATTACTATCATTATAATTTATATTTTTTTTGAGAGGTAAATGGTATATTCTATATTTGCACAAAAAATAGAAGAGGGCCAGAGGCCATTACATAGTGTTTCGTATGAGTTCCCATGGCCAGCAAGAGGCCAAGGGAATGAACAAGTAGCAACCAAAATTTTAGGTGGAAACAGAAGTGTCAGCAGCAACCCAACTCCCAGCAGCCTAAGCAAGAAGGCCAGTAACATCCACCAAAATGAGGCCAATGAGTCGATCAGCAGAGGTGGCAGCGGGGCCCTTCCACCTACGGTTTCTTTCCCTCCAGAGACTCCAGACCGTCACAGCCAGAGCACAGCCCAGGCTCCTGGATGAATCAGAATTCATCCCCCGTATGAGTTGCAGCCAATTGATCGAATCTGCCAGATGCATATCATTGTGGGCACGGTGGAAATGAAGCAAGTCACATATCCCAGTCCAAACCTTAGAAGCAAAAGTGCACTCCCAAAAAATGTGATCAGCCGATTCCATGGGGCCATCGCAAAGAAGACATCCACCCGTATTGATCAGCCCCCACCTAGCCAATCTATCCCGGGTAGGGAGCTTACCGCGGACCGCTCTGTAGAGGCAACAAGAGTGCTTTGGAGCTGCTTTGCAATACCATACATCCCTCCACCAGGACACAACCAATCCCTTATGCCTGACCAAGTCGTAGGCAGAGCGGAAGGAGAAGACCTTATTCCCAAGACTCCAAGAGTAAGGCGGAGAGGATCCCGCGATGCCAATATGGGTAATATTCCTAAGCTGCAACATCCGCCTCCAAAAAGGGGAGCCAACAGTTTTTGTTGGGACATCCCAAAAGTTATAAGAATGGAGATACTTGGACCTCATGTAGGAAGCCCAGATTGATTGGTCAGAAGATAGGAGTCTCCAAGTCCACACAGTGATCGCGACCTTGGTAATGTCCTTAAAAGCCCGAAGCCCAACGCCCCCCTCCTCTTTTGGAAGGCACATCTTGTCCCACGCAATCTCATGTCTCTTGTACCCCCAAAGGAAGTTCGCACACATGGAGGAGATGCGTGTAATAGCGGCATCAGGGATAACGGTACCATCAGCCCAATACAGGAGGATGCCATTAATCACCGAGTTTAGGAGTTGTATGCGACCCGCCATGGAAAGAATCTTTGATTTCCAGCCAGTTAATTGGCCCCTAATCTTATCTTCAAGGGCGCGAACGGCTCGGCATCGCCCAACCGAGTGCGTCAGCGGGAGCCCAAGGTAGGTGGTGGGTAGGGAATGACCCAAGAGCCCCGCGGCCAGATTGAAGGCAAAGTCTCCCTGTGCTCGCTTTGAGCAGAATAGGCGACTCTTCCTAGCGTTCATCTTAAGTCCAGAAGCCTCATGGAACTGATCTAACACCCTTTGGATGGATCTCAGAGACTTAATAGAGCATCGGCAGAAAAACAACAAATCATCAGCATACACGAGGTGCGTTGGTGCAACTTTGGTTCCCCTTCCCAAGGGCTGAAGGGCTTTCCTTTCCACCTCCTTCTCGACCATCCCGGTAAGCGCTTCCATAGCAATGGTGAAGAGGAGTGGGCTCAAGGGGTCCCCCTGCCGGAGCCCCCTGTTCCCTTTGAACATGCCATATGGAGCCCCGTTAACCAGCACAGAGAATGAGGTTGTAGTTATACAATTACGAATCCAATTAATCCAAGTATCACCGAACCCCATAGCATGTAAGCGTTGTAGGATGAAGCCGTGATTCACGGAATCAAAAGCCTTGGACAAATCTATCTTAATGCAGGCACGCTTTGACCCCAACTTACGATCAAAATCACCCACCAATTCCTGAGCAAGTCGGATGCAATCCCCAATTCTCCTGCCCTTGATAAAAGCCATATGGTTCAGTGAGATAAGGTGTGGCAAAACCTCCGCAAGCCTGTTGGCCAGCAATTTTGAGAAAACTTTGTAGACTACGTTGCAACATAATTTTATATTTGGTAAAGAGAGCAAGAGCAGGTATTTAAAAAATGCTGACTCAAATTCTCTCCATTTCTGCATCAATGGGTCCATAGAATTACTAAGGAAAGTTCTCTTTTT